>OW285219.1:6602500-7852500 GCA_935421205.1 Xylocampa areola | reverse complement strand
GGCAGTTGTTGTGTTCATTTGTAAATAGGTTCAATTAGGTATAATACATTATCGTAAAAATAATTAAGGTTAATGTATCTTTAAATATACTTTGCAAATTTTAGGAAACTTCCTTAATATTTTTAAAGTTTGTCTGGCACCGACTCCAAAAATAAATAATAATTGTATATTATTGTCCCAATAAATTGATTTTTTCAGAATCCTCTAAAATTAAAAAAATATTTTTATATAAATTGTAGTAAGTAAATAATGCAATTATTTTATAACTTTTTAGTGCAATTTTACTTAACAGAAAGATTTTTGGAGTCGGTTCTTTTTTTTGTTAAAAAATATTTTTCTAGAAGTTATTTTATTTGTTATATTTGATTGTTTGATTGTTCGTCTTCTCTGCATGTCTATATACCAATCATCCGATTACTATAAAACTGGGGATTTGCTGAGTACGCGTCCGCGCTAGCGAAGTATTGGACAAAAATAATGTCTTCTTTATAAATGTGTGTCTACTTAAAAAGAAAAAGATGTATCATAACACATGTATCATAACTCTGGAACAGCAAGTATACGTAATTTTTAAATATCCCGAAGTGCCTACCGATAGTTCCTCGTATAGTACCTCCCGTGTCCTACAGATATGCGAAAGTTTCTGACATAAAAACATGTCTTATTGGTATAGAAACAAGTTATTGCTAAATGTTTTGACCACCACAGTCACGTATAGATGATTAACCAAAATATGCCCAGCACGCTACAGTTACGGCTGGATGGCAGAAAATAAAACGTAAATAAATCTAACAGATAAATGAATTGTGGAGTAAAATACTCCAGGAGTATTTATCCGGGAGGCGCAGTTTCGAATCCTGCTTACAACCATATTTTTATTTCCAGTTATTTTTATAGATTTTATTAAGAGTTTTGTATTTGTTCAAAATATATCTATGTACAAAAACAAATACAAGTAAATATCCCGTGTACTTTATCGATATAGTTGCGGCTTTACTACTGTTTTGTAGGTATTAAATTTATACTTTTGCTGTCTTAAAGTGTCGATCAAAAGGTTAATAAACCTGTGTATTTTGTTCCGCAGACTGGACCAGCCGAACCTGATCCGTAAGAACCGTCACATGGAGCTGTGGTACAAGCCAGACTTCAAGTTCCGTTTCCCCACAGCGTTATTATATTTCTACTTTATCTCACCACTCAGTCTCAAGTCGCCTAGAGAGTGAGTATTATAACACTTCATATTGTGAAGCTTTGACATAGCTGGTACCAGTTGTACCAGTAACAACTGGTTGGGTTACTTGTACAACTAGGAAATTTAAGGTCGTATGACGTTATTGTTCCAATCAAAACAGATTTCACACTATATCATTCTGTTGGAAGTCCACCAAGGCACCACACGGTCTCTTAACTTTACAAACATATGTATGTATTATTTTCTGATTTCTCTACCTCTTTGCAAATTGCTAGAAAGATAACTGCCTCCTGTCAAAAATCTATAAGTAATGTTACAAAGGAACTGTACCTATTAACTAATGTGTCAGTCTGGAGTTTGGAATTGTGCCCGATTGATGGGAAAAGGTTCAGCAACTATTACAGGCGTCCCACAACCTCTGCCCAACCCTTCCGGGATACAGGTGTGAAGTTATGTGATTTGTAAAATCATGTCAGTGTATTGTTTACAGTTCGTGTCTTCTCGACCTTTGGACAGACGTGTTACAACAAGGACTCAAGGTAAATAATGACTTCCTTCAATTAATCAACGTAAACGGATAGCGATACATTTGCGAATATTAGTACGTTATGATACAGGTCAGCTAAGTTGGTCATTAGTCATTCAATACACCTGAGATTGGATTGCAAGCCCGAGTGCAAGGCGTGGGCGTCATTCGGCTAAGTTTGTATTGACCACAGGCGCATGTAATGCGACTTCAAAGCACGTGCGAAGAAAGAGATAATAATTGTGGAGATTAATTTTATTATTAAAATGGCGCGCGGATTTAGCGGATTATATGCATGTTAAATTAACAGAAAATATTAAATATTCAATGTTTCGTAAAACAGAATTCTGATCGCTTTCATTGCTAACGCTGACAAAAATTTACTACTGGGCAGCCACTTGCGGACGACATGCAGTCATAATATGCGTACTTTAACATATTTAAGTATTTTGTGAAATCAAAAAAAAAAACAAGTCAAAAATCATTTATTGTTAATTTGGGCCCAGATTTTACTTATTTTTTTTTATGGTAGGTGGATGAAGTACTAATCTCCCAGATAGGTTACCGTGTCACCTGTGTTTAGGAGATACAGTTCTGATCCCCCATTGATGTGGATAACATTTAGCAATAACCCTAAGAACGACCAATACATTTAAAACAAATTTATTTAATTATATGAAATGATCCTTTGTTTTACTTCCATGAATAAAATACGTGATGGTGGAGTATTTATCCGAGTTTTTTTTAATTTTGAGTACGCATGCGTTTAAAAATTCACTTGCGTACGACATACAATCATAATGTGAGACATATTCATATCAATTATTGTTCACCGGTTATTGCTCACGTGCGTTTTTCGGGAACAGAGCTCTTAGTCATGAGCTGAGCCCACGGCGATGTCGCAAGTCAAACGACACAAAAAACAGTTACTAGTCGAGCAATCCCGAAAAATGCACGTGAGTAGTATCCGGTGAACAATAATTGATATGAATATGTCTCACGAAAGTTTTTAAGTATTTTGTGAAATGATCCTTTGTTTCTCTTCCATTGATAAAATACGTTTTTTATAGGAAGAAGTATACCCAGCAAATATGGCGGACCTGTCCCACTCGTTATATGTCGGTGACAAAGGACTCACCATGAAAGTGACGGGCTACAGTCAAAACTTACACGTGAGTACATTGATATCAAAGTATTAAATTCGTATGGCGAGGTTAAGCAACAGTTTATTTATTTTGCAGAATTTAGTAGGTAATTGAAATAAAACTGTACCAATGTGAAGTTTAATGTCATACGTACTTTCTTAGTAGGTAAATCTAAGACATCACATATACGATAAAGGAAAACATCGTGAGGAAACCTGGACTAGATGGTCTGAAATCGCCCACCCGCAGTGAGCTAGCGTGGTGATCAATGCTCGTGCCTTCTTTGTACAAGAAGAAGCCCTTGCCTTGCAGTGGGACAGATATAGGCTAGATATATAGTATATCGTTATATATATGTTTATTTTTATGACACTATTCCCTACACTAGGATGTCACATAGAGACGTTGATGCGGTTGATGCACGCTAAGAGCATTTTCATCGAATTGTCTTCATGTCTTGAAGGGCATGGTAAACGGTCGGGCACGGCTGTTGTTATCACCTGGTTCGTTAAAGTACAAAATTGTACTTTATAACAATACAATTCTATTATCATGTCAATGTAATGTTTGCTACTTAGCGAGTCAACAGATTTTATAAAAATCACCAAACCAGAGGATTACGGGTGGCTTGAATAACGCATGGTTAACAACTTAGGTTGGCTTCTAAGCAAACTGATGAAGACGAACATTAATGTCAGATATAGGTACTAGAACTGCGCTGTGTAAGAATAGCAGAATTAAACTGCAGCGAAGTATGGGAAATCAAAATATGTTGAAAAAGATTGCGCATCTTTTTCAATATATTTTTTTATTTATTTTTATTTATACAGTTTATAGTCAAAGTGAAAGGAAAAGAGAAATAACATAGCAACACGCCTGTTTTTCCCGAAGGGGTAGGCAGAGATGTACACAGCCGTACACGTACATTTCACCAATACTGTTATTAAATCCCATGTAATAGGTGGTGAGCCTATTACCATCCATATATTCCAAACTCCGGGCTGCTACTGAGAATTTTTCTAACTACAAAACTCAATAACACTGTCCGACCCGGGAATCGAACCCGAGATCTCATGCTCAGCAGTCGCGCTTGGGACCACTAGAAGGCAGCAAAAGAGAAATAAAATATAGTTTTAAGCACATCTTTAGTGATTGTATACTGTGGACTCTCATTAATATCGTCATGATCCTCCTGCCCTTATCTCAATCTAATTAGCGTCGGCACAGCATGTCTATGGACTCTCTTTAATAATATACTGTTATTTCCGTGAGTGTGCTATCTGCAATCATTTCCTATACTTCACTACAAAGCAATCCTATTGATGATTTGATTTTTCTCGCATATCACTACTTCACTACAAAACTTTAACTAGAAATGTCTATTATTTTTATGCAGCATCAATAATATGTCATTACAGTTACTAGTGCAACTTATAACACGGGAGATGCGCTCGTCTACCAATAATTTGACGAGCGCGATGTTCGAGGCGGTGCGTGAAGTCCGCGCACGTACTTACCACAACGTGCTCATCAAACCGCACAAACTAGCCAAGTAAGAACATACTAATTGTCGTATTATAACTGTGCATGTATGAAGTTGTACGTAACTTGTCAAGTTTTCGATAAAATTGGCAGATTGTGCGACAGCGAGTACCAGCGTGCTGTCTCACTTATTCCTTTACATTTCGCTAATACATGTGTCTCGCTCGGTCTGGGTCAAAGAATTACAGTCTGTGCCATAAATGTTTCGCAATCGTGTTGATTTTCCTAACATTTTACGTTTACACTTTTCTATTTGACTGTACCCACTGTGTAATGCACAGCTATAATATGACAAGTGTACAAGAAAGTACCAATGAATGAATTTATGAATAGGGTTGGTGCTGTAACTTGGGTGCAGTGATTCAGTTTTGTCCTCTTGCAATATCAAGAATTTGCAAGTGCTGCTCTTTGTTGTAATTTTGTATATTTCTAACTAGGACCGAAAAGCAAAAGTCCTGTTTGTTTTTATTTTTTGTTCCCGGTGTGCCACCGCCTGTCACGTCATATTACAGATTCTTTGGTTGTTCTAAATTAACTTTAATTTCTTCTATTGTTTATCCCAGAGATGTCCGTATGAACATACTGCTACACCCGTACGTGTCGCCGCGAGAGAAGGCCGCCATCATTCACAACATCACGCTAGCTGAACTGAAGGAGTATAGCGAACGACTGCTCAGCAAGATGTACTGTGAGGTAAGTACCGAATGTCCAACCTGGCCTACCCGCTGCACAATAATGAATATAATAATTACACTTAACCTTTTGACAATAGCTTAGTTATTATATTAAATGGAACAAGAATACGGTCGCGAACATGATTCGAACCTGCGCCTCCCGGATGAGTACTCCAGGCGCTCTGATCACTAAGCCATCTCGACCTCTGCTCACCACCGCGAATTCTTCTTCCATATTTTGACACGTCTTATGGCGACGTTATTGCTATCAATTCAATCCCTATACGGGTGACCGAACCGACACGACTAACTTTGAAGTTAATACAATGTCGTTTTCCATTGAATATAATAACTTTACCACACATCACTGATATTCCCTAATCATACCATATCAGCAGGTGATATGCAAAACGGCAAAGGAAAGGCGGCAGCATATCTGAAAGATATACTTCTAGTTACTAGATAATGCCATGTCAGGGGCCTAAGGGTAGATGGGAGTAGTATAAAATTATACTTCGTAACAATAAAAATCTATTGTGTCTGGTAATTAGCGAGCCAACAGATTACATTCTCTAAGTTATTCATCAACCATGGTAAGAACTACAGAAATCTAAATAAAGTGCAAGGAATACGATTATTGTCCTTAACAAATTTGTTTTTTCTGTTTTGACTATATTATATTTGACTAATAAATTCCAACCAGTATAAAATATTTTCAAAAAAAATTTGCATCCTTGCTTTTAATTGTTATTTTTTTGTGTTGGAAAGTTCACTTAAATTTTCTTTGCTCTTTGAAATTTGTTACTTATATGTTCTGTGTTAATAAACATAATTCCTTTCTTTCTTTCTATTCTTTGTATTAATATTTAACCCATTTAGAACTGACCAGTGATAGCCAATAGATGATATCGAATACCACCCCTTCTTTACTGACATGAATATTTTTCCTTACCTTTTGTTTCCTGCTACACTTTACATGCTCTCGTCTCTTTGCCTTAGATCCTGATGCAAGGCAATCTGGCCTGGCATGAGGCCATCAAGATATCAGAACAGGTCCACTCCAACCTGCAGTGGAACGCCCTCACCGAAGATGAGTTCCCAGACGTAAGTGACTCTTATAGTTTAGGAGGTAGCTGGGGAGTATTTTATTAGACTACGTTTTCCTACGTTTGTGAGTACTGCCTCGACTGGTTCAAGTTTACAGTTAGTTTTTTAAAATGCGTATTTCCGAATACTAAATTTATTGTCGCGTAAACTACCCACAAAAGAAACATCTTATTATCGATTTTAAATGTCAAATTTGACTCAAGATGTTCAAGAAACGATAAAAATCCAATACATTTATGCTTTTATCGAGTCGACACGTTTTCGACGAAGATTCGTGACCGGAAGCCAGTACGCAATAACTAGTCCGCCGTGCATAAGTCTTGCTCAGATACGTTACCGCTTACCTTGTACTCTGCCTTACATACTTCAAGTGTCCCTACAATAGTTTAACTATCTGCGCCTCGTTGTTTCCCCCAACCAGTTCCCCTTTAAACCAGAAGGTCCATTTTCCCAGAGTAAAAAATAAATAAATTTGATTATTAAGTATATATTTTTTTGCTAAATATAGACTAATATCCTCAGGTGAAAGTTCACCAGCTGCCTCTGGGTGAGCGTAAGATAAGGGTGCTGAGTCTGAACGAGGCTTCCACCAACAGTATCATCACCAACTACTACCAGGGAGAAGCCACCAACTCCAAGGATACCGCCACACTGGAAGTGCTTATGGTAAGGAAAGATCTTCGTAGACTTGTAAAAATCTAAATATAAGTTGTACATTTATTTAATGTACATTTTCGTATAATTATACTATTCTGTCCGTGCCTCGGAGAGCACGTTAAACATTTCGGTCTCGGTTGTTAAATTAAGATCTATGACAGCCGTAACGGGTAGTCAGGCCTGAAAGTCTGACAAGCAGTCATACCACAAGGTATAGTGTTACCCAGTAACTGGGTTATGGAAGTCAGATAAGCAGTCGCTCCATGTAAAATACTGGTATTAAGCTGCATTCGGTTTCACAGGAAGCCGACCCCAATGTAATTGGGACAAGGCTAGGCAGATTGATACTATTTTGTACGTGGTAAATGAGTCTCAAATAATATAGTATTGGCAAAATTCGTAATGTAAAAAAAAACCATCTTTACAACTATGTAGTATTTTAAAATGATGTATTTTATTTGGTGTTTATATTACTCATGAATTTCAGGAACTGTCAATTGACTAGGTAACCCAGGGCACCTTATTTTTTCCAAGATGCTGCTCGATTTCACAACATTCTGGTGTTTTTCCTAATAAGCCCATAAAATACAAGAACATCTACGTTTCTGTGTAATAGTTGCTAATGGAGGAGCCGGTGTTCGACTCCCTCCGCACGAAGGAACAGCTCGGCTACAGCGTGTTCAGTATGATGCGCTACACGTTCGGCGTACTTGGCTTCTCCATCACCGTCAACACGCAGGTGGACAAGTTCAGGTATGTAATAACTTTTATACTATTTCAATCCTATTTTTCTTATAATCACCCCCCTGCCCTTATCCCAATTTATCGGGTCGGCACAGCATTTATCCTTCCATATCAGCCGTTATATCGGCAGTCATAGCCCTATGTATACAGAAGCCGAAAGAAAATTATTTAACATCGCTGTCTGAACGCTTATAACATAAGAACCTGTGGATAGTTTTTCACTGGCGCAGCTTAGTTATCCAGAAAACATAACAAACATTCATCACGCTATAGCTCATGGTAGCCTAGCCACTCTCTAATATGATGTTGCATCTGAATCAGCTGACTAAATCCTGAGCTATTTTAAGGACTTCTGAATTGTATTTAGGACTCTGCTGGATATTGTATAAACATTAAAAGATGTACTAATAATAATAACTTTGTTTAATTTCATAGCGTATCGTACGTGGACGCCCGTGTGGAGGCTTTCTTAAAGAAATTCACTCGCGACATGAAGCGGCTGACGGAGAAGGCGCTACAGGCCACTAAGCACTCGCTCGTGCAGCTCAAACACACCACTGATTACGAGCTTAAGGAGGAGGTGAGACAAACAATAGTTATAACACTAACTAAATAGTATTGAAAGAGATCCCTGTCCAGGAGACATTGTTTGGTTTAATCATTTTTAACAGAAGTCTTTACATCCTTAAAGTCAATCACATTGCACAAAGAAATGCTTTCGATAGTATTGCTTTCTACTGTCTTGAAAAAATATATTAAACGATTTTTATTTTAAGAATAGGTTATTAAACATTTATAATGATTATTTTAACACTAGTTTTGAACAACCTGTTGAACAGGTATTTTGAAATATGTCTTTGAAAAAGCATTAACGCATGCTTAGCGAACTCTAAAGTTATTATATTAAATGGAAAAAGAATACGGTCGCGAACAGGATTCGAACCTGCGCCTCCCGGATAGATACTCCAGGCGCTCTGACCACTAAGCCATCTCGGCCTCTTTTTCCATTTAATATAATAACCTCAGGTATTTTGACTTGACACACTTTTATAGGAGCCGTACTTGATACTGGTAATGTTTCTAACCATATAAAAAATATTACTCATGTTTATTTGGTAATAAAATGTAAGTATGTTGCCTATGCATCGATAACTACTGCTAACATTACATATTGATTTTTGTTACAGGTCGAGAGGAATTGGCGCGAGATTGTAAGCAGGGAATACATGTTCCACAGACTGTTTTTGGAGGTAAATCGGTCTCACTATCATTAATTTGTCGTCTACTAATAACACAAATTCGTATCGGATGATAATTATTAACAATTAGCTACGTAGAATAAAAAAAATCTTATGTAAAGTTTCATATCTCTATATAAATAAAAATCTGTTGCCTATGTGCAAAATTATCACTTGAGAGCGGCTCGGCTGAATTGGCCGTTTTTTTTTTAAAGTAGCTATTTTGGGTAATGCACCGGCGAAGTCGCAAATTTTAATGGTATTTTTGTATAAATGACACCCGTGCGAAGTCCGAGCGCTAGTTTATATTATTTGTTGTAAGAAGTAGGATTGTATCTCGTTTTACGGTGCCTGAAGACTTCTTATAACGAATTCTAACTAGGTACCTGAAGGGTTACTCTTGAAATTAATACATTTCCAATATTAAATCACGGTCTTGAAACAATGTGAAATATTAAAATAAATTTACCTATATCATAGTTATCATAATTTTAAAGGCTTATTAGTATACCAATTCTTTAATTATTTTAAAGATATTTTTGGATTTTAAAGTACGAACTGACATATCTCCAATTACAGTCGAGCGAATTAAATTTCAAGAGTAAGCCTACTGATCTTATAAATTTTAATGTGAAAGTCTGTGAGGATTAATGGATACATGTTCATTATTTATTGAGTAATTTTGTTTTTGCAGGCTGAAGCGATCGAGAAGATCAAGCTGGCAGATATCAAGAGCTGGGTAGACAACCACTTCCCTACTGGTAACAAGTCACAATTCAGAAAACTGTCTGTGCAGGTACTAAGAATTTTTATTTACATACATAATATATACATAGTATCACGTCTTATTTTTTAAAGGTTTCTTACCCGTAACTATAGAATGTAGCCTCTTGCGACAGACAATGAATATATATTTTAAATAGATAGCTAGAAAAATAAATAGATATTTTATATGAATCTGTTTTAGAGCCAAGTGATTTGTTTAACACGTAATGTTAAACAAATCACTTGGCTCTCTTATATATATATCTCTATTTTGGTGTAATTTTATTTTTACTTTTGTTTAGACCCTTTGTAAGAGGCTCTCGCTTTTGTACAAAATCTGCAGAGTAACTTACTCTTTGTAAGACGTCTAAAAATGCCAGTTTATAATTTCTCGAGATTTAACAAAAGTCCTCATCCTCAGATAATGGGTCACAAAGCAAGCAAAGGCAACGAGACCAGCACTCCAGACGACCCTTCTAAAACCTACGACCTCACCTACTTGGACGCCAGCGAGCCAATCGGAGACACGAATGAAAACAACGCCGACTTCATACGCGACATCAATACGTTTAAAGGAGACTTGCCCTTCATTCATGTACCCAAGGTCGAATTAGGACAATGCTAAGTGACCTAGGACAATTTCATGCGAGCTAAGGACCACTTAAGGCATTGCTAAGTGAGGTAAATGCTAACTAGTAGACTTGACCAAGCGGTGACTTGAGGTCAATATGGGACATTGCTTGTTATCCTAAGATCAGCTTGGGACAATACTTGGATACCTACAATTGCTAAACCAAAGCTAAGTGACTTAGGATTGACCTTACGCAATGCTAAGTGACCTAGGATTAACCTTAGGCAATGATAAGTAATACCCAGGATTGACCTTTCCCAATGCTGCTTATAGATAAGAAACTACATTTATTATTCTCTGGTGAATTCCGTCCGAAGTCTCGATTTTTCTTAACTATTCCTAATCCTTTATGCTTGTCTTCTTATGAAAGCAGAGCGGGCTCCATACGATTCCGTTTAAATAGCAACTAAACGTAAACTTTCTAATCTACTTACTGGAGATCCACTTCACTTACTGAAAGCTCCTTTTCAAAGTATGAGTTGCAAGTTAAACAGAGTTAGTATGGAGCCCTCCGTCCGCAGTGGAAGGCGAACATTATTCTATCTAAATTTACTCTGGTCCATCTGCAAAAGGTCTGTAAATTAAGTCATATTTTTAATAACGTTGAGTATATCTTACAGATTTTCAGTACTTTTATATTTCTTTAAATTGATGTGTGTATGAGACTGCATAATATTTTGTGTGTTTTAAAAACCTGCCAACCAAAGGTCTTGGAGAAATATTGACTGCCTGGAAAATGGTAAAAATAGTAATAAAATAAAACACTGAAATCTCTACAATGTCTCTAATAATATCAATGTAGTGTAGACAATTAGACATCGAATGAGTATCTAAGATTTTTGATTAGAGAAAGATAGCATAATTACGTAGCCTACGTTGTTTTAGTATGGGATGTAAACCACCATTGACACCGCTTTGAATCCCGGCGTCGACCAACGTTCTGTCGTATCACACTTTATTAGAGGAACAAGCAAGCTATATGTCGATATAAACACATAGTTACAGATACAGATCGATCAAGATTTCTAGAACACACTACCAAACAATATTCTATAAAACATGTTATTAGTGAATTCCCATGTATGGCTTGCTACATCTCTACCAAAACTTTGTACAGTATACTATTTTATAATTTAAATGTTTTACCTACACTTTATATAGGTTTCTTTATTGTATTTAAAATGAAAGTGTAATTAGGGTGTTAGGTAGCTTTACCTATATTGTATATAAAAATTGAAATAGATACGTAAATAAAATATTATATAAAAATAGCAAATTATATAATTAACTGAATGTAAATATTGTACTTAAAATTCTGCTCAACACCGCGGAAACAAAACTACAATATCTTGGATTTCGTAAAATATTTATGAAATAAAGAATGACTGTTAAATTGTTTAATTATAGTGTAATAAATAGTCTCAATAGGAAGCTCATGTGTATTATTTATAAATAACTAGCTGTGCCCCGCAGTTTCAACCGCCTCCTTAAAAAAGAATCTGTACGATATACAAAAATCTTATGTAAAAACCTATCCTGACAATGGCAAACATAACAAAAAAAATATCCAATTTGGTGCAGTTGTTTTCAAGTTATGGTGTTACCGAGGGAAATACGGATTTCATTGATATTTATCGAAAATTTTGTAATTAGTCATATTTTCTCAACTATATCATTGGGCTAGTGGTCGTATGCGTCGGTCCTGGGTTGGATTCCCAGGCTAGACAGTGCTATCGAATTATGGAATAAATTCTGTTAGGAAAGTCTCAGTAGCAGCCTGTATCGAATTATAGAATTGTGCCCGGTAGGTAGCAATAAGTTCAGTATTTATTAGCTTGGATTTAATAATGACATTACTGAAGTATACCACTGTGTACACCTCTGTCTACCGCTTTGGGGAATACAGGCGTGCTGCTATGTATGTAGTAATAACTCTTTGAAATCTTGCCTGATATCACATCCACAAATATAAATGATTACGATCCCACAAAAAAAAAACATGCATGCTTTTAAAATTGTATTTAAAAATATAAAGTTATATGTATAAATTATAGCACCTTGAGTTTGCCGACTACCGTACTTCGTGTATGGTCAGTAAACTATTTGTATTCTTCCGTCGAGATCCTTGATGACGACGCCCTGTCTCCGCATGTACCTCTGCAGCATCACGTAGTCTACATCCAGGTTTAATAAGTTCTCTCTGTGGTCGGCTATCATCTAAACAAAGAATATGAATACGTCTTGTTGAATTCTGTTGAATCTTCGTGTGTTCGTAATTCTCGTCCTAAACGGCTTGACCAATTTTGATGTTCGTTTTTTTACCTATGTGTTTACCTGGACGGTTCTTAGTTATAGTTGGACCCGGTAGATGGCGCTGTTATCACAATTCAGAAAATGTCTGCTCTCCGGATTTCCTATACAAGTCTAAGTAATGCGTGAACTTTAAAGAATATATTTTATAGACAAAATAATACGGTCTCGAGCACGGTTTGAACCAACGCCGGCTGGATTGGTATTTGAGCAAGGACATTTAGAGGACACAATCCAGGTCGTAAAAATTAAAATCCCAAGGTATTTTCTATTTACAAAAAGTATAACTGCGAGTCTTGTATTGCGGATTTCAGCTCTATGCGTGATGCCTACATTTCACGCATTGGCACGTGTGTTCTGATAAAATGCAAACTATAAATTCAACATTCATAAAAAAAAGACTAAAACTGGAAAATTTAGACCGATCCGTCCAAGATCTAGTCGTAAAAGTTATGGTATGGATTACATACCGAGTACCCGCCGCCTCCGTCACCGATGTAGTTCTGCGAAATGACCCGGTAGGTGGCGTTGACGTCAAGTGGCAAGTACTGCGGCACATCGCACTCGATACACCGAACTGTTGCCGTCACCCGGGACCCCACTGGCTGGGAAGCATTGTAGATGTTCCGCATACCTAGAGAAAATAATTATAAAATATACATCTGTATAAATAAGTAACATAACAAGGGTTCGGGGCGCACAAGAAGTCCCATATGTTCGAAACTTACACTCCGTGTATTTTTATCCCAATAACGTTTAAATTTAATTGTTTCAACCACTTCGTCCATTTCATTTTTCATAAAATAAATGACCGCGTTGTCTGCGGCTCGTACTGGTGTGCATTCCGCCTAACTTAAGGTTATTAATGCCTTTAAATTCTTGGCACAACATCATTATTATTCACAGGTGTTGTCGTCCCTGCTGGC
The DNA here is from genome assembly GCA_935421205.1 of Xylocampa areola. NCBI lineage: Eukaryota > Metazoa > Arthropoda > Insecta > Lepidoptera > Noctuidae > Xylocampa > Xylocampa areola. Next base: position 7,839,043 of record OW285219.1, on the reverse strand, counting down.
ATCAGCTCTTACCTATTACGCGATCCGTTTTGGGCTAGCCTTTACCAGGAATATGGCTAGTCCTATAGGGGTCTTCCATCCGTCTGACTATGTAATCCACCTATCTGGACACGAATCGAGAAATATTATGTTAGAGAAGTTCTTACCACCGATCTGCAGCATGCGTCCACTGGAGAAGGTGCCAGTCCAGTACACGCCGATGGAGAACTCCAGCGCTTCTAGCAGGTGCTGCCCCTTCAGGTCGTACAGCTGCACATAGTTCTCGAACGGCATGGCCATCAGCAGGCCTTCCGTTGTAACATCTGTGACGAAAATATGATAAATGTATCAGATACGCTTTATAGTTAGTATTACAAGTATCTTTAGTGGCATTAAAATGTTAAAAATAATCAGAGCATTTGATAAAATAACATTCTTATTAAAAAGCCGAAAACTGTTGATAGAATTTTAAGTTTTACAGATAATACTTTCAAACGCATTGATGTATGCGTAGCGAACTCTTATAGTTATAGGGGTAGTGAGCAGAGGTCGATAGAGCAGCGAGATGGCTTAGTTGGTCAGAGCGCCTGGAGTATTTATATGGAAGGCGCAGGTTAACCCTCGGTATACCTGGCGGGGTCTGTTGGACAGTCCCTTCCAACTTTTAATTCTTTGCGTACCCGTTCTCAATAGCTGGAAATTATGAACTACTCGCTTCCCGCTGATGGTCTCAGTCTAGAACTTGTTCCCCGCATTTGAAAAACAGGATTTTAGCACAAGCGGGTCTCACAGACCCCACCAGGCATATAATGTAACTTTTTGTGTAAGCATTTATTTAATAAGTAGTTTACATAATTACCACATTTTATATAAGAAACAGCGATTTACAAATCCAACTGGAAGTCTGCCATGGGACATCGATGGCCATAGGATCGTTGAAGTTCTCAGTGAGTGCACCGAGTACTGAATGGAGGTGACATGGATTATAGACCTTTCTGACGGACCCACCAGGCATACCTTGTAACTATTTACTACGCTATGCTGAGAGTAAAATTTTCGATTTACTGGTAATACCAGTAAGCAATAAAAACATTTACTGCTTAAGTAAAATTAACGAAATGACTTGCAATCAATCCCTTAAGTTACCTAATTAATGACAAGGACCTACTTCCAGGGTTGATCTGCACTCGGAGTCCACCGGTGTTTATCAGACAAACGTGCGCATCATTCCACGCCGTACCACTGGCGCGAGACATCATCTGCAACACAAAGTATTATCTGCAGTAGTATTAATGTTAAAAGGCCATACAAAACCTGTGCAACCTACAAAGAATTTTTTGCATGTTGAATTTTGTATCTCTGCTAAAAGAACGACCGATCAGCCTGAGACACCATGGATTTTAAAGCCATGGATTAGAAGTATTGAGTCAAAATTTGCTAAGCTGGAAGATCTAAATGTCTACAGGTAAATACAATGCCATCTTTGAAAAATTGGAACATATAAACATTTTCAATTTGCTAGCAGAGACCCTTTTTAAGGATGATATCTACGTTGCACAACGACTCTGTGCCAAGGTAACTGCAAAATAATGGCGATAAAAGTAAATATTAAAATTCCAAAAACGATCAGTGTTTATCGAACTTCATACATAAATTAACATAGCATCACGCCTGTGTTCCCCGAAGGGGCAGGCAGAAGTGGTGTACACTTCACATTTGTACACCCACATTCCACGAATGCTGTTATTAAGTTTTTTTTTTCTTTTAAAAAAACGTTGCCCCACACTAGGAATTTCTTCCTGTGTCGTGGGTGTGTTTACAGGCATATAATCTCACAAGCACACACACACCCAGACCCGGAGCAATTATCTATAGATCGTACAAATATTTGCTCCGTGCAGGAATCGAAGCTGCGACACGCAGCGCAGCAGTCGGTCTCTCGACCACTGCGCCAACCGCGCTGTCAATTATTTTCGAATATGCATTAATGAACATCTCATTGCAAAATGATTAAACATCTTATTTATGATATGATTATTGATTACATTTTTTATTGTGTAAACATCAATAATTTAAAATTCTGTAATTGATGATCTCCGAATAATTGAAGTTAGATATAATTTGAAATAAGTAGATAATAATTGTAACTCTAATTTTATTTTTTGTTATGTATAAATAATCTTTGTATGCCAGTTTCTGGTGGAACCTGCAGAACTTATAACTTTCCACCATATTCACCATGTTTCTTGCAAATAAACAATTTCAATAACTAATATCAGAGTTCAAACCGCTCCTAGACCTCTGACATGGCTATGGATACATCTAGTATACTGGTTCCCTCACGATGTTTTCCTTCTCGCTTTCTAAACAATGATAATGATAGCAATTAATAAGTAATAGTTATAGATTATTTTCTTTTTCTATGGCATCGTATTCCCCTATTCTAACTTATCCTGTAAACTTAGTACGTACCTCTTCCAGGAAGCCGTCGCAAGCCCAGCTGCCAAGGTTGCACTCTCCGCGGGAACACGACGAGCGGTTGAGAGTGACTCGGGACACGCCCAACACTTCTTTGCCCACTGCGTCCACCTCCTGCCGCCATGGCTCCAGAAGATCCAATATTCTCGGATCTACGAAATACGGAAAACTTAGGTCAAAGTTAAAGTCAAAGCATTTAATTTCAATTAGACCATTTACCTACTGCACTTTTGAATTGTCAAGAAATAGTAGCCGCACATGGATCTTAAAAAAATACGGACGGAGCGTTGCGTACGACATGTGATACGCATGCCTATAGTGCGCGCTTTAAATGAATATCCCAGTTTGTGCAAAAGTTCTCCTATATAAGTTAATCCGCAATCTAAAATATTATCTTCTTTTAACACAGCATTTAGTGTTCACTTGGTTTTTTTTTCTGTACCGTATAAAACTGTTTTTTTTTTTTTCTTCTTATCACTCCTAAATCAAAATCATCAACTTGTATTTTCTTTTTTATTTCTTTTGGTCTCTGTGGAGAACTAAATTTTGCTTCCCCTGTATTTTGCAAGGATGTTTTACTTTCAGCAATCACTCTCCTTACACTTCGTTCTGATATCTCGGTTGCTTCTGCCACTAATTTATGAATATTCGCATCAGTTTTATATTCTAAACAATTGAAATCGGCATTCCGTTTTTTAAAAAACGTATGCACTTTAAATATTATTTCCTTAGATTGCCTTTTTATCGGCGGACTCATCTTGCTATTGCAATCTCTTATGCGTTTTGTCTAAACTAGCCAGAACTGTCAACGCGTGTTGCCGCCGCGAAGTTCGGCGCCGAACTGAGTAATGACATCAAGTGCCCCCGCCTCTCCGTCCCACCGCTCACATACCTAAGGCGCGGCCAGTTAGTTCCGCGCGCACTATAGTCATCTAATTTCGCTTGTCATACACGAGCTAGACGCATACAAATACTTAAAACTCATCTACTCGGCGCCAGTACGCTGCGTGTAATCTATGTGTGTGTGCGTAATCTATGCTTCACTTTTGACAAGGCAAGGTTCGTATTTTTTTCAAATCCGTGTTCCGTAATGTATATTTCCTTTGAAGAAGAACGGGAAAGAAGCTCTATTGGATGTATTTCGTTACAAAATCTGAAGCTTTGATGGTGTCTGCTCAATGGTTTGTGATCATTAGATTTATCATGTTAACTGATCTGGGATCTCGGTAAAAATAAGTGGAGGATAACATGGTTTGCGGTCATAATTAATTTTTCACCACATGGAAAAAATCTATTTGTCCCCTTGGTGCTCTGCAGTGGCGGTACCTTCATATAAGCCCAAAAGCCTTACTAAAATGCTCGATAGAGAATCAATATCAAACCCGAACTATTTAAAAGTTCGCGCGCTTAATTCTTAACAAAATAACACAAAGTATCTACCTATGCCACACTACTACACATCGCGATTGTTCGCGCGCAGAGTTTCGCATTTGCAGCATCTACATATAGCTATCTCGCTTACACGCACGGGCTTTTACCGGGCTTTCAAATACTATCTCTGTCACTTTCGCACTTATAGCGATGTGCCGTATAACGAGTATATACCTTGTGCGTCTACAAATCGATCAGTATGGATGATTTAAGCCGTGCATGCCTATGAAGTTGCACGCGTATGCACACCTTGCCAACTCTGCAGTGTTGCCGTTTTAGCGACGTTGTGAGATCTTGGAGATTTTTAACGAGTTGGAGATTTTTTTTAAGATTTAGCAACAATAAAAACTAGCGACTTTTTAAAATAATTAATAGTTTCGAGTCACGTGACACATAGATTAAAAATTATGAATTTGTTTATCGAATTAAATGTATTTACGAGTTATTAATATTATTTTCAAAAATACCAAAGAGTCAAATAAAATACATTCTATCATTATAGCTAAGTTTCATATTTTATTTCCATCAGTGTCAAATACCCTATTGCGACATCTAGCTAGATTTTTCATATACCTGGCGACTTTTTTTGCTTAAATGACAACACTGCAACTCTGCGTAAGTACCGAGCGCAACTCACTTCAGTTTCATTTGCGTGAGTGGGAAAAGGTTTATTGTTAAAGTTTTTTGTGTGTTTTCTTAGTATTTCTCAGTGATACAATTGTTTTGGTGACTTACAATGGAGGTAATTGTACCTTGTGAGGATTTAAAATACGTTCAATTTTTGATTGGCGAAAATAAGGTAAAATCTTTAAACTTTGCTCAGAAAAAACAGTTAATTTCTTCATTAAAACCGACGCCTAATCTGTGTATTTCTCAGAGTAGTAAATCGCATAAACGAAAATTTAATAGATCAGTGTATAAAACTAGTTGGATTGTTGGCTGTTCGCACAATAATAAGTTGTATTGCTGGTGCTGCATATTTTTTTCGAATGCAGATTCCGAATACATCTGGTTATAATGATTTAAATAACATATCTGGCGCCATTAAAATGCACGCAAATTCCCATAAACACCTGTGTGCAATGGTTTCTTTCGGTAATTTTGGTAAACAACGAATTGAGACATCTATATCACGCCAGTTATCTGAGGAAATCTCAAAATATAACACGCGCGTTGATAACAACCGTAGTGTATTTCAAAGATTAGTCGATATTGTTTTTCATTTAACACAACAGGAACTTCCTTTTAAGAGGACATGATGATTCCAAAACTTCATTAAATAAAGGAAATTTTTTAGAACTGGTCTCGTTAATTTCAAAATACGATGTCGTTTTAGAAAAGCATATACAGCATCAGGAAAGTGACAAACCGGGGCCGAGAAGAAGACGGATGAATTCACTTTTAATTTATTGTACCTAACCAGTAGTTTATGAGAAAATTGCGATTATACATACGTAGGTACCTACATACTCAGTTGAAAACTGAACTTTCATTTTTTTGAAATCGGTTAATATTTTATTGGGCTTGCCTTATTTTGAAACTCTAGGCACGCCACTGGTGCTCTGTTTCACGGATCACTCGAAATTTATGAAAATAGTTAACAACATGGACTAGTGGTCTGTGTGTGTGTGTGTGTGTGGCATGATATTCTCTGTAGCATTCCGGAGTTTTGAATTGTGCCCGGTAGATGGCAATAGACTCCATTCATATGGGACTAAATAACGGCATCTGTGTAATATGGGGATTACAGACGTGATGATATGGTGTGTCATCAAATAGAATAATCAATATAATTCTTCTGTGGTTACCTTGTACAATAGAAGTGCCCAAAAAGATGGGCTCTCCTTCCCAGTGCTGCACCACACCCTGGTCGTCGAAGTAGAACTTGATGTTACCCAGGTACCGCGTGTAGCACGACGCTTGCACTATCGGAATCTATCGATAGATACAGAAAAAACTCAAATATTATCCCTCTAATTGCCTCGTTGGTCTAGGGGTCCCAAGTGCGACTGCTAAGCATGAGGTGCCGGGTTCGACTCCCAGGTTGGACAAAATGTTATTAGGTTTTTCTGTTAAGAAATTCTTAGCAGCAGCCCGGAGTTTTGAATTGTGCCCGGTAGATTACTTAACACCTTATTATATTGGGACAATAACAAAATCGGTAATATGTGGATGTAGAATTGTGTAAACCTATGCCTAGCCCTTCGGAAAATACAGGCGTGATGCTTTGTTATTATTAACGCTCTGAGAGGCGTAAAAGTTCATTAGAAAATGTTTTTTTATATAGAAAAGGAATTTGATAAAAGTTGAGTCGAATTATCAACATTATCTTAATGTTACGTTAAAGTCGATAAACGACTCGAAACGGCTCTGGTTTAATAGAGCAAACTTGAGGTTCCACAACACTAGAAGAAATAAAATAAATAATTGAAGGGACTCCAATCATCTCTGTACACTCAAAGTCCAAGTTTATTGGCATTGAAAGGTTTACAATAATCAGAGCATTTGGTAACAAGAAGAAATTAATATAAAAAATAATAAAAAGCTCACCTGCCATGTGTAAATTATATTATTTGACTAGCTGACCCGGCAAACGTTGTTTTGCCATATAAATAAAAGAAATGGGGTGGACTACCCCTAACATTTAGGGGGACGAAAAATAGATGTTGGCCGATTCTCATAGATACCGGATAAGCACAAAAAATGTCATCAAAATCGGTCAAGCCGTTTCGGAGGAGTATGGCAACGAAAACTGTGACACGAGAATTTTATATATTAGATTTCACACCTTTTTGTGTACTATAGCCACTACATTAATATTTTTTTAATCTTACTAGCCTATATTACCCGTGATAATGTAAGGATACTATCAATACCCCATACATTTAATTCAGTTCAGGCGTTTAGAAGTTACGGTGGAATAAAGAAACTCACAAACATACATACCTACATACATAAACCCTAAACACATTACACTCCTTTTTTTAGACAGTCGTGTAAAAATCAACCTTATAAGGTGCACATTTAATTGAAATTAGATTCTAGGGCCGTTGACTTACTGGTGAAAAAAATTTAGTCTATTGTTTCTGTCTTGTTTGTATAATTGATACGAAAAGAATATTTTTAACGTCATTATAGATTAATTATCTCAAACATAATCCTTAACTTAATAGGCGCATAGATTTAAATAATGCATATTATAAGACATCATAATAAGTTCCGTACGTACCCTATGTCCGTTTGCCTGTTGAACGATGGTGGGGTACTCCCCGAGAGCAGTGTCTCCGTTAGGCGTCTCCCCGTTGAACAGCAGTGTGTGCGAGTGACCACCAACAATTATATCCACTGTCGGCGACATGCGCGCTGCTAGTGCTCTGAGTAGATTAAGTTAAGAAAGAGAATTGAGAACTGGAATGGGATGACTGAATTAATTATTATACGAAAACGGCTGCAAATTATCTGAATAGAAAATTATGTTTACAGCTGATGTAATACACCCAGTTATGTGTTGTGTGTATTTCTTGCGTGTTCTTGTACTTGAAGTACCTATTTCCTATTCTATTATAATTTGCACGAAAAAAGAATAATTGTTTTATTATAATAACTACTTGTTTGACTCGCGACATCGCCGCGGGCTCATATGACTAAGAACTCCGTTTGAGTTCGAAACTGACGGGGAATCCCGAAAAATGCACGTGAGTAGTAACCGGTAAACAATAATTGCTAAAAATGATTGTATCTATCGCTTAAAATTTATAAACCTATAGGGATCTGTTTGAAATGGGCACTTAAATACCTACTTAAGGTGCTGGCTATACAGTCTAAATACACACATATATATATATATATATATCATCCTCCTGCCTTTATTCGAATTTATTTGGGGTCGGCGCAGCATACCAATATCTGGCATGCTGCTAAAGTTTTGGCTATGTTTTATGACCGGCCGCCTGCCTTAACGTCAACCCTCTTTGGGAATGCTGTTGTTCGTGGTAAACGCCACCGACACAGTCTCCTTTTATGTAGCTATGTCACATCAAATGTTATCCATGCGCCAGGTTCTGATGTTATCCTACTATCACACTCCATAACCGGGCTAAATATACATATACCTAATAAGTAATAAAGTCATATAATAAGTCGGGGTGTATGTGAGATTTGGGTTTCTATATCGGCCTGTCAATACAGGAGAGATTCTTACTTCGCAGCTTTTACGTACTAAAGTTTAAAAATAAATATACCGCTACTCACACGTCACTGCTGTATCCGATATGAGACAGTACGATAATGATGTCGATGCCCATCTCCGTCAATATGGCTGCCTCACGGTTCACAGCTTCTAACTCATCCTCCATAATCACCCGGCCGATCGGAGCTGAGAACTAAAACAGTACCTAGTCACTTGAAAGAAAATCCATTGTTATAATTTGAACTAACGGAATGACTTGTTTGTGAAAAAATAATTTGCTCTTTCTACTTATAAGTGATATTATTAGGTTAGGTTTCCCAAAAAGAAATCCTTTAGGTATTTTAGATAGCTTACACGTAGAAATAGATCGCAAACACAAAAGCCCTAAATAACACTTACCCCGTAGAAATCTAACCTAAGACCCTTCTACCTGCAGACACGCCTGCAACAGCCAGACCAATATTTTAAAGCTTAAAGCTAATAAATAATTTCTTTAGTAAATTTTTAATCAAATAAGCATACTTCTTGTTATCTTATGGTTGTGGTTGATAAAACCTAGTGTCAGAGTTTAAACCGTAGGTCTCATCTCATAAACATGAATAAGCATTAAACTGCCTTATTAGACCGGTGAAAGGTCTTGGGTGACATTATTACGGGCAGAATTAATCACGACATCGGTGAATGCAATGATATTATAATATAAAACGTCATTGAGTGTTGTACACCCAATAACAGTACACCTCTGCTTCATCCCTCGGAAAATACAGGCGGGATTCTATAATACAGAACAATATTACAATAATTTACTTCGAAGTAAAAGGGAACAGGCGTCAATCTATAGGTATGTATTTATGTATTTTTCAAAATTACCTGTCTTAACAACACACCAATTATTCCAATGCGTCGTCCATGCCGTTCGACTATCACATGGTTCTTAATGTACGGCGTCATGCTCGGCTCGTGGGTGGTGTTCACGTTGGCGCCCAACATGGGAGAGTTCAACCGCTCCAGGTAAGGCACCAAGCCTTCTACGCCGTGGTCGAACTCGTGGTTACCTAGCACCTGATAGCACCAAGATCTCGGTAAGATGGATATTGCACGAAGATTATTTTGAAGATAAAAGCAGTGCCCTTAAAAAATTGAGGCGTAACCTCGTATAATCATGGATGAAACCAGCAAATGACTGTCTACTAAATGTGTTTCTGACCTACTTACTATAGGTATAGGTAGTACTGTCGCCGATTGTCGGACTTTGATGTGTTTGCATGTGTGTAGTTCGCGTAATTTTCGACTAGCAAATTTATAAGACTAAGAAGAAGAATGTTTCACACATTTTCTGCCCAATTTTTTTAAGTTCCGTAATTTTTAGGAACGTTAGTTTAGGTACATGGAAAATTTTACATTACAGAGTCAATTACAACTAGCGAATGAGGGTAGTTAGTTACGGGGTTCGGTCTTGCCATCGTGTAGTTAAGTAAAAACTTGGTAAATTACAGTATTTTGGCACCAATACTTATATTACCTATATCTACTTATAAATTAAAAAGGGTTCAAAGAGACAATGCACTAAAAGGTAAAAAAATACGTTTTATTTATTTTGGATGACATGATGTCATAATCTGCGAAATGAAAATATGTCTGTCGGTGTTAACATCTCTATATAATTCGGAAAAACGATAACCTAAATACACGATAAACTCGACGATAACCTAATATAACGATAAATAACTTACATGAGCATCATGCGGCAGCATATTCATAAAGTGCTGGCTGACATTCCACCTGAGGAAGTTGTACCAGATGGTACCCTGAAAGGTGTCTCCACCGTTGAGCAGCAGCGAGTGAGGCTCCACCTCCAGCGCCTCCTGCACCGCCGTGTATAGCCGGGCGAAGCCCCCCACACACGCGCTCTCCGACGGGTTGCATACTCCGCCTTGTGGGCTCACTTCATCGAAACTAAAAGAAAATTTAGGATCGTAGTAGGTATAATTTGTATCACCAAGTACCGAGTGGACCGTATTTTAAATTGTAGTAGGTATTATGAAGTCATAAATTTTTGAAAACATTAGACTAACTTATCTGCTTATCATTATAATCATAAAACAAATGTTTAGGTGGGGGTTTAACAGTTTTTTTTTTTCGTTAACTAACTACCCACACCATCTCGTCCGACCTAAGCCTGTCCGAACTCCGAGTACACTTAATTTCGCGAAACGCAAGTGGCTAGGGACGCACACGCTACGTCACGCATCACAATGAATTCCGGTTTACTTCGCTTTTTAAGGAATTCCCAATACAAATTGTATGAGCCCTACGCTTAACAACGTATGTTGCATTATAAATAACGTCAAGTTACAATATTAAATGGAAAAAGAATACGGTCGCGAACAGGATTCGAACCTGCGCCTCCCGGATAGATACTCCAGGCGCTCTGACCACTAAGCCATCTCGACCTCTGCTCACCACCGCGAATTCTTCTTCCATATTTTAACACGTGTTATGGCGACGTCATTGCAATCAATTCAGTACCTATACAAGTGACTGAACCGACACGACTAACTTTGCAGTTAATACAATGTCGTAAAGAATGCAATTACCTTAATAATTCAAGATATGTCTTTGAAAAAGCATTAACGCATGCTTAGCGAACTCTAAGTTACAATATTAAATGGAAAAAGAATACGGTCGCGAACAGGATTCGAACCTGCGCCTCCCGGTTAAATACTCCAGGCGCTCTGACCACTAAGCCATCTCGACCTCTGCTCACCACCGCGAATTCTTCTTCCATATTTTAACACGTCTTATGGCGACGTCATTGCAATCAATTCAGTACCTATACAAGTGACTGAACCGACAAGACTAACTTTGCAGTTAATACAATGTCGTAAAGAATGCAATTACCTTAATAATTCAAGATATGTCTTTGAAAAAGCATTAACGCATGCTTAGCGAACTCTAAGTTACAATATTAAATGGAAAAAGAATACGGTCGCGAACAGGATTCGAACCTGCGCCTCCCGGTTAAATACTCCAGGCGCTCTGACCACTAAGCCATCTCGACCTCTGCTCACCACCGCGAATTCTTCTTCCATATTTTAACACGTCTTATGGCGACGTCATTGCAATCAATTCAGTACCTATACAAGTGACTGAACCGACAAGACTAACTTTGCAGTTAATACAATGTCGTAAAGAATGCAATTACCTTAATAATTCAAGATATGTCTTTGAAAAAGCATTAACGCATGCTTAGCGAACTAAGTTATCTAAGTTACAATATTAAATGGAAAAAGAAGATAGAAGATAGATCTGTTCGCGACCGTATTCTTTCCACATCGACAATTTTATTGAACCTTACCTCGTTACATCGATGCTTACTTTTAAGGGACTGGGGCGTGGGAGAATACTGCCATTGTCACTCTTGAAGAACCAATCGGTAATCGGAGTATCTACGTTGTTATCATAGAAAAAGAGCGGTGCGAGCAATTATTTTATTACAATCTCTTTTCGCTGATCACAACATTCACAGCCGCAGAGCGGTTTATTATTGGTTCACATAGTAATATCTTAGGTCTTCGCGATCACTACACATTACAATAAAATTACTTTTAACCGGATTAATAGCATGTATTATTGGTTTTTGTTTTTCCTGATGTTTCGAACACTTTGCAGCGTTCGTGGTCGCAGGAGGACTAAGGTGTCAGGTGTCTCAACAGTTTATTTAAAATTATTTTACTGTTGATACGCCTGACACCTTACCGATAGAGTGCGGTTTTCTATTTTCTTGGACTTCGAATACCTTCACTTATTCTGGTTAGTTGATTGTTCTGACAGAGTCTATATCCATCCCTTGAAATTAAGAAGAAAAAAAATATGGAAATAATACTTACTGTGCGTGGAAATCATTGTAATGCACTATATTCAATTCGAACAATCCACTGTCCTGGGCCAACGCTGCCCCCACCAGCAGCGTCAACAAGCACACTACATCCACCATGTTTATTGATTCACCACAGAACACTGTGCAGCCGAGCCGTTTATCGCAATAATTTGGCATATCAAATAATACCACCAATTATTGATTACAAGATTATTCTAATTCCTCAAGCTTATCCTAATTTCCTGATAGATTTCGCGACGACGCGCGTTTGTATTTTACTCATCTAGGTACTATCGGCTAATCACTATCAGGATAGTAAATAAATATGCTTAGTGTTTGGCGACTAGCTCAATTAATTGACTGATTACAAATATCTAAAAGATGTAACCAAAAAAGTTTATCATTTTCGTGAATTGTAGGAAAGGAGACTAAATCAATAATGTATGCAAGTCTCGGAATGACGAATCGTTATACAAGTTTTTAATTAGTAACGGATCATTAATGCATTGATAACCTATTACGTAAATGCCTAATGTTGATTCGTCCAACCTTCAGCAACTTCATGTATGACCTTTCATGTAAATTACGATTGATAACTTTTCAAGTATCGTCATCATCCTCAGCCCGACTCCATCTACATAGGCCTGTCTTTGGTTGTGCCAATCTCCACATTCCTATGCTAGCTTCGTCCAGGTTTTGCCAGCAATTGTAACAATTTCTTGACGACGGTTGGCGCAGTGGTCGAAATACTGGCTGATGCGCCACTTGTCGTAGGTTCGATTCCTGCACGAAACAAATATTTGTATGACCAACAGATGATTATTCCGGGTCTGGGTGTGTGTGCATGTACACGATACAGGAAGAAATTTCTAGTCTGGAGAAAGGTTTAAAAAAATATATTTATACCAGCATTCAATTGAAACTTATGGAAGAACCAATAGATACGTATCATGATTACGGTCGTAATGAACACTGTTTAGATGTCGAGTCGACTAAATTGGTAGCGATTACGATAACGCTAACAATTCAATAGCTCACGATAGGTAGGTACTATCGTACCAGTTATCGAATAATCTAATTGGTTGTCTTCATGTAAAATAATTGTATACATAATAATGATATTGGTTTTGCTACCAATATCATTAATAAGTATACAATTATTTTAGCATTTATAGCAGCAGCGAGGGATTAGCTATTGATACCTTTGTCCATTTTAAGCGATTTTTCTACGGATATTACTTGCAAACGATACCAAAATATTGCTTCGGCATTAAAACGTTCTTGAAGCAAAATTAGTATAAAATGCATGTGAATTTTAAACGACACAAGATAATCTAAAACTGATATTATCATCGCGAAAGTAAGTATGTTTGTCTTTTACGATTTCACACCTAAACTGCTGAACCAATAGAGATAGATATGACCTTAGACACGGACATAATTTTCACCGTGGGAGAGCCATGCTTCAGCACTAATGGGCCGGCTCGACCGGATTGATACCACGGCCTCACAGAAAACCGGCGTGAAACAACGCTTGCGTTGTGTTTCGGCGAGTGAGTGAGGATACCGGAGACCCAAACCCTTTAAAAGGCCGGCAACGCACTTGCGACTCCTCTGGGGTTGCGGGTGTCCATGGGTGGCGGTAATCGCTTACCATCAGGCGAGCCGTCTGCTCGGTTGCCCCCTACCACATAAAAAAAAACCTTTTGTCGCGCAAACTAAGTAGCGGGTACCAGATTATAAAACGTATAAAGAGCTGGTTATAAAGAGTGATAAAAAGTAAAAAGATCAATATAGGTACTTTTAAACATTTATTTAGCTACTTATCTAAGCTCACAGTTAAAATTTCGTGCTTTCATAAAAAGGTAAAACTACGATACTAACATATAAAAAAAACAAGTGGATTTTAAAATATTAGACAACTAAATGCAATTTTGATTAAATAAGCAAAGTAGATAAATATAAAAAAGAACGGTATTATAACAATAAATAGAATTTGTTATTTTCGCCCAAGGGCAAATATTGCCAGAAATATTTTTAGTTTGGTCATGGTACACATCTCTCATCACATCTAAATAATTATAATACTGTTAGAGTCGAAAAAAAATGTTATGAAGAGGCTACGCAGTCGAGAATGGAATATAACATACAAATTAACCAATGGTTTTTAATTAACCATTTCAAATAATTAAACCAAACATTAACAGTTTTATAATCACACAGTATGGGCAACGTGTGTGAGTTTCAGCTTAATGAGGTAATGTTATGGTAACACAAATACGCACTTTTGGTCAACTCAGGTAATTGTAAACAGGGATGAAGAGAAGCGAAAAATTGCGCCGACCCGGAATAATAAGGGAGTAGGACAGAAAGAAGGTATGAATCTAATTTATAAATTGACTATTTCCAATCACCCCTGTTTACTATTACCCGTGTTGACCCGAAGATAATATCATAGTCAACCGTTAGTTACCTCGGACAGTAACTAACGGTTCTGGTTCCGAGGTAATTTACGGTAGAGTGTTGAGTGTATACTGTATACAGGACAGCCTTTGAACTGACATATATCCAATATAACATTATTTATTACCATTATAGATGCTAAAAATAATAATAGAGAAATTAAGTACATTATTACAAAAGAAAACGCTTTCTTATACTACAATATTATATATTTAAATATGATATCTATTATACTTAAGAAATCGTAAGACATTGTTCGCATTATGTAAGGTATAATAAATTTTCCTGTTGTGGACAACTAATATCGGTGTCAAATTACACAAAATGTGCCAAACAATTAACGTATTTTTGTTTTTCATAGGACTTTAACATCACGGAATTCGTATTTCTAAAGACTTAACATTAATACAACAAAGAATTCCTTACATTGCCATAATATAATGGTATTACTTATATGTGAGATAATATTATATACTAACGCAGCGACAATGTGGTACAAAAGCGTCTAATTAGTTCATTAATATAAAGGCACTTTAGGAAATAAAACTAATCAGTTAGTATATTCTTTAGAATTCCGATACTAACATTAAGTTATAGGTTTTACCTGCAACTGTGCTGTATTCGAATTTAGAACATATTTTTTTATTATAAAGTTTACGTCACGAAACTAATGAGAAATTTCGTGTCACACTTTCTTCATAATATTATGGTTTTACCGATGAGCATTTTTCTGGATTGCCTGAATAGTTTCTTGAAATTCGAAACAATTCAGACAATCTTGAAAGGTAAATTTGAGAAAAAGTTTGAGTTAAGATTTTGCAAAATTTGTTACGAAATTCACAATTTCATAATTCCTTTTAGAGCGATTGGCACGAAACGAAGATTTGACTCATTAGTAAGACTCGTGTAACTATATTTTTTCTTAATCATAGTTATAATTTATTTGGGAAAAAATTACGATCGTAACCAGGAATCCTCCCCGGATGAATATTCCAGGAAATAACCAATACTTACTCCTAGAGTATTCAGTCGGGGTACACAGGTTCAAATCCCGCTCACGACCGTAATTGTTATTCCACATAAAATTATAACTTTATAGTCCGCAATGTATTTAGTTCCCGAAATGTCTCCTTTGCCAAATAGACAACTTTCTATTTATTTTTGATCAGTGCAACTATACATAATACGGTTAATCATTTGACGATTAATCTTCCGATTATCACCAATGAGAGTGTCAGGTCGTATTTAAATAAGCTTGAGGACTTGATTTATGTTATTAGAGATATCACGTTGTTAGACGGCGGGTGAATGCCGTTTGAACATTATGTCGCGTGCAATAAAAGTCAAATCACACGCCTTCTTGAGACAGAAAGACTATAGATAGAGAACATGATGTTATAATTTGTACTGTCAAAGAAAATGTGCCCAGGAGGTCTTCGGTTCACATTTTATAGTTCTTCTTGATATCGTGTGATAAACAACCTAGTGTAAGAGTTTAAACCACCCGTAGCCTTTGACTTGCTTTACATACCATCGATAACATCTTTCAGGTGTGCTGGTTTCCTCACGATGTTTTCCTCGGCCCTGCGACTTTTGACACACCAATTTAACGGTTATATGTGCCTATGGTCCCTACCTTTTATGTATATTCCTTCGGTGGAACGGACCCAACGCGGTGGCATTATTAAAATATATACACATTTTTTTTCAGATTTCCTTTTAGTTTTTTTTTTTGGATCAATCGCCCATTGTTATTTCCCAGTAGAGATTTTACTTCAGTGTTTTAATATTCTCATATTATTAATATGTTTACACTTTTTTACAAAAGTACCTATATCAATTTATTCAAAGGTATTTTTTAAACTCTCTCACATAGTGTATCGCTCACGTACTAAAGCGATAAAATAGATTTAGTAATATAAATAACGTTGACATAAAACAAAGTACAACAAACTATAACAATAATATTTTATCACAATAAAACAAATCTAACACATTCTACATAGACTCGATTTAGGCAAGTTTTATAAACAATTATTTTTCAATTATTTTAGTAGCCATTGTCGAAAGGTATTAAAGGGCATTTCTCCAGAATGTGGAAATTGTTTTTATTTAATTACTTTTTATTCAAACGGTTCCCCAGACAGGAATGTCTTCTGTATCATGTGTATTTTGTGTTTATAGACACAAATCTCTTATGTACACACACACACACACCCAAACTTGGAACATTTATCTGGCCATACAAATAATTGATCCGAGAGGGGCTCGTGGCTAAGTAACAGCCGCACAGATCGATCGATCGATCGAGGTTAAGCTGCGCTTGCCGCGGTCGGTCTGTAGATGGGTGACCATCATTTCATACCGAGACCCCTCCGTGCCTCGGAGAGCACGTTAAGCCGTCGGTCCCGGTTGTCAAATTAAGATCTATGACAACCGTTACGGGTAGTCAGAAGCCTGAAAGTCTGACAACCAGTCATACCACGAGATATCGTGTTACCGAGTAACTGGGTTGTGGAGGTCAGATAGGCAGTCGCTCCATGTAAAATACTGGTATTAAGCTGCATCCGGTGTGACTGGAAGCCGATCCCAATGTAATTGGGAAAAGGCTAGGCAGATATAAAAATAATTGATCCGATTGACCGTGCTGATCACTCGGCCCCTACGTCAATTGCACCGTCTAATTATGAATATATTTATAGTTTTTAGTTATATTCGTCATAGACAATATTCCAAATTTATACCTGGTATAGAAGTTATTAGACGTTAATCAAATCGGTCCTAATTTGCACAATCTGAAGGAATGCCATAAAACTTATATCGATCATATCGATTATATCGATCGAGTATCTCACAATTATACATAAACAAATACACTAAAATAAAAGTCTATACGAGATGAAGAATAACTAACTTAATGTCGGCAGTTAATCAATACTAACTGACAGTTACAAAATTGGTTTCACAGTTTGTATTTTATAAATTTCACATAGTCATATTTTAATACCGACATTGTATTCGTTTTCATTCAAAATATAAATCATAATCTTATAGTGTTGTATTTATTTGGTTATTTTTGCTAAAATGCCACAATTATAAGTAATCTCATAACCTTACAGTGGTGATTGCTATCCGGGGTCACCCGCCACATGGTCCCCTAGGGGTTGACGTCATCTTTGTCTAAGAGTAGGGCGTGCGCGGGTTCACGTTGATCATCTCAGTCGTGCTGAAATATTAGATCATATGGAAATGACAATACAGTCATAGAAGGTCAAAATATGAAGCTAGCATATCCTTAAGTGATTGCTTTAAAAGGAAAAAAAACTTGTAGGTAACTTAAACAGTAAACACACTCAACATGTATAGGACAATAGATTGATACAGGTATCAACGTTTCGATTATTTTTACAAATGAACGGCACTTCGTGTAGAAATATAATGATGTCATAAAACTTTGTTAGTAGATGTAAGAAAAGCGTAAAAGGGTAGGAAAATGCAAAAAGGATACCAAAACCGACGTTGTTTGTAGACATTTTTTTATACCCTTCCCATATAGCACAAAATCAAAATATTGTTTATACAAATTGGATTATTTGAAAAAGTGATTTTATATGATAGGTAGATTGAACCAGACACCGCAAGTGAACATACTATCCGTGCCATTTTTAGCCTTAAAATGGGCGCACAGAGCGAACTTTTACGATGCTAAGATCAGTCTGCTGTTCACAGTTTTCATAGTAAGATAACAGGAAAAAATATGCCATTTTATAGCACAAATAAACTGTTTAATCTGCCAAAAGTAATTAGCCGATCGAATGGGTACATTTTATTGCTATTTTGAATTCACATAAAGAATCTGACAAGCTTGGTTAACATAAAATTAGACGTATTGGCGGTATCTCGTTAAATATAAATCTGTGGTGTAAAAACACCACCACTGCTGCAACGATTCCTGGCGATGCACTCTAGTGTTACCGATAGATAGTGGACTATAGAAAGTATCGGTACTATTGTTAGACCATCCACAGTGTTACTAATTTTCAAGGTCAACGATCCTCCTACTAGGTGAAATACTTACTTCTTTTACAAAACAAAAAAACTTTACAACTACACACGTGTATGTCAAGAATATAAATTTAAATATAGCCAAATAATAAAAATATACATTTTAGCTACCACTCAAATTTTAACACCAATAACTTAAAATAACTAATAGTTTTGTTTACTATTAGATTATACCAACGGCAAAGTATTGTAGCACTTATTACAATCAAAAATATTCTTTATTACCATCACGTAGGGTTTATATCATAACTTTATTCAATGTTACTGAGTATTCAATGTTATGTATTTCAATGGTACTGAGTATACAATGTTATTGTAGTTTTTTGCCATTGTATATGTAATGTAATCCAAATGCAGAGATCGAATAAAAAGACGTCAAACTAAAATTACCGGTTTTTTAGTTGATACCCTTTTATGGTGGCCATTGAAATTTCTAATTTTAGTGGAAACATCAACACTTTTAGGGTGGCTAAAAGTGTAAACAAAATTAAATAGAAAATTTTGTTTAACGTCTCCTAACTCGTTCCCTCTCGCTCTTATAGTGGCTATTACTACAATATAGCAATACTCTGATTTAGGCTTAGTTTTTCAAAACCTGAAAAGACACCATTGATGTCTCTTAAAAATAAAAAATAAACAAAATTTAACAAAATATTTGACTTACGACGACATGGTAGCATTTTGTGCGGGCTCTTCATCTATGTAGTAGGTTTGGGATATAGGAGGGGAATATCTGTCGTGACATGCAACCATATGGGAAAGTTAGTCAGGTTAGTATAGCGAAGCAAACAAACACAAATATATCGATGCAAAAACAAAATACAGAACAAAGTATATTTTTCAACTTTCTCTTTTATCGTACAAAGAGGGCTTTTGGATTTCGACTTTTTATTTGTTTTATTATTTACCATAATAAGACAATTCAACTGACTACCAGTATCATATAAACTTGAAAAAATACAACTCCATGACAAATAAGCAGGCAGACAGACATACAGAAGGACAGACTGTGTGGCCTTAGTAATAGGGTCTCGATTACAAAAACACTCAGAGGTTCTCAAAGCTTAACAAGTTAAGAATAGCAGTTGCTATCTAGGTACTTCCACAATATTGAGCAGTCATACAATTACCTGTGCACCGCTCGCCCGCCCGCAAATATACATACATACGCAAGCGGTGAAAAATTGGAACTACCACTAACTACTCGTATTTCACACGCTTTTACCCCACGGGGTATCATCAGGAGCTGTTAGACCGTGCAGTGTCCCACCGACTTGATGGTCAACAAACACGAGTACAGTACTTGGTGGTAGTTGCAATTATTCACCGCTTGCGTATGTGCATATATTTGCGGGCGGGCGGGCGGTGCATAGGTAATTGTATGACTGACATCTACATTCTGGAAGTAGCTATTTAATGTATTTATTTGCGTACATTGTAATGGACTTACGCAAGGTAACGCCTAAATCTATTCAAAAGTCAAACTGTTGTTTGACGTGAGTTTGACTCGCGACATCTCCGTGAGCTTAGCTCATGATTAAAGGCTCCGTTCGAGTTCTAAACTAGTCGGACAATCCCGAAAAATGCACGTGAGTAATAAGCGTTGAACAATAATTAACATGAATGTGTCACGAAGGTTATTATACGAAAATATAGTTTACATTGCACAAGACTCCTTTGAAAATCTTTGGATGTCTATAAATTTTTGCACACAAACACATATCAACGAATACATACCTCTTAGAGCACTTGACATGTATGACGAGAAGTACGATGCCCAGCAGTAGACACAGCGTGCCCACCACCACGTAGGCCACGCCTAAGAACGGATTCTTACCACCCAGGAGCGATGTCGTGGATATGATGAATGACTTCGTGCCTTCGAAGTCGGTTACCGGATAATCTGAGGAAAGTCAATGAATTGAGTATCAAAGAAATATACTTGGATAAAATTTATTATATTAAATTTATAATAAATGTGTATGAGTCGGGCGGTATACAGAAAAACCTAGAATGGTTTATTTTGACACTGTGACTATTATCCTTCCTATGGTTTTTTTTTGTGGCAATAAATAAAATAAATAAATATTAGTGGGTAGTAATAATAATGATAGTAGCTAGTGAGCTCAAGTCTTGTGTTCGATTTGAAGGTCGGAAAGTGTTATTGGATTTTTCTATTAGGATATTCTCAAGCCTGGAGATTGAATTTGTTTCCCATAGATGCAATAGACTTAACTTACAGAGATTTTCCTAACAGAAAAACCAAATAACACTTTGCCCTACCCAGGAATCAAACCTAAGACCTAATACTCAGTAATCACCCTTGCGACTGACCAATGAGACAAGATACATTATAATATACGGTTATTCATAGACGACACTATTAGTATTACAATAAAACTCTGCAGAAAATAAGCATTCTGCTTGTGACCACGATCAGTGCAACCTGCGTACTTATATTGCCTATGTCGGTTACCAACAAATTGATGGTCACTTTGTAGTACATTGCGTCGTATGTTTTTAATACTTTTGCTCATCATAGACAAGCTGTAACATACGAAGCAATATACTTCAAACTGACCATCAATTCGATGGTAATCGAGATTCCCAATACACATGCTGTCAGGCAAATTAAAGGTATTTATTGCACATTAATTCCTGTTATTTTTATTATAGTAATATCATGCAACGCGATAGTTTAAAAGTTAATGTGACACTATTAGTATTTGACTCGTTCATAAATAGCTAGAGATAGACAAGTCTTGTATAGAGTATGCCACTGATGTACTTACTGTATTCAACTGTAAGCACATAAGGTCCCTTAACGAGTCCGGTACTGAAGCCGACCTGCGAGTGGTCCACTCTACGGTACAACTTGCGGAATGTAGGCAACGCCGCCGTACGCATCCACACTATTAGATCTTCATTCTAAAAGCAAACAGGATTATTTAAACAAAATTGTGACTTTGTTATACATACATTAGCCTATTATAACTGTGCGTGTCTATTGGCGTGTCGCCAGCCTTAATTTGTTAAATAAATATATCTCGAACCAATTTTCACAAACAAAAGGCGCGTCATTGACGGCATGCAAGAAATGAAAGGATACCCATGGAAAAAAGTAACACAAAATATAATGAACGTTTACATATTTGTTGGAATAAAACTTTTACTCAAAAATATACTCTAGCTGCAGGTATTAACATTGACTCTTTATAATTGTCAAATTAATTTTGTACACTTTGATATAGATACTATTGAAAGAACTATTTGCAAATATAAATATGAACACTGACAGCTAACACAACATTGAAAACTGATAGCTAAGATGTTTTGACGAGTCTGAATGCTAACAACAATTTAAATATCTATGTCTGCTTACATAAAATTTGATTTATGTTCTTCACATGATTTTGACTATTTTGGTAGCTTAGATCTGATCTGACGCTGACTGTACCAGCAAGACCAAAACTGCCCCTCTAACAATATTTTCTATATTGTTAATATTTGCTGTTAGAGGGCCAGTTTTGTTCTTGACGGTAAAGCAAAATATTTTTTTATAGAATTTTAAATTATGGTTTAAATGAATTATCACATACATTTTTACTCCTTAAAAGGAAGTTGCCTAATAAATCAGGGCCTTGTTTACTCGGAAAGCATTAGTGCCGATTAGATATCGGTATGAGGACACTAACAAGAAGTTTGTGAATTACTTTAGATATAAAAAATACCTTAAACATTCAAATAATACCTGGAATCCGTTATTGTCAGTGTTGTTGGGGTCCAACTCCCATACATTGAGGCGCCAATTCACCGGCTTCGTGAAGTTGGCGAACGCTGCAAAGTATTTACATAATTTTAAAAAGTCTCGCAACGCAATCCTTGCACCGTAAACAGTTGCGAGATTTCATTTAAAGCCATGGAAGCAAGTATGGAAGCACCTATTCAACAACTTTGCCATAAATTCTTTTTTAATTAGTTACTTACAAACTAGTGACTATCAACATCAGACATTGCATATCAATGTAGTCATTGACTTGGCAATCACTTAAATCTATATTTTTCGGGGAAAAAAGTCGTACGATGGCACTTATGACAGCTGACATATAACTAGCCCACAACTATCCCATTACAGGGTAAAGGCCTTCTCTTGTGTAGAGATGGCACGGGCATTAATCACCATGTTAGCTCACTGCGAGTTAGTTATTTCAAATCATTAAGTCCAGGTTTCCTTACGATGTTTTCCTGCACCGTATATCTGTGATATCTTAGATCAACTAAGAAAACACATATTGTAACATTGAAAACTTCACATTGGTATAGGCCAAGTTTGAACCCACTACTCTCACTCGGCCATCAAGTCAATGCTTAGGTACAATTGGGCACGATAAAAATTCTTTATTATCCATACAGTTGATGACTATTTTTGTGTTGTTACATGAAACCGAAGTTTCTTCAATAGTATTAAAAATAAAAACTGCCTCGTTGGTTTAGTGGTCCGTAGCGCGACTGCTGAGCAGGAGGTCTCGGGTTCGATTCCCGGGTCGGGCAAAGTGTTATTGAGTTTTTCTGTTAGGAAATTCTCAGTAGCAGCCCGGAGTTTGGAAATGTGCCTGGTTGATGGCAATAGGCTCACCACCTATTACATGGGACTTAATAACAGCATTGGTGAAATGTGGGTGTACAATTGTGTACACCTCTGCCTACCCCTTCGGGGAATACAGGCGTGATGCTATGTTATGTTTTATATTTAAACATACATCATTAAAATTATTATGAATCAAATAAGCATTATCAGAATGAGTCACTTATGACTAATTTGGATATCAAAGAAGACTTGTGTAAGAATATATAAATAAAAAATAAAAAAAAAATTATAAAGGTCAATTTGTTTATCGGACAACGAAGTATCAGGGCTCTTCTAAAAATCCAATTGCAATACCATTTTTTATTTGAGACTAGCGGGCCCGGCAGACTTTGTCCTACCTTAAACCTGATTTATACAACACCACCTATCAGGTCCAATTGTGAATCTAAAACTGAAGTTTGCAGAAAATAGTGGCCAAATAAAACTGCTCTTTTTAACCGACTTCCAAAAAAGAGGAGGTTATGTAGTGTTGTGTTCATAACGATGAGCAAGGTCGCCAGTACTTATCGAGAAAGTGTTGTATTGGCAGTAGGGAGAACCATGTTTTGTCATCTATATTACTGACACAGCGTTTTATCTTACAGGTTCTTAACTGTTTATCATCAGGTAAGACTAATTATATTATATAATTATAAGCTTTCTTCATATTAAAAAAGATACATACCAGCTTTAAGATCTCCATGTGGGTTTCTAAATTTTATTTCTTTGTCAGAGGTCCATGCAATGCCTGTGCGTAGTATAGGCACAACCTTGTTCAGGTCTTGGGAAAGGACGGTCAAAGAATCTAGTGAGAAAAAAAACGAATAAAATTTAAGCTATGATGAGGTAATACAGGATGTCTGAAGTCATTTAGCTCAATTCACACCAGCAGCCAGAAACAAAGCAACAAGCAGTTTCAGTTGTGCAACATTTTAAAATTTATCATCATTTCTAAAATACATAGTATGGCTCTCCCTAATAAACAATTTATAAGGGAGAGCCAGACGCGCCGCGCATTATGGAAAATGTAGAACAACAATATAATCTGAAATGTTAATGTCGCCATTGACATACATTTTTATTGTATAGGTTGGGTCACAGCAACATGCTTCAGAGAACGCGAACAGTCTCGGTTGTCTCAGGAAGATCTATGACAGCTGTTATGGGTAGTCAGAAGCTAGAAAGTCCCATAACCAGTCTTACCACAAGATATTGTGTAACTCCGCAACCCAGGTTATAGACCTGGGTTGTGGAGGTCACATTGCCAGTCTCTTCACTTTAAAAGCTCATTTTCTGAATATTGTAGAATATTTTAAGTTTAGCCAATAAAATAAGGAAAAAAATATATGCAATGTGGATCAATAATCGTTTGCAAGCTGCTTGACAAGCAGACTTGGCATCTATTAAATCTGTTGACAACTGTATTGTTACAATTTATAAACATATAGTGTGCATAAATAGACTTATACCATTGAACAAAGAGTTGGCTATAGCTCCACATGGTGCCACAGGTTTCGTCTTCCCATCTTCAACAGCATAAGCAAATGGCTCGCAATCAGATGAAGGTGTCAATATCAGGCGACCAAGAAGTTGACTGTCATCCCTGTTAGAGTAAAAATAATACTTTTATGTACTGATCCTATAGTCATCTGTAAAATCATGGATACTTTAAAATCAGGCATTGATGATTTTCATTGTTTCAAGCCAAATAAATAGTTTTCCTGCTGCTGAAGACAAAAATTATTCAATATAGCAAAGTGACAACATAATTTAACCATTATCTACTAAAGAAATGATGGAACACTTGACATTGTGCCTTGAAACATGCACAATAAAAGACCTCATGGACACTACTGAGAATGCAGTTATCGTAGCAGGATTTTGGACTAACACAATTTGAATTGCCATCAATATGCTAAGAAAACTAAGAACTAGTTGCCTTTGTGTCTGTCTATGCTAAACCAGATACTAACTTTAATGTTTTAACCTTTCATCAAACATTTAAAATCCATTTACAATGTCAGGGAGATTGGCATATTACCTAGACTTAACATATCGCCGATGATTCTGGTAGTAGTTGCTGAGTCCATAGTAAAAGTATACATCTCCTTTGAAGTCCTCGGTCAGATTAAAGGAAAGGCGGCAAGAGCACGACTCCATGAAATTCTGCTTAATATACTCCGCACATGTAATGTTCTCATCCTCTTTCATGCAGTGTGTGTAGTCTATTACATGTTCTTTTACCTAAAATAAAAAGAAGTTTTAGCATCATTTTTTGTTGGTTGTTTGATTGATTTAACTACGGTTCCATTTATCCTATAGAATGTATATAAGAATGTTGTCTGGTTTCTAGATTGCATACAATATGTTAACTATTGTAAAATTTCTAAATAGCTCTTAGCAACAGAGAATAACAGTAATTAACATTGGTGGTGACCAAGACACTCAAAAATCATCGAAACTCAATTAATAGTTAATCTTCAGTTTTTAAACAGAATATACTACTAATAATATAGGTTGGTGAGTATATAATTATTGTGACATTAGTAACTAAAAGGGCGCACCTCATCCGAAAAGTAGAGTAGGCCTATACCAACAGGAATAAACGCTATGCCGATGACGAAGAACGTTGGCAGGACCGTCCCTGCAGTTAGGATCGGCTGCCAAGCAGGCAGGCGCTGCTGTTTAAACGCAGACTCTAAAAACCAAACATTAATTGAAACAAACTCTCCAATCGATACAACAGGCCATTTTGTAGGTGTGCCATCTAATCCTCACCTGCAGGGCGCCTGGATTTCACATTATGGTCAGAAGTATCGCTGGACGTAGCCATCGTATCCAATAACCTGCTTATTGTTTAAAGTAAACCAAGTTATAAATATAAATTACGAACACAATATCACAACAGTAAAATTACTGTATATTTCAACAGTGTTGCACACTTAACCAGTGTTGCCAGCCAGGTCTTATCTAGTTATCAAAAGTTTCCTAAAATGGCTAAAAGAGTAACCTTTCATATTTTTAATCCATTATTATGGTGCTTAAAGTTTATGACGTATATTTATATTATTATGTAGGTATAAACCTAAGTAGATGCCTACTTTTGTTTTCTTTTTATTAGTCTGCAAAGTAGGTATGTACCACGATCTTCTCACTTTTTAACCGACTTCCAAAAAAGGAGGAGGTTTCTCAATTCGACCGTATATTTTTTTTTTTTTTTTTTTTTTTTTTTATGTATGTTCGGGGATAACTTCGTCGTTTATGAACCGATTTTGATAATTATTTTTTTGTTGGAAAGAAGATATCCCAACGGTGGTACCATGATAAGGAAACCAGGATCTGATGATGGATCCCCGAGAAATCGAGAGAAACCTTCGAAAATCGTAGGGGCGACTCGTGCATTTGTTAATTTTTTCATTAAGTATTTTAAAGCACTACTATTTAATGAAGGTCTGGAGTCGATCTGATGATGGAGCTGAAAGACGATCTAGGGAACTCTTTAACGATTTACAGCAATTACCTGGTGTTTGGGCTTGATTAATTTGTATTGATGAGAACTTTACACCTAGATAGGTTGTGACTGTCATTGGGGGTCTGATGATGAAGACGAAGGACAGTCAAGGGAACTCCTCAACGTTTTACAGTAGCTACCTTGTTTTGTATGTATGTCCGTCGATATATTTGTTTGAAAGAATAGTCCCCAGAGGTGGTCCTATTTCAATTTAGTGAAGATCTGATTAAGATCTTCGAAGTTAGACGATGGAATTCTTCAATAAATCACTCGCAATTTCTGTAATCACATGTTCATGTATAGTTCATGCCACTCAATACATACATAGCATCATGCCTGTATTGCCCGATGGGGTAGGCAGAAGTGTCCACTGTTGTACACAAACATTTCACCGATGCAGTTATTAAGTCCTAGTGGCTTTCGAAGGCCTACCCATATTATTAAATTACTAAATTAACTTATTTATGAAGTATACAAACTTATATATGACCTATACAATATATATATTAGACTTAAAACTAAAAAGACTAAAATAAATTAATTTTAAACAAAAAATAAAAACCGCCTTCCAAAATCTACTACACTAAAAAGTTTAAAATAATATCAAAATTTGCTTATAATAAAATAATTTTAAAATAACAATATATAATAATAATCTGTTAATTTTGAAGTCGGTGCCTGATGTATGTGGGGTTTACAACCAGATACAAACGCCGGTAACATAACCACAGCACAACGAACATAAGTGACTAACAAGAGGAAAACAATAACCCTCTCCCAGTACAGGCACCGACTCCAAAATTAACAGATTATTATTATATATTGTTATTTTAAAATTATTTTATTATAAGCAAATTTTGATATTATTTTAAACTTTTTAGTGTAGTAGATTTTGGAAGGCGGTTTTTATTTTTTGTTTAAAATTAATTTTGGTGTAGGTACTTATTACATAGAACTAGCATAACTTTCTAAAAAAATTTGTTGATCTATATGTTCTGTGTTGTTGACCTACCTAGTAAAGACGAATTAGATACAGAGTTTCACAGTAAGTTGATATCTATTTTATACTTACTAATTTGTACACTTTGCCAGCTTTCTAGCTCTTCTTTTCATTAAAATATAACACTAAACATTCTTTCTTTTCATAACATTTTAAACAAACCAAGTGCTAACTAAGCTCTCAAACAAGAAAGAACCCGATTTATCAAGCAAGTAGGCGAAATTGGCCACAACACTTTGGTCATAGTTGTGATACCAGCTCGTATATATTGGCGCGAGAGAGATAAACGTATTTTCAACATTTGTGCTCACTACATTCAATTAAATATTGGATTATTGGAATCAATTAAAGAAATATAAATTAATTGTTTAACATTCAAAAAGACACCTAAAAGTAACCTTTCGCATCGTGTAACCTAAAAGTAACCCGAAGTCGTTAAAAGTAACCTAAAAGGTTACAAAAGTAAAGTTCTGGCAAAGCTGCACATAACGTACTAATTTCCAATGAGATTTTATTTAAAGAGGCGTTATACTTGAACATTAGTGCATTATAAATCAGCGGCAACTTAAATATACCTACCAATACATCAATCATACAGCGCGATGCGCATCCACGCAGAAAAGGAAAGAATCGTATAGCATATCGGTTGTTAGAAAGAGATAAACATAGATCGTTTAGTTTCGGCACATACCTGCTGCACGGTCATTGGCGCGATAACACGTCACGCAGCTGTCAGCGGAATGTTCCCGACAAAGTAAACATTACGAAGTTTTGATCCATAAAAATGATATCTTAATATTTATGAATAAATATATTTTGTTATGTAGTGACTATTCTAATAATAAAGTGAAATTGGGAGACTCTCTATTAACACAGGAAGGCGGTTTTTCCTCGTATTTCATTGAGAACTGTGGGTGATAGGACGCGTAACCGCGACACTGGTTCGGACATGACTGAATGCAAGTCGGCCAATTGCCTTACTTTTGTATCGCCATTTTCGATTGCGGGTAACCTATCTATGAGTTTATAATATCATTGCTAATTTCCCGATTTCTCCAGGCCCCAGACACAGCCAGGCAGACCAGACTCCGTAGTGGAAAAAAGACCCACACTATGAAATGTTTTTAACAATGTTCAATTTAAATATACTTAATTCATTGTATCAAATAATGTTGTATGATATGAGACTATAAACAATTTACAAAAATAGTTTTACAATTTTACATTCTCCAGCATAATTTAGAAAACTGCTTAGTAGGAAAACCGAAAAAGGAAGTACTGGCAACATCAATTTCACACTGTTTCACAGATGTATTGAAAATGTCAATGTCACTGTCAAAGCCAATGACAGAAGATTTAGCATGTACCAGTGCAGTGCCAAATAAAATTAACTATCTATCAGAAACCGGAAACTGGCGTGTTCTCGAATCCTTGTGGAAAGTTTCCGATCGGAACAGCTAAACGCTATTCACAGATCCGACATTAAAAACTTTTGACAGTTCAATCCGAAATTAAGAATAGATTTTACGAAAAACTTTCCGTGACCTAATTGCTCTCGGTTGATGAGTTTCGGTAGACGCTATAATTTCAATAAAACCTTTTAATTGTAATAAAATTTAATTAGGGATTGAATTTCGTGCTTGAAGTGTGCTTAACTGCAGTTTTCGAAGTATTGGTACACTGAGGCACTACGCACCAATAATAAGAATAACAAAATAACTTAAGTAAACTAGTTCTGTAGGCTTATTCTGAACCATTAGAAAACTTTTCCGTATTGGAACGGAAACTTTAACTTGGGTAAAAAATTTAAAAACTGTAATAAAAATACTATAACTAATGTATTTTTTAATTTACTTATGTACAATTATAGATAAATCTTTAAAAAGCATGCGTTAATGCTTTTCTTTTTCCATATAAATAATGCTATATCAATTTCATCGTTTTTAATAGCGCTTAGGGGTTATCGACAACTTTCCGCAAGGATTCGAAAACGCCAGTTTCTGACGGTTCAGAATCAAGGCTTACTGAATATTGACGTCACAAAATGGCGATCGTTATTACCCTTAGTTATTCCCGCGGCTTTGGACTCTTTGGACAAGACATAGGGTTCAACATTGAATTTTTAACATCAAATTAATCATAAGGTACACTATATAATAGATACAATAATTTTTTTAAGTTAATGTAGACAATTTTCTGTAAATTTAGACCCATTATAAAATGTTGTCTATTGAAATATTCTCTGTCCTAAGTTTTTGCTGTGCCCGACAGGGTCCATAATTAAGAAATTAAATATTAAATTAATATTAAACTTATTAAGAGACAATGAACAAATTAGGAATAGTACCTATGTTCAAATATTACACACAATGAAGAATTCCCGAGTGATGAACCTGTACCCTGTGAACCCACACACGGACCAATACCCGAAGTAGATATGATGAAAATTCAATAAGCGGTAGCAAAAATGAAAAACCGAAAAGCTACGGGCCAGGAGCTGAGATCTCATCCCAGTAGACTTATGGAAAGGACTTGGCGCGATAGCCATAGCCTGGCTAACTAAGTTATTTAATATCAACCTCGCCACAAAACTATGGCTAAAATATGGGAACGAATCATCATTAAACGCCTCATTAATATCTGTAAAATATCTCCCAATCAGTTCGGGTTTACTACATCCAGGTCAACTGCCGACGCTATACAGATGCTCAGAATTTTGATGGAAAAATATAGGATAAGTAAGAAAGACATACATCTTGCATTTATATACCTCGAAAAAGCTTTCGATCTGGTTCCTGGTTCCGCGTAAGCTTGTATGGCAGGCGCTCCGGGCCCAAAATGTACCAGAATATTATATCAAACTTATCACAGATATGTACAATAATGCGACCACAAAAGTTCGATGCTTAGCAGGTGTAAGCAAAACATTCGAGGTCAAAGTAGGCGTCCATCACGATCTGCTCTTAGTCCACTATTATGCAACTTGGTGATGGAATACCTCACCAAGGTTAAATGGTCCCCATTGCCGTGGACCATGCTTTACGCCGATGACATCGTTTTGCCTGCCGACAACGCGATACATCTGCAGGAACTCCTAAATACGTGGACGCAAGCTCTAGCAAAGTACGGCCTGAGGGTTAGCATGAGCAAAACTGAATATATGAAATGCCCCTTCAGCGGAAACCTTCTGCATTGGGTCAACATCTATTTCCACAGTAGAGAAGTTCAAATATCTAGGCTCCACAGATGCCCACGTTGACACCGACGTGAACCACAGGATCAGCGTCGCATAACAAAAATGGCGGTCCCTTACAGGTGTATTGTGTAATCCTCGAATTCCTATAAAAATAAAGGGCAAAGTGTATAAAACGGCAGTCCGTCCAGCGTTATTTTATGGATCCGAATGCTGGACAACCAAGAAGGCGTATGTACAAAAAATACATACCAACGAATTGAAGATGCTTAGATGGGCACTTTTCTTGTATGGGAGTGCCCTGTCCTGTTTGATGCGTTAGCATCACCACAGAGTCATTCCATATAAGCATCACTTATGTAGTCTGTGACTCAATCCAATATTTATTCTGTGTCAAAGACAAAGAGATAAGGTTTATTAATTATTTATTTATTATACACAATAGGGAGGGAGGGATGACTGCCTTGTTGGTCTAGTGGTAGCAAGCGCGACCGATGAGCGTGAGGTCCTGGCTGCGATTCCCAGGTCGGGCAAAGTATTATTGAGTTTTTCTGTCAGGAAATTCTCAGTAGCAGCCCGGAGTCAGGAAGGGTGGTGTTAAACCCCCGTGCTTTGGAGAGCACGTAATCGCTCCTGCGCCTGATCTCGCTCCGGTCGTGTCGGATTGCCGTCCCATCGGAATATGATAGTGAAGGAAGAGAGAGTGCACCTGTGTTTACGCATACACTTGTGCACTATAATATTTCCAGCGTACTTGGCTAATATCCGTGGAGATAGGCCACCGTGGCCGAAATACGGTCGGGAGCAGTATTATTATTATTACACAAAGGGATTAACATATTTAAAATACAATCAGTGTAACAGTAAATTTAAATTTGCTCTCATAATAAGGGATAGGCGTTTTTTGGCACTCTGAATACATACTTAAAGCAAATCCGAGTTATCTTTAACTTCATGATTGACTTGTCGCCGTCTGTACACGAGGTAAAAAGTATTTTAGGAAGGCAGAGGTTAAAAGAATAAAATAACCGGATAAGTGTGAGTCGGACTCACCCACCGAAGGTTCCGTACAAATTTGTAGGTACATCTTTCCCGAGATTACGGGTTTTGACAGACAGACAGACGGACAACAAAGTGGTCCTATAAGGGTTCCGTTTTTTCCTTTTGAAGTACGGAACCCTAAAAAGGACGACTTTGTGGTTATTTCAAAAATATTTAATTTAATAACGTATTAATTAGGTAGAGTACAGTACCCCAGTTCGTAATACAACTTATGTAGGTATAATTATAAAAGTTACTTTTCGTGCATTAGCAAAATCTTATCAATGTGACTTCAACTTTAATTACATGTTCATTAATACTACGATAAATAATAATGAAAAATATTATGTTAACACATGTCCCATACGTGAAAAAAGAGAACACCTAAGCACCCCCCGCCAATATATTTCTGAAGGTATGCTCTTGCAAGCATGTAGACATTTGCACTTTTTAAACTCCATATAAATAGTTTTGTCATGGGCGTACCCAGCTTTTATCACGCGGAGGTTCAAATCAGCAATTTCTTAAGCCCGGTTTTCGCGGGGCGGGGGGGAATCAGAAACTTAAGCTGGTTCGCACTCAGACATATCTTAAGCCTAGTCCCCCCGCACTTGTTTTGCCGTACAAACTATAAGACCTCACGATGGCCGGAAATCGTTGAGCACCCTCCGGCTCCTGGCACGCTTACTGCGGCAGGAGTAAGCGGGGTTTGCCTCTCTCTCCCGCCTACTTCGCCAGTATCTCCTCTCGCAGAATGCCGTAACGGCTCCCCATGCTGTCTCACTCCCGACCATGTATCTTATCACGGCCGGAAATAACAGATCACCCGCCCCTACTGCCCCGATGATCGTGGCGCTACTCGGCCCAGGCTGGGCACATTTCCAACATGTGCTGCGCCGTGTCTTCGGGTAGTTAGTTCGGCTCTCGGCCTATGCGACACAGATACTTCCCAAAGCACCCATGGTCCGAGAGCATTTACGTCACCGCTTAACCGGTTAGGTCGAACACCCCGATCTGGCGCCTCACCGCCCCACTGATACAAGGACACAGCGGCTCTCGGCTTAAAGGCTCGCTAATCAGCCTGCCGACCATCGCCGGCTACTGTCTTCGCAGCATTGCGATGTTGCGGGCCGACAGACCGTCCACCTAAACTGGGACCCCATACAGAATATAGAACTTTTAAAGTTCTAAAAAAAGCCGTCCGCGACAACATAATTATGTCTATCTTTTAAGGTTGACTCACTATAACCTTTTTTTATGGCAATCAAATTTGTTCTAAAATAATGTATTATTTCCGAAAGTGTTTTTATAAACATGAGTTTAAATAATAATAACTAATCCTAATACATTCTTCATCACGAGTTTTTAATTTTGAACAACATTGCTCTTGACATCATTTGATTTCAAGGAATATCTATGTCAGTTTTAAAATAACACAGCAACAAAATAATTATCAAGTAGGTACCACGCGCGCATTTATAACATAACATACCATCACGCCTGTATTCCCCGAACGGGTAGGCACAGGTGGAGGTGTACATAGTCGTACACCCACATTTCACCAATGCTGTTATTAAGCCCCATGTAATAGGTGGTGGTGATCCTATTGCCATCTACCAGGCACAATTCAAAACTCCGGGCTGCTACTGAGAATTTTCTAACAGAAAAACTCAATAACACTGCCCGACCTGGGAATCGAACCCTTGACCTCATGCTCAGCAGTCGCACTTGGGACCAACGAGGCAGGAGCCTTTAGGCGCGGTCATGAAGGAGGGCGCTGCTGAAATATAATTTAGTAGGTATTTCCTCAAATTAACGCGGCTGAAACCGCGGGGCATAGCTAGTGTAATTATAAAGTAAGTCGTGACTCTAACATAACTTTCATCGACAACACCTAAGCATACGGCACATTGACCATGATATAGTAGGTATATTACATATACATACTAGCTGTGCCTGCGACACCGTCCGCGTGGATGTCGTAAATTAACACTACGTGATTCTTTGAATAGGCATAACTTTTTAAATTTATGAACCGTTTGACATGAAACAAACACTAAAATGTTAAGTGTAGCTTACCACAATATATTAGTGAAAACCACATCTAAATCGGATAAGCCGTTTCTGAGAGCGTGCACAAACGCACAGACAAACAGATAAACAGGCAAACCGACAAACATTCTAAAAATCATTGTTTTGGGTGCTATTTGCGTTGATAAAGGTCCCAATAATATTTTTTCTCATATACCTTCCATGTTAGACAACGATCCGTTACCTTTTTATTATATGTATAGATTATATTTTTTTAAACGACAATACCTACAATGTGTGGTCATTTTGTTAGTCTGCCAGGTCGAAACCTTTGTCGAAGGTTTTTAGGTACAAGTAAATAATATCACAAAATATAATATTTCCGCATAAAATATTTTTTATTGTAAGTTCTTATAATTACAGCTAAACGCCAAAATATCTTTACAAAATTTATTCAAAATTGATATTGAAGGCTATCTTATAAATAGAAATAAAAATTAAAATAGTCTTGAGAGAATCTGTTGCTATCGCAATGTGCCTCCCGCAAAACAGAGCGAAAGAGGCAACTGCCACTCAGGCTAATCCGATATAAAATCAAATAGACATTTATAACGATTTTTGGAGCTCTTACATAAATGAAGCAACGATTAAAAAGTCAAAACGTAATTATAATTTTAAAATATTTGAAAAATTGTGGACATAATATGTTTTTCAGAAAATAAATCGCCACTCAAAGTCGGGGTCCGCTGTGACCATATTTTTGTTATTTAATTCTAACACAATACACATATTTTCGTACAAAAGATCGGCACGACCGCCATTTATCAAACTTACTTTAATTAGCTAACTATTAGCTTTCAGTCTGCATTCAAAAAAATTACGAAGTATGCGAAGTAAGTTATGCTAAATAAACTTACATCCAGGGACCAATTAATAAGGCAAAAGGTTAACCGGTTTCCTTAACCTTAGTATTTGATTAGCTCCAATAAGGGTAACTCATTTAAATATTGCGAAATAATCAGAAACTAGATGCAGAAAAAAACGTGAAGAAATAAGGTCAAAAATTGTTTGTAATACCCCGCCTGCTAACTCTGTCACTTTCTACCTTAGTATAGGTATAGTACTTACTACGGATTATTTGTTTATTTACTCTAACTATAACGGCGTAACGGCATTACACCAATTACAATATTAAAGGTAATAATTTAATAATTATAAAACTGTAAGTACCCCCCACGTGGGAAGGGAGAAACTACATTGATAACACCTGCTTATTATTTCAACGCAAAAATTAACCTTATGTGTACCGGTTTTTAAACACTGATTAATTCAACAATATGGGATTAACCCAACCAACCTTAACTCTCTGACTCACCCACGTACAAATACGTAGCTCATAACAATAAAAATCTATTGTCTGCTAATGAGCGAGCTAATGAGTTCAAAAAATATGGACGGAGCGTTGCGTACGACATGTGAGAAGCATGCTAAGTCATCCAATTTTGCTTGTCATACACGAGCTAAACGCATACAAATACTTAAAGCTCATCCACTAGGCGCCAGTACGCTTCGTGTAATCTAAGTGTGTGTGCGTAATCTATGGTTCGCTTATGACAAGGCAAGGTTCCATCCGTATTTTTTTCAAATCCGTGGGTTAAGGTGAAACTTTACTCTAGGGTTTTCACGTAACCGAATTAAAACCCGTAAACGGTTAACCTTATCGGTCCCTGCTATAGGTGATAAATATTTAAGGTCGTAATTTATTAAGTAATTTCTTTTTAAGGGGTTGAAGGGTTAGTCATAAGGATTCATTTAGTCCTACCTATAATTATTTTTTTTCCTTATGGTTGCCGTTAGGGTAGCAGGAGGTTTTCGTCTTGCAGGTAATGATACTATGACAATTACAAATTAATTGTTATTTCCATATTATTCTTGGCTTAGCTGAATGTCTTTGACCTATAAATTAACCCTTTCAAAAGGAGTTATCTAATAAATTAGGACCTTATATACTAGTATATAGTAATATATATTTAATTATAGCGACTAAACTGACTATATATTGTGATTATAACTTATTCAGTTAGAATGTGCTTATCTAAGGTTTTAGGGTTTCTACATAGTTTTGAGACCAAATTAAAATTGAGAACGATTTGGTATGTTTGAGAATTTTCCCGTAAGTGTTCAGGGTTGGGAAACTATTTAAATTACTTAAAAGGATACTCATACTCTACGACATCTTATGTATTAATTAAAATCGGTTGGCAATAAAAATAATTAAATATACATCTTTAAAAAGTATTAACACATGCTTAACGAACTCTAAAGTTATAATATTAAATGGAAAAGAATACGGTCGCGAGCAGGATTCGAACCTGCGCCTCCAACCTTTAAAGATAAACCTCCAACCTAGACTAATATACATTTATAGGTATATTATTCGAAGCAATATATGAAAATACATCGAGCATATTCTTTAGTTTAAGCGAAATCATCGATATGACCTTAATTTGATCATATACGTTAATAATAAAGATATCAGATATATGCAAAGGTTTCTATTTATGGATAAATAGATATATAACAACACTAAACATATTACATACATCAAGCTGTGGTTTTAAACAGTAGTGATATTGTACAAAACTATACAGCAACAAGGTATAAGTAGAATAAAATTATTACAAACAAAAGAAGTATTCAGTGCCCTACTCGTCTCGTAACATCTAACGTTGATCTGATTTTTTTTCGTGTACTACGTATAAGATCAACGCCACGCTGCTTGCGTCTACAACTACGTAGTATGCGTAAAAAAAAAACTTAAACTCGCGGCAATCTAAGAAGTCCGATTTGACGTTTCTCATTTTAACTTTGTATAAACGTAAGAAATTGCAAAATCAAATACATAACCCTAAATAATTACTATGTTACCCATACTCTATAACAACGAGTATCATTCGTAAACCTGAAGTTTAACTTTAAATTTAATATTGTATTTTAATTAATATTGAAAAAATGCACTCGAAAAAGAATCGTCGAATCGGACTTCTTAGATTGTCACGAGTATAGTTATTTTCAATTTATATTTTTTTTTTCTTGATTTGTTTGTTGTCTACATCTATAAAATCACCTCCTACAATTTAACCACTGTGTAAAACCACAACCTGTACTTCAAAATGACATTTAACCAGCCTGCTTCGATCATAAGAAGAAGTTTATAGTGTTTACAGAACTCGTATCAAAACACTTATGTATCGCAACGTATGTATTTATCATATTTTATTTTGTTAAAGATTACTTTTCCTATAACAAAGACGAGCCCTAAAACCAACAGCACGATGCCAAGGACCACATTTACCAGATTGACGGCTGTGTGAATAGAACTTAATATGACAAAACGCCGACCTTTGTAGCTAGGATGGCGAGCTGCAAAAAAAGAAAGAAAAATCTCGTTAAAACATAACTACGATACAATATTTTATAAAATTAGTTGCGATAAAATGGGGATTATTAAAAATTTTGTAACTACATACGCCTAGCGAAGTGTTCAGTCTCCGATCCAGGCACTCCACTACTACTACATTTCCAACTCCTCGCTGCTATTGAAAAATTCGTAACAGATAAACCCAACACTGCCCGATTCGAATCGAATCCACAGGACCTATCGTTCAGCAGCTACTCTTGCGTCCTGGCTAATGAGATAGATTATATTTAAATGTTTATGTTTATATGAAAAAGCACATACTATAATCAATGCGCAGATTGTAAATGGCTGCAGGGAGCCCAAACTCGAACTCGTCCGTGTGATTGACGCGCCACGCCGGTTTGCGCTTGAGGTCAGTCTTCATCCACGCTATAAAACGCTCGTTCTATAAAATAACCATTTTAATATATTATAACCAACATTTTTATATATTATATGTTTTAAATAACAAAGTATTTTTTTTTTTTTTTTGCACTGGTACATTAGTACGTGCTTGCTGACATGTGCCATAGACATTTCATCTCATTAGTTAACAAATCTATACTAATAATAAATAAAGCTGAAGAGTTTGTTTATTTGGTTGAACGCGCTAACCTCAGGGTCTACTGATTCGAATTGAAAAATGGTTTTTGAGTTGGATAATTAATTTATCTAAGAAGGCTATAGGCTATATAACATCACGCTACGATCAATAGGAACGGAGCATCAATGAAAAATGTTGCAAAAACGCGGAAAAAATATTTCTTTTGAGAGCTTCCGTTGCGTGCGTTGCGTAAACGGTTAAAGTTACGCAAAAACCACGTAGGACAAAAAAAAACCCTTTAAAAGTACTAAAAACAAGTCCGCGACAGCATATGTTTATCTTTAACCTTTTTTATGGTTATCAAATTTGTTCTAAAATAATGCATTATTTGCGAAGGTGTTTTTATACACATGATATTAATCCTTATCGAAATAAATACGTTATTCATCACAAGTATTTAATTTTGAATAAATTTGCCCTTGACATCATTTGATTTCAATGAATAACTTAGGAGATATCATAGTTTTAAAATAACTCGGCAACAAAATAATTATCAAGTACCACGCGCGCATTTATAACATAACATAGCATCACGCCTGTATTCCCCGAAGGGATAGGCAGAGGTGGAGGTGTACACAGTTGTACATCCACATTTCACCAATGCTGTTATTAAGTCCCATGTAATAGGTGGTGAGCCTATTGCCATCTACCGGGCACAATTCCAAACTCCGGGCTGCTACTGAGAATTTCCTTTCGAAAAACTCAATAACACTTTGTCCGACCCGGGAATCGAACCCGAGACCTCCTGCTATCAGTCACGCTTGGGACCACTAGACCAACGAGGCAGTTATGGGTAAAATCTAGACTAAAAGACATAGTTTATCTATATGTACTTGTACCTGAAATCCATTATTATCAGGATCCATTGTATCCAACTCCCATACGTTTCGTTTCCAGTTCTTTGGCTTTGAGAAGTTTTTTAAAGCTGAAATATTAAAATTATTTAGGTTTGTTAATCTTTTATGTGGAAAGAAAAATACGGTTATGAAAAAAGTTCGCTACGCATCCGAAAATGTGTTTAAAAAATATCTGCATTTATTTAGGTTGCTTTCCATACGATTGCCACCTTTTTATCTTACGGTCCCACCCTGTTTAGTAGGCATTTAGCAAAGTCAGAGAGGCGTACGAGCGGCTTGAACAACTCTGCCACCAGGCAAGCTTCTAACGATTACATAATTAAGGACTAAATAGATAGCGATAACGTCACCAAAAGACTTATTAAAATGTGGACGAAGAATTCAGAGTAGGGGCCGAGATGTCTCAGAGCGCCGCGCCGGTATTTATCCGAGAGACACAGGTTCGAATTTTCTTCACGACCGTATTTCTCTTACCAAAAAAAATATTACTTTATTACTTTAGAGTTAAAATATTATAATTCTTCCTCGTCCTACAAAAACTAAAAATCGAACATGTTGCACTAAAGCGCAATTTAGAACCAATAAAGATCTTTGGATAAAAAACAATAAAGAACAAATTTAAAATATACTAACCTTCTGTGAGGTCTCCTGGTGGATTTTTATATGGAGCCTTGTCATCCTCCGATATTAATCCAGTATATAAAGGTGTCACATATGATGAATTCCATAATAAACTATACATATCTGTAACAAGAGACAAAATTGTCAAATCGACTAGAGCCCTGACGTGTCACTGTCAGGCCCTTTGTTGATTAGGCCAAGACCAGACAAACGTTTATTTTGAATATAAAAAAATAGTCTTGGAGAGATAGAGATACCTTGTGACGCACTAGAGCGAGGTGGTGCAATGCCCCAAAGGAGGGGCCCTAGTAAATTACTTTGAACGAATAAAGTAAATTTTTGACAATAAATAAAAACCGCTTTCATAAATCTACATAAACACAAAAAAATAATATTAATATCAAAATTTGCTTAATAAAAATAATTATAAAAGAACAATATATAATAATAATAATAATGTGTT
This sequence comes from Xylocampa areola, assembly GCA_935421205.1. Lineage (NCBI taxonomy): Eukaryota > Metazoa > Arthropoda > Insecta > Lepidoptera > Noctuidae > Xylocampa > Xylocampa areola. Next base: position 7,799,150 of record OW285219.1, on the reverse strand, counting down.
ATTTTTGGAGTCGGTGCCTGTACTGGGAGAGGGTTATTGTTTTCCTCTTGTTAGTCACTTAGGTTCGTTGTGCTATGGTTTCGTTACCGGCGTTTACGTATCATGTTTTAGTTTTTTTTATTGTTATTGATTTTTTTATGTTCTGTGAGAGAACCTACTCGTATCTGGTTGTAAACCCAACATACATTAGGCACCGACTTCAATAATAACAGATTATTATTATTATAAGTATATTGTTCTATTCAAATTATTTTATTGTAAACAAATTTTGATATTATTTTAAACTTTTTAGTTCCATGTGTAATATATATTGTGTAGGTCTTAGGTAAGTTTGTATAGTTCATAAATAAGTTAATTTAGTAATTTTATAACATGGGTAGGCCTCCGAAGAACGCTAAGACTTAATAACTGCGTCGGTGATGTTTGTGTACAACAGTGTACACCTCTGCCTACCCCATCGGGGAATACAGGCATGATGCTATATATGTATATGGGCATGAACTATACATGAAAATGCGATTACAGCAATTGCGAGTAATTAATTTATTGAAGAGTTCCATTGTCTATCTTCGAAGGTCTTTATCAGATCTTCACAAAATTTTCTACTGACTATTCTTTCAAACAAAAAAAGATTCAGTTAAATCGGTTCAGAATTTGCGAAGATATGGAAGGACAGGAACATAAAAAAAAATTTAGGCGAATCGAGAACCTCCTCGTTTTTGACGTCGGTTAATAAACGCAAGCATGGGGCTGCAGTTTTATTTGGTACCATATCATAGCTACGTAACCATGCCTCGTAAGACCATACCTCGAAGAGCACAACCAAGATCTATGACATGACTAAAATTTATTATAATCATTATTTGTAGTTGGACGCCTAAGTTTGATAACCACAGTCTTACCACGAGAAACCGACCAGCAACTGGGTTGTGAAGGTCAGATAGGTAGTAAAGTACTGGTATTAAGCTGTATTAGACTGAAAGTAAACCAAAATAAATAAATAAATAACCAGCCTATAACTGTCCCACTGCAGGGCAAGGTCCTCTTATACAGAGAAGGCACGAGGTTAATCACCACGCTAGCTCACTGCGGGTTTGCGATTTCAGACTATTAAGTCCAGGTTCCTCACGATGTTTTCCTTCACCGTATGTCTGTGATGTCTTAGATCATCTAAGAAAGTACATAAGACATTGAAAAAGGCACATTGGTAGGTACATGCCTGGTTTGAACCCACAACCTGTGGCTCAGGAGGCGGGCCCGTAACCACTCGGCCACCACGACCAAAAACCTAGGTGAATTTAAGAAGCTAATTTACCGTTGAACATGGAATCAGCAATAGCTCCACAGGGGGCGATAGGTTGCTTCGTTTCATCATTATACCGGAACGGCTCGCAGTCCTCCGATGGAGTCAACGAGAGCTCGCCTTTCAGCTGCATGGGATCCCTGTTGATGTCAATATCAGTTATACAAATATAATATTCTGCTAATTTTATATATACGACAATGGCCTCTTCTTATACTGAGAAGATACAAGCGTTGATCGGCAAGCTAGCTTTCTGCGGATTGATGATTTCAGACCGTTAGATCCAGATTTCCTTACGATGTGTTTCTTCACTTTCTCTTTGTCGCGCAACGTAGGGTTTCGTAGTTGCTCGTTAATTTATAATGGTACTGAGCTGTGATAGTTTTCCTATTTCGTAAAATTCGTTCCTTCGTAAAATATCTATATAATACCGCAATTTTTTCACATATCCAAAAACAACAACCTGGCAGGGAGGGGGGACACTTGACTCTAACAAAAATAAGCACTTTAAATCTTATTATTTCGCAAAACGATCCTTGAATAAAAAAATAGTTTTCGCACCCACGCACGATTTATAAATTACCTATCTGGTGTACCTTAACAAAAGGTTTTTTCCATGATTTTATTTTATCACTTTGTCGGCGTAATTAATATGTACTCGTATACCTATGAATTACAGCTTTTTAGTACTAAGCGTCTCTGAGCTAAGCCGCAGACAGACGAACGGACGGACGGACTGACGGACGGACAAGGCGAAACTTTAAGGTTTCCTGTTAACTACGGAACCCTAAAAAGTACATATGACATTGAAAAAGTTACATTGGTACACGCCCGATTTGAACCCATAACCTGTGATGATGATAACTCAAAAGACGGGATGTATATAATAGGTAGATGTGTGAACACATTAGCAGGAGGAATATAAATAACATTTTCCTCCTGCCATATTCGTCATAACCCTACGAGTAATAAATGTATTTCATTAATGAGGAAGGAAAGTGAAATATATTTTTCAACACACTTGCTCGATAAGTGGCTTTTAGGTTGATAAAAAAACAGCGCACAGCACACATATCAGCAGTTTTGATGTTTAAATAATAATATTTTATGTCACACTTTCTTATCTATACATTTTAAACATGTTGTAAGTAGTCAATTTAAATCGATTTATGGCCGTAGCGTATATTTGATAGATATAGAGAGCAATCTAATGATTTACAATGGGACTGTTAAACCTGTCCGCAATCTGTTCCTGTCCGGTCTCAATCTTGCTGAGATTTAACAATGTAATTAAATAATATTTAATTACATTGTTAAATCTTACTCTCTTACTTCAAGATAAATATTTGAAAAGCATTAACGCATGCTTAGCGAACTCTGAAGTTACAATATTAAATAAGAAGAAAAAGAATACTGTCGCGAACAGGATTCGAACCAGCCCGTCCCGGATAAATACTCCAGGCGCTCTGACCACTAAGCCATCTCGACCTCTGCTCACCACCGCGAATTCTTCTTCCATATTTTAACACGTCTTATGGCGACGTCATTGCAATCAATTCAGTACCTATACAGGTGACCGAACCGACACGACCAACTTTGCAGCTAATACAATGTCGTAAAGAATGCAATTACCTTAATAATTCAAGATAAATCTTTGAAAAGCATTAACGCATGCTTAGCGTATTCTTTTTCCATTTAATATTGTAACTTTAGAGTAAAGCATTAACGCATGCTTAGGGAACTCTAAAGTTACAGAGCTCCTGGAGTATTTATCCGGGAGGCGCTGGTTCGAATCCTGTTCGCGACCGTTTTCTTTTTCCATTTAATATTGTAACTTTACGCATGTATGCTACGCATGCGTTAATGCTTTTATGATGCACTAATATTATAAAGCTGAGGGTTTCTTTGTTTGTTTGGTTGAACGCGCTAATCTCAGGAAATACTGGTTCGATTTGAAAAAATCTTTATGTCTTGGATAGTCCATTTATCTAGGAAGGCTATAGGCTTATATAACATCACGCTACGACCCACAGGAGCGGAACATCTATGAAAAATTTTGCAAGAACGGGAAAAAATATTGCTTTAGAGCTTAATTATTAAATAAAAATAAATTTAAAATAACGCAAAAAATAATGATCAAGTACCACGCGTGCATTTGTAACATAACGTAGCATCGCGCCTGTATTGTCGTACACCCACATTTCACTAATGCTGTTATTAAGGCCATCTAATAGGTGGTGAGCCTATTGCCATCTACCAGACACAATTCCAAACTCCGGGCTACTACTGATAATGTTCTAACAGAAAAACTCAATAATACTTTGCACGACCTGGGAATCGAACCCGAGACCTCATGCTCTGCGGTCGCGAAATTAACGCGGGTGAAACCGCGGGGCACAGCTAGTATATTTTAATTAAGAGTAATTAAACATAAAAAAAAACTTAAATCTGTATACATATAAAATACGAAGCAACTCTTTCCCAAACCTTATATATACCTAAATATTAATTACCTGGATTTAGTATAATTGCTGCCACGCTGATCATAAGACTCCAACTCATAATAGACAGTGACATCTCTCTCCATTCGTTTTGTTATATTTAATGGTATAATACAGACACATGATGGACTATTTACTAATGCATCCTGACATGTGGTGGAGGGTATACGGAAGTTTGTGCACTCCGTATAGTCAGTAACAATTTCTGAACTCTTAATCTGAAAATAAAATCATTAAATGAATATAGGTATAAATTGTAAATATAAGATGTTTGCTAAACATATCCATACTAAAAAATGCGAAAGTAACTCTGTTTGTTTGTTACCTTTTCACAACTAAACGGCTGAATTGATTGTCATGAAATTTGGCAAGGATATAGATTGTATCTTGGGGAAGGACATAGGCTTAAGACCTTTAGTCACGCAGACGATGTCACGGGCACCAGCTAGTTATATATATGATAATTAACCTTTTGACTGCCAGTCATGTTTAGATGACAAACCAAAATGTGTCCAGCACGCCACGGTCACAATTACATACAGGCTTTTATATGCAAATACAGCGGATGAATTCGTAGCTTGGCGCCGAGAGCACGTTTTTGCTTTTTGGACTTGGCGGTCAAAAGGATAAAGTGGCCATTAATTTAAAATACTGTTTTATTTTAATACAATAATCCAGGTAGTAAGTTTAACATACAAGTTAAAGATAGATCCAAGCAGAGAAAACCGCACAGAATTACATTGATGATTTAATAATTAATTTTACTTGTACTTTGTACTCACATATTTTCTGGTGCATAGCAGTGTTATTCCAGTTACAAAAAGTAAAACACCAATTACTTCGATATACAGATTCTTGGCTCGTGTTTTCCACATATTAGATTTTTCTAAAACAAAATGATAAGCAATAATGTATTGGTGACAACATGGGCAGACAGAATAAACACAAAGTCTGAAAAAAAAAATGTAGACTGTGATGCAAATGTAGATTATAAGTATCCAGGTTATTAACTTAATCTTTCTTAACCAAGTATATTGTATAAAATAGTTTAATATAATTGATGTAATCAAATTAATTATCATCATTATCAATCAATACACATATATATATGTAATAATAATAATAATAAAAATAAAAATGTAACAGATTGCTGTCTGTACATGGAAGATATATTAGAAAAATATTATTGGGACCTTTATAAACGCAAATAGCACCGAAAACAATGATTGTTAGATTTATTAACAATGATTATTTGTTTGTCTGTTTATCTGTTTGTCTGTGCGTTTATGAACGCTAATCTCAGAAACGGCATATCCGTTTTAAATGTGGTTTCCACTAATAGTTTGTGGTAAGCTTCACTTAACATTTAGTGTTTGTTTCATGTCAATTGGTTCATTAATAAAAAAGTTATGCCAATTTAAAGAATCACCTTGAAAATTTGATGATTAATAATGTGTTCATACACGACATGGTATTAATTTACGACATCCACACGGACGGAGTCGTGGGCACAGCTAGTATACAATACTAAAGTTTTTAATATATATTTTTTAACGGACTTCCAAAAAGGATATACTTTCAAATTGGTCCCATTGAAATTTTATGAAAATTTGTTTACTAGTTTGGTATTTAAATCAAAATAACTGAAAAATTATACGTCACCAAAGTAAACGAAAAGGTGTATTTTGCTTTCTTGTGCCTTTCCATGGTGTTTATGGTCTCTAGAATAGTTCTAATGAACTGCCTATTTTCCAGCTTCATCATCAGATTATGATGATGAAACTGGAAGATAAGGACTGGAACTTCGTAATTTTTTTGTGTAAGCATGCATTTTCAAACTTCTCTTTTTACACAACTGCCCAAAAAAAGTAGTGTATGTAAGTATATATGTATTGTATGTAAGTATGCTTGTGAGTTTCTTTACCTATTCCACCATAACGTCTAAATGCCTAAACTGATTGCGATGTATAAAGAAAGAAAGAAAGAAACATTTAATAATACAATAATATACAATTATTATTATTTTTGGAGTTGGTGCCAGCAAAATAAATTCTAAAAATATATTATAAATTCTTTAACAGAATTAATTTCTTGATTTTTATAACTATACTTAGTTTTAATTGATTAAGTTCTCTGAGAATTGTAAATTGATTTATTTTAAAATACAAATTTTTTGGTTAGAGATTTAAATGCTTCACTTCCCTAGTTGAGCCAAGTGATAGGTGTCAAATGTGGCTTTTAAGATCTTGTTAACTATACATAGTTAAAAACATAAATGAAGAAGGCAAACAGTTAGGTATTAATAAATATAGAATTGTGAAATTCTATATTTATTAATACCTAACTTGTGAAAGTATGAATATTAATCGTCCTGAACAATATTGGTTTAGGTAAGTGAAAATAACTAGCCCGATAGCAAACTAAGTAGGTATATAACAAAACGAGGATAACGTACAATATAATCTAAATGGGCAGACCAAGTATTATGGCTATAATGCTGTAGCGACATTAGTACAATACACAAAGGCAGTAAACAATTTAAAAAGTACTCTCTATTTTAGAAATATATAAATCGGGTCTATATCGCGATATTTTATAAAAGGCTTTTACGATACCTTTCTGGCCGGTTCTTTTTGACCGGTGCAATTCGGTCGAAACGTCGGGAAACAAGAAAGGTATCGTAAAAGCCTTTTATAAAATATCGCGATACAGACCCGATTTATATATTTCTAAAATGTGTACAAATCGCGAAAGTTTAAAATCAATTAAGTACTCTGTAGCTCTAAATGAAATACGCGTTGTAACGAAATGCTGCGATGAAAACACAGGCTATTTATTCGGCGCATTTAACATAGCATCATAATCTTATCTCATTATTTTACCTTCAAATTACACCGGAAAAGCGTACACTTGTTTACATTTTAATTTTATATTTTTTCTACTGTCTGACTGTCAGTCACTGTCAGTTACGAACAGTGTTGCCAACAAGACATAAGCTGTTGCCTCGCTCATTAGCAGACACAATAGATTTTTATTGTTACAACCTCTCGTAGAGAGTAATAAGTTCCTTGGTTACAACGTATAATTCTGTACGTGGCTGAGCCGATAGGTTTGCTAAACTGCTGTTAAAATTTTGCCAAAATTATACTAAAATTTTACGTAGGGCCTAAATTTAAAGGATATGGTCTACATTAACTAAAAAAGTATTTTGTATCTACTAGTGTATCTATTGAATAATTAATAGATGTTTAAAATTCAAATTTTAAATGTCATGCAAAAATGCTCGTTAACGACGATTGCCATTTTGTGACGTCATAATTCAGTCAATAGAACTATTGTAAGCAATGACAATTATTTTGTGAATCTTATCATTGGTGCGTAGAGCCTCAGTGTACCAATACTTTGAAAACCACACTGAAATATGAAGAAAGTGGTTGCAACCTCCTTCCCTAATACCAACAAATTCATCAATTTATTTTGTGTAGTTTTCACCACTGTCAAAAACCCTATTGCTTCCAATTCATTCCATTTCCAATTTTAGTTATTTATGGCTCCATCGGGATAACGATGATTCTGCCAATGTCAAAGTTGGATAAAACACGATAAAAACATTAACAAAACTTGACCAGTGGAAAAGCAAAGGTAAGGTACCCTATCAGTGTTCGCAACCGTACCATAATTATTATACCCATACAGTCATTATAATTTTTTACATTTAATGTTTTTGTTGGGATCTCATTTACTTTTTTTTTTTTTTATGGAAGGGGGCAACCGAGCAGACGGCTCGCCTGATGGTAAGCGATTACCGCCGCCCATGGACACCCGCAACCCCAAAGGAGTCGCAAGTGCGTTGCCGGCCTTTTAAAGGTTTTGGGCCTCCGGTACCCTCACTCACTCGGCGAAACACAACGCGAGCGTTGTTTCATGCCGGTTTTCTGTGAGCACGGCCTCACAGAAAACCGGCGTGAAACAACGCTCGTATCAATCCGGTCGAGCCGGCTCTCCCACGGTAAATATTATATATAATTTTTAGGTGGGTCTCTTTTTTTTCTATTTGGGTGACGTTATAATGTCTTGTACATCAGATGCTGCTTTGCTTAGAGCCCATTCTCTTAAATCTCTATCTTAAACAAATAAAGTAACAAACTAACTGTTTAAGTCAAACTAAATAACTGTATAAGCAACAAACTAACTATGTATAGGTATAAATTAGTATTTTTAATAACTAACTATTTAAGTGGGTAACTATTAACTAGCTGATCCAGCAAACTTTTTAAGCCAAATATAAATTTTTGTTATAATAAATTTATAGCTTATAGTGGTAAAAACCACTTAGAAACTAAAAATGACAATAACATACGAAAATATCCAAGATTTTCTAAAATGACATTGAAAAAGTTAGATTGGTACATGCCTGGTTTGAACCCACAACCTGTGGCTCAGGAGGCGGGCCCGTAAACACTCGGCCATCACAACATTTTGGGTACAGATCGCTACTACTTGGGAATTATTTTGAATTCAAAATACAATTCATAACACAAGAATATTAAAGTATTAAAAGATATGAAATGATTATGGAGCCTCACTTGTAGAGACAGGGGTGCCAACGTAATGACAGAGGTAAAAAGGTAATCTTACTTGTGGAGTTTACTTTAAATGGAATTAATAACATAAACTCCCTCCCGGCCGTATTTCAGTCACGGCGGCCTATCTCCACGGAGATAAGCCAAGTACGCAGGAGATATTATAGTGCACAATTGTAATACATGCGTTAGCATCACTAAGTAGTCTGTGCACTATACACATCCAATTTCCAAAAACTTAAAACTTGGGTTAAGTAATGTAGTGACTCAATATTTTCATTTTGTAGTAGCTCATACACTTCGGTAGAATTGAATCACCTTGATGGGATATCACTATTCATTGTAACAGAATTTGAAATAGAAATAAATTACTATAATGAGTCATATTAAAAAACTATGGATGTGTTACCCGCGCTCAAAAATGGTGATGCAAAAGTAATGCCACTGTCCGACTGCACTCAATTATGTTCGAAACTAGTGATGTTGCAATAGCGATAGTTTCACTATTGATAGTTGACCTTGAAAAACAGTCGATAGCGCGAATAGTCCAATCGAAAATATCGAAATTTTGCGATACTAACGATACTATCGATAGTATCGATAGAGATGATTAGGTGATACTGTTGAACTTTGTCGATTCTATCCATTCTATCGATGTTATCGAGATACGATACTATTGATAATATCGATACGCTCGATAGTATCGTGTCAAAATATTCGATAGTATCAATACTATGTATGATTTATCGACGCGTTTCAATAGTATCGATAGTTTTGTTTTAGTTACTATGTACCTAATTTCGATACTATTGACTGGAAATAAAATGACACCTGGTCGGTAACACAGCGACTCAAATATACGGCATATGATTTATTGTTTGCGAACGATAATATCAACACTATGTAATCACCAGCTATATGATACCTTATTAGCAAGCAATACTATCGTAGAATATTCGAATAATGATAGGGCATTACTAGCAATACTATCGATACTATCGATAGTTCGAAACGTATTTTATTGATAGTATCGATACTATGGATACCATCGAAAGTGTTGGTACTAATACTATCGATTGTATCGATACTACTGATCTTTAGCAATAGTATTATAGAGGAATAGGAAATGTGGTGTTCCTCCATAAAAAAAGGGAGGATCCTCCAACCAGGCGGGTGATATTGCCTGGCGGGCCACGGCCCGACTGTTAATGTCGAGAGGTGGTATATATGTCTCAGATGGATTGTAGAATCCGCTGTTTTACAAAACTGCTAGCTGATTTACAAAACAGTACTGTTTTATAAAACAGCTCAACGACGTTCAGCTGGATTGCCATTGCGATACGTTTAACAAAACAGCTACCCACCTTTAGACGCAATGCAGAATGACATACCTTGTACAGGTATATTAAATGGATAGACACCACTCAAGAAAAATAGATACTGTATTCTGATTTGAGTTTCTGTGGCTGGGTCGACGGAGCCCTATTTTACTAGGGCTCCTATTTTAATGTCTGTAAGGTTAGAAAAAACCTAAACACGAAGAGGATGACGGGGGCCAGTGAGCGAGCGTAGCGAGCGCACTACCCCCGTCGGAACCTAACCTGTCCGTGTCGGGATACACGAAACTCCCGAGCTCGCTTCACTCGCTCATGGATCAATTTCGTTTATTTTCTTCCATAATCCCGATATAATGTCGACTATTTTAGTGGTTTAGTATTTACGTCATTCAAATTTTTCATCTTTTTTTTGCTTTGACAAGTAAAATAAAGTATTATATTATTATTTTTAAGACATAAAGATCCATCCATACATGATACAGATCCATATGCGACAAAATTTCGAACTAAAATCAACAATCTGACAGTTCATTTCACACTGTTTTACATAATCTCTGATCGTTGACCCGCTGCATTGATAAACGCAAAACATTCATCCAATTCTGCGTGTTATAGTTCAGGGACGATTTCTAATCCAACGAAATCCAAAACTGTATTAAAAGTTAATATATAAATGAATTTAAAATTTGGTCGAAATATTTTAAGGATATTTGATAATATATGAATTTTTAACGACACTTGTGTATGGATATAGGAGGCACTTTTTTACTATATTTGGAACCACAGCCCTTCCCACAACATTTAGGCATAATTGCTTTTATCACACGGAGCTTCACAATTAAATTCTCAGCACTAAAGATGTTTTATGCAAAGAAAACCCCAAATGACACTTTATTATGTACACTGTTAAAAGTACTCAAAAAGAGAAACTAAAATGGCGAATCGGCCGGTGGGCTGGTCATATGTGACGTCATATTTATTACATACAATTTCAAAAAACTTCTATTTAAGGTTTTTACTTTTTACACTAGTAGAATCACATAAGTTAAAAATAAATGCTTATAGTTTTTCTATTACTGTATTGAATCGTATGATATTTCTATAACGTAATGTTTATTTAGATTAATACGGCACGTCTTTTACTTCTTCTTTAGTCATTGATCCAACCTATGGTCCAATGTAAGGATGTCGTCAGTCAAAGTCATTGTGGAAAAGCGCGGGAAATTCGTAACGATAGGGCGCCGTTTTTTAAAACAAATTTTCAAATAATTATTTTATTTATTCTAAAGTTCATTTGCTTTGTTTTCTCAAGATGGGGAAGAAAGGGAATCCAAAGAAAAGAAAAAAAGAAGATAGTTCATCTTCTGCTCTACCATTGGTGTCCTCTGAAGATGACGGTGGAGCCTCAAGCTGTTCGGAGGAATCTGTCGCAGTAGTTGATAAGTATCGGGAATTCAGGATTCCTGACTACATTAGGTCATATCCTGAAAACGGAGGCAATTTTGAATATGTTGTATTTTTAGAAAGTATCGATTTACTCCCGATCGGTGATAGAGACATGATGTCCCTTTCAACCAGCATAAAAAAATACAATAAGGGCGTAAAACAATTATTACGCATGAATCGTTACAAAATTGGTGTTATTTTTGAACGCCCTGGTTTAGCCAATACAGCGTTAATGAATCGTAAATTTTTGGATAGTTATAAATTGAAAGCCAGTATTCCTGCAACAGCTACGGAAACTACAGGTGTTATTATGCATGTTCCAACTGATTTGAGCAACGAACACATTTATAACGCAATAACTAGCACAAAGAATATTATTTCTATCAGAAGATTTATGCGTCGCACTATTTCAGAAGGAGGGGGGGTGTCCTTTCAGCCTACGAAGACAGTGTCCATCACATTCTCGTGTGCAACAATACCCGATAGTGTAGACCTGAATAGCTGGCGATTTGAAGTACGTCCGTACATTCCGCCGGTGAAACAATGCCTGAAGTGTCTAAGGTATGGTCATATAGCCAAATTCTGCAAGAACTCCCAAAGATGTTCCATATGTACAAAGGACCATAATTATAAAGAATGTCAAATACCATCAACAGAGGCTACATGTTGTCACTGTCAAGGTAAGCATATAGCTATTTCGGCACAGTGCCCAGTCAAACAACAAAAAGTGGAAGAAAACAAAAACAAAATTAATAAAAAATCATATGTAGATTTATTCAATGAAAAGTCATTTCCATCTCTTTCAAAATCCAGTCCTGCTAAACAATTACAATCATTAATTGAAACAGAACCAATTTTAAATATTTTAATACAGACAATAGTAACATTAATTTCTCAAAATAAAAATAACGAAAAGAGTATTTCCACTCAAAGCATAAAAGATGTTCTATTATCAAAAATTCAGAATAATATAAATAAACCTTAATTTTATGGATCAGCTGAATATTGTACAGTGGAATGCTCAGAGCATCAATAGTAACAAACATGCTTTTATGTATTTTTTACATGAGTATAATATACATGTAGCTTTATTGTGTGAGACTTGGCTCAAGCCTCACATGAGATTTAGTATTAAAGGATATAATATAGTAAGATTAGACTCAGGTAATACACACAATGGTGTAGCTATTTTAATACATAACCGTTTACAATTTAATAAAATAGATACTTTATATGATGATTCCATACAAAATATAGCGATTCGTTTAAAATATGGCAATAATAAAGAAATTTCATTAGTTAGTTTTTATAGTCCCGGAAATGCTTCATTTACTAAGTATCAGTTTGATAATTTAATTCGCAATATTCCTGGTCCTCTTTTAGTGGGTGGAGATTTCAATGCACATCATTCGGCTTGGGGATGTAACAGTGTGAACATCCGCGGCCGAGAGGTGCTTGAAATCATTAATACCTATAATTTGACTTTATTGAATGACGGAGAAATGACTACTGTAGGCTCTGATAGGTGGCAAAGAAATGCACTTGATTTAACTATAGTATCGTCTTCAATTTCATTGTCTTGTAACTGGTCTGTTCATGATGATCCTTTAGGTAGTTACCATTTACCTGTAATCACAAGGTTACTTATTAATAAAAATTATAATATCCCACATGATATGGAAACTTCAAATTTGCCAAAACATTTTAATTTTAACCTGGTTGACTGGGAAATATACAAGAAGAATGTTGATAGTTTGTTAATGGACTTTAAAATTAATCACGATAACCCATTACAATCATATAATGAGTTGATAAAATTATTAAATTTAGCTGTTATTATGTCATTACCATCAACTATAAGACCTGCTACATCTTTAGATACAACATCAGTAAATAATAATCGTAAAAAACGCATTCCATTACCATGGTGGAATTTAAATTGCACTAAAGCAGTAGAAGACTCTAGGAATGCCTATAAAGTATTCAAGCACAGTCCCACATTGGAAAATTATATTGAGTTTAAAAAATTACAAGCTCTTAAAAAGTTAGTGTTAAAAAGAGAAAGATATTTAAGTTGGTTTTCTCTATGTGAATCATTTAATAGAACTACTCCATTATCTAGAGTTTGGCAAATTTCAAAGAGATTTAATAAAACATTTACACCTCCAAGTAATAATATTTCTCCTTGGGTATTTGATTTTCTTAAAAAATATACTCCAGATACAGTTGAGGGGCCATTTCAAACAATTCCTCATGAGGTAAAAACTTCAGGACATTATGAATATCTAACTTATCCATTTTCTCTTCAGGAATTAAAATCTGCAATATCATCTAGACGTGATTCAGCTTTTGGCCTTGATGGAATACCTTATAAAATGTTGAAAAATGTAACAATTAGGGCACTTTCGGACATACTAAGCGTTTTTAATTTACTCTGGCAGGAAATGGTCATCCCAAATGAATGGAAAATAGATTGTCTTATCCCAGTACTTAAACCTAACAAAGTAAGACACAAAGCAGAATCATATAGGCCAGTAGCATTAACATCATGCATGGGAAAAACCTTTGAACAATTAATTAAACAAAGGCTAGAATTTTATATAGAAAATAATAGTCTATTACCATCTAATCAATTTGGCTTTCGACGCGGTTTCTCCACTCGTGATAGCATTTCTCATTTGCAATTAGATATATACAATTCTAATAAAATGGGTAATCATTTTGTTGGTGTCTTCTTTGATGTAGTGGGTGCTTTCAATAACATCAATCTGCACATTTTATGTGGGGAACTTCGTGCCCTTGGAATTCCTGAAAAAATTATAATTTGGATCTTTAACTTTTTACATAGTAGAGAAGTATATGTGAAAGTGAATAAACATTTAATAGGGCCACGTTTTTCATACAAAGGGGTATGTCAAGGTGGCATTCTCAGTCCATTGATTTATCTTCTTTATTTACACAGACTAAACATTGTACTTGGTCTTGAAGTGACAAATTTGCAGTTTGCAGATGATTTGGTTATCTATACTTCAGGTTCAGATATAAGTTCTGTTGTAACTATTTTAAACACAGCTTTAACTCGGCTAAAGAACTATTTTCATTATCTAAACTTGGATATTAGTCCAGAAAAATCTAAAGTTATAGTGTTTGGAGAGTGTGAAACAGACCTACATATTTATTACAATAATAGTGTTCTTCCAATAGTGAATGAAGTAAAGTTTCTGGGTATAATTTTAACAAGCAACCTGTCATGGACTAAGTATGTTGATTACTTGTTAGGTAGAGCTAATAAAGCATTTAATTTTGTAAAGTCATTGTCAATTGCAGCTGATCCTAAAATTTTGCTTATGCTATATAAATCTTTAGTCCGTAGTCATTTTGAATATGGATTTTTATGCTTTGGGTCTGATCAGAGATTGGTTCACAAATTGGAGATTCTTCAAAATCATAATCTTAGATGTGTAACTGGTGCAATGAAGACAACTCCAATTAATTCACTTCAAATTGAGTGTAACACTCCTCCTATGAATATAAGATTTCAGTTTTTAAAATCCAAATACATTCTCAAACTTTTATCTTTCGAAAATCATCCTTTATTAAAGAAAATATTATTTTATTATAGATTATACAGTCCCTCTAATTCCGTAAATGTCCCCTATATATTTCATGACTTTTGTAACCTAATCAGTATTGATGATCAATTCCAAATTGAGAAATGTAAAGGCAGATGGCCATGCTATTCTGGTAATTATATCAGCAAATTCTGGCCAATGGACATTCACATTAATCGTGACCTTCGGAGTAAAGAAGATGTCTATCAGTTAATTGCAGAGTTCCCTGGGTACAGGCATATATTTACCGATGGATCCAAAAACAATAGAAATGTTTCGCTAGCTATATACCTACCTCATCTTACTGTTGGACATGGAGTTCGGTTACCTGGAGCCATGTCTATATTTACAGCAGAATCTCTAGCCATTTTATCAGCTCTGCAGTACATACATAAAAAGAATCTTGGGCACACAACTTGGCTTATAGCGACCGACTGCATGAGTGTTCTCATGTCCTTACAAAACCCGAAACTGGACGCTAATATCGGAAATATTTTATATGAGATTCGGACTTTATACGCTGATCTTTGTTCTAGAGGATTTACAATAAGTTTAATATGGACACCTTCCCACATAGGAGTAACAGGAAACGAAAACGCAGATTATCTTGCAAGAGTTATTGTTGACGTTGACATCTTAGAAACAAAAAATGTTGCCATACCAAGTTCTGATCTGCTCACTAAATTACACGAACAAAACACCTTTATTTGGCATGAGAACTGGCAAGAAACACTGAGAACTAAAGGAAAATGGTATGCGAAAATAAATCAAACCATTGGTTCTGCGCCCTGGTTCACCAGTTCTGTTCTTCCTAAGAGCAGAAAATTTTATATTACCTTAAATCGTCTTAGATTTGGACATGGAAGATTCAATGCACATTTATTCAGAATGAAAATTATAACATCGCCTGTTTGTACAAATTGTGACTTAGGAAGTGATCAGACCCTAGATCATATAATTTTTGAATGCCCTGCATATGGTTTACAAAGAATTCTTCTAACTGATAAATTATTAGAAATATATAAAATGCCAGCAAGCATCCCGCGCGACACTCAAGGTTTGCTGGAAAATTACACTACATATACAGCACTGTATAATTTTATTGACAGTACTGGATGGGCAATTTGACCGTTCGGGGGACTAATAGAAGGATATGACCCGGATATGACCTTACTTTACAACAAGTTTATGACGAATACACGGATAATACACCATATTATTATGATTTTGACTAATGAACACTGAAGAAGTGGCTGTGGCCTTATTAATTTTTGGACAAGAAAGATAAAACTGAAGACGTGGCTTCGGCCTTACTTACTTTAAACAAGAAGGATGTAACTGAAGACGAGGCTTTGGCCTTACTTTTATTCAAGAACACTGAAGACGAGGCGGTATGGTCCAAGACCTTAGCCTGCCCGATTAGGGCGAAGGGAAAAAAAAAAAAAAAAAACAAAGTCATTGTCAAACAAATTGACATAATTCCAAGTTAAATATTATAAAGTTTGGGTGGTTGTAGTTGGCATTACACATATCGTTAGTGTTTCATTCTCCAAGTAAATTATAATCAAGAAGTCAATCTGCACGTCCGAATAGTGGTTTCAGAAAATAATTTTACGTGGATAACTCTAAAATGTCCAGTGAAACGGCAAACAAAAACGTAAGTAAACACAAAAATTAAGTCGATGACCGATGTACATTTTATATAGGAAAACTAAAATTGTGATTTTTGTACATTGTAAAACATATTTACTTCAATATTTTAAGCCTTCGTTGGCCCTCTTTTCATTCTGAAGCATTTCTGGAGAAAGTGTGTCGATAAGAATGCGTACTGAATACATATTTTACTTATGAGTCGATGTATGTGTCACTGTATTTTGTACATAACTGTGTCTGTTTGATGTAATGAATGCTGATGTTTGAATTCACCTGCTTATCGAATTCTGTGATTAGGAGTGTAGGGAACATGTTGATATTGTCCTTATGTCATGATTGTATTTGCTTTGGTTGGTTCTATCTTTGAATTTCTTGGAAAAGACTAACACGCAAATTATTTTGTTTGTTTGTGTTATTGATACTTAAATTACAAATAATTGGTTTAATATATAGTAGTGTTTATTTTGATACGAGATGGTTATAGTATTTCTTAAATTATGTTGTGAGCCATGGGTGGAAGGCGGTGGGCATAGATGGTTCGCCGCCTGATCAGCAGTCCAGCCTGAGACGGCCATGCACGTGTGAAATGGGTAGTTATTCGAGAGGGCTAACTGTGGCCAGCCTGCACAAATCTCGGAGGGTCCATTGAATATATTTCAATGGACCCTCCATAACCTGCCGACCCCGACCGCGGTGATTGCGTATTTGTGTGTAGATTGGTAGGAGTCCAATACAGCGTCCACAATGGATTTTTGACACCCAAAAAAAAAGGTAGTTATATCTATAAGTTGATCAACAAGTTCTTATATTGTCTCTGTTTGAAAAGAGGCATTTATTTATTTCAAACTTTTTTGCTTATTTGATATTATACTAAAACATTATTTTTTGTTAATTTATATTTATATTTAAAAACAAAATTGAATAATAAATGTTAGCTTCTGTTTATCTTTTAGGTAGAGTGGTAATAGTAGAAAAACATATATTGATGATGGTAGTTTTTTTAATAATCTCTGTTGTATCTATTAATAATGTTTGTTAGTTTATATTTTGACTAGAATAGGGAATACTATTATTCAATAATGTCACCAATTCATTGCATTGGCATTCCATTGGCATTCCATTCTTTATATATTCTTTATTTTCTCATCAGCACATTTACGGTTTTTAGTCAACAGCATTTGCCGTACATAGAGACTGGTGTCTGAATTTGGTGAAACCTGTGATTCAACCACACTACCTATAAACTCCAAAACTATTTTGCCTAAATTGTAAGACAGGGCTAAAAATAAAATTGTTTAGTTCAACAAAACTTCATTGTAATGTACAAATCATTCACATGCAAAGTTTAAAAGCATATTTATTTTGTCTTCTTTTCCCTTAAAAAAGTATTGTAAAGTACTTATCTATATAATAATTTACTTAATTACCTTTCCCATGAGTCATATGTGACTTAGAATATTGTTTACCTATTGCATCTATTTTGTGGACTTTTCAAGTTATTGAATATGTATGATCATAATTTTTTAAGACAGTTATTTAGCACATATTCTTTGATTTTAGTTTTCCAACCTGGAAACTCCAGGTTATGTTGGATTTGCCAACCTACCTAACCAGGTTCATCGGAAATCAGTGAAGAAGGGCTTTGAGTTTACTCTCATGGTTGTTGGTGAGAGTGGGCTAGGCAAGTCTACACTTGTCAACTCTTTGTTCCTGACTGACTTGTACCCGGAACGTGTTATACCAGATGCTATTGGTAAGTAAGCAATGTTTTTTTTTATTGTTACCTTTAATATGTATTAAAGATAACAATAAAAAAAAACACCTAAAAAAAGGTAGGTATATACCTAAGATCAGGACCTCACAGGTTAAATATATAATTATATCCTACTATGATACTATAAATGCGAAAGTTTGTGAGGATGGATCTATTTATCTTTTATCTTATTACCTTTTTAAAAAACTTTCCTGCACTAGGAATTTATTAAAGTTACAATATTAAATGGAAAAGAATGTATTAATAATATGCAATGGCGTGACTAAGTTAATAGTTATGGAGATCACGTTATCCTATGAAGGTCGGTACAACCTTCCTCTTACATTTCTTTATGAAATACTAGCTTCTGCCCGCGACTTCGTCTGCATGGACTTCAGAATTGGATTCAGCCGGGATAAAAAGGGGAAGTACTATGTGTTATTCTAGGTTAGGCGCCATTCATTTATTACGAAATACAATTTTTACTAGTTTTTGATTTGAGGCCGACCCCCTCCCCCTGTTTAATATTTATTACGTAAGAATCTAAAGGAAAAATGAATACACGTTTGGTTAGCTTTAATGTTTATTTTTAAAATTATCAAGTTTTCCGAGCGCACCGCGGCACTCCCGCAGTTGCCCGCGCTTTTTCAAAGTATAAAATTAACTTTACGCATTCTGTGATTAAATAAGAACTATCAAATTCCTTCCGACCCTTTTTTTTTGTAAGTAAAAATAAGGCATGGTCGACATCCCTCCCCCTAAATCGTCTTGCGTAATAAATGAATGGCGCCTTATAAAACTATCTGTGTGCCAAATTTCATTCAAATCTGATCAGTCGTTAGTTATTGCGTGAACATCCATCCATCCTCACGAATATTATAATGTAATATCTAGGATTTTTGATTTTTTGCTAGAGATTTTTTCGTGTTCAGCAGTGAGATCTTTATCAATAAACTTATCAAGTATTTCAGTTTAGGCCGTTATGACGTTTTGGATTTTATAGTTTTATCAGAGCATTCAATATCGACAAATATGCGGACAAAAATAACCGTTTTCGCACCACTGGTTAGAAAATCAGAAATCCAATTACAAGAAAAAAATCGGCAAACTAAAGCTACATAATGTTTACAGAGAAAACCAATCAAACTGTGAAGTTGGATGCGTCGACCGTCGAGATTGAGGAGCGCGGAGTGAAGCTGCGTCTTACAGTAGTCGATACTCCTGGGTACGGAGATGCTATTGATAACACTGATTGTTTCCGGGTAAGTGTATTACTGTGTACTTATGCTTTACAATAATAATATATGTGTGTACAAACTATAAGGTTTAGCAGCTCGCGGAGTATGCTTGGGGGATACGGGCGGCATCGGGTAGTGTGACTACGCAGCACGTGAGCAGATCTTCTGTCTCTGTGCGGCACAAGCGGTGATTATAAGGTAGAACAAACGGTATCATGATCCAACTAATTTCGCAATGTACTTTGAATCGTTTGAGGGCGAAATCTGCATAAAATACAGTGGCATCAATTCTTTCTTTCTTTCTTGTTGTAGGAAACTAAACTAAAATTATAACATAATTCAGAGCGCCTAGAGTATTTATCTGGGAGGCGCAGGTTCGAATCCTGCTCGCGACCGTATTCTTTTACCACAAAAAAATATAACTTTAGAGTTCGCTATGCATGCGTTAATGCATTTCAAAGACTTCTGTTTTTGTTAATATCCGTGTGATTATCACAGATTCCTTGATCACAATTAAAACTTAATTATAGTACAGGTAATATTCCATGTTATAGCACGTAAGGAAATGTAATCGCCGTTAATTGTTATGGAAATAAATAATATTCTATATTCTATTCTATATTCAAGTCAAAATTACACCCGGCTCGAAATTCCTGATCGGTAGGCACTCCAAGTGCTTTGTCGACTAAGCTATCATGACTTCAAAGAAATACTTACATTTTTGTCCTGATTTGCTACTTCTCCGTTATTCATGTTCTTGGATTTAACACATTCACGTCACATTTCTAGCAACAGGCAAAGCTACTGATAACTGATGTATTCACTTGATCTTATCTATTGCAATTTAAAAAGCCATAGAATCGGGAGCTATTGTCTCCTTTCTACTCTAATTCTGTCCCTTTTTAGACGATATGGAAAAATCTCCGTTTTTATTGCAACGAGCGGATTTTTTTTGAAATTTCTACGCATAACTAGGTATATATTTATCTTCATTTTACGTACATTTGATAACTCCCACACTGGCGTTAACATAGAAAAGATGAATTCTAGATGTTTCGCCTTTTAGAGGCATGCAAAATTACAATAATACATGCCTATATTTATATGTAAATTAAAAGTCTTATTCCAAAATTTAAAAATATACTTACATTATTTTATGAAATGATTAGTAATATTTTAGCCTGCTCGTATTACCGTGATACAATGCTCCTTAACATCATATAATTTTAATCATTTCATTTATATAGACTACATAATGATACAAAAATATATCCTATACCCAGGGTAAATTATTTGCAATCGGAAATCTCCAAAACTGTAGTAACTCGCTAAAGTATTGGAGTCTACTCCAAAATGCCAAAACGAACGATTTGTAACGAGATGAAATCACTCCTCATAAAAAAATCGTCCATCTTCCAGCGGTTAGTTAGCTATTAATTTACTCGCTTGCTGCTAAGAAATAATGTTTTTTTTTTTTCATATCTGAGAAATCACATAATAAGGCAAAAAAATGTGCGTCATGCATGTCTGAAAAGCATTTGTTTGTTTACAGTCGATAATTCAATACATCGACGAACAATTTGAGCGGTTCCTGCGAGACGAGAGCGGCCTCAACCGACGTAATATTGTGGACAACCGCATTCATTGCTGTTTCTACTTCATATCGCCGTTCGGACATGGGTAACTGAATACTAGTTCTGCATAACTTTGCTTGGTGGGATAAAAAATATTAAAGGAATCTTAGACCTTAGAATGTAGATTTGTTTAAAGTGACCGGAAAACTTTGATTTCTTTAATTTTTTTCTCCTAACCCTGGCAGCTAAAAATTGTATGAAAAATGTATAATATTTATCTCCTAGGTAATTGTTACAATCATTCTGGCTGGCTATCCAAGATATAAAAGTCTATAAAATAAATAAAGGAATTCAAATACATAAAAAACATCGAAAAATTTTAACTTTAAAGGATTTTAGTTTGGCTCTAATTTATAAACCAATCTTTTTTTTCCAATCTTCCCTTTTAAAATAGCTCCGAACTTGACAATTTCATACATTTCAATAACGAGAGTTATATCCGATACTTAACAAGAACAAGCTCACATTTATATGTGAAACTTAAACTAATAATAACCTAAATTTTAAGTTTAATATCTACTGAGCTTTTTGAAATCAAGTAAAACTCGAAACTTCCTGTTGATAACGCAATATTCATTCATCAAATATTAATCACTTTTCGGAAGGCGAAGTGACCACACATTTTATATTGTGTACGTTATTTTTAGTTTACATTTCTAGTAATTTGTTGTGTTTTATATGACAGGTTGAAACCACTGGACATTGAGTTCATGAAACAACTTCACAACAAAGTGAATATTGTGCCGGTTATTGCTAAAGCCGACTGTCTTACTAAGAAGGAGGTGCAGAGGCTGAAGTCTAGGGTAAGAGTATTCGATGTTTATCCAACCGGTTGAGATAACATTTAAGAAAAAAAAAAACAAATGTATGGCAATGAAATGCCGTTTACAATGAGGAAAAAGTCGAGTCGAAATTATAACAGAGATTTTACACTTGTCCCTATTAGACTCCGTTTCACTGATGAATGTTCAGAACGCATGGATTTGAATTTGGGAGGGCATGTTACAACTAATAAAAATATTTTGTATTAAGATTGGCAATAATTATATCAAAATGCTTTCAGCCGACAATAGTTCCTCAGTTGCCAACGTAATTTTGTAAATTGTATATGATTTGTTTATATTATAAAATACGGCCAATTTATTTTTTAGCTGAATAATCACAGATTAGTCTTTTATTAATATCATCATAATAATCCATTATTGGCCAAACATAGGACAATAAAGATTTCACTCATGCTCATTGGAAAGTCAAGGTTTTAAATGCGTTTATTTATTGTGAAGGTAATGGAAGAAATTGAGCGCGAAGGTATCAAGATCTACCCCCTGCCTGATTGTGATAGCGATGAAGATGAGGACTATAAGGAACAGGTGTGTAAACTATATTTTCTAGCTTTTCCGTCTTAATAGACGACGAAGAAAGGAAGGAATGTGGATCTTAGCTTTCTGGCCAAGCGGTTTTAGTGTCTCGATACATAAATACTGCGGTATGAACAGTCTCACACCTGTTTCTCATTAGATTGGCAGACATTTTTGTTTTTTAGGGTTCCGTACCTCAAAAGATGAAAAAGGAACCCTTATAAGATCACTCTCTTGTCCGTCTGTCTGTCCGTGTGTCATCACCGATTTTCTCAGGAACGGGTGGACCAAGCAAGTTGAAATTTATACCAGATACTGAGGTCTATAGTCCCTATTAGGTGTATAAAAATCAACCCTGAGTCAACACGATAAAAAGAAATGGGCAAATTTAGATTTTTGCGAAAACTTGTAAGTACTAAAATTTACCTTGCTTTTTGCCAAATTTCGTGATTCTAGGTCAGCGGGAACTATCATATAGGTTTTCGACCTAAATCCTATAGGGTACTTCCGGTTGATCTAGAATTGTCAATTTTGGTTAAAAGCAAGGTCCTACAAGTAAAGGCAAAAAAAAATGAAGTAAAATTTATACTATACATATAAGTTATACTTACAAGTTTTCGCGAAAATATAAATTTGCCCATATCTTTTTATAGTTTTTTTTTTAAATAAAAGTTGCCCTACTCTAGGAATTTCTTCCTGTATCGTGGGCTCAGGGCCTTGATTTTTATACACCTAATAGGGACTATAGACCTCAGTATCTAGTATAAATTTCAACTTGCTAGGTCCATGCGTTCCTGAGAAAATCGGTGGTGACACACGGACAGACGGTATAATGGGTAGGTACGGAACCCTCAGCGCACGAGTTCGACTCGCACTTGACCGGCTTTTTTAATCTATTATTTTTCAATATTGCACCCATTAATTACTCCCATTTTCTTGACGTATTCTTGTATTTCGTGGTAACTAGGTCCGTCAGCTAAAAGCCGCGGTGCCATTCGCGGTATGCGGCGCGGGCCAACAGTTAGAGGTGCGCGGTCGTCGCGTCCGCGGCCGCCTGTATCCATGGGGTGTAGTAGAGGTCGAGAACCCGGAGCACTGCGACTTCATCAAGCTCAGGACCATGCTTATGTGAGTATGGACTGATAATGTTACAGGAGCGCTGTCTTAGTTAAAAATGCTGTCAGTGCTGACATGGAGGTTGAAAAGCAATTCAGGACTTTCTTATGTAAGTCTTACTCTCCCTCTCTTTTTCCTGGAAGACTTATTGACAATAATTGGAGTTGGCAATGCCAACGCATGATGACGCCCAGATGTCAATTCTTCTAGCGCTCACCCATGCAGAGACTGACTACGCCAAATGCTACTAATCCTCAACTATCATTTACTGATCATAGACTATAAATTGCTATGTGCATCTCAGACAGTGGGTCAAGGTTGATAACCCGAAGTACCGGGCTGGATTCAGGACTGTTATAGTGTACCCGATGTTACAGTGTGTATGTTGAATAAACAAAATACTGCTATAGATTATTTACGTATAAGTTCATGTTGTCAGGCAGTGCGAACTCTTAGCCCAGGTATTATTAACAATATTAGTGAATTGAAAGTCCCGAGTTAACGTAGCACAACTCGGGACTTGACTTGACATTTTTTATTAAGCCACACGACTATGTGAAATGTTTTAATAGCTGTAAATGTTTGTAATGTTTATGATTTTAATTTGTAGCACGCACATGCAAGACCTGCAAGAAGTCACCCAAGAGGTTCATTATGAGAACTATAGATCTGAGCGACTCGCGCGCAGCGGACAAGTACCCAAGAGACACACGTAAGTATTACTTAAAGTCAGGTTTTTGATCATAAAACTTGAATACTGTGTTGATTATATTGATTTTAAAGACAAATCTTTCAGATACATTAACGCATGCGTAGTGAACTCTAAAGTCATATATTTTCGTGGAAAGAAAAATACGGTCGTAAGCAGGATACGAAACTGCGCCTCCCAGTTATATAAATTCAGCCATCTGTATATAGACTGAATAGATAGCGATGACTGCACCAAAATATTAAAATGGGGAAGAAAAATTCGAGGTAGTGAGCAGAGGTCAGGATGACTTAGTTTGTCAGAGCGCCTGGAGTATTTGTCAACGCAAAACTTTATTACTTTACTAGCTGTGCCCCGCGGTTTCACCTGCAGTAATTTGAGGAAAAACCTACTCATAAATATATTCGACAACTCACGCCCTCCCCCGTCATGACCGCCTTGCATAATATCATAAATGCGCGCGTGATACTTAATCATTATTTTGTTGCGGACTTATTTTAAAACTATGATATCTCCTATGATATTCATTGGAATCAAATGATGTGAAGGGCAATTTTGTTCAAAATTTTATTGGATAAGGATTATTTAATATCATGT
Source organism: Xylocampa areola (assembly GCA_935421205.1). Classification (NCBI taxonomy): domain Eukaryota; kingdom Metazoa; phylum Arthropoda; class Insecta; order Lepidoptera; family Noctuidae; genus Xylocampa; species Xylocampa areola. The sequence goes on along the minus strand of OW285219.1, from coordinate 7,774,311 downwards.
TTATAAAAACACCTTCGCAAATAATGCTTTATTTTAGAACAAATTTGATTACCATAAAAAGGTTATAGTGGTCAACCTAAAAAGATGGACATATGCTGTTGCGGATTTTTATTTAGAACTTTTAAAGGAGAACAATTCTGTGATATATTATTGCGTAACTATTTTACGCAGCGCACGCAATGGAAACTCTCAAAAGGACATTTTTTTCCATTTTTGCAACGTTTTTCATTGATGCTGCGCTCCTTTTAACCGTAGCGTGATGTTATATAGCCTATAGCCATCCTCGATAAATGGACTATCCAAACAAAAACAACTTTTCAATTAGAAGTAGTAGTTCCTGAGATATGCGCGTTCAACCAAACAAACAAACTCCTCAGCTTTATAATATTAATTCAAATTAGTATAGACTAGCTGTGCCCGCAACTCCGTCCGCATGGATGTCGTAAATTAACACCATGTCGTGTATGAACACAAATTCATAATTAACAAATCTTCGACGTGATTCTTTAAATTGGCATAACTTTTTTTTTATTTATAAACCGATTGACATAAAACTAACACTAAATGTTAAGTGAAGCTTACCACAATATATTAGTGAAACCACATCTAAATCGGCAGCAGCAGCATAAGCAGTTTCTGATATTAGCTTGCACAAACGCACAGGCAAACAGACAAAAATTCTAACAATCATTGTTTTGGGTGCTATTTGCGTTGATAAAGGTCACAATAATATTTTTTCTCATATATCTTCCATGAACAGACAGCGATCCGTTATTCCGTATTGATGATGATTGATATTGATTTTATTATGATTGAGCTGCACTTATAATACATTGGAGTACTATTAAAAAATAACCTTTCGGCTCAGTAACGTACAGATCTGTACGTTGTAACAATAAAAATCTATTGTGTCTGCTAATGACTGACGCAACAGCTTATAAGTAGGAAGCCGGATCTTTGCCCCTGCTATGTTAACTCGGGTTATTATTTATATTTAAACTAGCTGCTGCCCGTGTCTTTCTACGTGTATGTTTGTCCACGTATTTCTCGGAAACTATTAATCGGATTGAGACCATTCTTTTTTGATTGGCTTACATTTACTCCAACTTTTTTTATTTTTTTTATTGAATATCTCATATGTTCTCTAATAAATTCAGTTAATAAGTGTACAGGTTCGAAATAATCGCGTCAGATATTTTCTCGTGTGCCATAACTGGCCAATAACATGCATGAATGGGTTGAATGCATTTACTGTTATTTGGGAAAGAAATGCAATGCAGAGAAAGTAAACAATTGGCGTGTAAACGATGCTAATCGATGCATCATTGCTTAGAATTATTAATTAGCATACTATGGGCTTGAGTGAAATGTTGTTCTCATAACATAGCATCACGCCTGTATTCCCGGAAGGGGTAGGCAGCGGTGTACACAGTTCTAAACCCACATTTCACCAATGCTGTTATTAAGTCCCATATTGTGGTGAGCCTATTGCCGTCTAACGGGCTCAATTTCAAACTCCGGTTGCTATTGAGAATTTCTAATAGGAAAACCGAATAATACTTTGCCCGACCTGGGAATCGAACCCAGGACCTCATGTTCCGCAGTCGCGCTTGGGACCACTAGACCAACAAGCTTTGATTATATATCTGTATATAGTCAAAGCTGACAAGGCAGTCAACTGTTGTTCTCGTTTTGTATTAATTTAGACGTTAATTAAGATAAATGGCGGCCAAGGACAATGACAAAGACCACGTAAGATTTCTACGTCTTGTCTGTTTAAAATAAAGTGCGAGACGAGGGTAAGGTATAAACGATGCAAGACGTCTTTGTTCTGGTGAAACATTTAATGCGGGAAAATCTTCAGAATACCATGTGATGTAGCATTTAGCTGTTTATTTAAATCGATGGCTCCTATCTAAACTGTCGTATGTTAAAAGCAGATTTACATGAGAGCCGTTTTAATTAAGTTTGCCATCGAAATGGTTAATTATTTGTCAAGCTTTTGTAGTGCAATGATATTGGCAATTTATTATATATAATATATATATTTATTATATATTAATTTTTGCAATATGAATACAAATATGTGTTTTTTTTTATGTTTCATGTTAAGAAGGACATCAGTTAAACTGACCTACCATTTAACTGAAGTTCTTCTCGAATGTAAGAATTAGACCAAACCCAGATTACATTAATTACCAACTATAATATGACGGGCTCGTGGCTAAGTAAAAGCCGCACAGATCGATTGATCGAGTTTAAGCTGCGCTTGCCGCGGTCGGTCTGTGGATGGGTGACCATAATTTCATACCGAGACCTTTCCGTGCCTCGGAGAGCACGTTAAACTGTCGGTCCCGGTTGTCAAATTAAGATCTATGACAGCCGTTACGGGTGGTCAGAGGCCTGAAAGTCTGAACACCAGTCGTATCACAAGATATCGTGTTACCCAGTAACTGGGTTGAGGAGGTCAGATAGTCAGTCGCTTCATTTAAAATACTGGCATAAAGCTGCATCCGCTGTGACTGGAAGCCGACCCCAATTTAATTCGGTATTTAATTGGGAAAAGGCCAGGCGGATTGATTAATCGGACTGGCCTTTTCCCAATTAAATAATATTTCCAAAATGAACAGATTCAATCGAATCTGTTCATTTGGAAGGATTCTGTAAAATGATGATTTTAGGGATTGATGTTACGTAACTCGGAAATAGGTTTTACCATTATCTTTTTATTTTTAAAACGTTGTTATCAAGATTATTCTTCAAATCCACTCAAATTAAAAGTGTAAAACTTTTCCTTAGGTCGACTGAGAGTGGACTCAGTGAGGTTGACTCCAACGGAATGATGAATGGATCTGAAGAGCCGAGCGACCGCGAGCGCGCTCTCCGTGAAAAGGTAATAATTATGTTTATCTGAATACGTATTTCAAGTGGTATCCCGAAATTGGTGCATTATTGTAAACATCAATAAATTTTCTTTTAATTCAACGTTATGATTGAAAAGGCCAAGTGCGTATCGGACTCGCGCACCGAACGTTCCGTAGGTACCTCAGCAAACAAAACTTTCACTTAATAAAATGGGGAAAGCGTTATTTACAGCAATGCCGGATACAAACTTGATGGCAATTAGTTGGTGTATTAAGCATTGAAGACAGACAAAGTCACACCTTGATGATGACCTATGATACTTCAATATTGTTTCAAAACGTGCTTTATTTTTGAAGGAGGCTGAACTGCGCCGCATGCAGGAGATGTTAGAGCAGATGCAGCGCCAGATGAACCTGCAGGCGGCCAGCGGGACAAGTACCACCACCACCGCATAGTGTACGCGCATGGCGCAGGTAACATAGCCTATTATTATGACCTAATTATACACATATTAAATTTTAAAATGCTATAGTTCGAAGTTCACCTGGTGTCGGAATTCTTCAAGCGTCGTCGCTCCCAACTTGGCATAATGACGGCACCCGGGACACAAGGGATTCTGAATAATTTACCATTGTCATTGTTGACATTGGTAACATAACAGCATCACACCTGCATTCCCCGAGGAGGGTAGGCACAGGTGTACACAGTTGTACCCCTACATTTCACCAATGTTATTTAGTCCCATGCACAATTCCAAACTCCGGGCTGCTACTGAGAATTACCTTACCTGTTGACATATGCGTCATATAAATGTGAGTTTGAGCTATTGGGATGTTTTATGCTTTAATCGAGTCAGTTTGATTTTTGTTTTTTATAAATAGCATTTTCAACCAACAGTTGGACATAAGTACGGCTGTCCAGCTGCCGGCAACGTGTGACATCGTCAACTCGATACTTCGCGCCATCCCTTATTGTGTTACTTCCAACTAGATGTAACTGTCGTACACACTGTAACGTTCATACAAATATATGGCCCGTAATTACTTGAATTAATATTTAATATCTCTGAAAATAAATATTCGATTTAAAGAAGAATTAAAAAAAATCGCTTAAGTAGACTTAGTCAGTAGTGGCAGTTGGCATCACTAGTTATGAGTGTTGTCCAATGAAGCTTGAGCGATCGCGAATATGATTAATACTTAGATAAATACGGTCCATGTGGGGTCTTTTTTAGTATTTTATAGTTACATTGTGCAATACTGATACAGGTATTCGTTGCTATGTATTTTTGTGAACATTACAGAATTAAGTATTATTTTTCTTACTCAAATATTTTTTTCCCTTTATGTTATAGGACAATTTATAATAGGTATATCCATATCTATAGACAATAGAATGTTTTATCTCTCTATAATGTTAAGAAAAATGCAATATGAGCAGAATATTCCATATTTCATTACACTTATTAGGCCTAAGTTCAAAAGTTGATTACTATATCTTGGTTGCTGCTTATAATGACGATGTTAATAATGAATTTGTTAACTTAATTTTCAAGGATAACTGAATAATTAATTTTATTATTTGCAGACATAGCACAATAATAATTCAACCACGAAAACAAATATGGAATATTTTGCAGAAACTCATCAAACTTATGTCTGCGTTCAAGTAAACTTATATAAAGGTACCCTAAGAGACATATTAAATGAAATGATGCAATATAAAATGCACAATAAGATAATAGTATAAAAGAAATAACTTTAACGCAGACTTAGCTCTAGATATTGTTGTATAACGATGTTATTCTAATGCCCCACGTCGAATATAAAACTGTAGGTTGTCACAGTGGCCTCATAATATTGATCTGACTTGCATTTATTAATGTTGCTATGTGCCATTCTATTTTTCATTTTAGTCCACCTTAATAAGTAAATCCCGTATTTTCCAATGTGGTCAATTAATAAAATGCCTAGACTTGGTCTAATGTAGTATTATGTTGTTTTATAGATTTGTCGCTAAAGATGTAAGAAGTATATTCAGTATTGAAATTAAACTTTCCCACCATTGGTTTCCGGAGCATACTGCTCTAATAAAAGTTTCAATTCCGGATTTCTGCTTCCAGTGATGTAAAAATCAGCAAACTAAAATTGGATTTGCGAGATTTTCTTATTGAGAGGTTTACTACTGTCCATGCATTTCTCACTCATGACAAAAGTATTATTTTTACTTTGATGACTGACATTATATTTTATTCGAGTATTCAGTTTTTGTATTGTCAATTTACTCTTTTATTATTAGGAGTTTAGAATAGTGTCCTACTAGGTAATTGCATGCAAATATAATAATAATCTAAGGAATTATTGGAATGATTGTATCGAATAGAAGGCTGAAATGCTTAGTTGGAAAGTCAAAGTAATTGAATAATCAAATCCTAACTTTAGTAGGTACTTAAAATTCACAGTATCTCATATATTTAGAATTTATTCCCACGTTGGTGCATTTAATTTGTACTTTAATGATATCTACCAATTATTTAAAGTAAATGATGAATCGAATATAAATCTAAAACTTAGAAGATAAATTGGTGCCAAAGTTTTGAAATATTGATTATTAAAAAATATAATTTTATTAAATTAAAAGTAATTAGTTTCTGGGATATATTATGATTGTGAGTTAAAACTAGGTAACCATGTAATTTCTATGTAAAAGAAACTTATGTAATCATATTTTTTATATTAAATATAAAGAAATCATACCAATATCTTGATTTTTATTTTAAACTAACGACTCGCCCCGGCTTCGCACGGGTACTATTAATACAAAAATACCATCCTCGACTTCTTCCGGTGTATTTCCCAAAAAGCTTTATACAATACAAACCTAAAAAATACGGACTCAACAAAAAAACGGTATAGCCGTTCTCAAATGATCATCTTTCATACATGCGGCATCCCTGGCAGCCTAACAGATGAAGATTAACTTCCACAAGGCCTTCCTACTGAGACTGTTGTAAGATCGCATGACTTAGGATCAGTGAATGCAGTCTAGTCCAATCTTAATTTAATGGCTCTTACGTAGTGTAACGATAACTACATGATTCGCAACAACAAAGAGCGACCAATAAAGTTAAATGCTTGTTGTTGTCGCGACACTATAATAATTCTTTTTACAACCGGGACCGACAGTTTAACGTAGGTACTCTCCGAGGCACGTAGGTACTTCCGGTATTACTAATCCTGTTCACGGAAGGATCTCGATATGAAATTATGGTCGTTCATCCACAGACGGGCCGCGGCAAGCGCAGCTTAAGGCTACGCAAGCCAATCGTTGTTCCTTATTAACGTAGAAAGTTGATAACTGTTTGGTGATAAATGTCTAAACATTATGTAGGTTTATTGCTAAATAGTTTTTTTTTTATAGGTAAGTTACGAGCCTCTGAAGTTGAATGAGCACCCAATTCAACATTTGGGTGCTCTTTTAAAGTACCTAGTCTTATTCGAACACTCCGACAGTAAACATGAGCCCCAGTGCTCATTTAAAAACTGCAAAAATCACACGTCCAGAACGCTAAAAAAAAGGATGGAAAATTATGTTTTCGGTAAGTAATAATATTATCATTATATCACTGTGTTGTAAATACTGATATGTAGTCAAGAAATCATCGTAAAATCATTTTTTTTTTAATCGTTTTGTTTATTAAAACAGCAGGCGTAAAAAGCATGTCAATTGTAAAGACTTACTGAACGTATAATTCATACTATCGCACTTGAATTTTTCGGGTTACATGGGTTGACGCTGTTCTATTTGGTGGAGACGCTGTTGTTACTAAATTTTTTTTATAACGAAATATGATTATTTTATTTGATTCATTTATGTTGTTTAATAAAACTTCTTTATTGTGTCTATAAATAGAATAGTACAATTTTATAAATATACAACGTGTAACGGAAAGGGTATATCAATCGAAAAGGGGTGAAAATTACATCAGGTATAGAACCTCTATGTAAAGTTTCAGCTCAAAATTAATTACTCAAAGAATTCATAAAAAAAAATTGGTATCGTAAATATTTTGAATTCAAATCATAACAAACGTGTCACCGCACTACGAGGGTCATTATCTTTTCACGTTCCTTGCTAATATTACGTTAAGTCTCTTTCGCGATCTGTGCGCCTAGTACTCATTTAGGTAGAGCGGCCGCGTACCGCCGCCGCGGCCGCCCTTTGTCGGCGCGAACTGACGGGATCAAACGAGCCGACAATGCGAGCGCGTAGGCGCACTAAACATAGTTTAGGCATTTAAGGACTCCTTGGTGTAGAAAGTAATAATGCAATGTGCTATTTACCTATTTATGGTTTACATGTTAATATCAAGCTAGATAGAATTACAAATTTTCACGTAAAAAACTGACGTAAGAAAGCACATAAAAATTCAGAACACTGGTAGTACCTACTTAGGTTGTTTTTATCCCTACGTAAACATAAAATCTAAGTTAGTAAATTACATTACTTACATTTTTAAAGATGGGGTTCTATGTGACGTCCTTGGTATTGTATGCACAACGCCGCTCGCTTGTTCATGGACACCTGAACATTGCGCAGCATTTGTGGTGTTACTGTCCTGAAGGCGGCCTCGATCTGCACTTTCATTTCTTGCACTGTATCACACTGCACTGTGTACACTATGTTTTTAATGTACCCCCACAAAAAAATATCTAACGGTGTTAGGTCTGGGGACCGCGGAGGCCAAGCCACGCTCCTGCTACCGCGCCCGATCCACCGAGGGAAGCGCGCGTCCAAATAATTGCGTGCAAAGTGTGCCGGTGCACCGTCGACCAACCGTGGATGAATCGGTGACGATACAACTCTCGGGCAGCTCGCAGATTACCATCCTCTGCTCCGACACACAACATCATCTCATAATATTCGCTATTAGTTAACGACATTTTTATAATCACGAAATCAAATCACAAATCACTCCGAATCGGATGAAGCAACTGAATCACACGAGTAATAGTCTACGACTGACGAACGGTGCGGAACGACATAAAAATAAAACTTCTAATTTTCTTCTATCCTAGTAATAGGGTAGATGGCCCAATAAAATTAGTGTACAATACTATTTTTAAATTATTGTTGAATTGTTTAAAAAAATTAGTAATCAACTCAGCCTATCGCAGTCCACTGCTGGACATAGGTCTTTCTCAAGTTGCTTCGCAACACACGGTTCCCCGCCTTTTGCATCCAGTCCCCCCCCCAGCTACGTAATAATAGTTTCAAGAAAACTCAGATCAATTTAATACATCAAAGCACACCAATTAAATTAAAGAAGGGTTAGGCCAGGGTATCAGTTAATTAAAACCCATGAGCTGATTGACAAACGAACCCGATAAGATCATTTGTTGTTGACTGTGGTGGTGGTACTGGTACCTACTGGACTTCCAGTGTTAATTTATAAGTATTGATTAACCAAAATTATGATGAATAATTTGAGTATTGATTCGATTTATTTATTAAATTATTATTTTTAATTATTTATTTATTTATTGAAGACTACCGGGGATCAAAATTAAAACAGGAGAAAAGTTACCTCCATTTTCGTGCCTGCAACTGGGTCATATACCCTAAATATCATTGTGTATGTAACCATCGACCGTTGTGTGTGTAAATTAGGGATCAGTTATTACTTATTATACTATACGCAAACGCTGTCCAAACAACTCTCTCATTACTCATGAGGTCCTAGTACTTTTATCAATTTATTTCCATAGTTAGATACCTTTTTGCAGCCTATTTTTTTAATGTGATTTATTAAACGTAAATAAAGACGAACTACTACCTAATAGAAGCCAAAAAACCTTGCGTCACTCAAATGATGTAAACGTCATGTTTTAGCAAAAAACTACCAACGTAATATTATGATCGTATTTAAAATTAAAAGCGGAACCCACTGGGATTTTATTTGTACCAGGAGATACATAAGTTGTATTGGAAAATTATTTAGGGTTCATCGTTAAATAAATTATGTTACAAATTATTTTTTCTGTAACATTTCTCGTGTTTTTATAGTCTTTACCTAAGCATTTAATTTCAGGTACTATGGTGATGGAAAAATTCAACATTAAAAATAGCGGAATGATAATGCGATTAACGCAGTAATATTTTTGTTAATTCTATGACGGAAACAAATTTTGTGGTAGAAAATTACTATGTGCATTATTTTTAGGCACCTACATTTCTACATTTACACGTTCATAGAAAGTCGCGAGCTACGTACTCCGTTATGCTTGTTATTTGTTTTTTTTTTACGATAAAGTATTTCTTTACCCTTACCCTACCTTCTACCGAAGTATTAAAAACATTTTTCATGTTGCAAACAAACATTTGCATTTTAACTTATTTACAAACAATCATTTTTTTTTATTTAATTTAAACCAAACTCAGAACCCTTTAGCATTATTTATGTATTAGGAGTACCAGAAAAATACATAAATTGCTTAAAAACGTTATTTAGGGTTAATTTGGACATCAATTATGTTACAAAATCCGTTTTCTGTTCTAAGTTCCAGTATGTACGGTCGTACTATTTACTTAAGTGAATAATTTCTGGTATGTATGGCAACCAACATAAAAACGCAAGGAATTTACAGGACTATTGTTATTCGGTAGTTCTTAATGGTGGGTATATTACGTAGATTCACATTAAATACTAATATGTTTGTTATTAGATTGTTTTACGTAATTAGGTACCATACTACCTAAGTTTTATTCTCTTGTCCCTACTAATCCCCTTCATCAGGTACCTAAACTCAAAAACATTCTCAAGCTACAAATGAATAGAATTCGTATTTTAGTTTGGGAGGCGTTCAAGATTTTTCAAATGACCATTTGTACCTAAAAGTCATAATTATGTTGCGCAAGTTTTTCTTTAGACATTTTCCAAATTTCGTTGGCATTTTTTTTGGCAAGTCAGCATGATAGCTTTTATAGGCCAAGAACAGCTGATTAAGTTAATGTCCCTATTTTGAGGACATAACAGTATGAACTCACTTTAACAACACTGACTACAGCAATGTGCTTCAGCGTACACACAAACAAATACTGAAAACGAAAACAAAATAAAAATTACATACAATACAGTCGAGGGATTCCCCGTAAAAAATTAACGAAAAGGGTTGCGTACTTAAGAAATTTTAATTTCCTTAGTTTTTTATTTAAGCAAAAGAAAAATGTTATGCATCGTTTTACAAGACCAAAATAGCAATTTGAACGCAGGGGTCGTTCACAAATCTCAATCTTAATTTTTTATCAGAAAAAGTCAGTAATATTATTTTGCAAAGCAAAATAAACATCCGGAACCCATTAGCCAAAACTACCAGGAGTAAGACGTTAGTTTTCACCTATGAATAGGTTACTGACACCGAACAGCTGACTTGGTGCTAGTGATGTGCAAATTTCAATTTGAAATGTTTGTTTTCTTGGTTTCATGTATTGAAAATTCTCATATGATCCTAAAATGTAGACATAGGATTTAAAAACCCTTGCCATATAGTTTATTACCATCCAAAGAATCCGTGCCTTTGATATGTATATACCCTTTCTGTTACACGTTGTATATATAATTTTGACCATATGCACATATTATGAAATTGAAGATTAACGAATTGGTGATAAATATTGGCATTGTTTTAATTTTTTGTTTTATTTTAGCCGACACACGTTGTATGTTCGAAGCATTTTTTTAGAATGAGATGAATATATTACTATAAATGTTATGTTTTTAGCGCGATTAAGTCCCGTTAGAATTTAATAAATATAGTATGCTTAGATTTTATAAGTATATACTTACATTATGTCTGTCCTAACGATTTTTATAGCCTTTTTATTTTATAATTTACATTATTATTTTATATTTTAATAACTACTTGATTGTTATAAAGATTGTTAAACCAATACTGTGAAATTTTGACATAAAAGAATAATTAAATAATTATGCTGTGTGTATTTATATTAGTTTCATTGATTACTATTATGTATAAAAACACACCGACAAAAAATTTACAAAAAACGTACAATTTTTTATTACAGTATGAAGAAAAATATTGGACACTTCGACTCCACACATTCCTTATCGTAATGCGAGCTTGGCTATAAAATTTTATAACTTTTTTTTACCGCTTTGTAAATCAGTCTTTAAACCATGCGCGTAAGGTTGAATTTGTCATGATACATGTTGACCAGTTAGCCGTGGACGTAACATACAACTTTAAGTAATGCTCTTAAGGTTGAATTTTCATTATTGAATGTATTTCAGTTAGATTTACCTAAACACAATTGGCGACAGTTTTGAAGTGATTTTTGTATAGGATTGTGTATCTAGTTTTTTATTAGTGATCAAAGAGGAACCCTTTTCCTGAAGGTTTGACGCGCTCTTTTTCCGTAAGAATATCGTGCCATCGCACCGAAGAGTAAAGTTATAAAGTAACATCTCACGGAAATAGTCATGAGTCAAACCCGCGCGGAGAGCGGAGGGGGGGCGGCGCGGGCATCCGGCCTGCTAAGATATTATCTATACTTCTATACTAATATTATAAAGAGGAAAGATTTGATTGTTTGTTTGCATTGAATAGGCTCAGAAACTACAGTCCGGATTTGAAAAATTCTTTCCCCGTTACGAAGCTACACTATCCCCGGGTGACATAGGCTATATAACATCACGCTACGACCAATAGGAGTGGAGCATCAATGATAAATGTTGCAAAAACTGAAAAAAAAATCCTTTTGAGCTTCCGTTGCGTGCGCTGCGTACACGATTAAAGTTACGCAAAATCTTTTGTCTTTTAACTTTTAACTTCTATCTTTGAAGATTTATAAGAGGAAAGATTTCATTGTTTGTTTGTTTGCATTGAATAGGCTCCGATTGACTATATCCTTTTTTCTGGTTATCAAATTGGTTCTAAAACGATGTATTATTTGCGAAGGTGTTTTTATAAAGATGATATTAATCCTTATCCAAATAAATACGTTATTCATCACAGGTTTAATACCTGTGTGTACCATTTTGAACAAAATTGCCCATAACATCATTTGATTTCAATGAATATCTTAGGAGATAGTTTTAAAATATCTTCGCAACGAAATAATGATCAAGTACCACGCGCGCATTTATAGCACATCATAGCATCATGCCTGTATTCCCCGAAAGGGTAGGCAGAGGTGTACACAGTCGTACACCCACATTTCATCAATGCTGTTATTAAGTCCCATGTAATAAGTGGTGAGCCTATTGCCATCTACCAGGCACAATTCCCAACTCCGAGCTGCTACTGAGAATGTACAAACAGAAAAACTCAATAACACTGCCCGACCCGGGAATCGAACTCTCATGCTCAGCAGTCGCGCTTAGGACCAGTACACCAACGAGGCAGGCGCATTTATGATGTGCTAGGCGCGATCATGAATGGGAGGGCGCTGGTGGAATATTATTTTTCCTCAAATTAACGCGGGTGAAACCGCGCGGCACAGCTAGTTAGTTATATTTCTATGGTCCGGCCGCACGCGCCAGGGGTAGTCACAGAGTACATTTATTTTGTCAAGTAGTTTTATGTAGGTAGTCAAGTCTCTAAGGAGCCAACGCCAACATGGGGCATACTTTGACGGTTTACGCTAGACAGAAAAAACTAACAGTGTTTGTGTAATAAATTTACACATTCCTGCCATTTTGGTACAAAAAGCTAGTTCATGGAGTTTTTTTTTTTATCGTACATGACTAACAATAGTAGAAAAATCGTAATGACATATTTTTTTAATAAATCTTTATTTATTTTATGAATAATATTTATGTACTTTTAATTTTTTCCAGCAGGCCATTTATTTACATATAAATTATTATTTTTAAATAGGTATATATATAAAAATACATACATAATTTAAAAATATAAAAAATAGTAGGCCACCGTCATCGGGAACAGGGTCCAAGCTACTGGTGGTTAGGGCTCTAGAGAACCTAAGTAAAGTAGATTGAAAATAGTAATTAAATGTACACAATTTATACTAAGCCGTTGGCTCGCTAATTAGCAGACACAATAGATTTTTATTGTTATGACGTATAATTCTGTACGTGGCTGAGCGGAATGGAGGTTCGAAAAACTATGTAGGAAGGGGGGGGGGGGGGTAGTTAGTTATTGAGATCTAATTATCTCAGTAATAGTACATTAAATTTTATTATGATGGATAATGACCAATGGATTGTAAGATCACATTATTCAACCATCCTCGCTATTAAATTACAGTAAATATTAATTAATGTCCATCAAAGTTATGTTTAACCGGTAACTATTACATTTCTGTTCATATAATTTCTTTTTAACCTTTACGTACCTAATGTCAATCATAAACAGATTAAAACCTTTTTTTATATTAAAATTACACTTTTTTTTTCTCCCAACATCTAACGAGTGCGCGCATTGTGCGTTAAGTCAAAAAATGCAGAAAAATAAGAGGTATATTCGAGCCACAGAGTACTTTTTTATATACTGAACTTTTTATATACTTTGCTTTGCCACTATTAAGATTGTCAACCCTGGCGTCCAAGCACGGATCTTTTCGACAAACTTGTCGACTCGATAAAAGATTTTATGTATTGAATTTTACCGTTTTATCAACATTTAATATCAAATTTGACGTTTAAAATCGACAACCGTGTCTACAAAAAGAACTATGCTTGCACCCCTGAATCAAGTTTAGGCGGGAAAATGTAAAGTGCACGTTGTCGGTTTTATATTGTTTTCCAAAACTTGTGTTTCTCCGAAGTTTAAAGTATGGTGGATAATTAACCATTAAGAACCATTATGAAGGTGTGCGAGTGTGGGCAAATTATATAAAATTGAAAATCATGACTTTTTGTGTTCACTCCTAAACTCCATCGAAGACTCAGTAAAATTTCCACCGTTTTACTGGGACAACGCGCACAACAACTGATGATTATTCTGAATACTTGACACTGGCAAGCACAAAAAGTGTGGCGCCATCTATTAAATAATCCCATTACGGGAACTATTATTACTTGATTACTCCATATACTTGACATTGGCTACATGCAGGAGGAGTGCGAAGTCAGAAAAAAAAGGTATAATCGTGCCAAAGGAAATTAGAGGCACTTGTTCGAAAGTCGAAATAGGTATATGCTTTTTTACATATTTCTCAATTCATTTTTTTCAACTAAGTCCTAAAAAGTAAAGAAATACGTTTATTGGAACACTGAAATAGCATTAAATTGATAAATATTCGATATCTAAACCCATTATTGCCAAAAAAATAAAAGCTTTAATAAGTTGATCCGTAAGTCTATGAAGATCGATTTTCAGCCCACTGTGCGACACGTGGAAATTACATCAGGCTCATAAAGGGCCCAGAAAAAGCGTCCGTGTAGCTCCTTACCTTGCCATACCTCCTTGCGGTCATCGGTGCCAATTACGGTAGGCTTACGCCAGTTCTCCTTAGCCAAACCAAGTAGGGTTAGTCCTTTTTCCATTGCCACTACATCTGAATGCATGCCCACGTCGGTTTGGAGAAAATAATCTCTGCACACCTCACTGTTGTTGAGGGTCTTTAAAAAGCCTCAGCCCCCGCACTTCCGCGGTATGTACAGTCTCGTCACCGAAAATCGTGGGTGATGCTTCCGATTTGCAGTAAGCAATGACCTTTCTGTCCAGGGTATTCAGCTCCGTCTGAGCACACTTCAGAATGCCGAAGAAGTACATCAGGACTGGCATAACCCAACCGTTAAAGGTGCGAACCTTATTGCCGCCTGATAAAAGACTATTCAGAACTTTATTCAGACGGCCAAAGAAGCGCTCCTTTAACGATTGTCTCATGCTTGTGACATAGGTACCTAAGTATTTATAGATTTCAGTTGAAGGGAGTGATCAAAGTTTTATGGAATCTAAGATTTGAATTCCCTCAGATTCTACAATCTCACCTCGCTTCACATGCTCGCTTTGCATTTATTATTATAGTTATTGGAACGAAGTTTTGGAACGAAGTTTTGGAACGAAGTTCCTTATCGCGCGTTGCGAAAGGGGGCTAGACGGAAAAAATTATGACGAATAGTTGTAACGACACTTTTTGCTACAGTAAGCTATTGTAAGCTGTGCGGCGTGCGCATGTTTCCCTGTCTGTCTCTCTCTCTCTCATATAGAAAGCAAGTCAGATATATATTTATATATATATTTTTTATTTTTTTTCTCTATAACTTCGTTCCATCCGGGTGTCCCTTGACATCTCTCAAGTTTTTTAAAATTTAACATGTCTCTTTTCTTAGAACAAATGTTTCACTTTAAACTGGCAGTGCTTGCAACCAAATCTAGCGATATGTTTGAAAGCAGAAATGACTAGCGATGGAAATAACGGCTAGATCTTAATAATGCATTATCGTGTTATGTTATGAAATGATAACTGTTATTGTATACTGTTATCGTTATCCTGTTATACAGCCACTCGGCAATGAACTTTACCTTTACATGAGTAGATTCTAAAAGAGTCGTGGCGAAATTTGTACAAATACAAAAATTTGATTTAGAAAAATAATGGAATGGAATAGTTGTAATTTCTATCGTTGGTCCCCAAAGAATAAGTTCCAGCATACAAAATATTTTTAAAACCAATAAAATATAAAGTTTAAAAAAAAAAATTACACTGGCAACAAATCTGTTACTGCAATCATTTGTTATTTCATTTTCGTCATTCTAAATACTGTTTGTCAAAACACACTTATGGCACTAAATTGGAACTAAATATCGACGGATACTAACGAGCAAGGCAATTATCGAGACATTTCAAGCAAAAGTATACTTAATTTTTTTTGCAGTAGGATCATAATCGGAAACATCCGAATAATACAATTATTGATGTCTACTCGCTGTTGTTTTAGAATTGTCATTGTAAATTATTGTCAGTTGCCATTATTATTATCGTTTCGTAAGATAATCAGACAACAGTGTTATTGCAATAACAGGACAGAATCGTTTTCAATAATGTGTTTTAGATTACGGAAGAATAATGCATTACGTAATTTGTTATTGCAATAACGCCACCATTACTAGAATCATTCTACCATGTTTTGAGAGTTTGACAACTTTATGTAATTCTAGTAGAATGACATAAAGTTGTCAAACTCTCAAAACTTGGTTGGCGGTTTGATTTGCTGTTTTCGAGTTTTTGATTCAATTAAATACCTATTTTATGAGATATTACCATTTATATACTTATTTTGTGTGTCCTATTTTTTTGTTTGCTATGGTGAACTTTTACGAGATAGAGACTCATTTTCTTATTTTTCTTAATTTTGTGATTTCACGTGCCTGGACACTTTTACAGAGACTCATTTTGTAATTATTTGGTGTACTACCTGACTGGTTTTCTTTAAAAAATGTCACATATTGAACTACGTAGAAAGTGTGCCAAGTGTAACATCACTGCAGCAGAAGATAAGAGCTTGAGTTTCCACAGATTTCCTTTGCCCGGTAAACATGGATTATTAAAGTAAGTAATTGTTCACAATAAATTGAGGAACGTTTTCATTTATTGATGTACTAGCTTTTGGATTTTGTCTAAGTCATAGTCATAAAATATAATCCCAAAGGAATCTGTTACATATGTTAATATTCCCTGTTCTAGTGAGAGGTTAATAACATATAAAAGAGGTTCCAGGATAATATTCACTGATAATTTTATTATGTCAGTACGAGTATCCTGAACATAGTCTATTTGTGCACTAAATACCTTCAGACATTTCAGTGTGATTAACAAACCTTAATTCTCTCACATTTGTAATATTATTAGAATTTATACGGGGTAAACCCCATATAAATTCTAATAATTAAAAACATAAAGTTTTGTTATTCTACTGAGTTATCATTACAAACAACATCATAGATTCAAATTTCTTTAATGTACATACACCAAAATGAAAAATAAGCATGCGTTAATGCTTTTCAAAGATTTATCTTGAAAATAATCATATTAAGAAAAAATTATTTTGACATAGTAAATGCACAATGGGTGGCCTCGCATTCCTTATCCAACCCACATATACATATACTATATATATTATAAATGAATATGTATAAACCAAATGAGCGATATACAATAATAAATAAAAACGGAGCTTGATAAAAGAAGCATTACAGCGAGAAGTAATGATTCTGTACTAGTTTTTTGAAAACTGTCAAAGATTGCAGACATATTATCGTTATTGGGAGTGCATTCCATAATGTAACAGCTTGTACAGTAAACAATTTGTCAGAGAATGATGTAGTGTGTACAGGCATTTTTAGCTTAAGATTTTTCAACTATTATAAAAAAATTGTTATCTTTGTTTGGGCAATTTTTAAAAGTTACTCTATTAAGAACAATTTTATAACTAGTTCTTTCTTTCAATAATTTAAGGGCACGTGTATGGGCTCAATACTGTTACCCAGCTGGAGATTGGTCAACTGAAGAATCCTTGAAAGACTTGCACTCGCAACACAGAATGTTATGCAGTAAGCACTTTGATGACTCCTCATATACAAGCAGTGCTAGGAAACGATTGAATAATTTTGCCATCCCAAGTGAAGCCCAAGACTTCCTGTTGAAGTTTCGCCAGGAACAAAGTTTAACTTTAAGTGAAACATTAGACCCAAATATGTCAGTTAAGAAATTTCAAGTAAGTTTAACAAGGATTTTGTATAAACCCCATCCCCTCCTTCAGTAATGTTGTATTTTTGTAGTTAGAAAAATAAGTTTAAGTAAAAAACTAATACCTTAGAGTAGAGGGTGGGGAGATATTTTCTTATTATCCTTTAGGACCTTAATGTCCAAAAGACAGAGTTAATCTAACACTGATGCCATTGGCAGAAGATTTGTAATTTCTCAGTATTTGGAATTCTGCAAGAATTTGTATAATTATGTATGCATGTGGTTTTATAATAACAAAATTAGGAGCAATTGTCTGGAATGTAAAATTAAAGTGCTTGCAGAACAGAAAACTGAAGTAAGCAATTTGTTTACAAGTTTTATAGACAATCACTCATCACTCTGTTTTCTCATGGGAGAAGCCACAGAATGCCAAGTTGTGTACTGCTTACTGGCACTATTACTTCATCCATATTCAAACATGTACTGGTGCGATTATGAAGTTTTAATGTATTTAGTAACTATTCTATGTGTAGCAGTTTAGCTATTTAAAATAATGTATTTGCCCTCTAATGCCTCTTACCCTTTGGCTCAGTCACGTACAAATACATACTTCATAACAATAAAAAATCTATTGTGTCTGCTAATTAGCGAGTGAACGGCTTAAGTAAGTATAGCTTAATGTTATACAATCATTTTCCATTTAATATAATAACTTTAGAGTTCGCTAAGCATGCATTAATGCTTTTCAAAGATTTATCTTTATTTATACAATCAATTTTATTAAGTGTTATGTATCATACATAGGGCAAACAAAGTTTAGCATTGGCACCAGGTTGAAAGAACACATAGATGACGTCAAGAATAGACGCTCAACAAAATCTGCAGTCTGTGAACATACAACGATAAACCCAACCATTTTCTAAGTTTCGATAAACCCCAAATCCTTGCGAAAGAAAACATATACATACAGAGAATGCTCCGCGAGACTATTGAAATCAAAAAACACCCAAATTTCAATAGAGAACATGGTTGGCAATTACCACTTGTTTGGAACCCTGTACTGAAAATAATCTAGTCCTAAACCCAAGTCAAGTCACAAGAAAAATCAAGATATTGTGAGCGATTGCTGCGTGCATCGGAACACCTTTTAGTTAATAATTAGATAAAATTGTAAAATTAAAATTGTTTCTCTAAATTTAAAACGACTGTGACCTCTGAGTTTGTTTCAGAATTTCTTCTCAGGGATAGTCTTAGGAAATACCGTCCCGATTTAGTTTTAAATATGTATCAGAGACAAAAATAATTTAATGAATTTTATCAATTATATGTATAGTACTGAAATAATTTTAAATAAACTGTTGGGACGCGTGACACCTTAGTCCTACTGCGACCACAAACGCTGCAAATGTGTTTGAAACGTCAGGAAAAACAATAACCAATAATACACGCGATTAATCCGGTTAAAAGTTGTTTTATTATAATGTTGCTGATTTATTTATTTAATTAATTACAACGGTTAAAAACCAATTACAGTAACAATTTTTTTTAACATAATTCTAAAATCAAAACAAAACCACTAAATATATACAAAAAAAAAGAAGGTTAACAACTCTTTCGTGAATCTCTCTCACAATACTTCTGACATGCCAATAAAATCTTCGTCCATTCATCCGCAAACAGATCGTTTGTTGGGTTAGAATTCAAGAGATCATTAAGTGCAGCCAGATTGCGAGGTATTGGAGACTTAGCACGCGCAATGGTGCGACACGGAGGCACAGCAAACAATCTGTGCTTTTCACCCCGGCAATAATTGTCCGGCACAAAGAAGCGGGCCAGCACAGCAAGCAGATCAGGCGCGTCTATAGTACTACGGAGTGTCTTATAGTCTTTGGTGAGCTGGTCACGTGCTCGCCTTACCTCTAACGAATTATATCCGAGACAACCCAGTAGAAATTTGGTCGGATAGAGGTAAGGGTAATAGCCGTGTATCCGCTTGTACAGAAACCTAAGAAACGCTTTCTGTACTTTTTCTTATAGAAGCGCGTAAGTACTTTCATGTGGATTCCACATACAAGAGCTGGATTCTAATTTGCTACGCACAAGCGCGTTGAATATTATTTTGATGGCATGTGCAGAGCGAAAACACAGCAATTACGCAGAACAAAACCTAACCTTTGGTAGGACTAATTTGCTACCGTAGCCATGTGGTCGTGGAAGGTGAGCTTTTGGTCGGATGTGACTCCCAGATCTTTCATAGATTTTGTGATAGTGTCATTATTTAAGTTGTATTCAAAATTCACTGGGTGCCGCATTCGACCGAAGGTCTTAAACTCCATCTTATTTTCTACTTTCCACTTATATATCGCGTCTATATCTTGCTGCAGTGCCAAACAGTCATTCTCGGAGCTTACTTCAAGATAAAGTTTAAAGTCGTCGGCATATAAGAGACATCTTGCATGACAAAGAACTTGAGGGAGATTATTTACCATATTCCAAAATAATAAAGGCCCCAAAATTGAGCCTTGACTCACACCGGAACTCGTGTGATAGGCACCAGATTCGTACACGCTGAGCCTATCAAACTGCCGTCGATCGCGTAGATAGTCTGCGAAAAAACGGGGAGAGTCCGAGTTTGGTAAGTTTCATCAGCAGTGTGTCATTGTTAACCCTTTCAAACGCCTTCCGGAAGTCGAAGTAAAGTACGTCAACCTGACCCCCGCGGTCCAAGCTGGAGGAGATATAATCAACTGGTGTCAGGAGATTAGTCACCAGTGGTTATATAGTATATTACTTTATACAGGAGAATAGTTATGTATTCTTTATGAGGGTTTCTATAGAACAAATATCATGTGGGTAATTTCATAATTATTATATTGATTGTCATTTTGATCCAATAAAGAATAAATAGTTTGGCTTCTAACTCGCAACTGGTTGTATCTTTTACTAAGTACCTATTATAAATATTAGGCAGACAGTTGAGACAGTTAATAAGTACCTGTATCTTAATATTCCATGCATTTTTAATTTTTGTATTTGTTTGATTTGTATTGGTTTAAGAATATAAGTTTAATTTCACGTTATGTGATGTTAATATTTTCAGGTACCAATAACGAGTTGGATATAAGATTTTTCGGCATCAGTTGAGAAAAAAAAACTGAAAATACTACGTCGTGTCGTTTTTGACAGTTTAGCATTAGATGAATATATCCAAAGTCTCATAGACAAGAACATATCAGGGCCATTTGCTTTATTTTAGTAAAGTTAACTTGTAAATGCACCCAGGAAACAGACTGGATGCAGATAGAGCATAGACCATAAAGTTCTGGATTCAAGCAAAAAATACAAAAAAAAACATCACGTGATTAATGGATGGCCCCTATGATGAAATATAACACTAAATGCAAAGTGAGGAGACATGATGGAAAACTAATAGCAGGTATAATTAATTACTAGATTAAAATGAAATAAATAAAATTATATAAACTATATATGAGGTGAAGTTACGACTGACAGGTAAATTTAAGAGAACATAATATTGCGCCGACCCCAAGTATCTTAGGACCATGGCAGGATGCTGTGTTGTGATAATGTCACATGCCATAAATTCAAAGTAGTTTAACTTACCTGATCCTCGCAATTAACAAGAACATACATTACAACAGGCTTGTAGATTGTTCCTAGTGTGTTTCATTATTTCCACCTCAAACTCCAAAACCACATTTATACAACATTAAATTATAATGAACATTTCTCTTACAGGTGTAGCAAAGTGGAGCCACATAAAAGCATTTTATGAAAAAGGCAGCACAAATCCAAATTTTGTTTATGCACCTAATTTGACCAAGCAACATACTAAATCAAACTTCAAGCAAAAAATAAAATTAAGCTTAGCTTGCTTATTGCTAAGCCTCAGGTCAAGTAGCCTCAGGAATACTTTCAAAGATTGGCAGTAAGTAAAAAAAAATACAGTTTATGCAAAAAATACAGTGTCAAAGAGAATGTTAGATTCGGTTTTTT
This sequence comes from Xylocampa areola, assembly GCA_935421205.1. Lineage (NCBI taxonomy): Eukaryota > Metazoa > Arthropoda > Insecta > Lepidoptera > Noctuidae > Xylocampa > Xylocampa areola. The sequence continues at coordinate 7,752,753 of OW285219.1, read as the reverse complement.
ATTGTAAACATTATTTTGAATAGCTGACAATGTTTTTTAAGCAGTTGTGATTTAAAAGTTGATTATATATTTAGGGCCTGAAGTTTCGACAAATACCTAAAGTCCGCATGCGCTAGCCAGGACTGATACCTCAACCTGCGACTGGTTCTGGACAATAGCGGGATCCGTAGGTTCACGGTTCTCCGCTGGCCGACCGCAGATAGTTGGGGGGCCCAAGTAGTATGATAACCACATACGAAAAGCTGCCCCGCCGTCTAGCGAAAAATCCCGTGGATGTGCCTTGATGCCGGTTGGCGACGGGACGAGAGGATCCCAATGGACATCCCCTTGGGGTACGGGCGTCCCCGCAGTCTCCAAGCTAGTCGCCTTATGGCGTGGTGTCATCTTATGTTATCATTGGACTTCGTGCGTGATGCCTCCCCCAACCATCGTTCTCCCGAAATCTCTCCACTCTAAAATTAAATGGCTTAAAGAAGAACAAGTAAAATATGTAATCAGCGGATGCACACCCTCTGTCTACACGTCCACCTCTGCAACATCCGAGGTTTGCACGCAAATATCAACCCAGTCACCACCACTTCGAGACTGTAAAACCACACTTGCTGCTCCTCTCGGAGACCCAGATCAGATGTCCCACTGACGTAACATACCTATCTTACCCAGTCTTTGTCCTAGAGCACAGGTTTAAATCGCGCGTGGGAATCTGCGTCTTTGCGCGCGATGACATCTGTTATAGGCGTCTCCGCGACCTTGAAAATCCTAGATTTTCCATTCTGTGGATTCTGGTCGATACTGGCCTAGAGAATATGCTGGCGTCAATCGCTCGCATACAAGAGACGAACGACGCCCAAGAGACGACTCAGCTGTTTAAACACCTCAGTGAGACGGCAGATGTGGCCCAACAGCGATACCCTTCGGCCCAGTTGGTTCTTCTGGGGGATTTTAATGGTCACCACCAGTAATGACCCTTCCCATACCGGGAGACCGACCACGCAAGGAGAGAGGCGTACAATATTGCATTGTCACTAAATCTCTCCGAGCTGGTCCAGGAAGACAAGGGGTCCTGATGTTGATAGCCACACTGCTAACTGCTTGGACCTTTTGCTGACGAATGAACCTGACAGTTTTTCCGTGTCGGTATCCCCACCGCTCGGTGGCTTCGATCACTGTCTGGTGGAGGCTGTATCTTCTTACACCTCACCCGACCTCATCAGCCCCAGGGGTACCCGCCGGGTGTGGCGATACAAGTCAGCAAAATGGGATGATATGCGAAATTTTTTTGCATCGTATTCTTGCCTCCCGGTTTGTTTCACTTCATATGACCCTTCGGACTGCGCCAATGCCATTACAAAGGTGATGAGCCAAGCCATGGAATTCTTTATTCCATTTTCAGAGGCTTCGCCTCCTGTTATAGCTCGCCCATGGTTTAATGCTGAATGTGATCGTACTGAAGCGCGTAAACGTGGCGCATATATAGCCTGGGTTGATGCTCGAACGTGCACGACCTCAAATGTACGTGAGAAGAAGCGAGCCTTTAACCAAGCCGCCAAGTCCAGCGGGAAGGCAACACGCAGAGCTCGGTTCGAACACATAAGCCGAATAGGAGCGAAGTTAGCTACCCATCCAACAAGTAGCAAAGGTTTCTGGTCCCGGGCTAGATCGATTGAATCGAACTTTTGTCGATCATCTCTGCATTCTCTGGTGAAACCCGATGGATCACTTGCTCATGCTGCAGAAGAACAAAAACTCTAATTGCGGAATGTTCACGTCTGGATATCTCTGGTAAAACACCATCTAGTTTACCACGTTGAGATGCTGCTTTGCCAGACATTCGCATTAACCAGAAAGAGGTAATTACCCTGACCCCAACGTTGAACTTTGAGGCCTACCTCGAGTCTAAGGCTTTACTGGCTGGCAAAAAACTCGGCATCATCAATAAGGTTAGGCGTTACTTCTCACCGGGGCAGTTGCTTTAGCGTGTCGAGTATTGTTGCCACCTTTTTGATGGAGCGGCAAAGTACCAGCTGGAATCGTTGTAGTCGGTGGACCGGCGCGCTAGGAGGCTGATTAGTGATGACCAATTTGTCGCCAAAAAACTGCTTAGTCTTGCGCACCGTCGTAAAGTAGCATATATGTCCATATTCTACCGGATACATTTCGGCGAGTGTGCGCAGGAGCTTCATAGCCTTATTCCACCCCCCACCCCCCCTTTTCCTACAGGACAAGCAGAAGGACGACACACTACCACCCGTACCTCGTGGAGGATCCAAAAATACCTCGGTCACACCATCGCTTACCATCAGGCCACCACGGCCAAATCTAGATCCATTTTTGATAAAAAAAAACAACGAGCTGAGATATAAGTTTTCTTAAACTCAAATTGTACTTTATTTTGAAGTATAAATTAGTTTGATTGATTTGAGTGTCTTTTGTTTGATTTATTAAGTTTTTATAATCTTTTACAAATAAAATATTTAACTTACAAACGTAATACCAAAAGAATAGCCCTGTTGGTAGAAAATATGGATCAGTTGTTTGATTAATTGAATTTAAATACGCCTGACCAAGAAAGAGGTAAAAAAAAATAACGAATTTCGCCCCAAGAAGTTCACATTTATAGGTTAGGTTTAAAGAAACTTTATTCTCAATAAAAACATTACTTATTGTCGCTTACTTAAGAACAATAACATGGTATTTCATAGAAAAAAAAGGTGTTCCAAGAAATGAAATTTATTGGAGCCAGATCCAAGCCGCCATCGAAAGAAGGTTTTATTAGGACTATTAATGCAGTGAAGCTCCTATTTGCGAATTAAGACTAAAATTGAGGTATAAAATCTTTGTCAATGCGGAGGCTCAATCAAGACCCACTCAAAAATTGTCACTGATAGTGATTGTGCTGACCATTATAATAAGAACAAAATGCATTTAATAGTTTCCACTATATGTAAGTGTTTGAAACGGCACTGCGTTATTAAAAATAGGGCATTTATTAAAAAACAATAAAGTATTTTTATAAAAAAAATATTTTAAAATTTACATAAAAGAAATAATATTATTTTATTTGAAATACCTGTTTATGAATAGCAATATCGTATCATGAAACTAAAGCGACGAGAGGTAAAAAGGTGTTCTATTTATTATTACAAAATTGAACACTAATAATATTACCTCGCTTCGGTTAGTTTTCATGATTACATACTTAAAATTCTTTGTGTATGTTTCAGTTTAATTTATTAAATCATATTCCATATTAAAGTGAACATAAGGAAACTATCGAAAGCAAAATGGGACCATCATTTACTGACGCAGCTACAGCAAGAGTGACAAGAAGACACCAACTGTGCGCTATACATTTTCGAACAAAGCCTGCAAGTTTTGTAATCCAATTGATGTAATAGGCGAAAGGCGTTCCGATTGTGTATATTAATTAAATAAATGATACAAGAATATTTTTTATTATCATTATACTATTTGTTTTCGCGCACAAATTTGTTTCTTGTGTCAAATGTTGGAGCGCTAGTGTGCCAAGATGCTCGCTTCTTTTTTCTATGAACTTGTTTGTTAATCTTCTCGACGAAGCGTTGTCGGTGTTTTCTAGTGGTTCCAAGCGCGACTGCTGACTATGACTACCCGGTTTCGCAACGGAACGTAGGTCCACCCAGCAATATGACTTGCTCATCAAGGATCGTTATCGCGAATTATACGATTATTAATCGTAATTCAAAAACAACTATTTTCACAGTTACGGCAATTGGAATTGGCATGAAAAAATAAGCTTATTTTTTTTATATATTTTTTCCAATATTTAGCCAATAGGGAATATGCATGTGATTTAAATATGAGTAAAATTTTTTTTTTTTGTAATCCTTATTACTACTGAATCACACCTACACCTTTATTTTTTCAATTAATTCAGTGATAATATTAGAAATAAAATAATAAAAAGTCGAAAATATGCGAGGGAAATTTAAAATCTCAAAACGTAACGCTATTGGAGGCAACAAAACATGACGTCACATTTCTTGAATAAGTGCTGTGACTCGAGACTGATTTTAGCTCCCAAGTCATCTAATAATTTTAATCGAATACTCGAGTGATTCTCGAGTAACTCGATCACTAAGATCGATTACTTATCTCATGTTATCAAACAAAAAATGTTTTTTTATTGATATGATTTAAGTTTCTAGTTTATATAAACGTAGATATCGTTCAGCAAACAACGCATTTAACCTAATACGAGCAGACTTGAATGTGTTATTTAAAATTTTCACTCGAGTAAAGTTGAATCGAGTCGAGCACTACTGTGATAAGTTAACACGGTGAAGTATCAAGTGTCAACAACTCAACATGAACATGGCGTTGTTTTCAGTTTTTTTTATGGTTGCTCTTCGGTTTTATCATGATTGCTTTGCATTAAATAATTATTGACTTCATGTTGGAGAACAGTACTCTTATGACTGAAAGTGGATTTGTGAAAGCACAGTCGGATAATCTTCCGAAAATAGATGCTTACATATTTTGCATCAAAATCTGATTTTACGTCTGCTGAACTAAAAGAAGTAAAAGCTGCAAGGTAAATATTTTCATTGCAAAATACAAATATTCATTTGCTTTTTATGCTTTGAGCACATAACATAACCTATAATATATGCAGTGATATTATATTTCATAGAAAATAATGCTAACCTTTTACCATAAAATTAAACTCGAAGACCCACTGACTGTTTTAATGATTCAAGTGGAGAATCTAAATATTTTACATGCATATTCTTTGTGACAGATCGGAACGAGAATCGTATGGCGATTCAGCAGTTGATATGTCCAAGTTAAACGAGAGAAGAACCTATGCGTTGTCAAGGCTCGTATTACAACGGAGCATAATGTTCGACAGAAATGTTATAACATTACAGCTACTTGTAATGAGACTGAAGGATGCATCATAACTGTGGAGTGTGAGGATTGTGCAACACACTTAGGTAAGAGATATACAGTCAAAAGTAGTGAAATTCTGATTGTTTAAGATTACAGGAGACATAAAATTATATTTTGTTACAATAAAAATCTATTGTGTCTGGTAATAAGAACTAGTAGATTACATATAATATATTTACCTTTATTCTGCTGGTAATATTAATAATAAAATAAGAATATTTTTTTGTTTTAGGTGGCTGTAAGCCTGCTATTCCCTTCTTAGCCTGGTTGCATAGATGCAGTAAAGATCCACCATCAACAAGTGTTGACTGCTATTGGAAAAAGTCGAAATTGACATCAGTTGGGAAAAGCCTTAAATTTGTCAAAGCTAAGGAAATATCTAAAAGAAGTATTGGGGCTGACCGGACCCAAATAAAAAGTTTTTTAATGAATTTTTATTAATTTTTAAAAATGAATGCTACACTTTTGGTTGTACATATAATCAACTAACCAAGTATTATAAAGAACCAAGTAACATAGATAAGTTTTATCCATTAACTATTTAGTGAGTGTGGCCATAGCAAACCAGCAAATGCTCAAGAGTTTATTCAGTTGAGTATGACAAGGAGTTGTGTGAAAATATTTTAGATAAATGCACTCTGTTTTGGTGCAATGCTATATTTTCTTTTTTATTTAAATAAATTTGATTTTTAAGAAAAAAACTTTTTTATTAACAATCTTGTATATTCATTAATCCACAAGCCACTATTATAATTTCGTCTATAATAGGGATCAAGTTGTGATCAACACACACATGAGGCAGTAACATATGAAACTCTCTTATTCTACTTATAACATGTTCTATATGAATCCATAATGCTGCTATTTGCTTAGATTGCTTAACATCTTTTGTAATTGGGGTGGAGTTGGATACAGACTTACAAGGGTACAATTCTTGGTTCCTAACAAATATGATCGACCATTAAAACCTGTGTCTGCCGTAATGGCTTTCTTAGGAAGTAGGTAAGTAATCAAGGAAACCAGAGTCTTCTACTATCATGTCATCTGTTCTGCTCTGCCACCATATCCATCAGAGATATAATTAACAAGACCGTCTGGGGTACAAGAAATTAAATAAAGTATTACAAAGTCAACGGTTTTTATTTCAAATAGGCAAAATTACATGCACTTATGAAACATTAATTGATTTTAGTTGCACTTCTTGTACTGTGACCAAGTAAGAGACTTCATGTTGTATTCATAATAATCATATGGTGAAGATTCACCAATTTTATGAGTGTCATGTTGGTTAAAGGCTGACTCAGATAAAGCTTCTTCAATTAGAGCTTTTCTTTTCCTTTTTATAGCACCCATTATCTCCCGTGATGGCTTATCTTTCTGACATTGGAATATATGTGGTCCAACACCTTTCTTTAATCGTGGTGTAATTTTTTGCCCTTTTTGTAAAGCCATTATCTTATATTGAATATAATTCTCTGAATCATGTTCAATCTGCAAACAAGAGATTATAGTGATTAATATATGAAACTCAAGGCTAAATACGAAGAATTGTAAATAAGTTATGTATGTACCTACGCTTAATTTGAAATCTTGGGAAAACATTAAGTACAGCATAGCAAATTTTTATCACTTGGGTAAACTTCTACAATTAGGTTATGTTTAAAATCAAGTACGTAGTTGTATAAAATAATAACTTATGTACTCACAATAAAGGGATCTTCACAACAATATACAACTCGTTGGAGATACATCTTCTCTTCTCATAGATTTACACCACTGTTTTCTTAGGGTCTCATCTTGTGGGACATAAAAATACACTTTATCAGGCGCATTTCTCATTTTATTTTTGCACATAGGTACAACACAGTATTTGTATAATAGTTTCCTCTCCTTTTCCATGTTTAAATAAGTAAATGAACTTCATAATATTGAAAATCCGAGAAACAAACATAACTGCACAAGACGTCTGAATTGTGAAGTGTCAGAAGTGTGTTGTTATGTAAACTGACGTCATAGGAGAAGCGCGCCAAAATGGATGGCGTTTAAACTTCACGAAATTAATGGCAGTTTTATTTATTTAATTTATGAGTCAATATTGATATTTTTCAAGAGATATTTTTTTTACGTTAATGTGCTAACGTAGACAATCGATTAAAAATATAAAAAAAATACATGCATATACCCTATTAAGAAAATCTAATTTGGCAAATTTTTTGTCATTTTTTTTTTTAAATATTTTTTTCGTATGACGTGATGTGTTCAGGAATTTTTAACACACCTAGTTTCTAAACGAACCCAAAACCCTTGTAGAAATACGTAGTAAACTTAGTTCAAAAAATAAAATACAATACAATCTTATCATAAAATGCGAATTTAGTTAAAATAGCTTCACTATAAAATCCTTTTCTATCCACCGAATAAATTTAATGTGAACTGGTGACGTCAGGTCAAATGAAGGTTATTATTTATTTATATTGTGAAAGTTTCTAGTTTTTGAGGTTTTGATTGTAGTGGTAGAGAACTATATCCTTTATCAGGGAAGACCTCATTCTTTGTACCTACTACCTAAATGCAACCAATACAGTTTTAGAATAGGGGAGTCGACTGAAGATGTGGTTCTTGATCTCACCACGGCTTTAACAACTCACATGGACAAGGGAGACAAATGTGTCTTTTTAGATTTTCAGAAGGCTTTTGATACAGTGTCCGTTTCAATATTACTTACGAGGCTAATAAACGTGGGCATTAGAGGATTACCTCTTCAATAGTTCAGGGACTACTTGACTGGTAGAACACGGCGAGTACGTGTTGAAAAACATGTAAGTAATGATGATATGCAAATATGGTGTACCACAAAGCAGCACTCTTGGACCCACGTTATTCCTTTTATATATCAACGATTTGTGCAGTTTGGCGGCGCCAGGTCAGAATATATTGATGTTCTTATCTTTCATGAAGACGCCTGGGAACGAGTATTCCAGTTGGCTGAAACTGGTTTGGCTAGGGTGACCTAATGGCTTGAAAGCAGTCTTCTGTCCCTCAATTCCAGTAAAATCAAATATGTCTATTTTACTAAATCCGCTATTAGGAGTGCCGGTTCTGAACTTAGACTTAGGTTGCACACGTTTCTATATATCAGAATAAACGATCGCCCATACTGTAACTGCGCAACACTTTCTCGCGTTACCACTATAAAATAATTAGGCGTTACACTAGACGAGAAGCTTCATTGGAATGTCCACATAGCTGCACCGGTGCCAAGGATCAGAAATCTGATCTATATATTTAAGAATCTATGAAATGTGGCTAATCATAAACTTCTGATCCAAACTTACAGGGATACGAATGCCTAATTAGATTTTGTATTTGTGCTTGGGGTGGTGCCGGGAATCCTTTCTTATTGCTACTCAAAGTGATCATGTATCTGCCATTCTGGCGTGCAACTACGTCGGTATGCGAGAAAGGTAATGTGCTATCGGTTAGGAAACTATATCTCCGAAATAATTTTAGATACCACAAAAGAATCGTTCCTACCCTTCTTGTACTGTCCAAAAGAGTGGAATGGTGCCCTGTACCTCGTCATAAAACATCAGTTGCTCAACGACATTTTATTGTATTGGCTTCTCGCATTTATAATCTTGTAAAAAAAAAACAAAACTGGGAAACTTATTCTAAATCAGTTTAAAAAAGTTAAATTGCCTTGGCTAAAAAGTTTGGACTATGATACCACAGAAAACCTAAATAAGTTAGTAAGAAGAGAAACACTCACTCACTAATATCCTCACGACATACACACACTCATACTCTCCCCCACACTCACACACACCACTATCATTACCCCTTATACCGCATTCACATCCCTACACGCCCCAACTAACACTTGCGAGCACATACTGCCGCTCCACGTCTAGAAAAATAAACAAATTTTTATAAAGTATGCATGTTAGATTACTTTTAATTTTATTATTTCTATTACTTTTGATTCGCTTTTTAATCTTTGGATGCCAAGGGGAAGACTCCATGCAATGCAAATGCAACATAGTTCCTGCAATACAGTGTACACTAGCGCTGGAGCTAGGGAATTCCTAAAAATGTTTGTATAATAATTTATGTCAATAAAGATTTATGTCATGTTAATTTTAGTTTGCTACGCAACCAAGCATTCTATTTATTTAGTTTTTTAGTTATTACGATGTGGTTTTCATAAATACTACTTCACGTTAAATTGGGTAGAGAGAGTTATGAAGTATTAATGGAATAATTATTATATCTTGTAACTTGTAAAGTAATAATCAAGACCATATTACAGCAATAGGGTATTTGACACTGATGGAAATAAAATATGAAATTTAGCTATAATGATAGTATGTATTTTATTTGACTCTGGTATATTTGAAAATAATAATAATAACTCGTAAATACATTTAATTCGATAAACAAATTCATAATATTTAATCTATGTGTCACGTGACTCGAAACACCAATGCCTGCATGACGTCACTACTCACATGACACAAAATAAATCGATGAATTTGTTGATATTTGGGAAGCAAGATGCAACCACTTTCTTCGTATTTCAGTTCAATTTTCGAAGTATTGGTATACTACGCACTAATGTTATGATTTACAAAATAATTTCCTTTGACGTCATTACGCAACAGAACCATTGTAATGGTTCTGTTGCGTAATGACGTCACAAAATGGCGATCGTCTTATCGCGCCTTTTGGCACGACCTTTGAAATTTGAATTTTAAATAGCTGTTATTTAATCAATAGGTACACAAAAAATTGCAAAATATTTTTTTTGGGTAATGTATACCATATTCTTTAAATTTAGGCCCTTTGTGAAATTTCGTCAATAACCCTATTACAGTTATTTTTAACCTTCGTGACAATTAAGGTTGGCTTGAGGTTGGTTTATTTTTAGTCGATTAAAAAAAAAACGATTGACTTGGGCTGGTAGTTTCTCTAGAAAATTTGACAGACAAATGCTTTCGTCCGCCATAATCGTTTGCGAAATTTGTTATCAAACATCAGGCGAACAAAACTCGAGTGTTTATAGTTTTGTAGTGAATAATGGCTATCGTGGAGGACGAAGTAAGAAATGAATCAGAAGAGGAAAACGAGATAGAGGTGGTTGTGGAAGAGGATGACCCTGAAATGCCAGATACTGACGACTCAGATGTATGCACGCCCGTACGATCCAACATTTGGCACATTACTTATTTTTGGAAAAAAATATTTATTGGTCTACGTATACATTTTGCTTACTGATATATACTACTAGCTGATTCTAATTAAAAAAAAATGAGAACGTTTTTTGAGTATAAGTAACATAAACTTATGAAATACGTAGAAAGTCAGTAATACCCCATACGGCGTATTTAAACTAAAATTTACTGACCTTTCTTTTATTCGTATCGATTGCGTAAAGTGCACAGCTCAATAAATTATATTTGTCTAAGACATATCATATGTCCAATTGATTAAAACATTGTATTAGATAATTGTGTTGACCCAAAACAATTTAAAATATTATTTATAAATAGTCTATCGAAAGTAGACATTAATATTCACAACAACTGCACATAAACTTTGCATGTTTCTGATAAACATGAGAGTAGGTTTCTTAAAACTAATAAACTTTTTTGTTCATGTACCTAAGATTGTGAGTCAGTTTATTTACTTAGCATACTGTAAGCCTTGGATTAAGACAGTATTCCTTTGTCTATTGTCTCGAGAGAGTATGAGGGAAATATGTATCTTTATGAGTACTTTTTTATTTTTATTGTAAATGTATTGATGCTTTTGGGAATGCTCAGATTGCAGTACTTCAATACTATTTGTTGATGTTACATTGTGATAACCCCTGCTGAATACATATCTAGAATGATTTAGTGAAAACAAAATATCTAGACTATCTTCTTTCTCATCATTCTTTAAACACTTACTTTTGTACAAATTATTAAAAGAAATTACAATTTAAGCTCAATTGCATGAACTTAACTATAACCGTAACCAATGTGTTACTTTATTGTTTTGTTGAATGTTCTATGTAAAATCTGTCAACATAGTACAGCAATACTTTGGTTATGGTTACAATTAAGTTGGTGCAACTGAGCCTTTGGGCTTGCTACATATGTGTGCTTTGAAAGATTTATGTGTAATTTATACAAATTTTGAAAATATGTAGCTGGTTAGGTATGTAGAGTGAGAAACCTCCTCACAATGCATGCTATGTCCAACACTGAAGACAATCTTCAGTTCAGTCCTCATGTCCTCAGTCATTGATCCATTTAACAATAAAAAAAACCTATGTCTATTGTTATAGATTTTTTAAACCATATCAAATAATACATGGGGTTGTATTCAAAATACTTGCTCATGTATTAAATATAGATTAGATACATGAACAAAGTTTATTAAATCACAAAATCCACAATAGAACATTCTTGTCACAAATTAATCTTTAGAATTCTTTCATTTATTTAAAATTTTCCATTATACTTCTATTCACTCATAAAAGTATGGTTTTACAAAAAGTATCTTGTTTTTTAACACCAGGATGAAGATGAGGATATAATCCTGGAGAGGAAGGTTGCTGAACTGGAACGGCGTATTGGGGAAGATCCTTACAACTATGATGAACATGTTGATTTGATCCAGGCTTTGTGGTGAGACTTTCCAAGCTAATAATTAATTAACAAAATATGTATTCTGATTTATAACTCATGTTTAGGTTAGGAATTGTAACAACCTAAAAACATGATACTGGTAAAACTTTTTTTTTTCTAGTTTTTTACTAAGCTTCAGACACCCTAGGTGTATCTTCCACTTTTCCATACAAATAATGTGAGCTTCAGATAAGAGTTCGCCAGCGTAAGGCGTACATGATACCTCGACCACATCAAAAACTGCCTCCCTTGCCAAATCATCCACAACCTCATTTCTAACAACCCCAATATGTGAGGGTATCCACTGAAGCTTGACACAGACACCATTGCTGTGGAAATTACTTATAATCTTTAAAGCTTCATAGGCTATTGGCATACCTCGGACTCCCAAAACACACAGCCTAACGCTGGAGAGCACTACTTGAATCTGATAGAAAAAACTAATTTTACAAAAAGTGTTATTGTATTCATACAGATTGTGATTGTGAGAGATTTTCATCTGTATTCAAAACAATTAGCCATATTTGGTAACAGCAACAAAACACTGATCAGGAGTCTGAAGCCTTTTCCATGACAAAATTGGGTTGGAGAGTATGATTAGTTGTAAATAGCTCCCCAGATTACAATGTTTAGGGAAGTATGTTAGTTAGTAGTCACTCTAAGTAGAGTCGATAAATTTGCTGAGAACCACCGTTGGGGAGCTGATGCAACTGCCCAGACTCGTCTTCCACAATGGTTGCACTAAACTACATCTTGAAACACGACGAGGTCGCTTCACTGCATGGCTTTGTCCGGTGGCTGGTAACAAGCCGCGGCAGAAGCCTCCCACCAGAGTTGTGTTGCCTGTTTTACATCACCCATTGGTTGGTTGGTTAAACAAGCTGGTTTTCGCAACTCCCCGCTCTTGGCGATTATTTTGCGTCCGGGGTTGGAATGGATTATTCGATCCACCCCAACTCCTCTAGAAAGGCCAGCAGGAACCTGATCCTGCCGGCGACCTCTCGGAGAGTACCTGGGTTTCCGAAGTACTTAGCCCTGTAAGTGGCGACCCCAGGGCAGTGAAGCACTACGTGAGCCGCTGTCTCATCCTCCTCCATGCAGGCTCTGAAAAGAGGGCTGTCAGTAACTCCTATAACAAAGAGGTGTTTATTAAAAGACCCATGGCCCGTGAGAGCCGCTGTGACTGTTCTTAGTTGTTGTTTTGTCAGTCGGAGGAGCTGTCTGGTGATACGGCCATCAATGACCGGAAGTGCTTCTTTGGTCTGTCTGCACTCACCATGGTTCGTCCAGAGGTTGGTGTGTTGGTCCCTGGTGCGTTGTCTTACCAGGGTACCTAGATGTCCAAAGGGGAGTGGGACTATAGGTTCTGGACCTATACTCTCCTTGCGAGCTCACCACCCACTTGCGCCACCCAGGGACCACGTGTAGGGATTCCATTTTAAGGGTGCATGCCTGAGGACGCGGGCAACTCAGCCCCCTTCCATTGGCTAGATAGTTATAAAATTACACAATAATATGTCAATATGCCAGAATTGAAGCTGATTTTTATATGATCATCCTGCTACAATATTAGCTTCATAACTTGTTTATTTCCCAGGGGACTATCATCTTTAGATCGTTGGCGTTCTGCCTTCGAGCGCCTCCAACAGCTGTCGTCACTGCGGGCGGAGCACTGGTTACTTCGCCTTCAGACTGAAGTGTCCTTGGCACATAGTGATACATCTCGAGAGCGTGTCGCAAAGCTATTCCAACAGGCAGCACTGGACTGCTACTGTGAGTAGTCATTTAAAATTCAAAATTCTGTAAACAATTTCTATGTCATAGTATAAAATGGTGGAAGACTTTCTTCCATCTTTGCACAGTTTTCTTCATATCTACAAAATTTATTAATTTTGGGGTTTCACAAATGAACTGAGTATTTTAAGAGGAAAGATGAGGAGGATCATACATGCAATAAATATGGTTAAAAGTTGTTTTATTCCCTCATCTTTCCTCGAAACCCCAAAATTATTAATTTGTGTAGTCATTGCGAAAACCTAATATACTACTGAGATGAGGTTTAATTTTTTGAGCAGACTTCTAGATATTTTGAATAACTTTTATAAAGCCGGCTATATGCACTTATGAGTGATGTATTTTCGTGCCTCGTAAATAATTACTGATGGAAATAATTATTGACCATATTGTTGGTCCTAAATAGTTACACAAAAAAATCCACCTACTTTTGTTCTTTCAGCCATTCCCATCTTAAGCGAGTGGTGTTCGTGGTCGCTAACGTTTAGTGAGGTCGACGAGGCGCGCGCACAGCTTGACGAAGTGCTACGACGCGCCGGGGCTGATCCGTTCTCTGGCAAGATCTTCTGGGATGCTAAGCTGGAGTTAGAGAAGGCTCATTTGGAAACTATGAGGCAAGTGGACCCGCCACATCTAAATAATGGCACAGACTTAATTTCTGGAGTTGCTCATTCCTTGCCGTTGAGTCAGCTGAGTGTAGTAAAGCTATGCAACATTGTGGGCGGTACAATGTGAATAATATAATTTAACACCGAATGCTTTGAGTTTATTTGTAATTTTGAGTTTCGCTTCTTTAGGGTACTGCTAGAAAGAGATTTAAACACGCCATGTGTTCTTATCTATACCTTTAAACAAGCCATTATATAATCTGAATGTCGGATACGGCTCCAACGTTTTTCATGAAATTTAGTATGCAGGGGGTTTTGGGGGCGATAAATCGCTTATCTAGGTAGGTTTCATTTTTAGAACACGTGGTTTTACAAAAAAAAAACGATCAAAGCGGACATCCAGGTACTATTGCTAATATGAGGAATCGTGTTTTCGATGTTGATTGTACCCTTGACAAATGTCACCATTCACTCCCTGGGAAGACCATCAGCTTGATGAATATAATAGAATGAATGTGATGAATAGAATGAAATGAATAGAATATAATAATAATACAATTTTGAAACTCCACTTCACTACACTTCCCATGAAGCCATGGATTATGAGTACTTAATTTACATTAATTGCTTTAAGGACTAATGAAAAAGGGCCATATACAATGTGTAACAGAACTCCGTAGTCATATTTAAGGGGGCCAATGTACCGACATTATCCTCCATAAGTACGACTACAGACTTCTGTAACACAATGTATATTCAAATAAATTTACTTTTTTGAGTGATGTTTTAAATTACCTCTTCCAGACTATGTGCGCACAAGATAACGACAGAAATCAGAGACATCTTAACTAAAAGACATATTTTAAGACATTATGAATAAGGGCTATAATTCACGACTTAAAGAAATTACAATACTTCAAACTAATATTATAAATGCGAAAGAAACTCTGTCTGTTTGTTACATTTTCACGACTAAACTGCTTTCTTTGAATCTGAATTTTGATATAGAGATAGATTGGACTTAGGATAAGACAAAGGCTATCTTTTGTTGTGCAGGCGAAGACGCGGGCTTTATAAATGTGGTATAAATTATAAATTATTACTCTACTAACAGAGCTGAGGACCCAAATTATAAAGCACAGAAGGAGCGAGTGTTATGGTGCCTCGAGGAGACCGTGTCGAGGCCTCTACTGAGGGGCGAGGAAGCTCTGCCGCAACTAGAGGAACTGGCACTCGCTATACACGACCAGGAGTATGTGGATAAGGTGAGGCTAGGACAGGTTTTGGGATAATTTCGGCAGTTCTTGTAGCCCTATGAAAGCGGTTCAGTCACTTACGGCGGAGTATTTAGTGGGTCCGAGCCGCACGTAGCCATTTCCGGTTTCCCTGTTCAGGGTGATACATAAACAGGCATTTTTTTTCACCAGAATATAGGTTTAAAATGAAAGGAACCGGTTGGAATTATGGAATATGAAGCAGTTTGTATGTGGATGGATGATAATTGTTTAGGTTTTAGATAAGTGATCTGAAATGAAATGCTAAATAATTTAATATAATATAATAAATTGCTTGATAATTTTTGGTCTTTCAATGCTCCATTGAAAAATATACATGGTAGCTCAGTCGGGACTAGTTCTTGGTACTTGGAATGATGATATATTTTTGGTTTTAGGTGAAGAAACAGCATGATGCAGCAGCAGATTATCTTCACAAAATTACTCCATTTGAAGACAAGTTGCTGACTTCACAGTAAGTTATATGGAATGTAGTGGATAGTTTGGCGCAGTGCAGTGGTCCAGTGAACGGCTGCTGCGCCACGTGTCGCGGGTTCGATTCCCGCACGTAATATTTTTATAATCTACAGATAATTGTTACTGTTCTGGGCGTGCGTGTCGTGTATATGATAACTTCCTAGTATGGAGCGCCATTAAAAAATAACTTATAATTAGAAAGCCTTGAAGTTTGGGTTTATTTAGATGCTGTCCAAGTGATGTATAGTTTATATTGTTTGAATCATAACTATATTGGCGTTTTACCCCCGAAATTAAACAATCATAAGCTGATACACATAAATCTTTGAAACGCGTTATCGCATGCGTAGCGAAATCTACAGTTATACGTTTTTTTTGGAAATAAAATGATGGTGATGATTAGAAATCATAAGATATATGACTTCAAACGAAGTTACCTAATAATAACACCATAAAAAAATATAAGTATATGAATTACGTATATAATGATATTTTTTTATAGGTACATGTAATGCCTAAGTGTCATGACTAAAATATAATGTTAATAAGATACTGTTTGTATTTAGGAGTCCAGATGAAAAATTTCAAGTGTACCAGGAGTACATTGATACTGTAAAGGACTTGTCTCAAGACGAAAAGTATGTTGAATGTGACAGTAATGGGATTCTAAGGGTGAGTTATGTCATGATTACTAAAAATTATACTTTCATTTAATACTATATGCAGAAATGAGTTCTAAAAAGGCAAAAATTAATGCCTTAGTTTTATAACTGGCAACCTTATGATTTGGTTACGTATATATTTTGTGTGCTCACATATCGATGTTTTTTATTTATATATTTTCTAACATGTCTTGTTGTTTTTGATGCCCAAACCACGGGTTAGAAATTTGATCTATTCCTTGTAAGGGTATATACTAGACTTCATAGGCAACAAATTAACCTTGTCAACTATGGATATTAAATGAGCACATTCAAAGAGATTGGGGCTTAAAGTTCTGTTTTAAATCTATTCCTTCTTGTTAAAAAACTCATTTCTTAGTACTCAGTTGATTCTTTCGAATGATCGTGTGTCGTAATTCTTGAGTGATTTTGTGGTCTAGCACAATCCCTTTCGAGGAATATGTCGAATTTCCATTAACACTGTATACATAATTAAAAAAACAATATACAATTTAAAATACTAGGTCCTCTACGACCGTGCGACAACAGACTGCATATGCTGCGAGGCGTCCTACAATCTCCTAGTCGCGTTTGCACGTCACGCGCACGCGCATTCTTCCCGCAGTACATACTCGCGCATATTGGACGCATGTACGCGAAGATGTCCACGCCGGGCCACCTTCTGGACCCTAAGTATGCAGCAAGCTGAACATGAGGAGAAGAGCTTCGAAGAGGTAAAAATATAACAGATTTTTTTTTATGGTGCATAAGTTAACTTTTTGTTAGAATTAGCCCGAAGACCTATGACTAAGTTAAAATTATTGTTATATATAATATTGATCATCATTTGTACTAACCATACTAACGTACTGCAAGTGTTGCTAACAGTAATTTTGAACTAAACTAGTTTTATTAAATAAACACAAAAAAATATAAATTAGATCTCTTGTGTGCAACAATTTCTCAAATAACTTAGTTTCGAGGTACGGAAGAGTCTCGATATAAAAAGATGGTTATCCACAGATCAACCTTAGAAAGTGCAGCTTAACCTTGATAGATTGATCTGTGCGGCTGAAACTTAGTCATGAGACCCTGTTTGATTAGTAATAACAATATAGGTAATTCCAGGTCAAATCAATATTCGAGACGGCACTCTCCAAAGGCATGGAGACTTACAAACAGAATGAAGCTTTATGGATGTCCTACCTGGAGTACACTCGGCGTCTCACTAAGACGGACAATGAAGATGACGTGGAGAAACTGCGCCGGACCTTCCGACTGGCCTGGGACTCGCTGGCAGAGGTAAGAAGATAGAAATAGTGTGTATATAATATAAATGTTTTTCTTATAGGCCTCTCATAGCATAAAATCACACCTGTACACCCGGAGGAGGTAAACAGAGGTGAAAACACTAGTCTTGTACACCCACATTTCACCAATGTTTTTATTAAGTCCTATGAAACAGGCGGTGAGCCTATAGACAGCAACTGGACACAATTCCAAACTCCGGGGAACTGGGCTCGGCAGATGACAATAGACTCACCATTTATTACATGGGACCTATGTAGGGACTTAAGAACAGCACTGGTGAAATGTGGCTGTACAACTGTATATACCGCTGCCTACCCCTTCGGGGAAAACAGGCGTGATCCTATGTATCTAGTTACTGTTCTGCTGTATTTTGAAATATATGTATAATCACTGAAGAGCATAAATGTCCTCCCTTTTACGTCTATGTGTTAACAGGCAAACAATAATAATATTAACTTAATTTATAATTATTCCCCAGGCTTGGGGCGAGGAGGCAAATGACTGCGAAGTGCCTCTGTACTGGGCGCGGCTAGAATACAAAGTGTTAAACGACCCCAAGCAGGGTAAAATGATCTTTGAGGAAATATTCAGTAAGTATCTCAGATGACACTTTACGCACAAATATTGTATAATAGCACGCCAAATGTTTTCAAGGCGGGTGATAAATAATAAATACGCTATGAATAACAGATTAAAAATTAAAATAAAAAGCACTGGTATTCTGTCTTATTTGAAAACAATGAATAAATACTTTAAAATTATATAAATCTCTCCCAACAGAATATGGTGACAACAAAACCATGTCAAAATACTGGGAAGCTCTCATCACATTAGAAAGCAACCGTACTCCTCGACCTTCAGAGAACAAGCTGAGAGATCTGATGCGTCGCGCGCTGAAAGCTGTGAAGGACTATCCACCTTCCATCGCGAGGCTTTGGACCGACTATGAGAGGGACCATGGACATCTCGACACGCTGCGAGAGTGTATGGAGGCCTGCGAAGTATGTACATAAAGTAACGAAACAAAAAAATACTCTGAACAGATTAGGTACTAACTTCAAATGAGACTCCAGGCAACTCCTGCCTTTAACATTTATTCCTAGATTTTATTGGAAGGAAAAACGCCGCTCGAAAAGCTTTCCAACATCACAGCTGTTTTTATAACTCTACAAGCACCATAAAAACAGACAAAATAGATAATAATTATCATCCGACACCATATTTTTTTAAATAGTTTTCCTAAACTAGGAATTTCTTCTTGTATCGTAGGTGTGTTTATAGATATATAATCTCACAAACACCCAGACCCAGAGCAATTATCTGTAGATTGTACAAATATTTGCTCCCTGCAGGAATCGAACCGGCGACACGCGGCGCAGCAGTCGGTTTGCATTGCGCGAACTGCGCTGTTGTTTAAATTCAATTTAAATGAAATTAGGGTCGGATTCCACTCTAACCGGATGCAGCTTCATACCATTACCAAGTCGACGATGGAGTGAGCTTACCCAGAAGAAGCCTGTTCACTCTATGGTATGACTGGTTGTCAGACTTTCAGTAACTACCCGTAACGGCTTAATTTGACAGACGGGACCGACAGTTTAACGTGCTCTCCGAGGCACGGAGGGGTCTCAGTATGAAATGATGGTCACCCATCCACATACCAACCGCGGCAAGCACAGCTTAACCTCGATCTATCGGCCTGTGCGGCTATTATTTAGCCACGAGCCCAGAGGATTCAAGATTTTGTTTCTTAATAAAAAAATATTTAGTAACTTAATCTATCGTGTTGCACGGTATTACTATATACTAACAGGAATGAACGCGCAATAAATACCTTTGAATCGCTTGTCGTTTCGACCAGGTTGCACTGATCGTGGTCACAAGCAGACTAATGTAGCGAGTATACTCCGTCAGTTTACTGCCGTCTGGCAGATTTTTCTTCATCTACCTCCACGTTTTCACAATTATTATAAAGGCCGTGACACACCACACTCACCGTGTCCGTATTTTTAACCGACTTAAAATAGCGAGGTATTGATATTTTAATCGCTGGATTCCACGTTGTTGATAATTTAAAACCGTTCTGCGGATTGAAAGTCGATACAGGAAGAAATTCCTAGTGTGGGGCTTAGTTTTTTTAAAAAGAAAAGAAAAAAATCATTTAGTTTGTTATATTGAAGACTATTTAGCTACACATATGAAAATGATGTATGTAGTCTAATTATTACTATGAACATAACCTTTATTTGTAGGCAAAAACAAAAGAGTGGCGCGACAACTACCAAGCGATGAAAGACAAAATGATCGGCAACAAGAAACAGAAAGGCAAACTGGCTGACAGCAAAAAGTCCAAATTCGACAAGAAAAAGACTAAAGACGATGCCAAAGATAAGAGCAAAGGGAAGAGAAAGTCGGATGGGGGGGATGAAAGTAGTACAGGGAAGCGGAAGAAGGATGCGGAGATGGAAGTCGATCAGAAGGATGAGGATAGTGCTAGTGGAGTCAAGAGGGCACATGATGAAGAAGATGAGGATAGTAAGTATATATATTTTTTTTTATTACTCAGCATTTTTGTCAACATTATAGTGTTTAAAGTCTGGGACGGGACAACTTTTTAGTAGCTATACGAGAAATCTAGTTAGAGCAGCGCAGGCTTATCGGCGTATTTTATTTAGCGCGTTCTTTTTGGAGCACACGCTATGGTATTCAGCATAATTACCAATCGACACCTGACTTCAAAATGGCTCCGCACCTGGCGCATAGTGCCGATTTTGAACCACATAGAATGGATTAACAGTGTACAAATTTATTATTTTTCTCTGTCTGTTAAGTTTTCACGCCTCAACTGCCAAACCAATTTTGATGAATTTTGGTATAGATATAGATTGGACCTTGGAGAAGGACATAGGCTAGCTTTTGTCGTGTAAACGAAGTCACGGGTACCAGCTAGTCTTTATAAGACACTTTTAGGCGGCATGACGTAATGTTTTGTTTGGAATATACAGTTGGTGAGAGCAAGCGGCAGCGCACGGACAGTAGGAGCCCGCACCGGCTCGGCACTAGGGACGCCTGCACGCTGTTCATCAGCAACCTGGAGTTCAAGTGAGTTATACATTCTAAGATATCTCGCGTGTGAATCAATTAAAACTTCATTTAAAAAACTGCACCTTAAAAATATGAATTTTAATTCAGCATATCAAGTAAAATCAGGAGATACTTAGGAAAAATCTCACATATCAGATTACGATTGAAACCATGAGGAGCACTCGGTAAAAGTTGTGCAGAAAACGGAACGCAACTTTAGAACGAAATAAAAGGAATGGCATACCTACTCATGTTCCACTGGGTAGCGCCTAGCCGTTTGAGTCTGATCTTTGTACAGTCAAATGCACATGGTTGGTAACAATTTGACATAGACAGCGCCTTTATGTCGTAACAATGAGACTTTTTTCGTAGATCAAGTGTTACGACTGATTTGCGGTTGACATCTCTTTTCTCGTTGACAGAAAATATGTTTAGCAGGGTGTTTTTTTTTCTCTGGATTAAAATACTAAGTAGTTCTCTTTTTGATAAACAAGTATTAGTATTGTGTCTCTTAATTTCAGAGTGGATGAACAGAATCTTCGAGATAAATTGTCACAGTACGGCGAAATCATCTCACTGCGGGTCAGGAAAGGCATCAAGGCTTTCGGGGGATCCATCTGCTATTGCCAGTATAAAACTCCTGTGAGTATGTGTATTCTGGTAGTAAACAAAAAATATATTGGACTATAAAAATTAATAAATAAAATTATCTGACAGAATAAATATTAATTTCTATAAGAAATGAGAAGTGCTACTTTTAACTCTTTTTTTGTAATTAACTGTTCATCTTTTGTATCTAGTGTACATCAATTAAATGAACAAATAGATAATAATATTCTCAATTGCTACAATGAGATCCATCATATAAAAAATGTTAGTTAAAAACAAATTAACATTGTTGGAACAATCTCTTCACAGTAACCACTGTAGTATATTTGTCGATAAAAATGGCACGGTGCGTGCGCAATCGGGCGAGCGCAGCAACAGCGCGTGCTGTGTCTGTCACACACTCTTTTACTTTCCATTAATACAGCATGCTGTTTCCCTCGCTTGTCGACAAGAATAGTCGGTCGGTGTCATATGTTTCGCAATCGTGTTTATTTTTGTCAAATAATGTTAGTGGAAAGAAAAATACGGTTGTGAGCAGGATTTGAACCTGCGCCTCCCGGATAACTAGCCTATTCCGGCCACTGCTCACTATACCGAATTCTTCTTCCATATTTTAATGCCATCATCGCTATCTATTTAGTAACTTCAGTCCATTTACTGAGATTTATACATTTTAGCGCGTTAACAATTTTCGATATGATTGCGCGGCCATTGGAATTTTTTTCTTAAGACATGCACGGTTATAATACGACAAGTGTAAATATCAGTTCACCTGCAAAAATCTGTCAAAGTTACGAGGGGCGTTCAATGTATTCTCGGTATCGGTATGAAAAAATAACTTAATTCAAATAAAATTATTTTTATTTTTCAATATAATCCCCCATAACCTCAATGCATTTGTTACATCTCGAAATTAATTTTTCAATACCCTGTAAAAAAAATTCTCTGAAAAATGCGCATTTATGGCCGCCTTAAGCTCTTCATCGTTGGAAAATCGTTTTACCCGAAGATCTTTTTTCAAATTAGGGAACAAATAATAATCGCTAGGGGCTAAGTCTGGACTATAGGGTGGGTGGTTTATTTCTTCGAAACCACAATCTCGCACAGCAGCCTTGGCAACACGCGCCGTGTGGACTGGGGCGTTGTCGTGAAGAAGCAACACACCGGCGGTCAGTTTACGCCGTCTTTTTTCCTTAATTGCCTCCCGTAAATTTCTCAAAGTGGATGCGTAGGATGCTGCGTTTATGGTTTCACCTTTTTTTTGTGAACTCAATCAACAAAATTCCCTTTGAGTCCCAAAACATCGTGGCCATGACTTTTCCGGCAGACGGAACGACTTTGAATTTCTTAGGGAGGGCACTACCCTTCTTGTGCCACTGCATGGACTCCTGCTTACTTTCAGGGTCATAATGGTGAACCCACGTTTCATCTCCAGTAAAAATTCGATCGAAAATACTTGATGGGTCTTCACCACAGAGCTCTAAAAACTCTCTACAGCGCTCGATTCGCACTTGTTTTTGAGGCGCCGTGAGCATTTGCGGCACCCATCTTGCACTGACTTTTGAGAGGTTAAGGAGGTCATGAAGAATAGTGTGTACGGTACCAACGGAGAGGTGGGTCATCTCTGCTATAATTTTGACCTTCATTCGGGCATCCTCCAGTATTAACTTCTCAACTTTTTTCACGTTTTCTTCCGTAGAGGCAGTAACCGGGCCGCCCGAGCGAGTGTCATCTTCAATACTCTCTCTGCCCCTTTTAAATTCACTTGACCACTTTTGTACTGTCGATAACGAAGGTGCAGAATCTTGGTAAACAGCCACCATCTCTTCGTGAATAGTTATTTGACTTTTTCCTTGTTTGGTAAGGAATTTAATCACAGCGCGGTGCTCGATTTTCTTCGACATTGTCACGTTAGCCATTCCAGTTGTCGTTGACTAAGGGTAACTAGCAAACTAATGATCAGAACTATATGAAATTTCATATTTATACCCTCAGATAATGACATTACTTAATTAATTAGTAAAATTACCCACATCATTATTAAATCACCCCCATACCGAGAATACATTGAACGCCCCTCGTACCATAATTAAACATTATTTCAGGAAGCCGTTGACGAAGCTATCAAACACGACAGAACTCCCCTAGACGGGCGTCCGATGTTCTTATCACGGTACTCCGCGAAGAAGTCTAAGCCTACATTCAAGTACTCGACGGAGGCGGAGAAGAACAAATTGTTCGTGAAGAACTTGCCTTTCGCGCAGTGCACTAAAGATGCACTCGCTGAGGTGTTCGACAAATATGGAAAGTTGAAAGATATTAGGGTGGTCACGCATAAGTAAGTAGAGTTGCTAATACTGAAATATTTTTAAAACAGACGTAACGTAAAGCGAAGACTGAAATATAAGTAAGAGGGCAGTCCGAATTCAGGGGTTGCGGGCACTCTTAACTATTTTCAATGGTGTCACCTAACAGACATAAACACATAGGTCTGTATTAGTCAATCTCATGAGCACCACTAGTTTCTTTTGTAATTTGACATAATGAATATTTGTCAATTTCATACCTTTGTGTATCAAGTCATATCAGATCGACAATTATTGTATGGGTACTCAAATTATATTTTTTATTCAAGATATGTCTTTGAAAAAGCATTAACGCATGCTTAGCGAACTCTAAAGTTACAATATTAAATGGAAAAAGAATACGGTCGCGAACAGGATTCTCTTCTTTTTCCATTTAATATTGTAACTTTAGAGTTCGCTAAGCATGCGTTAATGCTTTTTCAAAGACATATCTTGAATTATTAAGGTAATTGCATTCTTTACGACATTGTATTAACTGCAAAGTTAGTCGTGTCGGTTCGGTCACTTGTATAGGTACTGAATTGATTGCAATGACGTCGCCATAAGACGTGTTAAAATATGGAAGAAGAATTCGCGGTGGTGAGCAGAGGTCGAGATGGCTTAGTGGTCAGAGCGCCTGGAGTATCTATCCGGGAGGCGCAGGTTCGAATCCTGTTCGCGACCGTATTCTTTTTCCATTTAATATTGTAACTTTATATTTTTTATGTTTCTTTAGCAAAATTGTCAAGTTTTTTATTTAGGTTTAGTGGGTGGTTGAGATAGCTCGGTGGACAGACAACACCAGCAGTATTTATCTGGGAAGTGCAGGTTAAAATTCTGCTCACGACCGTATTTTTCTTTCCAAATAAATTTATAAATTCACAGTTCGCTACGCATACATTAATACGTTCGAAATATTTATCCGTATTTGTCTAGTTTAATTTTGACTTCATCATCTTTATTAATAATATTTTTTTATCATTTTCAGGGATGGCAAACCTAAAGGGCTGGCCTATATAGAGTACGAGGACGAGTCAGCGGCCGCTGAAGCCGTGTCAGGTACCCACGGCATGATGTTAGGAGACAGGAAGCTTGACGTTGCACTGAGTGCGCCGCCGCCAAAACAAACTGCTGAACTACCCGCACTTGGACTGGCCAAGAGAGATAGCGGAGGTGGCATGTATGTAGAAAATTATTTTATACTAGCGACCCGTTCCAGCTTCGCACGGGTGCATTTTATAAAAGAATACCATTCAAACTGATACTTATCTGAATGATATGTAGGATTTTCCAAGAAAAATATTTTTAATTTAAACCTTATCTTCAACTATGAACACAAAAAAATACGAGTTTGACTCGCGACATCGTCGCGGGCTTAGCTCATGACTAAGGGCTCCGCTCGAGTTCGGAACTAGTCGGGCAATCCCGAAGAATGCACGTGAGTAGTAACTGTTGAAAAAAAACAAATAATATATTAAAAAACAGCAAAATCGGTCGAATCGTTCTCAAGTAATGATCTTCTATACACGTGGCAATAGATTTTTATTGATATAGATAAATTAAAGATAAATCTTTGAAAAGATGGGGATCCTGTATAGGGACTGAATAGATAGCAATGACATCGCCAAAAGACGTCATAAAATATGGATGAAGAATTCGCAGTGGTGAGCAGAGGTCGAGATGGCTTAGTGGTCACAGCGCCTGGAGTATTTATCCGGGAGGCGCAGGTTCGAATCCTGCTCCATCCTGTTTTTCCATTTAATATAATAACTTTAGATATAGATAAAGTTAAGATGTCACCGGCAAAAAGTATAATTTCAGCATTTCATCTAATTTTCTAACATAAATGGCAGGTAATCATACACCAAGACTAAAAAAGAACCTAATACCTGAGGTACCTCGATTTAATGAGATTTTTAGGTTTAACTTTATAGCTATAAATTTAGCTCTCTCGGTTAGTTTAGGAATTACTCGTACATTTAGAGCTCTTCCCGTATATCCTTAAGGGTTGGGCAGCAGTATAACCTAACCTTTTAATGTTATAACACCAATTCTCATAAAATGGGTGATGTGAATTTCTTAACAGAAACACTGCCTGACCCGTAACCTTTCAACAAACCAATAATAACTTAATTCTAGGCGACGAACCCAGCTCAGCAGTTTCATCCCAAGCGTTCTACAGAGGCCTTCAACCAGTACAGCTAGACCCGCCACAAGCCAGGCCAATGGCAGCACATCCCACGACCACGCCAGCGGTAGCCATAGCAACGGTAACCATGACAATGGCGACGACAAACGGCCGCTCAGCAACAGTGACTTCCGCAGCTTGTTACTCAACAAACAGTAGATTAACAAGTCAGTCTTTGTAAATAATTCGATTGCATCTCGTGTCAGGTTTCCGTGGAACCTCTATTTCGATAATCGTCTAATTTTTTGTCGATAGTTTGTATGTAGAGGTGTACCGATTTGAAAGACTTGATAACCATTCCGCCTGTTTGACTGAAAGATTCTACGCTGGTATTAAGATGGCATTTCTGAAAATATACCCTACATTACTGTCGAAAATTATACTTTTCCGCGGGAAAAGTTGCGTGTTTCTGTCAGACTAGATTTTTTTTCATTCAAGAGACTTAAAAGTTTCAAAAAAATAAGTCAGTACATCTCTAAAGGCCATTATGCGATTTGATCTATAACAGATTGGCCTGTCCAGGAATACGTGGTGGAAGTATCTATGTTCATATTAACTGAAATAGTTCTGCCGTATCAGGTTAGTACGGCATGGCGGCTCCACGATAATTTTACAGTACTTAGGTACCTACCTTAATATTTAATGGCGGCAAGCCTTGTATACTTATATCAGCGCATTATACCTGGGTATATAAGAATGGGACTTTGAGACCGACATCGGTATTTCTTTGTGAAAGAATATCACAATAAATATAATCAATAAGCTTCTTCATTGTTTTGTTAGAGTTTATATTTTTTATTGTACAAATAAAAATTACAGTTTTATTTTGTATATTGTTATATGTCTGAGATTTGTCTCTGTTCCAAACGTCTATTGAATTGACATACTCTTACAGCATTCTACCTTATATCTGATGGTTTCAAAGTGGCCAGTAATCATTTAAAATCAGTTTTCAATACTCACTTCAGAATATCTCGGGTGCTTTTTACAATAATATGAAATAATTCTAATTTATAGGGACTTAGTAATAGTCTTAGGGATGTAAGTCGTCGTTCGGCCGAAGATTTGGAGCAGGGTAAACGAATACTTAAAATGTATATGCCTGTTTGAGCACGTCAGTTCTTTTAGGCAACCCTTATTATAATTTGGCGCTTTTTTGGAACATACAAAAATAATTATTTGTAAACTCTTAGTCATAATATCTAAAACCGGCTTGTTTTATTTCGTCTTTTAAATATCCGATTAACACGCATTCATTCCATAGATGTTTAATGCGAATACTTTATTGTACGTGATTCGAGCATAGTCACACAACTTCATAATAATATAGTCTACTTCACTTTTAATATTATGGTTAATGCCAATTATTATCTCCTCTATACATGTAGCAATACTCAGTGCACCTCAGTGACACCGTAACATATAATTATTTTGTGTTATCAAACGGAATATTTATTTTGTATTCGGAGTTTTACGTTGAAGTGTGATTGTGGACGAAGGATGATTCAGAATAAATGCGTTTTGTTGTATTCAGTTGTTTTACTGCCCCCCAGTCCCTCTAGTATACAGACAGACAATTTATAATCGATAATGTACTAACCGACCGTTTTTCTATCGCCATCCGCGTTAGCCTCTCCTTACTCCAACGGGAAACAGGGGTGATTGTATGTGTGTATGTATGTATCCGCCTAACACAAAAAAAAAAAACATTATTATGGACAAGTTCTCTAGATAATATTGGCTGGAGTTTCTTGCCGGCTCTTCTCCATAAGACCAACTTCTCGGAACCGTGCACCTAGCTTTGACTTTTCTTAAGTGCCTGTAATAGGGCCTATTTGAAATAAAAATTTTGAGTTTGAGTTTGCTGATTTATGAAAACACTGCAATTAAGACAAAAAAAAAACGATGCACAATGCACGCTGCAATTAAGAACAAAAAATGATAATAAAAACATTTATTTATAAAAATACAATTTACATTTTACTATCTCAATAGAGAAAAATATAATTTCTTCTTATATACATCGAGAAACTTCTACAATAAATAACTCTAAAAGCATTGCATAACTGGAAATTATACTCTAAACAATACACACTCGAAAATAACTTTGTACTTCATTCTCGATCAAAATATGAAGCTAAGATATGCATTTTATTATTTTAACACAGCCATCCTTGACACCCGAAGGTAAGGCAGGAACATATGTACAGTAGTTGTACATTCCCGAATGACGTTATTATCCCTATTCATTGGCCACATTTCCAACTGCCGACTTTGCCCGACCCGTAATTAAAACCCGGGAGCTTATTGCTCGGCAGTTGCGCTTTAAATGAATAATCAATGAGCAATTAAATTCATGAATATCCATATTTATGGTTAGTTTACCACAATCTGTTTTTCAAAATTATTCTACGACTTCTACTTCAAATAAAAGTTTAGAAGTCACAAAGTTTCTAAAAGTTTGCTCATTTTGTATACTTTGTGCTAAAACACCATGGCACTGCCATTTTTAGTAAATGGCAAGGTATATAATATTATATAATTATAAAACGAATAATAACAAATTAAACTTCGCTAATCGCATAAGGCGTTTCGCGTTTGTTTTTGCACCAATATAGTCCAAACTCACTCTTTACAAGCGCTGCAGAGATATTGAAAGTGTGTATATTTCAATAATTGAGCTTAAACTTTGAGTATCTTATAGTAGAAAAGGAACGTCATACTAAGTAGTAATGTTAAATTAAAATCTATTGTCAATCAATATGTCTGCCGTCTTTCCACCTTTTCTTTGATCGCTCGAAAGCTTCTTTGATGCATGACCTGTGAAAAATATTCACAAATTATATTAGTGATCATTTCATGAAGACAATATCATCAGCCTATTATCATCCCACTGCATGATAATTCCCTTAGAAAGGAATTGCCATGATATAGATTCCCGTTTTCTGCCCGCGTGTTTGTTATTTGAGACGAGTCAGGAACTGGGTAGACTGGCAATGTTTAGAATGCCAAAAAATTAACACTGATTACTAGCTAATCACTGAGTAAGCGTTATTATCTTACTGGATATGTAGCAGATACGCAAACTTTTGTCTACGGCGATTACTGTGGTCTATTGAAGCAGTAATTTGAAGAATGACTGATGTGGTATGTAGGCGGAGACATGCCCCGCATCCACGTAGCGCTCTGTGCCGGGCCAGATCTGATACACATGGCCTATCAGCATTGACTACTGAAGCACCTACCTGAAGAGTGGCAGGTGCAGTATGTAGGCGGAGACTTGTCCGTCATTCACGTAGCGCACATCTCCGTACCAGATCTCTGACACATAGTCTATTGAAGTAGTTACCTGAAAAGTGACTGGTGCAGTATGTACGCGGAGACATGTCCCGCGTCCACGTAGCGTACCTCTGCTCCGGGCCAGATCTCCTCCAGTGTGCCTACATCTTCCCGCGGCACGTACGCGTCGTGTTTCGCGCATACCGCTGCAGAGTAAATTAGACGTTATAGATACGATGTACGGAGTTTTGGGGTTGGAACAATTACCTTAATTTTTTTAAAGAAGTTGATGCGATATTGATGGCAAACGTAAATATAATTTAAAAAAAACAAAAATCTACTGGTGATTTTTTATATTGTAAATCTGGTTTTTGGCTACGATATGCAGGTTAAAGTCATTGTAGGAGCCTATCACAGTTGATAAGAGATAGTCGAATAGCAATCTCGTGTAATCTGAAGGTGTGCCTATACCATACCTATATTATTATTATAAAGCGGAAAAGATTTTTCTAACGCGCTAATTTCTATAACTACCGTAGTCGGATTTGAAAAAATATTTTTGTATATGACAGCCAAGTTCGTGAGGAACAGTATAGGCTATCTAATAATAGGCTACACTTGTCAACTAGCCTTAAATATTATTTTTTGTTAAGTAAGTCGGAAGAAAAAGCGCTCTCGAACGTAACGTACGCGTAATGGTTAGTCCTTAGTACATCTTAAAAAAGTCCGCGATGCCATATGCCTATCTTTTATACAATAAGGTATTTTGTGCCAAAAAAATAATGTCAATGCCTTTCGGCTCAGCAACGTACAGATCTGTACGTTGTAACGATAAAAATCTATTGTGTCTGCTAATGACTGACGCAACAGCTTAAAGTTATTTATGAACATTATTATTAGGCATCGCATATTAATCCTTACACACGAGTTACTTCATCATCTGGACAATTTTATGAAGATAAACTTTGCCTTTTACAGCATATTATTTGGATGAATAGTTTAGGAGACGCCGCCCAATGAGTCTGAGCATTGGCGAGAAGAGACGAACTGTGAATTTTGAAATATTAACCCAGTAATTAATAGAAACAGCTATTTCGCACACTCGGAAAACTTATTGCTTGCAATGACAGATCCTCAGCTGCACGTTCGTAAATTAGCTGCACGTCGAATTTTGAAAGCTACTTAGAGCAGAAACATCAAACATTTGCATTTGTTTCAGTTACCAAAGATTTACGCATCAACATAAATTATGACCTTTTGAATTAGAATTCAATATCACTGAGACGCCGTTCTAAAAATTTGTAATCGAAGAAAATCTCCGATTGTTTATTAAACAAAAAGGAGAAGGAGCATTGGATTTATTCTCCTTCCGCGTCGCATACAAGCAGAAGAAGAGTAGTTAAATCTGTGACCGAAGCTTCACACACTTAATGTAATAAAACATTAATAGAGAGTTTCATCAAAGTATAGATAGACTCGAGAAAAGCAAATGCGAAATTCGTTAGCTAAAGGATTTCGCCACATACTTAACCCTTCAGTTTAATAATAATTATTCTTTATTCTTTTTGTTGTAAAAATTTTTTGCTCTTAAACAAATCTATAATTACTATTGATTTAAATCTTGAATATATGAAGTGGTCATTACTGTAATTTTGTATGCCATGCTGTTAGGCCTTTTTAACGGTTTTAACCATATTTGTCGACATTGGCACATGACTCCGGAGGCAGAAGATTGATTCCGATTGTAATGAAACGTCATAATCTATCGACACTCATAATTTAGCACCGTTTTGTCACTGTGCCCGTATAAAAACTAAACTTTTTTTTTCTCTATACATTGGTGACCCACCCTAATAACTAGCTGTGCCTCGCAATCTTTGCTCTGCCATATACATTTTCTGGATAGGGCCACCCTTATCACCTAGGAGTATAAAAAATAGCCTATGACCTGTTCTCAGACCTACCAAATACACAAAAAAAACATAAAAATCTAAGGCGTTTCGGAGGAGGTCGGTAACAAACACTGTGACACGAGATTTTTATATATTAGAAGATCATACGCGAGTGAAACCGCGGGGCACAGCTAGTCTATAAATATAATAAAATAAATACTATTCCGGAGAAGTAGTGGAGTAGTAGCACTCATTATTATCACCCAAGCAAGTTTGGTAGCCATAAATCATTCTACAATTTTACGCATAGGTACTTATGTAATTGATTAAAAAAGGTGCCAAGAAGTTGTAGCATTACTATTAATATTATTGAATGGCATGTCCAACTGCTTATGAAATTGTTTAGAGTAGAGATCAATTTAGAATATTATAATACACACACAGCCACGTGTAAGGAAATCTCTTAAATTTCGCCAAGTACTATAATTTTTTGTCGGCACGCTTTTAGATGGCCACTTATATAAGAGATATCAAACAAAATTCTATGGAAATTTTTGGTTGACATGACTAAAGACCAAATTATTCGTTCCACAATTTTTTTTTAACATTAGAGCTCACAATTAATATGAGGTCTCGTAATTTGATTCATCCCGTCTCGCTCTTATTGTGACTGTTAGAAAAAAACAGCAACTTTCTCATTTTCGTTTTTTTGGTGGTCTACATCAGATGCATACACAGCACAAGGTCAATAATGGCCACGGGCTACTTTTAAAAATAAACAACTTTCGACATAAAAAGTTTCACTTGCAATATTGAATACAGTGTCCTGTAAATAGTATGACATATTGCAGGGGCCCCAGGAGGTCATAGCTTGGTTTTTTTTTTTTGTGTTATTTAAAAATCGTTGCCCCACACTAGGAATTTCTTCCTGTGTCGTGGGTGCGTTTACAGATATATAATCTCACAAGCACACAAACACCCAGACCCGGAGCAATTATCTATAGATCGTACAAATAATTGCTCCGTGCAGGAATCGAACCTGCGACACGCAGCGCAGCAGTCGGTCTCTCGACCGCTGCGCCAACCGCGCTGTCGTTAACACAAAATGGCACATTAAAGTTCCGAAAAACGGTACTAGTTCAAGTTACGCAGATTTTCAAGAATCTAAAAATCGTCTTGGCAACGGATTCTATCGAAGCTATCACGCCAAAAAATTTCGTAATAGATACAGGACACCTTGTATAATTATGATGATTTATTATCACTCTGATAATTGTAGTGTATGATTTTATAATTGAGTACTATTAATGTACGCTATATGCCCATAATCAAGGGCTTGGCCGACACGTGGATTTGATTTGTGCCAACTCGCGTGGGCGCAAGCTGTTTAGCATTTTTGACATGTTTCAATAGTTGTTAGTGTGGGGAACTTTATTCAAGATTTTCACTTCTCTTACCCGACTCCATAATATTGGCGTATTGTGGCTTTCTTTCCGGTCTTAATGAACTGAAAGAAAGCCACGT
This sequence comes from Xylocampa areola, assembly GCA_935421205.1. Taxonomy (NCBI): domain Eukaryota; kingdom Metazoa; phylum Arthropoda; class Insecta; order Lepidoptera; family Noctuidae; genus Xylocampa; species Xylocampa areola. Next base: position 7,720,100 of record OW285219.1, on the reverse strand, counting down.
GCAATGAACGTTCAATATTTGGAGGCCGCACTATTCGGAAGATATAAGCCCGTCGCAAGCGGATAATCCTTAGCGTTATGGGGTAGTGACAATAAACTTACCGATAATCAAAGAAGTGTCATACGGAACGGAGAAGTTGCTGAGATGCGTGCACTCGTCCATAACGCCTCTCATGAATTGTAATGTCTCTCTGTCCCTCCAGTGTATTTTACTTATATCTATCTTCTTCCCACTTTTCCCGCTTTTTAAGAACGGCAGGTTTACCCACAAATCTGTAGTAAACTCGGATATATTCCACGATTTGTCAGGTTTCCTTTTAACCTCTTTTTCTGATAATATTTCTACGGCTTTTAATGGATCTTTTAGTGGTACTGGGCTATCGATTATGTTGGGATTGTGTTTCGCACTTTGTGTTTGGATTTTCTCTTGTGCTTGTACTTTTTCTTGTTTTTGTATGTTGTGCAATAGGTGTTGGAGGTCGGCTGGAATTAAGATGAAATCTTATGACTTTGGAACCATAGTTTATTTTAAGGTTAACCCACCGGAAATATTCGCTGGCTAGCATTTCTTCGCAAGCCAAACGATGTTCATTTGTTCGTCCTAAATAAAGTCAAACTGATAGTTTGACTCGCGACATCGCCGCGGGCTCAGCTCATGACTAAGCGCTCCGTTCGAGTTCGAAAATAGTCGGGCAATCCCGAAAAATGCACGTGAGTAGTAACCGGTGAACATTAATTGATATGAATATGTCTCACGAAAGTTTTTATACAAAAACATACTTCGTGTTTGCAAATCAATGTTTAGCTGGCGGACATCGAATCGTGAATGAATATTCGCGGTGGGGACCTTAAAAATAATGCTAAAAAAAGACGAAGTTGAGATATTCTCTTGAAATTATAGAAGCGAAAACATAGATACAGAAAAATAGAAGCGATGGTTTGGCAATGTCCCTGTTTCGGAAACTCAGCAATTAAATACACGGTCCTCAAGATTGAAGAACCGTCGCAAGAAGAACAATAAATTTTGACTTACCACATCTCGGCTAATTCAAGTCTCCGTGTTGTAACTTAACCTGAACGATGGGTACCCATACCACCCCTTAGGTTCATACATGTGCAACTGCCTTAATGAGGGGATTAGCTATTTGGGTACTTCAAAGAATTCACTTCTTTTCAGAAACATACAGAAAACTCATGTCGTTTAGCGGTTATCGGCCCGTTGAAGCAGTCGCACAGACTAAAACGTTTCGGATACCCAACATTATTGATGACAGATGCAAACTTACCAACTTTACATTTTAATAACACTTCCTTGACCGTCTGTTCACTCAGTTGGTTTATATCGACGATGTCTCGCGGCTCCAGCACGAACTTCTCGTTGGAAGTCAGTTTACTGTATAGCTCTTCACTAATTTTACCCTCATCTAGCAATTTTTTGAGCTCTTCGTGTAAATGCTCGATTTGAGCTGTTATTTCAGACTTAACATGACTTTTAGGCACTTCGTTATTTTTTAATTCTAGTATATTTCTATTAATGTCTATAATATTTTGTGGCGTCTTGGCACCGTTTTCATTGTACGTAATGTCTAATTCATTTTTCGTTTCACTTGTTACAGTTTTTATGATTGGTGATTTTTCGGTTTGTGGTATCTCCACGGTTTCTGAGTAGGTGCGTGCGAACTTCTTACCGGCGAGGAAGGCTTCGTCCACTATGGTGACCATTTTGGACAGTTTCTCTCTGTACTCGCCGTCTGATAGGTATTGGTGCTCCAGTAAGTCCCAATTTATTGATTGCGACATTACACCCTGGAATTTGAAGGAATTATTTGTATAATGGTGTCATTGTTTTTTTTTTTATTATCTAGTAGGACTTTCATATGATGAAACTGAGAAGTTAATCTACATACCGACTTAGTTTAAACTGATACACACATTGACGCTCATAAACTCACCCAAAAACTACATGTATTCACACACAAATACACATACACTCACATTTACACTATTCACTTCACATATTTACCTACACACGCACTTGATGTATATATATTACTTACTATTCATATATGGCTAAAAACTGTATAACTTTTTGGAGGGGAAGAGCTGCATCTTGAGATACAGATACCTAGTTCGAGTGCAGACGTTCCTATTTTACGAAGTACCACTAGCCTTTTAACTTGATTACTTTTTGTTATCCTCTCTAGTGCTTTGTGTAGTGACACGTTTTTTACGGGTTTTAAGTCCTAAATATAGCGGAATACAGGCGCGAATTTCCTGATAGGGTAGGCACAGACATCTACATTTCTTCAATGCCCAATGTGGTGAGCCTATTGCCCTGTATCTAAAGAAGACTCCAAATACCATTTGGCCCGACCTAAAAGTCGAACCCAGTTCCATAAATAGAGTAACTGCATTTGCAAACACTATACCAATGTGGCAGTTTTTATAAGCTTTTTTTAACACATTTCTATATTGTATCATATTCTATTAAAGTATCGTCACCGTCATAGTGAAATAAATATTTTTTTGCGTTTTATACCTGTAAGAAAACCGCAGACGCTGTCGACCAAGAGAGGCACGGGACTAATACTAGAGGTTTCGGCCAGTTTGTAGCTGCCAGTGACGCCATCTGCCAAACATATAAGACTTTAATGCACAATGTTCATAACATACGAGAGCCCATCTCGACTAGTAGTTGTAGAGCCCCCTGTGGATATAATTGTCCTGAGAAGTACTACCACTATACCTATTCATACCCAGCAGCATTGCTGTGTTCCAAATGTATGGTGACGGTGAAATGACAAACACCTATGACGTTTCACTTTGTCTCAGGGTGACAGGCGCAATGTAATGCGTTGGTTGACCTTCACGTCGGTAGAAGCCGCTTCCCATCACGCAAGCCATCACTTCGAAAATAACAATAAAAATACAGTAGGTATTATACTAAATCGATTAGCTTAGGTTATAGGCTTAGGGTGTACACGGTTTATTTATACATCAGTGTTTCTTTTTTTTTAAATTTTAATAAGTTTCCTTAACGGTTGATCGGCTATCATGTAGTATATAGTCATGGATATTTTGGCCGGAGACTTGAAACTCAGTAAGGCAATGCTTGTTTTTGCACTAGACGGTCTGCGAAGTTGGACGCAAAAATATATGCCTTATGAGAGCAAACTTTTTGATAAGATGGCGAAGGTGTCTTGCCGGACCGTCGCCGTGTGGTGGGAAAACAACCAATGACGTCAAAGGTTTCTTCACGCTTATTTGCTGCACTGGCCCCAGTTGAACAGCACCAAAACAGCAAGATCAGACACCCGCTCATCACGAAGATGACGTCAAGTCACTTTCACATTAGTTAGTACTCACATGTCCCCCCATGGATAGGCCGGTGACGCCGAGTGGCCCGAGCCCGTTACGTTCGCACCAGTTGAACAGCACCAGCGACTCCAAGATCAGACACCCGCCCATCACGAAGATGTCCGACACGTTGTGTAGTGATGAACGACTGTTAGCACATATTTCATGTTATAGGTATGTCATGACTAAATCACCCGAAAGATTGCAAGTGGTTAACTGTGGAGTTGTATAGTAAATACAAAACTTATTGATTAAAAACATATCACTCCTTTTTTTTTGGGCAGTCGTGTAAAATACAACATTTTGAAACATCTTGGTTTATTACGTTTTGACGCCTAAATCGCTGAACCAACATTGCTGAATTTTGGTACAGGAATAGATTGGACCTTAGAGGACATAGGCTACCTTTTGTCGCGCAGACAAGTCGCTTGCATCACCTAGTTAATATTAAAGGTATTTTTAATTTGTTTTAGGGGTCGATTTTGCAATTGTCTGATACCTAATTTTTATCTTTAAAATTCTTTATGACAATGGAGAAAAATTTGTCCGTATTTATGATTTATTATATTTGACACTTCTCCACGTCATTAACTACGTTTGTACTAAGTCTTAGATATTTAGAGTAAATATAATTCTGTGACTGCAGAACCGATAGATCGTTTCCTTAATCATTAACGTTATAATAAATTAATAGATATTTAATGTGTCCGCAAATTGTTAGAATTTGTTGTCTGACAAGTTTTCCATTAGAATCACTTAAAGGTGAATTTGTAATTAATTGTATGTGGGTCTAAACCAAGTCTGGTTCTCCTTTCATGTGATCAGTAGCCATCCTAGCGTCAGAGTTGTTCAAGCCTTCTGTAGACGTAGCCAGGATTCGAGGGGGATATACCTTCAGGAATTAATTGGAGGGGGGGGGGGGGAGGTTCTACCCCATTTTTTTACGCATGGTACAAGTGTAAATATAATGTTAACAATAACTTCACTTGTCTGATTTTCCTCGAATTCAGAAAATGGAGGGTAACGGTTTGGGGTTGTTGAACACCCAAAACCCACCTCTAGCTACAATCATGAGCTGCCTTAGACCCTATTAATGAGCTACAGCAGGCGGACTGACGGTTTCAGTCACCCACCGATGCCAGGAGACACTCAGATGAATCTCTTAGCGGTTACCCATCCACAGAATGACCAGCAAAGCTTTGCTTGGTCTATGAGCGTCTCAAAAACGAGTAACAATACAGTACATACACTTGGTCAGTCGGCTTGCGTAGACCGTAGAATGGGTTCTCCAGGATGATGCCCCCGATGCCTGCCTCCTTTAGTAGCGGCTTCACCATCAAGTTCCGCCGTCGCCAAAAAAACTTAAATAACAAAGAATAACTTATGTCTTAGAGGAAAATGTTAACATTGATGTATTTTTCTCCCCAAGACGGATTTTTTGCTCATAGTAAAAATGCAAATGAAGAGATTCCTGAAATTTATGTAAACTAAGATAATTTATCATTAATTATATTAATAGGTACGTGAAGCAAAACCTTTATACACCTTTTTACGAAAATTACGAGAACGTAGGAGTATAAAATTTGGCACTGTTAAAGTTTATATGGAGAAGGAGTGCAGAAAGGTAATATTATTAACCGACTTCCAAAAAGGAGGAGGTTATCAATTCGGTTGTATTTTTTTTTTTTTGTTACCTCAGAACTCCGTCATTTATGAACCGATTTGGATTTTTTTTTTTTATTTGAAAGGATTTACTTTCAGATTGGTCCCATTCAAATTTTATGAAAATTGGTTTAGTAGTTTGGTATTTAAATCAAAATAACTGAAAAATAATACGTCGTCGAAGTAAACGAAATGGTGTATTTTGCTTTCTTGTGACTTTCCGGTGGTGTTTACGGTCTCTAGAATAGTTCTAATGAACTGCCTAACTGTCAGATTGTTGATTTTAGTTCGAAATTTGGTCGGCTCTGTATGTCCTAACAATAATAACCTAACTTTATTTTACTTGTCAATAGCAAAAAAATTATGAAAATTTTTTATGACGTAAATTCTAAACCTCTATAATAATCGACAATATATCGGGATTATGAAAGAAAATAAATTAAATTGATCCATGAGCGAGCGAAGCGAGCTCGGTAGTTTCGTGTATCCCGACACGGACAGGTTAGGTCCGAAGAGCCAGCCACGGAAAGTCAAATCAGAATACAGTAAAGTAAATCAGAGTACGCTTTTTTACTTGAATGGTGACTATCCATTTAATATACCTATACAATAAACAAACCTGTCCCACTGTAGATATGTCATTCTGCATTACGTCTAAAGGTGGGTAGCAGTTTTGTTAAACGTATCGCAATGGCAATCCAGCTGAACGTTGTTAAGCTGTTTTATAAAACAGTACTGTTTTGTAAAGCAGCTAGAGATTTTGTAAAACAGCGGATTCTACAATCCATCTGCGACAGATATATATGGACAGCGCGTTGAGTAGGTCTACCCATATTCACTTCCGATAAATCAGTTATGGTACGCAAGATTCACTAAAAAGTAAGAAATAAAATAATTATTAACAAAAAAAAGAACCGACTCCAAAAATCTTTCTGTGTAAAATTGCACTAAAAAGTTATAAAATAATTGCATTATTTACTTACTACAATTTATATAAAAATATTTTTTTAATTTTAGAGTATTCTGAATAAAGTCAATTTATTAGGACAATAATATACAATTATTATTATTTTTGGAGTCGGTGCCAGTAAAGGATAATAAACGTGTAAGTACATTCATGAAGTAGCGTATTACGTTCGCTTTAGGCAGTTGTTGTGTTCATTTGTAAATAGGTTCAATTAGGTATAATACATTATCGTAAAAATAGTGATGGTTAATGTACCTTTAAATATACTTTGCAAATTTTAGGAAACTTCCTCAATATTTTTAAAGTTTGTCTGGCACCGACTCCAAAAATAATAATAATTGTATATTATTGTCCTAATAAATTGACTTTATTCAGAATACTCTAAAATTAAAAAAATATTTTTATATAAATTGTAGTAAGTAAATAATGCAATTATTTTATAACTTTTTAGTGCAATTTTACACAGAAAGATTTTTGGAGTCGGTTCTTTTTTTTGTTAATTTTCGAAATGTAAGGATTCTAACGATAACCCATACATCTAAATCGGTTCGGGCGTTTAGAAGTTATGGTGGAATAAAGAAACTCACAAACATATATACTTACACACATACATACATATCAACAAAAAAAAAAAACGTTCGAATTGAGCAACCTCCTTCTTTTTTGAAGTCGGTTAAAAAAAGAACACTCCTTTTTTGGATAACAGTTGGCAGACATATAGTTAATACACTGGATTAACACATAGGATAATTTTTATCCCGGCTGGACCTAATTCTCACCAAGTCCACAAGACGAAGTCGCGGGCAGGAGATAGTATAGAAATAAGTTTTATTGAATTGTTCTTTCAAATATTGCTGTAGCACCCGTGTAACATAGCATCCCGCCTGTATCCCCGAACCCTGTTCATTAATTCATTGTTGATAACAAGTCCCATTTAACTGGTGAATCTATTACCATCAACCAGACACAATTCCCAACTCGAGTACAGAACCCCACGCTTAGCCTTTTTAGCGACCACTAAACCAAGGGGCTTTTGTGTATACTAAACTGCTTGTTTATAATATCTACATATTTAATGCGGTATTATTGAGCCCATTAAGAACAACAATATCGGTGTTTTCAAGCATGCGGTTGATTCAAAGATATTATTGGGCACAGTTCCAATGTGTAACTTCAGTATACAGAAAATACCCGTCATGAGTGAGTTGAGATCAAACGCTGAGGGTTTCGTATACATCTCTGGAGAACTTATAGGACTCGTAAAAAAATGCTGTATTACTAAACTAGGTATTAATAAAACACATAAATTTACTTACTATTTTTCAAGGAAACATTGAAAAATAATAGACAAGAACGGGGCTTGAACCCGCGACCCTTGACGTTCCGTATGATCACTCTACCAACTGAGCTACCTTGTCATTGTTCGAATCTATTTAATTTCAAGCTTCCTTGTATTCGTCTTAAGGAGACAACTGGCGATATTTATTTAGCAATCATTTATAGATCTACTGAAAATCTTCCTTGAAAAATAGTATCTAATTAATATAGGCATTACATGGACTTAACATGTATAAAAAATATATCATTACATATGATATAAATTTTCATATTTTTTTTTACCTAGTGTAAAGGTATTTTTCTATTCCCTGTATTTTGAGAAGTCTGGCTATAAAGCTATGAGTATCAATTCATTTTGATTTTTTTAACTAGGAATCCATATAAGTAAGTAGATTTCACATGAAAACAATAAATAATTTAACATAATCCTTCTGCTCTTAAATGCCAAAATAAATGGCACAGTATGAATCAATTGGGTTAGAAGAATGAAAATAGTATTAAATGAAAAGTCGGTCCCATAAAAAAGTGTCATGACATGGAGAGAAAAAGCTATTAAGGACAATGCCAAAATAAATGGCACAGTATGAATCAATTGGGTTAGAAGAATGAAAATAGTATTAACTGAAAAGTCGGTCCCATAAAAAAGTGTCATGACATGGAGAGAAAAAGTTAATAAGGACATATCTTTTTATTGGGAAATAGAGAACCCTAAAAATGTACGTCTACTCGACCTCTGGATCAAGATATGACTATGACTCAGAAGACAATGCAGTTCGGAGCAGGTAGGTAGGTACTGTAGTACCTATTCGCTGGCTCAGCGCCAAAACAACATTCAAGACACTTTTTCAAAACATTTTTATTTCTTATTCGAATCATTAACAAAACAAAAATTAGGTCAACAACCCGCTAGTGGTGATGCAATAGTCAAATTTATGATAAAATAGGCAATAGGTGGTCATCTATCGTTTATCAGATGTAGGAATTACGATAAAACTGATAAGATAATATATTACGTCAGTAACGATATGAAAATACATAAAAGTATTATCCTTTAACACAGTGCAAATTATGTTGATATTAGCATGACACAGACTATTCAAAAGATTCGCATACAGTTTTAGTTGCATTCGCATTGATGTAAAATCAAATCATTTACTTTTAAAGTTAGACAAAGGAAACATCAATTTGCGTTAAATTACAGAATATTACGGTTGAGACATCATAGTATTTATGCATAGCATTGGTTGGATATTTAAATATGAATACTTGTCGTGTCGTTTTATCGTGCTTATATAAATTCCAGTTAATACTATCATTTTGTCGTAAAGGTGCAGTTTAAACATAAAACACTTCTTATCTCGTATATCCATCCCTGTTACTTAAACGTCAATGGAAAAAGATAAAATATGTTATAGACACGGGACCATTGAAGTAAGATTATTTATAAAGGGTTTAGTAATTGTTAACTTCTTGTGGTTGATGTGGTTTTCGACTTTGGCCAAGTTCACCAACATTACTAACGCCCCGCATGGGCGCCGGCTGGATCATTCTCAAGGAGGTGCAGCTACATATACGTTATTATACTATTATCATAAGAGTTAAAGCATGATACTCATCTTATTGACGACGTGATGAACAATTTTGGACATAGTGACATTAAAAACAATAAGAGATCTACATTTTCTTGTATCGTTACACTTAACAGGGGGGTGCAAGTGAACCTCCCTCCCGGCGCCCATGACGCCCGTCTGTTAGTTATTTTGGTGAATTTGGGATTTAAAAAGAAAAAAAGAACGGGCGTATTGAGAACGTGCTTTCCTTGGAAGCCGATTAAAAATCTCCAACTTGAACTTGAATAAATGTGTACTTTTAAAACAGCGGTTTCATTTTTCTAGCTGTGTTATTTTGGTACGATGGTGAATATGGCTCTAAATACTTATAATTGTGACACTCGTTTCCTATTCGTGGGATTTGAGATACGCGACCTCGGGATGACGTCAAGAGCAGCAGCGTCCTCTTGTCTACTAATACCAACAACTTGAATTACGACCAAGAGTGTGCCAACGTGCTGTATGAGAAGGGAACGAATATAGCGGGAAATTCGAAAACATAAGTGTTTTTTTTTCTTTCGTTTAGCAGAATTGCTTCCAAACTTGAAAAACAAAAACCATATTTTACTGAATTTGCGCGGCTGCATTGAGCGGTAGTTGTGGTCTCATGTCGTTTATCGACTGAAGTTATTACGATGATTAGTTAGTTGTTAGTGATTAAATATTCAATATTTATATTAAATATATTATAATAATGATTTCTTATTACCCATATTTTCTTAAGTGACGTCTCTAAAATTTTTCGACTCTTTTACCGTCTAGGTCAGGGCTTCCCAAACTGTGCGTCGCGACGCCCTGAGGCGTCTTGGCATTATCCCGGGGGCGTCGTGAGGCGATCCACATACGGTATGACGATACACTCGGTAAATTCAATAGACAGGCAATCTACATTAGATTGCCTGTCTGTTGATTTTACCGAGTAAGCATCGACTATAAAAAATTTAAACGTAATTTGTTTTATTTTTGATAACTTGTTACTAGGCGATCTACACACTGGTAGGCACTATTTGGCTGGAAGGGGAGGGAGTCTAAAAAAAAAAATAGCGTGCTCCCAAGGGCATCACAGTAAAATAAGTTTGGGAAGCCCTGGTCTAGGCTGTTTAATGATGTTTTAACTTTATGGGTCCTTAACCTTGATAAGTGCGAGCGTCACCATGTGGCAATTTAACGAAAGATCCTACATACCTTCTAAGGTTTCACATCGATTTATCTACTAGAACATTTCGACCCTCTTCAAACATTATCGTACGATAATAAACAAAATAAGATAGCATACGGATTTCGCGTCGCTGGTTCATTGGCGTTGTAAAGCGGTGACGTATTCATGAACATCAGTATTTTCCGTGCCAACGCCTTTAGAATGACGGCTTGTTTTTGTTTGCATTGTAAGTTTGGGTGATAAAACTAATCTATCATGTCCAATTATAATTTATAACGTTGATATATCAAGAGATTGTATCTTAAGTTTTGTAACACCATAGATTAACGTATGCCATTAATATATGTTACGTAAAGTTAATACAGGTACGTGTAGGATGAAGAATAGTACGATATTGCACGAGATTTAAAATGAATTCCGTAGTGGGTGTCTCTGTCTTGGGTTCGAACCTGCAGCCTGTGACTTGCAAGTCCAACAGATGTACCACTGATCATTGATTGCGTAATACGTTGAAAATCGATCGGTTTTTACATATTGAATAGTAAAGTTACAATATTATATATATACAATAATAGCTAAGCATGCGTTAATGCTTTTTCAAAGACATATCTTGAAAAGTTACAATATTAAATGGAAAAATAAAGAAAGAATACGGTCGCGAACAGGATTCGTTCGAATCCTGTTCGCGACCGTATTCTTCTTTTTCCATTTAATATTGTAACTTTAGAATTCGCTAAGCATGCGTTAATGCTTTCCAAAGATTTATCTTGAATTATTAAGGTAATTCCATTCTTTACGACGTATTAGATGCAAAGTTGGTCGTGTCGGTTCGGTCACCTGAATAGGTACTGAATTGATTGGAATGACGTCGCCATATGACGTGTTAAAATATGGAAGAAGAATTCGCGGTGGTGAGCAGAGGTCCAGATGGCTTAGTGGTCAGAGCGCCTGGAGTATTTATCCGGGAGGCGCAGGTTCGAATCCTGTTCGCGACCGTATTCTTTTTCCATTTAATATTGTAACTTTAGAGTTCGCTAAGCATGCGTTAATGCTTTTCAAAGATATATCTTGAATATTGAATAGTCTCTCGGACTCGCTGGTTATCATATTTATAAGGGTGAATTCACATCAGAATGCGCCGCAATCGGCTAATGAAATGCTGCTGAGGCATAACATCATGAGCATTTTAGCTATAGAAAAATCACTGTGTTGACTCCGACATGTTATGGTATGCGATCAACCTTAATTTCCTTTGTAAATACTTAGTTAATACAGGTCCTACTCACAATCTCGAGTCAGCCAACCGTGACAAATTTACGGTACTTATTTGCAGGGGTTGGAATGCGGCAGCCAATTCACAGCTGCTCAGTCTAGAATAGATATATTACTAGAAGTGTACATGGGAAAACTGATTACTTATGTAATCAATGCAATGTATTTGCATAATAACTTTACTAAACAGTAATGTGTTTTAAAACAAAGTGATCATATATTTGTATGAGTTGCAATAGTCATGACTTTTATTGTGTAGCAAGCAAATGTGTGTGTGTTGACTGACTCTTATGAATACTATGATAAAGGTCATTTTGAATGAGAGTGAACACTTGCGATGTGCAATAAACATCATACCTACATTATTATAAAACTGCTTCCTGGAATTCATATTTAATTAGTTACCCATTACACAGGTCCTTATATTTGTATAAGTATGTACAGTATAAAAATCAATGAATCAAATGTAATAGCCATAATTACGAGTAAGGAAAAACGAAAACTTCCTACTATTTATCTGTGTAAGTTGGAAAATAATGTACTAAATATAAATAAAAAAGGAATGTACATCCCTTTTTTTCGCAATATCATTTCTACTTAAAAAAAAACTGTCTATACATAAATAACAGTTAGGACCTGAGGACAGACACAACTAAGAAAATAGTGATAGAAATTATAATAAAACAACTTTTAACCGGATTAATCGCGCAAACCTAAGATATTACTAGTGATAGAAAGTTAATAATATGATCAAAATAAAACTTGATAAATCTTGATATAATATAACATGGAGTATTGTGAAAGGATTGCATAAATGTTTGTGATTATTATTTTTAAGATATACTTTTTTTTGTAATTAATTTATTTTGTTACTTTTAAACTGATTAAAATTGTCATATTTTATATATTGCTATAAATTTTATAGGAATATACTTATATGACAATTTTATAGGGAAGATATATAGATCTGTATTATTTTATAGTATAAAATAATATGGATCATCCTGATTACTAAACTTTTGGTTATAATGTTCTATTCTAAATACAATGGAAGCAAAAAAATTAAAACACTGTCAAGCTTTGTTTTATTATGGTCATCATGACAGTTACACCAATAATACTAGTATTTATTAATATGGCAAAGCCAAGCATTAAGCTGTTGCCTCAGTCATTAGCAGACACAATAGATTTTTATTGTTACAACGTACAGATCTGTATGTTACTGAGCCGAAAGGTTAACCCTCTGACTCACTAATTAGCAGACACAATAGATTTTAATTGTTATGACGTACATAGTTATATGTGCGTGAGTCAGAGAGTTAATATACATTTATTTATATTGAAACTTTTAAAAGTATTTCAACTCACATGATCACCAGTGCCAGCAAGATGTAGACAGACAGGTTTGCAGCCCTTCTCCGGCCAGTGGACCGGCAGCAGAGCTTGGAAATGAGCCTTTTGGGCTATTTCGGGCACAATTCCTGGCAGGTACCGCTCCAATGGTGTCACAAAGTAGCCTTCCAAGAGCTTGCAGTCTGACATGGTTTGTTGCTGCAAAGTAAAGATATTGATGGGAAATTGAGATGTAAAACTATTTAAATGAAAAAAAAATCGATTTAAGAACTATATACACAATGTTTTGATGGTTAACATCTTGTTGATCCAGGATGTTGTAACTTATAGAATAAGATCAGGGAATGTACACTGTTTCTTATGAGATCTTTGGCCTATAGAGGTATGGCTATAGGCTGGTACAAATTTAAATAAATATTAGTACAAATATAATAATTAGTATTTAAAATTTTATTCTGTTTTTATAGTACACTATTTTTACTTCACCAAATGCAAAGTTATTCCTCATAAATAAGTAATAGTACATTCCATGTAGGTACATACCTTGTGATTGTTTAATCTATTAGGCTATTAAGATTTCGTTAATGTTGGATTCAATTTAATAAAATTAGAAAACAACATTAAAACAAATAAAAAGAAAAATCTGCAATACAGGCTCAAACTGAATGTTTACCTTGGTAATCGTAACAGGATAGTCTCTTTCTACTAACTTGAAGCATTCATCCCGGTTCGACACAACTTTCCTGAACTCGAATAACCTTAAAACACAACATGAAACAGCTTGTAAACAAAAGATATAAATCACGACAAGAACACAATTTCTCAGCTTGGCGGCAAAACCGTTACACAACAGTTAAAGCACATGTACTAGCAGGAATCTGACCTTCGCAAGTTCTCTGGTTTCCCCCATCCTTTGGTAAAAAACTTGGTCAGAAGAATACTTCTGTACATAGCATCCAATCTGCTAGCCGACATGTTTAGTGACCTGGACGGTTATGACCTGTTCCACTGATCAGTTTTATTTAAGAAATCTAATTTGATTTCTCTGTTACGATTACAACTCGTTGTCAATACATTTTGGTTGAGTGAGAATGACTGAATGAGAAATGTCAACATTGTCAACAAGTTTTTTCCGGGCGGTCAGCTGTTAGGTGTCAGTTTGACAGACATGATAGTTCAATGACGTTATGTTACAAATTACGCAGAGTACCAAACAAATAATTTAAAAAGATGCGAAGATACAGTGATCTGCTATCATCACCAATAATTATCCATTCGGTCTGATATTATAAACATACATTTTATAGTAAGATATCATAATTATATTTTCGTTTCTTTGTAAGTTGGGATGGTCATGCTTGAGTGGTGTGATTAAGTAGTATACGATATAGGTAGTGATTAACATACGTTTCAAGATCCATTGCCACATGAGCTGACATGGGTGTTCCGGCTTTCTCTAGATAATTCATTGTTTTCTTAGCCTCATCGGCTTCATCTAAACTTTTATAAATACCATTTAGATTTTATGTAAATGTTTAATTTTATGACAATTGTTAGTGTAGGTAACTATTTGTAACGGTTAGGTTTCCTCTCTCTAGAAGGAAGACTTGAAAAAGCTAATTTCACCCTGACCTTGATCTAATACACCAAGCAGCTCACTTTTAAGCCGATTTTTTTGCTAATTGGATAGCGTCTTCACGAACTTAACAACGTCAAAAATCGGCTGTACGGTTATCATACAAAGATGTGAATGGGAAAAATTAGTGTTTGGGTTGGAAATATGAAATTAGTGACTTTACAGATATTTAATCTAATTTATACATATATTTAAACTAGCTGTGCCCCGCAAACGTTGTTCTGCCATAGGTATCAATTTTCTGGATAGGGCCACCCTTATCACCTAGGGGTATAAAAAATAGCCTACGACCTATTCTCAGACCTACCAAATATACACAAAAAAAAACATAAAAATCAGTCAAGTCTTTTCGGAGGAGTTCGATAACAAACAGTGTGACACATATTTTTTATAACAGATAAATAAAAACATTAAAAAAAAAGATTTTCTGAAGTTGTCTACGAAAATCTACTCGGCGGTAGTCCATACGGCCGAAACAGTATTGCGCATGCCCGACACGCGGAATTAAGCATAACTTAAGGAGGCCCCCTTATTTAATTCATACTGTACGGAGGTTGGCATGGCTTAGATAACAAATTCAAATTCATTTATTTCACAAAACACATTACAACAAGTATTGTCAATTTATTGCACTATGACTCATAAACTAGGATATCGTGTTAATCCGTTAGACTTCATGATAGATCAACCTTTGTATAAGAGCAAATGAATAGGTTCATATGGCATTTAATAGGTATGTTATCAGAGCGCCTGGAGTATTTATCCAAGACGAGCAAGTTCAAATTCTGCTCAAGACCGTATTGCTCTTGTTCAATTCGCGGCGCTCGTTAAAAACCGATCTAAATCCTACTTCCTACTAATATTATAAACGCCAAAGTTTGAATATATTGCATATATATGAAATTTGGCACACAGTTTAAGTATATCGTGGATTAACACATAGGGTAGTTTTTATCCTGGTTGGACCTAATTCTGAAGTCCACGCAGACGAAGTCGCGGGCAGAAGCTAGTGTTTTATAAAAGGAGTCCACATCATTTTATATTAAAAGCGTTCCAAGTGCAAACTTTGGGTATAAATTGGCATTTCGGAAAGTGTTATGTTTGGATGGCTTCATGAGTTCCATTATCGCCCGGAACAAATATTTTAGTGGTTCATAATTTGTAGTTCCGGGTGTGTGTGGTTATAGAGCCCCGAGGCGCTCGTCTGTAGCGGCACCCACGACTACTACAAAAGATTTATGTAAATCGTTGGCTTAAAAATATGGTTGCTGAAGTAGGTAGGTACCTACTCTACTCTGTCTTCGAATTATATTATCATATTCATATCTGTATGTGTGTATCTTACAATGATAATTACTACTAGTCAGCAGGCTTGAATCCTGACAAAGGATCTATTCTGAGGATATTGACTGACGGACGACACTGATCGCTCGTGTAAATTGCTTTGGTATATTGATGGTATATTGAGCTGGACCTGGCAAGATTAAAAACCACTTTTATGTAAGTTAGGACATTATTTCTTTTAGGTACCTACCGACTAAATTAAAATGACACGCGGTTACAACAACTAAGTGCGATCAGCGCCAATATTCGATGAAAATAAAAAAAAGGCTTATTTCTGAAACTGTCATCTATCTGGAGTCCAAAACATAACAACTTAACATAGCATCATGCCTGTATTCCCCGAGGGATTAGGTAGAGGTGTGCACAGTAGTACACCCACATTTCACCAATGCTGCATGTGCTGAATGTAATAGGTGGTGAGCCTATTGCCATCAACCGGCCACAATTCCTAACTCTGGGCTCTGGCTAACTTTTCAAAAAACCCAATAACACTGCTTGACCCGGGAATCGAACCCAGTGAGGCAGAGAAACAATAGGAAGTCTAATCTAATTATACATATGATCAAATATCATATGTATAATTTTATTTATCACAATTACGTGCATTACCAATACTCGTTGCAGACGATCGACGATTCGAGTACGGATCTTGGTCGACAAACTTGTCGAATCGATAAAAGTTTAAATGTATTGAATTTTATCGTTTTATCAACAACTAAATATTATTTTAGACGTTTAAAGTCGATTCGATTTCGATTCGGATGCGTGTTAATCGACTTCTGTCGTTGCCTGTCTGATTTGCTGCTATGTACCTACTATAGTTAATAACAACCCTGGAGGACACTTAATTATTTTCCCTATCAATGAAAATGATTTCCGCAGTGGAAGCCTTGTGGTGCGATCGATAAACTGATAAGTCAAAGGTCGCAAGTTCGAATCCAAATCATGCACCAGGCTGTGACTGGATATTCAGGTGCGTTTTAGAAATTAAATAACTTGCTTATAACAATGAAGGAAAACATCGTAAGAAAACCAGAAACATCTGAAAAATGTTTTATAATGTGCCTACGCTCAATCACGTAGCTTCAAGATTATTTAGTGGAGCAATTAAAATATCATTTAGATATCAACTTAACGCATTATTCGCAATGTTATTGATTGTCAATTAACTACAATGGTCCAATCATTGTAATTGCACATGCATTACACACCAATTGTGGATTGTATAAAAGGATATAACTATGTCATTATTATCACATAGATTATTTAAACAGTGTTAGTACTGTAATATTACCTACATAATCCCACATACATGCCTACTCGTAATTAATCAGTAGTTACATACCTACCTACGACTAGCTTGCAAGTAACTACATTGGTAGGTACGTGAATAAGATTTTTTTGTGGGAATTAAACTTACGTGATGATGATGATACATGAGCAGGATTAAAACCTGCGCCTACCGGATAAACTTCAGGCGCTCTGACCAACTAAGCAATCTCGACCGCTCCTCACTATCATGAGTCATGCTTCGGCACGAATGGGCGGGCTCGACCGGAGTGATACCACAGCCTCACAAAAAACCGGCGGGAAACAACGTTTGCGTTGTGTTTCGCCGAGTGAGTGAGGGTACCGGAGACCCAAACCCTTGAAAAGGCCGGTAACGCAGTTGCGACTCAGTTGGGGTTGCATGGGCGGCGGTAATCGCTTACCGTCAGGCGATCCATCTGCTTGGTCGCCCCCTATCCCGAATTCTTTTTTCACATTTTAATACGTATTTTGGGACCGTCATCGCACTCTATTCAGTAATGAAAATACGGTGGTAAGAAAAATACAGAAGTGAGCAGGACTCCAACCTGCTCCTCCCTGATATACTGTTCAGTCACCTGTATATAGTACAGTATAATATAGCGTAGCCGGGCATAGCCGGGAGGCGCCGGTATTTTTTTTCCCACATTTTTTTAAATCTTTATTTAGTCTTTCATCACAAATGCATTAATATTAATATAATTCTTATTATTTTTCTTCCTCCTTGTAGTTAGGAACTGAATTACTTAGAGTCAAAATTAATAATACCTGTAATACCTAATTATTTAATAGTAAGTACTACTAGTAGGATAAAAGGTATATTACGACTTCCAGTATCCACAAAAGGAGTGCTCCCATTACTAATATATTAGGCATTTTAAATGCAAATTTTTACGTAGGATGATCCTATTTCGAGACGGTCCGTGTTAATGAGAAATGTGTCATTTCTTATAAATGGTAATACAAAGTCGTATTTAATAATAATTTATTAGAAGATCGTTTATCAGTATAATAGGAAGAATGGAAGATGTCCCTGAAAACTGTCAGATATGTCAAATACTTATTTCATTTTACGAAATAATTTATTATACCTAAAAGAAAATAGGTATTTAATTTAGTAACTACCCGTAAATCCTATTAACTACCTTTACTACTAAATAATCTTTTCGGGTCGTGTACAGGGTTTGAACTAGGCTTTAACTAAGAAACTACTTAGGCTGTACCTAAGAATTAATATAAAATTGAAAAATGTATATCTATCGATCATTATTGTATACTATTTTAAGATTGCAGTAATCTGCAAGAAAAGAGACGAACTAATGTCATGAACTGACTTTGCCAATGTCGTACCTACGTTACTATACGTTGCTAAAATGTAATTTAAGCAATTGTTTTTCAGATTTATCTTATTAAATACAATAGGGGTCAATTAATATTGGTCAATAATTAAAAACCCATAGAATCAGGTGTTTGAAAATCATTACGTAATTGCGTGGGTTGGAATTGAGTCAGTTAACTCTGCCGTATACCTAGTCGATCGCCAAAAAATTATGCTAAACTTGGTATTTAAGTTGTAATATGTTATCCGAATCTTCAGGATATAGATGATAATTGAGAAGATTTTATTATTTTATTTGTTTGTTATGGTCCGCTGTTATTGCCGGTCGTGGTATTTTGTTACTAGGCGTGTTTGCGTAGGATTACTTAATATGATTTTTGGTTGTTAGTGTTTCTATGGATTTGTTATTGGTGTCCGACCGAATACCTAATACTTAATTGCTTTTTGTGTCGAATAGGTAGGTACCTACTGAATCTTTTTTATCGACATGGTACCTTTATTGTGATAAATAAAATTTCCTAGATTATGATTATTTATTATCATAGGTTTTTAAAAAACAAAGGGTGTGTAGTCCAACCTGTCCAACAATCATTAGGTACATTGTTGTCGTCAAGCTGACAGCTACCCTAAGCCGTAGACGACAGGCAGTTTTAGTACTAATTTGGGAAATTCATATTGCAAAATAAACATAGCTTCACGTCGCGTCGTCCCGAAGGGTTATGCACGGAAGTCACTAGTATGCTCTACTGAACGTGTAACTGTTACGGTTAATATTTAATAAAGATACTGGTAAAATGCGGTTTGAGGCATATAAGAATTATAAGGCGAATTTCACTTGAATAGCTGTTCTGGAAGCGCCTATTTATTTACTACGTACGTACTTTGCATTACTTTTGTTATTAAGTCCCATGTAACAGGTGGCTGGTGAGTCTGTTGCCATCAACCAGGCACAATTCGACACCCTGGACTGCAACTGAGAATACTAACAGAAAAAATCATAAGCACTGCTTGACGCGGGAATCGGACCCAGGACTTCTCGTTAAATTGCCACGCTTTAGACCACTAGACCAACGAGGCAGGCAAAAGGTACCTACACCAATAAATATCATGGAAAAAACGAATATCATTGGGAAAACTAAAGGATTTGCTAACGAAATATCAAACAAATAAAATGAAATGCCTAGTTCAGCTTAGTGCCGATGACATCATTTAGTGCGTGATATGTATCACTCATTAACATGGCCGTCAAAGTTCGCTCACACCAAATATGGCGCGAAAGAAAAGTCGTTGGGCACAATTTAATTTCAAAATAAGACTGGCCTTTATTCTATGTTCCGCTTGCTTGATGTTGTAGATAAATAGTTTTATAATTTGAATTAGAATAGACTCTTTCACTGTTAAAGGGCGTGGATTTTTTATACAAAAACATGTACGGATGATAATGGATATGCTCCGTTTCATTCATCCATTACGGCCCAAAAATGTTCTCTACTAAACGGGATCACCGTTTTAAAATGTATTGCGTAAACTTTGAACTCAAACCTCATAATGTTTGTGGAGTTTAGTACGTAGGCACTGCAGACTGCTAGGAACCACCTAAAAATCACCTTTTTTTTACCTGGATTTGCGTATCTCCAACTCGGACCAATGAACTGGGCAGCTCTTTGCTCCTCTCCAGTTTATGGAACCAGAGCACCTTAGTTTTATGAGGCGCTTTCTCTAGACTCACAAAGGTGGATTTGAAGGTCAAGTATCACCTGTTTAGCAAATAACATTAACGCTGAAGGGGAGGCTAACTCGCAGGACCGCGACTTGAACGCGAGGTTCCACAAAAGTGGACCGAAAACTGACCCCTGCGGAATGCCATACGTAATCTCCCTCCGGTGGTACTCCATGTCACAGAACAGAAAGAAGTAGACGTACTTCAGAGTCACAAATTGTATCTATAAATGACTACGGAAATGCTTGGCTCAAAATCTATCCTTTAAATAAATAATAATAAAAAAAAACCTTATTTCTCTTGCCGTCAAAACGTAACACGTTTTTATTAAAAAAAAAGGGATACAATGTACCTATTTAATGGTATATTTCTAATCAGGATTAAAATTATTTTTAACTTTTTAGTTCTTTTTATTAAAAAGTAATAAAAACCTGTCGGGGTACACGAAACTCCCGAGCTCGCTTCGCTCGCTCATGGATCAATTTCGTTTATTTTCTTTCATAATCCTGATATATTGTCGACTATTATAGTGGTTTAGTATTTACGTCATTAAAAATTTTCATCATTTTTTAACCGACTTCCAAAAAATCATTTCATCTTTTTTTTTATATTTGTTACCTCAGGACTCCGTCGTTTATGAACCGATTTTATTTGGCACCGACTCCGAAAATAATAATAATTGTATAGTATTGTCCTAATAAATTGATTTTATTCAGAAACCTTAAAATTTAACCTTAAAAAAAAATTGAATTTAAATTGAAGTAAGTAAATAATGCAATTTTTTTTTACTTTTTAGTGCATTTTTGGAGTCGGTTCTTTTTTTTTGTTAAAAATTAATTTATTTGCTATTGACAAGTAAAATAAAATTAGTTTATTATTGTTATGACATACAGAGCCATATGCGACAAAAAATCGAACTAAAATCAACAATCTGACAGTTCATTTCACACTGGTTTACATAATCTCATAACGATAAACGCAAAACGTTCATTCAATTCTGCGTGTTATAGTTCATTAATTATGTAAAACCGCTAAACGTCGTTCAGCTGTTTTTCATAACAGTACTGTTTTGTAAATCAGCTAGCAGTTTTGTAAAACAGCTTATTCTACAATCCATCTGCGACATATATACACCCTCATACCATTCAGCCCTCAGCACGCGCTCACCTTGGCATTGTGTCCATCTAATCAAATAGAATTCACATGGAACGAATTTTTTTTCCCAAATCTGATGGGGTTGCATATGGATATTATCTAGATATTTTTTGGTCCTAGGACCAAAGTACTCATTAAGACGAATCAAACGAACCCAAATTCGATGCGGTTACGTCGTTTTATTACGGACATCCTATGGCCACCTTCCAGCTTCATCAACAAACCCTGGTTACCATTAAAGACCTATGAATCATACGAGCTCAATCATCAATGTGGTTATGTTGTTTTATAACTAGTAATAGTAATAGTATATTTATTTCTCTCAAAAAGGTACAATGATTGGTTACAGTAATATAAGTTATAACTTATGAGCTAACCTTTGTGAGAGCTGGAGTCTGTACTAGGTTCCGGACCTGTATGACGGATCACCAGGCTCTCACCCTCTTAAATATGATAATCCCGAGAGGAAAATAATTAACAAAAAATATATACACATCAACCCCTTAAAAGGAAATTACCTAATAAATTAGGACCTTATAGATGCGTGTGGGTGTGTTTTTGTGTTAGTGTTTGTGTGTGTGTGTGTGTGTGTGTGTGTGTGTGTGTGTGTGTGTGTGTGTGTGTGTGTGTGTGTGTGTGTGTGTTTGTGTATGTGTAGTGTGTGTAGTGTGTGTATGTGTGCGCGCACAAGTTTAGGTGTACGAAAGTTTTTTTTGACTTCCTATGGCCACCTTCTAGCTCCATCCCACCCTGGATACCATCTAAAGACAAATTACTCATCAAGACGAATCACACGAGTCCAAACTCGATGGGGTTGCGTTGTTTCATTACAGAGTTCCTATGGCCACCTTCCAGCTCCATCATCAGATCAGCTCCATGTCATGATAATATTGCATTGTCATGCGATATACATATGCGTGCAAAATTTCAGCTCAATCGGAAACCGGGAAGTGTATCAAATTTAACTTGCAAGTTTTGATTACAGACAGACAAAGGGACAAGTGAAACTAAATAAAAGTTTTTAACAAGATGAAATTATTTTTAAAGTTAAAAAGCACGCCTTCCATTTAAAATCTTACTAGTCTATGTAACCCGGGATAATGTAAGGATTCTAACGATACCGTATACATCGAAATCGGTTGAGGCATTTAGAAAATAGTGGATTATAGAAACTGCCCCACTGTCCACAGTTTAGTCGTTTATAAATAAAACACAAAGCCACTTAATAAATTGATTACTGGACTTCCCCAGTCCGTATTTGTATCTCAGCGTGTTCTTTAACAAACATGGTAACTAATTAAGTGGGTATCTTTGAATACACAGTAGAGCCTTTCAACATGTAGGTACACTAAAATAGAATCTTGCCTTTTCATTGAAACTCACGTCAATGCAGTTAGTCATAGCAACAGTCCAAATCTTCGTAAAAAGAAATGAATAGGTACTTACTAGGTAATTCAATATATAAGAAGTCGTAATTTCATCTTTATTATCAGAAAACATTTTCCAGTTTTCCCAAGTACGTGAGATCGGGTCAGGCTTAAAATTCCAGTATTATATTATAATCTCCTGTGATTCACAGTGTTAATAACTACTCGTAATACATTTTTAACATCTATGTTAGTAAAGTACCTCTGTTATAGTTCATAGGAGCTACATAAGTCTTACTGCTACTGTGCAACTAAAATCAATTAACGTTTCATAAGTGCATGTAATATTACCTATTTGAAATAAAAACCTTTGACTTTGACTTTACTCTGGCAGACACGCGAGTGTATACCCGTGCCTCCATGCGCTCTGCTTGGCATTGATCCTGCTACTTTCATATGATGGCATAAAAATTATCGACTTGAGCCTCAGCAATGTCAGAGATGCGCTGCAAAAGCGTGGGAGCCCGATCAGCACGTTAAAACCATTATTATAGTTTAGGATGTTGATGGGATTTCGCATATCTAAATATGATTACTGCCACGAGATATCGTATACCTCGTGGTAAAAGTGGTCGTCAAGCTTTCAGGCATCTGACTAAGTGGTACTGCTCTATGATGTTCTCCGAGGCACGAAGGGGTCGATATGAAATAGTAATCCATATACAGACCGTCCGCGGCAAGCGCAAAATCTTCTTTCTGTGCAGCTGCTACATTTAGCCACGAATCCTTCAAGTCGTTATATGATGAAAAAATAGTTTTTATAGATGGTTAAGTAGACCAGATTTAATAAATCTGCTACAATGACATAATTAACCTTTCAGCTCAGTAACGTACAGATCTGTACGTTGTAACAATAAAAATCTATTGTGTCTGCTAATGACTGACGCAACAGCTTAACATCTTCATTAAGGTGCAACAATAAAATAATACAAGTGGTTGCGCAGGTGGGTGAGAAGTCGCCGTCTGCGTTATGGGTCGAGTGTTCGAAAGACACAGGGAACAAGTGTATTACATTTGTATGACCTTGTTGGTGTATAACAGATTTGTGTTTGTAAATGCACCAATGGAATACGTAATCGTCCAGGCCGTATTTCGGTCACAGCGGCCTATATCCGATGAGATTAGCCAAATACGCAGGAGATATTATAATGCACAAGTGTATGTGCAAACACAAGTGCACTCCCTCTTCCTTCACTGTCATAGTGCGACGGCAATCCGACATGACCGGCGCAGGACCGACAGCTTTATGTGCTTTAAGAAGAACGAGGGTATCATACCACCAACTTCCTAACTCCGGGCTGCTCCTGGGAATTTCTTAACAGAAAAAACCCAATAACACTTTGCCCGACTTGGGAATCCCGACCAGTAGACCAATGAGGCAGTATAAAAAAAGGCAGTATAGCAATAATAACAACAGTGTGGCATCACCTCAATGTACCGTACTAAAAAGGGTGCATTGCATCGGTGCATAGTTATAAGAGAGAAAAGAAGAGCTATCACTGATTCCCAATAAGTAGATAGTTTACTTACTTACAACTAACATAATATCAGTTCAAGATAAATCTTTGAAAAGCATTAACGCATGCTCAGCGAACTCTAAAGTTATTATATTAAATGGAAAAAGAATACGGTCGCGAACAGGATTCGAACCTGCGCCTCCCAGATGAATACTCCAGGCGCTCTGACCACTAAGCCATCTCGACCTGGAGTATTCATCCGGGAGGCGCAGGTTCGAATCTTTTATAATAACTTTATAATATCAGCTTTAAATTTTTTCTCATGTGGGAGCCTTGCACGAGCACTTTATTTTACATGAAAATAGCTCAAGCCAGAACATATTGAAAATGCTCTTCGCAGTCAACAAAGTTGGTTCAGAGGCCTGAGTGTCCAGGGATCTTCTTTACTTGTGCCCATATTTCTGCTAAGCTCGAAGGACTTCCTTCCTGTTACAACAGCCGGGTTCAACGCCTGTCACTGAGAATACCTATGTATTATGCACATATTTCGTACAAAAAGTAGGTACGCATCTATAGGCGGCTTTGCAGGCAGCGCAGCGTAGGCGCTACCGACAGTATAAGGCCGGTGCACATACGACACGGACTGTTATCTCATCGCAAGACAATACTCGAAACAGACGTAAGTGTCATCTGTGGATTTTGGCGCTATTTAATTTGATTTGAAAAATAACAGTGGAATAAGATCTTAAGATTAATAAATATTTTTGCTACTGTGCAGTGAGTGATAAAATTTTGTTAATTTATTAAAACACTGGCAACTAACAATAATTTGGATATGTAAACTTGGTAAAGAGGTGTAATGTAAACAAAAAATCTATTTCGTGTTATTTGCTTGGTAGTTTGTAGGTCGTTATAGTGCTATTAGAGTGGTAGGTATCCGTACTTGCTTCCTATTTAATAAATGGTAAAAATATTATTTATAAATTACCATTATTAGGTTTTATAACAGTGAATGTTATTAAACTAACTCCTAGAAATCCATCTATCTTAATATATATAAATCTCGTGTCACAATGTTTGTCCTCAATGGACTCCTAAACCACTTAACCGATTATAATAAAATTCGCACACCATGTGCAGTTCGATCCAACTTGAGAGATAGGATAGTTTAAATCTCAAATTATAGTCGCGTGCGAAGCCGGGACGGACCGCTAGTATATATATATAAATGAATCGCGGAAATGTTTGTACGCGTATAACTTCCGAACGACTGCACCAAATTGGATAAATTTTTTTTGTGTTCTTTATTGTCAGGACACAACAGGAACAGGTTGGTATAAAAGAAAATTAAAAAAAGGAACAGAAAAAAAATTGCGGTACGGAGTTCGCTGGGTCAGTTAGATATAAATTATTATGTAATACAATAGTTGGAAATATAAATAAGTACCTACCTACTTATACTTACTGTCTACTGCTAGAAAAAACTACTTAGCATAGGTGCACTTATAAGTACTCGTAATATTCATTCATAATTGATCGCATCATTTTTCGGTTTAGCGAATGAAGTAAGTATTTGCACAAGATTACAATCAACTCGTCATTAAACCATATACAGAAGAAAATGTGGAGGTCACTCGCATTTATATTTACCAAATGACTCAGTAAACCACATACAACCTTCAATGAGGTTGTATTGTAACTCATTCATTGTCTCGTGTTCTCTTCAATGATGATCCCACACGGGGAAGATTTGCTATGAATCAATGAGTTACTGGAAATTTAGATTTGATATAGCTCCGATAGAAACTGATGTGTAAAATAAAACCAAAGAAAATTATGATAGTGTCAACTATAAGATTAAAAAGAGACGCGATACTTTTTAAAAATGAAACTCTAACTTGCTTTTAGTAGGATTTTTCATATTTTAAATATTAAAGAAATACTAATGGCTTAATTTCTCGTATCAGTAACACTGTAACACAGTACCTCTATAAGTATTATAATTTATGTATGCTTGCCGACTATATAATCTGCCTATAACCTTATTCTAATGAATAATAACGAATGTGATAATAAATCAAACACTCTAAGAATATAAACCTCTAGCAAAAATGTTAATGGTATAAACTTATGACTTTATTTTATTAAACTATGTTTCACCAACAAGAAAAAAAATTGTAGAAAACGTTTGACAAACGGGCTTTGGTGAACTACTGGTGGTGATTAGAATAAAAACAAACGTATTGTCATAAGAATACGCAAAATGAGGCGAGACGGTTTTAAAATTACTAAATTCTTTTCTCCGTGATGTCGACAATCTACTTAATTTAATTATATAGTGTTGGTAAGGTATCTTGTGAGGTACCAAACCATAATGAAATCCAGATAGCTAAGGGAGATATTTTAATTCTTCTAGATGGGCGGGAAGGTGTTACTTTTGGCGCCGTTGGTGCTCCTCGTTTTTGGCAGCGTTGATGGTAAGTTAATATATATTATATTTATAGTTGAATTATCGGATGAATACCCTTTAACGCATTTCCCGCTACATGGAAATATAATCTGCATCCAATTGCACAGAATTACAGTGTCAAAGCTATCTACAGATTAGCGCATAGGTACTAACTACTACGACTATATCGTGCGGTAATTTTGTCACAGAAATGAAACGAAAGCAGTGCATGCATCCTGCAATTTTTTAATTTTAATATTGCTTTAATTTATTTTAACTCATAGTAAACTGCAGGCTTCCTTGATGTTTTATAAGCTAGATTGTCTTGAAGAACAAGAGGAAGTCTAGATGAGCTATTTGAGATGAACAACCAACGCGCAACGCTAAAACGAAAACCCCCTGTTGCCCTCCCCTAAATTTGGCCCTGTTAGCAATGTTGCAATTAGAATTCTGTGCTATTCGAGCCAACCTATTATTTAGCCTGACCTTTGAATCTAAGCATTAGGTACCTCTCTTTGGCATATTACTTTGCAATTAACTATTTATATGTTGTTAAAGTTAATATTTTCATAGTCATCATATACTTTTTAGTTACCTACTCTTGGGTACCTTTTTCTTCTAAGTCGTTCGTTGTTATATTTTTCCTATTTCTCTATGTTGAAAATAGCCAGTGCGAAAATAGTGTTATATCTCATCTAGATCTAATTAATAAGGGAGTTTTTTGTTTTTGCCATTTTGTTAGTCCATCTATCGTCAGATATTAGTACTTAATCAAAAAAAACTAATCGAAATTTAACCTATCAACTAAAATTAATGTTAACATTAGCGCTGAGGTTCCCTTGACCTTTTGGCACGTTTTCAATAATTCAATCTTAATGTTATAGGTACTACTAGAGATTTGAAAGTGGAAACTATTATTTATACCTTCTGAGGTTAGATTTAAACATTGAAGAACTAAATGAATATAGGTAGGTACGTAGTTCATCTACAGATATCGTACTATCGTTTTTAAATAGTTATGCCTCTAAAACTGGCCAAAAGCTTTTAAATGTGAAAACTTTTTGGAAGTTAGCTAATGTAAGCAGCAGGATTTAGCGGAAAAGTCTTATTTGAACCGATTTCATATTTGCGCGCAGGTAGTTTGGTCAGGTTGATTCTAACGATATAAAGTATTTTACGTGGATGGATAATGTTATACTGAATCAATATTTGTATTGCAGTATTTTTTTACCAATTTCTTGCTCACCTACGTAGGTACTGTATTGTTATTCTCATGTTAAAGAGAAAAAAAAAAAAAAATATATATATCTCTCTCTTGCTTTCTATAAGAGAGAGAGAGAGACAGACAGAGACTTAATTGCTAATGCTTTAAGTCCTCATTATGTAAGCTTAAACATACCTAACACTCCTCTTTTCATATAATTATTTAACACCAACATTCTCATGAAGCCTTGAAGCTTTATAATTCGTAAATCGGATGCAAATCCAGTCGTTTGGCGCATTCCATAGTTTTCGGTTACCTACGCTGAATCATATAGCACATTCTCAGTAGGTAATTAAAAACTGAATCAATTATTATATCATCGGGTCCATGAAGGTCACACTGCACGAGACAGACTGACCACGCGGAATACGCCCACCAGAGCTTTTCAACGTGTATAACACTACAAAGTGTATCATTCTGTTTTGCTCGAAAATAATGAGTGTAATTTCTGTCTCACTGTATATAATATTGTGTTCGTAACGCAGTTCAGCTTCCCATAACTTTGTAAAGCTCTAAGTAGGCATATTTCTAAATAGGGACCCACCCCGGCTTCGCATTGGTAGCGTTAATTATAATTACTGATATAAAATAAAGCCTATGTTACTCGGTGATAATATAGCTTTCTAATGGTGAAAAAACTTTTAAAGTCAGTGGAGTAGTTTTTGAATTAAATCCTTACAAACAAACAAAGAAACAAAAAATCAAATCATTCCTCTATATAATTTTATTATTATTACATACATACATACATACAATCACGCCTGTATCCTATTGGGGTAGGCAGAGACTATCGATTTCCATTTGCTACGATTCTGACACACCTTCATCTATGTTCATTAACCTCTTCATACATGCTCGCCGACTTAGGTTGCTCCTGACCTGTCCTTTATTGAGAACGTCCGCAATTTGATTGCGGTACGTTCGTCGAGGTCGACCTGCCCCGACTCTTCCATCCACTTTCGCCTCATGTACTAGTTTAGTCAATCGCCTTTCATCCATCCTTTCTACATGCCCAAACCATCTTAGCATACCCTTCTCAATCTTTGTCACTACATCCTCTTTCACTCCACAACGTTCCCTTATCACACTGTTCCTCACTTTATCTTTTAAAGTTACGCCAGACATACTTCTAAGAGCCCTCATCTCTACTGCTATTATTAGATACCTATTAATATAGATATAGATAAAGAGTGTATGTAATCTAGATCGGATACAGAATTTTGAGAAAGGCGAAGGGCAGTACTTTTAAGTTTATGCCTCAGTACTTTTTAAACACCAAGTCAGCAAATCAATCAAATCAAATCATTTATTTCAATGCAAATATGGGTAACTGTACATAGATCATGTTCTTTTATAATAAGGTTCTCATCAGCAAGATGCATCTTCCTTGCTAAGTAAGGACATTTTTATTCTGGGTCCTGAATTCTTCAAATCTGTTTTTAAAATCACCTGCTGCGGAGCGAAAATTTACATTGAAAATATGCTGCTTGTCTGCCAAATGGCGCACCCATTGTGACCAATTTTGCACACGTATTACGAATACAATACGTGTAAAATCGCAAATTTTGTTCTTCGATGATAATTAAACAGACAAACAGCTTTTCATTAAATACGTAAGGACAAAGTGTAACAATGTAATGTAAATCCGTTATTGCGACTTGGCAAGGACGTAAGGTCTCGTGTAGGCGAAGCCTTCGACACAAATAAGGATCGTCGTTGCTAAGGTCTATTCTATGGCTTTTTTATTCGTCATAAAGATGTTTTTGTTGATTGCCAGTATCATGCAAATTGATTAAGCGTGGGGGTTAAATACTTTTTGCTCTATATTATGTTTGTTTTGTTTCATAATGATACCGTTGTTGTCTGCCAGCTTCCTTATTAATGAAGAATTTTTGTTTAATTTTATCATTAATCATTCCATCGATTTCTTGTTTGATTTGAATTGGTTTTCTTCTTCATTTAATTTAACTTCATATGGAAGCCGACTTAATAACTCTTTAATAGATGTAGTAGTCGTTAATTTGTTTAAATAATGTTGAGTTACTAATTGCTTAGCACCTCTGCAAGAAAGTTAGCGATCATTTCATTATTGTGTGATTTCGTATTACTACATTTCTTTGTACCAGGCACCTTTGATAATTCTGCCACATGTTTTTGATTGGAATATTATCCTCATATAATATTGACATTTCAATTATTATTTTCTTTTTCTTCTCGTCTCAGCTCAACGCTACCGCAACTACTACGCCCGTGATTACCTGGGTCGTGACCTGTATGAGCACGGACGCTCTATTTCCGACAACCTGGTGACCTGCGGTCCGCACACCTGCGGAGAAGGGGCTCATTGCATCCACGGCAGCGTGCGGCCTGTCTGCGCCTGCCTGCCAGGATACTCAGGCGATGCACTGACCCAGTGCGTCAAGATCGAATGTATTGGTAAGTTGATTTAGATTTTGCAGACTTTTTATTTCCGAGTGGGCTTGTTTACAACATGTAAATGTCAGTCCATAGAACCTCGACACAATGTTATAACGACAATAGAGAAAGAGTTCCTAAATGGGGGTGATTTATTTATAAGAAAGTTTGAGTACCTATCTTAGAGAAGAAGTTATCATTGGACATAAATGAAGAAGAAATACGAATTTAAATATTTTTTTGTAGACGTCTCTACGTGCTCTCCTTACACCTGGGTCTTGACCAATATCTGACTATTCCTGTTCTATACAGACAACAGTGAGTGCCGCGGCCACCAGAGCTGTGTGAACCAGCACTGCGTCGACCCCTGCGCCGGAACCTGCGGTGTTAACGCTAACTGCGATGTAAGATACTTTAACATACCTATTTTCTTTAATTAAGTATTCATTAAACATTGTAGTTTGTAGTCTCACAGTAATCGCTGATTGACGATGCTAAAAGTATTCAGGGTATCCAAAGATGAATCGCTGATCCCTGATGCTAAAAGTAGTCTTCGCAGGGCGATAGTGATAATAGTTTTTTTTCTATCATCCTTAAAAATAACTACTTCTGACTTGGGTAGACTTCTTTGTAATATCTTATCCTCTTTTTTACTGTTTAACTTATCAAAATACTTTTCTTTCACAGGTGCGTAACCACATCCCTGTGTGTACTTGCCCACCAGGATACACGGGCAATCCTTTCAGCTCCTGCAGAATTGCTGACCCAGGTATAATATTCACGGCTTATTTATCATAACATTACTTTAAACCTCTAGGTAATATGTATATATCGACTTTAGTTTTTGAACTATTTTTTTCGTATTAATTATTATGTTATTACTTTTCACAGAGGAAGCATGCCACCCATCTCCTTGCGGCGTCAACACCAAATGCCACGTCGCCAACAACCAGGCTATCTGTACTTGTCTGCCAGGATACAGGGTGTGTTATGGGTTCTTCCCTGTATTTTTGTTCCGTCTGTTTATTGAATTTGTAAAAACGAAGTAATGAGTAAATGTTTATTAGGTTTGTATTTGAATAGTTGAAAGCTCTATACCATACAACAAAAGCAAGATTATTTACAAAACCTTTTTTCGTTCAGGGTTCTCCATTGTCCGGCTGTCGCCACGAGTGCGATTCGGACGGCGAGTGTGGCGCCCAACAATCATGTCGGGACTTCAAGTGCGTCAGCCCTTGTAGTGACTGTGGAGTCAACGCCGACTGTGAGACTGTCGCCGCTCACCGCGCTATTTGCAAGTGTCCAAGAGTGAGTACCTATAAACAAACTGTGCAAATTGGAGTAGCCTTATATTGTGAGGTGTGGAAGGAATATAGGGAACCCTTTGCCCTGGTGGACAAATTATGCTGAATATATGCAATACAATAAATTTTTAAGCTTTTTATCAGAAAGCCTTCAGCATCAATTGGCTGAGAAACATTGTTAGTACCTACCCACTTAACAAACTAGAACGATGTATCAGATTTTTGTCTAAATCGAATAAAATTAATCTTAATTAGATCATTTATCATTTTTGTCATCCATCAGGGCTACCACGGTGATCCCTACAGGATCTGTTCAGCTGAATGTACTTCCGACGGCGAATCTCCCGGGTAATAAAATTAATCTTAATTAGATCATTTATCATTTTTGTCATCCATCAGGGCTACCACGGCGATCCCTACAGGATCTGTTCAGCTGAATGTACTTCCGATGGCGAATGCCCCAGCTACAAGCCCGCCTGTATCTACAATGCTTGTGTCGACCCTTGTATCAATGCCTGTGGAACCAACGCAGACTGCAACCTCCGAGGTCTTACCCCCATCTGTTCTTGCCCAAGAAACATGACCGGAGATCCCTTCTCCTACTGCAGACCTTTCGAAGCACGTAAGTTGCTTTTAATAAATATTTTTCGGAAACTTTTGACATAGTAAAGCAGGGCCGATACAGAATAGCTTTAATTGTTTTTAGCAATCACTATGGAGTAAAATAATGTTGAGGTAATTGTGTTATTCATTGAATCTTGTTCATTTAAGGGTCAGATCCTTAGATAAACATTCTTCTTCTTTATATCGTGTGGTTGAGGAACAACCTAGATCAAAATTAGTGGTATCCTCAAGGAACCATATTCTGTCCTGCGATCATATCGATATTAAATAATTAGTATATCCTTACGTAATTAGTTGCACTCCTCAAGGTACCATACTCGGCCCCTCTGGTGAGAGCTAAACCATAATTTTTGTGCATATTTATGTTTTTTAATAATTTTACTGACTCGTACAAAGAGGACTGAGCTGGAACTCCATACCAAAATTGATTTGTGAATGATTATATCAGGTGATCTTTGCGAGCCCAATCCTTGCGGTGCCAACGCTAAATGTACTCCTGGTCACGACCGCACTGGAGCTGAGCGTCCTGTCTGCACATGTCCTTCTGGATACATCGGCAATGCTCTCGTGTCTTGCGAACGAGTAAGTTAAATATTTTATTTTGTGTTGCTAACGTGACGTACCTTATGCATATTTATGCATAGTCCAAAGGGCTTTAGCCATGTCTCTAAGTCTCTGGGCGGTTATTTTAATTGTTTATGTAGATAATTCTTACAATTGAGTCACTGCCCCACAAAACCGTGTTGTCGTTGGTTTAACAGCCTGACGCTGTAGTTCTTACTGTATCATAAAAAAGTATCTTACATAATTAAAGAAAACGTACCGAATATGTAGGTATGAATTGAAGCGTTATACGTTTTTCACAAGAATTTGAGTTACAATAATACTTACCAATTTACTTCGTTAACAAATATATTCCCTATACGCTTCATACCTATTATTCCCATTTTTTACCGCTATAACAATAAACTTCCCATGTAGGTATGTCGGAAGTTCTATATCTATTCTATTTATATTTTCCTTCCTTAGGGTGAATGTGAGCTGGATTCCCAGTGCCCGGATAACTTGGCCTGCGTGGGCTATAGATGTGTGGACCCCTGTCTCGGCAACACACAATGCGGCTCTGGAGCCGTCTGCATGTCACGTAGACATATCGCTGTCTGCACCTGCCCCAATGGTATAATTGTTATTTATTTATCTCTCGGTTATATCACGTCGAAATATTATGTTGAGGATGATTCATGGCCAATCCCGTCGACATGAAAATCATACCCATCTAATTTGCATAGTGTTGCGAAAAGATATCCATCAAGGATTATTTGTGTCACCTACAGGTAGACCGACGTTAAATACAGTAGTTACCGCTAAAGATTTAAAGCTGGCTTTATATGAAGCCCTTACGATTTATAAATTACATTGGCCTTCGTTATAGTACCGCGGTAAATATGAGAAGCCTATCAAGTTCTCATTAAATAACAGGCGTAAAGTTAATACCTCGAGTTAGTAGCAAGAATTGATTTATTGGGTTCATTATAGAAATGAGCGTGAAGACTAAATACTAATAAAAATCGATTAGGAACGTTGTAGTATTATTATAGGTATCGGTAATTAGATTATGTATCATGTTAGCATGTTAAACGAGCTTTCATCAGAGTGCTCGTGACTAATAGGTACGAGTACATTGAACTTGATTCGATTGGTTTTAATTTAATATGAGAGTTTTCAAAAGGAGTAGTAATAGGCTGTCCGCTGCATTAACCGGATCTTAATGGCTCGGTCCGATCGTCGTATATTATAATGATCACGGCCATGGTAGGCAACCAGCCCTTACTTACTTAGGAATTAGTAATCTATCGTGCAATGAAACGAAAAGAAGAGGCCTGATTTTTGAGCTAGTAATTCATTTAATTGAAAGTTTGAAGCATGTTGTACCAATTAACGGTTTTTAATATTTTTTATCAGGACGTAATGGTGATGCCCTGGTGAACTGCTACGACACCCAGTCAGTGGTAGCAACTGGTCGTTACTACAGATTTAAGCGTGATGGCAACTACACAAGCGAGCCCGAGGTCGAAGCCCCCGCCGCCGTCGTTACAGAGGTCAAAGAAGCCGAAACTGAAACGAAAGTCGAGGAGAAGAAAGAATAAAACTAAACCCGATTTCACGAATAAAATATGTCTTACTGAGAGCGTGGACCGTTAAATGTACATCATTAGTGTCATATTGACAGGATGTTTGTATTGTGCCAGTGCCATGAAAGAAGACATTTTACTACTCACGATAACATTGTGAAAATAAACGGATATTATGAGATTTGTAATTTAAACTTTCAATTCGATAAATAAAAACTAATAATAGACTTACGCTAATATTTAAAGACATGAAAAGATCTTTTATTCAAAGAATCTAAAGTGAAGAAACGTTGTGAGGCACAAATGCTCTCTTTTTCTATCGTTTAATGAAACAAAAAGAAGAGGCAACAGTTTTGTGTTTTAAATTGAATTGAAAGTTTGAAGCAGGCTTCTAAATGTTTTACCAATTAACTCAGATTGTAAAAAGCTCTCTAGATGTCCATGTTAAGTTGTTGGTCGAATATAGTTACTAATAAGTACATAAATAAATACTGCCAATTGCAATAATATTGTAACTTTATTTCATTTTCTAATATCTAAAAACTATTAAGCACCTTCTGTAGCCTAACCAGGATAGTATAGTAGGATAGTTATAATCGTGCTTAATAAGGTCTTTTTGGTATTTTTTATCTAAATCTGTCTTTAACTATGTGTGTCATTTTTATGTTATTTGTTAAGCCTAAAGCTGTTGTCATGTTAGCTTACTAAAGCCTGTTTTTATTTCTTTCCTTTAACATATATATAAATGCCAAGGACACGAATGATTTCAAAAACGTTAGATGGGTATGATTTTCATGTCGACGGGATTGGCCATGAATCATCCTCAACATAATATTTCGACGTGATATAACCGAGAGATAAATAAATAACAATTATACCATTGGGGCAGGTGCAGACAGCGATATGTCTACGTGACATGCAGACGGCTCCAGAGCCGCATTGTGTGTTGCCGAGACAGGGGTCCACACATCTATAGCCCACGCAGGCCAAGTTATCCGGGCACTGGGAATCCAGCTCACATTCACCCTAAGGAAGGAAAATATAAATAGAATAGATATAGAACTTCCGACATACCTACATGGGAAGTTTATTGTTATAGCGGTAAAAAATGGGAATAATAGGTATGAAGCGTATAGGGAATATATTTGTTAACGAAGTAAATTGGTAAGTATTATTGTAACTCAAATTCTTGTGAAAAACGTATAACGCTTCAATTCATACCTACATATTCGGTACGTTTTCTTTAATTATGTAAGATACTTTTTTATGATACAGTAAGAACTACAGCGTCAGGCTGTTAAACCAACGACAACACGGTTTTGTGGGGCAGTGACTCAATTGTAAGAATTATCTACATAAACAATTAAAATAACCGCCCAGAGACTTAGAGACATGGCTAAAGCCCTTTGGACTATGCATAAATATGCATAAGGTACGTCACGTTAGCAACACAAAATAAAATATTTAACTTACTCGTTCGCAAGACACGAGAGCATTGCCGATGTATCCAGAAGGACATGTGCAGACAGGACGCTCAGCTCCAGTGCGGTCGTGACCAGGAGTACATTTAGCGTTGGCACCGCAAGGATTGGGCTCGCAAAGATCACCTGATATAATCATTCACAAATCAATTTTGGTATGGAGTTCCAGCTCAGTCCTCTTTGTACGAGTCAGTAAAATTATTAAAAAACATAAATATGCACAAAAATTATGGTTTAGCTCTCACCAGAGGGGCCGAGTATGGTACCTTGAGGAGTGCAACTAATTACGTAAGGATATACTAATTATTTAATATCGATATGATCGCAGGACAGAATATGGTTCCTTGAGGATACCACTAATTTTGATCTAGGTTGTTCCTCAACCACACGATATAAAGAAGAAGAATGTTTATCTAAGGATCTGACCCTTAAATGAACAAGATTCAATGAATAACACAATTACCTCAACATTATTTTACTCCATAGTGATTGCTAAAAACAATTAAAGCTATTCTGTATCGGCCCTGCTTTACTATGTCAAAAGTTTCCGAAAAATATTTATTAAAAGCAACTTACGTGCTTCGAAAGGTCTGCAGTAGGAGAAGGGATCTCCGGTCATGTTTCTTGGGCAAGAACAGATGGGGGTAAGACCTCGGAGGTTGCAGTCTGCGTTGGTTCCACAGGCATTGATACAAGGGTCGACACAAGCATTGTAGATACAGGCGGGCTTGTAGCTGGGGCATTCGCCATCGGAAGTACATTCAGCTGAACAGATCCTGTAGGGATCGCCGTGGTAGCCCTGATGGATGACAAAAATGATAAATGATCTAATTAAGATTAATTTTATTACCCGGGAGATTCGCCGTCGGAAGTACATTCAGCTGAACAGATCCTGTAGGGATCACCGTGGTAGCCCTGATGGATGACAAAAATGATAAATGATCTAATTAAGATTAATTTTATTCGATTTAGACAAAAATCTGATACATCGTTCTAGTTTGTTAAGTGGGTAGGTACTAACAATGTTTCTCAGCCAATTGATGCTGAAGGCTTTCTGATAAAAAGCTTAAAAATTTATTGTATTGCATATATTCAGCATAATTTGTCCACCAGGGCAAAGGGTTCCCTATATTCCTTCCACACCTCACAATATAAGGCTACTCCAATTTGCACAGTTTGTTTATAGGTACTCACTCTTGGACACTTGCAAATAGCGCGGTGAGCGGCGACAGTCTCACAGTCGGCGTTGACTCCACAGTCACTACAAGGGCTGACGCACTTGAAGTCCCGACATGATTGTTGGGCGCCACACTCGCCGTCCGAATCGCACTCGTGGCGACAGCCGGACAATGGAGAACCCTGAACGAAAAAAGGTTTTGTAAATAATCTTGCTTTTGTTGTATGGTATAGAGCTTTCAATTTCCAGAGCTTTAAGGAGAGGGTATCGTGAATGCTAGTCTGTGTGCTCAAGGATAAAATGAAATTATCGTAATTATGAATTATAATGGCTATTCAAATACAAACCTAATAAACATTTACTCATTACTTCGTTTTTACAAATTCAATAAACAGACGGAACAAAAATACAGGGAAGAACCCATAACACACCCTGTATCCTGGCAGACAAGTACAGATAGCCTGGTTGTTGGCGACGTGGCATTTGGTGTTGACGCCGCAAGGAGATGGGTGGCATGCTTCCTCTGTGAAAAGTAATAACATAATAATTAATACGAAAAAAATAGTTCAAAAACTAAAGTCGATATATACATATTACCTAGAGGTTTAAAGTAATGTTATGATAAATAAGCCGTGAATATTATACCTGGGTCAGCAATTCTGCAGGAGCTGAAAGGATTGCCCGTGTATCCTGGTGGGCAAGTACACACAGGGATGTGGTTACGCACCTGTGAAAGAAAAGTATTTTGATAAGTTAAACAGTAAAAAAGAGGATAAGATATTACAAAGAAGTCTACCCAAGTCAGAAGTAGTTATTTTTAAGGATGATAGAAAAAAAACTATTATCACTATCGCCCTGCGAAGACTACTTTTAGCATCAGGGATCAGCGATTCATCTTTGGATACCCTGAATACTTTTAGCATCGTCAATCAGCGATTACTGTGAGACTACAAACTACAATGTTTAATGAATACTTAATTAAAGAAAATAGGTATGTTAAAGTATCTTACATCGCAGTTAGCGTTAACACCGCAGGTTCCGGCGCAGGGGTCGACGCAGTGCTGGTTCACACAGCTCTGGTGGCCGCGGCACTCACTGTTGTCTGTATAGAACAGGAATAGTCAGATATTGGTCAAGACCCAGGTGTAAGGAGAGCACGTAGAGACGTCTACAAAAAAATATTTAAATTCGTATTTCTTCTTCATTTATGTCCAATGATAACTTCTTCTCTAAGATAGGTACTCAAACTTTCTTATAAATAAATCACCCCCATTTAGGAACTCTTTCTCTATTGTCGTTATAACATTGTGTCGAGGTTCTATGGACTGACATTTACATGTTGTAAACAAGCCCACTCGGAAATAAAAAGTCTGCAAAATCTAAATCAACTTACCAATACATTCGATCTTGACGCACTGGGTCAGTGCATCGCCTGAGTATCCTGGCAGGCAGGCGCAGACAGGCCGCACGCTGCCGTGGATGCAATGAGCCCCTTCTCCGCAGGTGTGCGGACCGCAGGTCACCAGGTTGTCGGAAATAGAGCGTCCGTGCTCATACAGGTCACGACCCAGGTAATCACGGGCGTAGTAGTTGCGGTAGCGTTGAGCTGAGACGAGAAGAAAAAGAAAATAATAATTGAAATGTCAATATTATATGAGGATAATATTCCAATCAAAAACATGTGGCAGAATTATCAAAGGTGCCTGGTACAAAGAAATGTAGTAATACGAAATCACACAATAATGAAATGATCGCTAACTTTCTT
This sequence comes from Xylocampa areola, assembly GCA_935421205.1. Classification (NCBI taxonomy): domain Eukaryota; kingdom Metazoa; phylum Arthropoda; class Insecta; order Lepidoptera; family Noctuidae; genus Xylocampa; species Xylocampa areola. The sequence goes on along the minus strand of OW285219.1, from coordinate 7,681,386 downwards.
GCAGAGGTGCTAAGCAATTAGTAACTCAACATTATTTAAACAAATTAACGACTACTACATCTATTAAAGAGTTATTAAGTCGGCTTCCATATGAAGTTAAATTAAATGAAGAAGAAAACCAATTCAAATCAAACAAGAAATCGATGGAATGATTAATGATAAAATTAAACAAAAATTCTTCATTAATAAGGAAGCTGGCAGACAACAACGGTATCATTATGAAACAAAACAAACATAATATAGAGCAAAAAGTATTTAACCCCCACGCTTAATCAATTTGCATGATACTGGCAATCAACAAAAACATCTTTATGACGAATAAAAAAGCCATAGAATAGACCTTAGCAACGACGATCCTTATTTGTGTCGAAGGCTTCGCCTACACGAGACCTTACGTCCTTGCCAAGTCGCAATAACGGATTTACATTACATTGTTACACTTTGTCCTTACGTATTTAATGAAAAGCTGTTTGTCTGTTTAATTATCATCGAAGAACAAAATTTGCGATTTTACACGTATTGTATTCGTAATACGTGTGCAAAATTGGTCACAATGGGTGCGCCATTTGGCAGACAAGCAGCATATTTTCAATGTAAATTTTCGCTCCGCAGCAGGTGATTTTAAAAACAGATTTGAAGAATTCAGGACCCAGAATAAAAATGTCCTTACTTAGCAAGGAAGATGCATCTTGCTGATGAGAACCTTATTATAAAAGAACATGATCTATGTACAGTTACCCATATTTGCATTGAAATAAATGATTTGATTTGATTGATTTGCTGACTTGGTGTTTAAAAAGTACTGAGGCATAAACTTAAAAGTACTGCCCTTCGCCTTTCTCAAAATTCTGTATCCGATCTAGATTACATACACTCTTTATCTATATCTATATTAATAGGTATCTAATAATAGCAGTAGAGATGAGGGCTCTTAGAAGTATGTCTGGCGTAACTTTAAAAGATAAAGTGAGGAACAGTGTGATAAGGGAACGTTGTGGAGTGAAAGAGGATGTAGTGACAAAGATTGAGAAGGGTATGCTAAGATGGTTTGGGCATGTAGAAAGGATGGATGAAAGGCGATTGACTAAACTAGTACATGAGGCGAAAGTGGATGGAAGAGTCGGGGCAGGTCGACCTCGACGAACGTACCGCAATCAAATTGCGGACGTTCTCAATAAAGGACAGGTCAGGAGCAACCTAAGTCGGCGAGCATGTATGAAGAGGTTAATGAACATAGATGAAGGTGTGTCAGAATCGTAGCAAATGGAAATCGATAGTCTCTGCCTACCCCAATAGGATACAGGCGTGATTGTATGTATGTATGTATGTAATAATAATAAAATTATATAGAGGAATGATTTGATTTTTTGTTTCTTTGTTTGTTTGTAAGGATTTAATTCAAAAACTACTCCACTGACTTTAAAAGTTTTTTCACCATTAGAAAGCTATATTATCACCGAGTAACATAGGCTTTATTTTATATCAGTAATTATAATTAACGCTACCAATGCGAAGCCGGGGTGGGTCCCTATTTAGAAATATGCCTACTTAGAGCTTTACAAAGTTATGGGAAGCTGAACTGCGTTACGAACACAATATTATATACAGTGAGACAGAAATTACACTCATTATTTTCGAGCAAAACAGAATGATACACTTTGTAGTGTTATACACGTTGAAAAGCTCTGGTGGGCGTATTCCGCGTGGTCAGTCTGTCTCGTGCAGTGTGACCTTCATGGACCCGATGATATAATAATTGATTCAGTTTTTAATTACCTACTGAGAATGTGCTATAATTTCATTAACCAGTACTGCTATCAAATGTGTCTCCTAGCCTGAAGTAGACGCACCTGGGAATTACTGGACTACAACCTTAGCCCGTTGTAAAGGAAAAATTATAATTCGGTAAAAATAAACGATACCTATCAAATTTTGAACGTCTGAATCAACATAGTTGGGTGCTATGATTGGTATAATTAGCATTCAGCTTCGATCAATAAATAAAGATAATAATATGAAGCTACGAACACAATTAACCTACGTCTTGTATGATGTCCTTTTCCGCAAGCAATTACTTTTGAGCATGTTTTCCCCATAAAACATGCGAGACTACGTCCAGTTTAAAACTAAACGATACCTTTAGGTTGATATAATAACTGATGTTCTTTGAGTGTGTGGCCTGCGTTTTAATGGCTTGGACCAAAAATCTTGTCAACCCTGGTACTGAGTTGTAAAAATCCGGTTTTATTATTGTTTATTTATTTTCAGTTAACAATGATCCATGTGTTATCTATTTTACATAAATCTATGTTAGTAGTTACTAATATATTTAAATCAATCACACAAGGTGTCAGCCAAACCAAAGTAATAACTTTACTCCTACTTAACTAGCACCTGTATGAAATGGTCAATAAATGGCAAATCAAATTTATCCAACAACATCTTCAGAATGCAATTAGGACTGAACCGCGTTCTTTCGATTAGAGACGCAGTCTTTTTCCTGATCATGGCGTAAAATTCATGAACACGCACCTGAGCGACCATGCCAGAGGCACTACAAAAGTGCGGTAGTCATTAGCGTATATAAGGGGGGAGCCGAGTGGGCCGTGCCCACCCCAGAAGCGTCTGGTACCCACCCTAGGGTGTTGGGTTACCGACTCAACATCGTTTTCGGCTCTATCAACCATCCTTTTTCACGTAGCTAGACCCCACCTGGAAAATATCCCTAAAGACGCCGCTGGCGGTAACTGGCTGAAACTGTCGTTAAATTAGGTAGGACCCGAAGGGCGTCCAGTGCTTCATCTGCAGCAGTACCATAATTAGAAGACATAGATTTGTGTACTTCTTTGATACAATACAATACATAAGAAATAGAAAGAAAGAAAGAAAAGAAAGAAGAAGTTTTTTAATTTTACACGCCATCCGACGCACGGTGACGAAACACAAATAAGCAGATACACTTGCATTTTATATCTACTCAATAGTGTACATATAAAGGATAAATTTAAATCTATCCTCTTCTAACTATGACAAATTATCTACTTACAACAACGCATACACACATGTAATAATTTTTACCACTCGTATAATACTAAACAAAAATTTGCAAATTTTGTATGACTAATGTTAAAAGTATTTTGACTTCTTGGTATTTTGATTGATAATCCTTTCACAAACGTGCACGTAATAACTAAACGTTTAATTATGTAAGAGCCTCTATTAACAGCTCCAAGAAGTAACGGAACGCAAATCTGACATTTGAATTTGATGGGTTGATACGTCCTGTCGTTCGATTATCGAATGATGAGTGACCCAGTGTTTTTAACTATTAATTACGAGTAGAAACTGTAAATATTTTATGATAACGATGTCCGACATTAACATGGAGAAGTTCGCTGTGCCTGATTTTGTGCCCGAGCGATATGTGAAGGAGCTAGCCAAGTCCTGCGTCGGAGGGGAGGAGCTCCAACAACAGAAGGATAAGATACAATCATTGGCCGAAGAAACCGCAAGTGCCCTCAAAAAAAATGTGTACGAGAATTACATGCAGTTCATTGAGACGGCGACGGAGATATCCCACCTAGAAGCAGAAATGTACAAGCTCTCCCACCTGCTGAGTGAACAGCGAACTGTGCTCACGACTCTCTCCCACGCGTCAATTCTAGGTAATGAAAACGCTATATCCCGCGAATCACTCGACAATCACGACGTTGAAGCAGAGAGGGCCGAGGAACAACGCAAAAATAAACTCAACCTTATATCTGAGAAGGTAGAAGGTTGCATGGATTTATTAGACGTCCCTGATCGGACTTTGCTTCACGAAGGCGATTTATTAGAGATAGATGCCGAGGAGAACACCGCCCTGCAGAGAATGCATGTATATTTATTCAATGACTGCCTTATGTTGACATCATGGATATCAAACCGCAGGGGTCCTAATAGATATAAGTTTCAGGCCAGTTATCCCATCAGTACTCTAGCAGTGGTGAATGTGAGAGACTTGGGGAGTGTGAAACAAGCTTTCAAAGTGTTAGCTTTCCCAGATACAAGAGTGTTTCAGTGCAATAGTTTTGCTATTAAGAAAGACTGGCTTGATAAGTTTGATGTTGCAAAAAAATTTTACATTGAAAAGGAAAATTCTAAGCAGAAGAAGAAAGATAGTCAAGATAAGCCTAAGCCTGAGTTACTAGAGTCCCCAAGTCTCTCTGTTGAAGAATTACCTTCCCCACAAGTGGCTCCTTTGCCAGAATGGCTAGCAGATGTCACAGAGGAGTTAGATGTGCTAATTGTTGAAAGACATTTTCAAAAAACTTATGAACTGATGGTGTCAGCCCAAAAGGCATTAGACACAGATGAAAATAAAAGCCATCCACAGAGGACTGATATACTAAAAAGAATTGAACTGAAACAAAAAGTTTTGATTGAGATATTGTTGAAGGAACTTGATGTTACTCATAATTGGAGTCCGAGGGGTGGTCTGCAATCATCTCGACAACCTGTACACATACTCAATAAGTTTAATATGACCAGCCAGGCATGTGAGTTATTTTTAGCTATATGCAGTCACACTGTAAAGGTTCATGTCAAAGGGGTCCAACTAGAAGGATCTATCAATAGTTATGTTAAACAAGTGGGGGAGGTGTTCTTCTGCTCACTGAGCGATGCCTTAACAGAGTTCATTACATTATTTCCTAAGAATAAAGTTAGTGCTTTTGTAGTCTGGGCTAGTATGCAACTTAGAATGTTAATGAGTCAAATTATTAAGCAAGTGTTCACTCCGCAATGCGCATTAGATTCAGTGTTAGACTGTGTGCAGAGTTTGAGGGATCAGTGTACATTATTTTGTGAATTTGGTCTAGATTTGAGATTTCAGATGAACAGCTGTTTAAGAGCTCCCATAGTCAAGGCTTTGAGGGAGTACAGGGAGAAAGTAGTTGATTCTATGAAGAGTAAAGTGGCAGAAGACAAGTGGACCCCTGTAAATATGCACACTAAAGCTGGAGTCAATAAGTTTTTAATACAGATGGAAAATTTGGGCCTTATCTTAGCTAAGTACATAATAAATGAAACATGGGTGGACTTATCAAGTAGTACAATATGGTTTGCACAGTCAGTTATTACAATACAGAAGGTTGGATTACAACTGGTTACTAAGGATATGATGGAGGTACTGGATGAGTGCATTCACACTGTTTTCAACTCTCGCCTTATGCTCTCCTTAGGCAATGACTCTAGTTATGCTCAGAAGAATTTTAAGTTTATTTTAGACACAGTGATGCCTTTAATGCTCAGATGTTATAAGGAAGAAGTTGGATATGATAATGAGAAGCTAGTGGGGTTAGCTAAGAAGTTTGGTGTTTACATAGCACCACCAAAGAAATCCAACATCACAAAATACACGAGTAATGAATATTTATGAGAATAGTCATTAGATTACATGTGTATGTATGTTTGTGTACGAAATTATTTTTATTATGCTGAAAGCTTTAAAATTGTAATATATAGATAGTAAGCATGCAGGATTTTTGTAAGTTTATTTAATGAAAGAAAACTGATCAAATTGAAGTTTATATTATATGCAAGTTATGAATATGAAATTTTAATAAACCAGGTTTATGGTTTATCTGTTTAATTTTATTCCGTATTCATGAAATGTGTGGAGTCATGAGAATTAAAAGATTATTTAAATTAATAGTTTGCTTTTATTAAATACAATACAATATACAGCATTACACACAAGTTTAAAATATATTTTTATAGAATATGATTACTGGAAATATTATATACATTATTTATCACTATAATAATTTATTCAGTTTCCATCAAGGATTCAATGAATGTCGTACCATTGATCAACTTAGTGGTCAATATAACAAATTCTACATTAGAATCTTCTTGTTGGCTAATAGTTCTGAGAGCTGATATCTCTTGGTAGGTGCACCCCCCGATAAAGAATACTAGGATAACACGAGGGTTTTCCATAGAGGAGGAGTTCTCGCTGGATATTGAGTTGCGGCGAGCCATACGCGGTTGTAATGTCTGCAGTTCATCCACTGTAGCTCCCGGAAGCAGGCCTAGGACATCTTGAATACCTGAAAAAGAAAAGGCATACCCACATTATATGCAAAACTAGTGAAATTTATTCTATGTTACAATGGCTGACTTGAATAATATCTGAATGAATAGTAACTGCATTTCAAATCGCAGCTTGGGCGAGGTTAGAGTCCAGTGCAGTGAACTAGACTTAATTGATTGACAGATGTATATATTATTTTGTATTGTGTCTGATTTCGCATGTAGGTAACCATAGACCCTATATATATATATATAATGTATTTTTTTTATCTACCCACATCAAATTGCGTATTTCCAATATGCAAAACACAAGATTAGGCGAAAAATTTAAGATAAATCTTTGAAAAGCATTAACGCATGGTTAGCTTTTTCCATTTAATATAATAACTTTGGGCAGAAAAAATTATAAATAGCTTCAGTATTAAGAATGATTCGTATCGTATCGTAAATAATGTAAACAATTAAATCACTACAGCAACAGGGACATATTTTAGCGTAGCATTGTTAGACCAAAATGTAGCAAAAGGAAGTTAATTAGGTCAGCTGTCTAATTGGCCTGATGGTCGTGTTACTATGAGAGGAACGTTGTTAGCATACACAACGCGTAGCTCGGTGATAAATATGTATTTCTGTTATCTAACAATGACTCATACCGGCATTGTGTTTTTGATACGATTTGTTTGATAATATTTTTCGTATATTAATAGGCATTGTTGTTTTTGAAATATGATGATGTGACTTGTTGGCTCGCCCATTTACGTCTACTACCTTATAAAATAATACGCCAGACGTTATAGTGTTTACACACGTTCCGCAAGCGTACACTGCTGTTGGGAAAAAATATCGAAATGCGAATATTGAGTGTTTTGACTCCTGCAACTTTAATCTAAAGGTAAAGCACTCGGCATTTAACCGCCATTGTGTGACGTGTGTACGTCTTTTGGTGACGTCATTGTTACAGGTGACCGAATCGACACGACTACCTTTTCAGTTAATACAATGGCGTACAAATGCAATTACTTAGGTTTGCGCGATCACTACACATTATAATAAAACAACTTTTAACACTTTGCAGCGTTCGTGGTCGCAGGAGGACCCTGCGACCACGAACGCTGCAAAGTGTTCGAAACGTCAGGAAAAACAAAAAACCAATAATACACGCGATTAATCCGGTTAAAAGTTGTTTTATTATAAAATGCAATTACCTTAACAAATACAGATAAATCTTTCAAACGCATCAACGTATGCAGAGCGACCTTTAAAGTTATAAATTATTGTGGAAAGAAAAATACAGTCGTGAGCAGAATTTGAACCAGCGCCTCCCGGTTAAATATTCCAGGCACTCTGAACACTAAGCCATCTCGAGCTCTGCTCTCTACCTGGTTTTATATGTTTTACTTATACATCACAATGTCGCATTAAAGGTTGCTGGATGTAACTCACCGGTCCAGCCCTTGTTCTTAGCGATGTGTTCGCTCAAGCGCACGGTGAGTGGCGTGTACTTGTTGCATAGGTAACTCTTTTCTTTGGCATTTAGCTCATTGTCGTCCATTGTTAGGTGAAGTGTCTGTAAATTGAGATGAAAATTAGTATTGTTTGTAGGGAAGTCGTGATGTTTATGTATGTCACATACGTATAAATTTATAATTCAAATATGGCTGATTTTGAATTAACTCTAAACAAGCGCCGCGCTTGAGAAGTGTATTTAGCACGCTAAACTATTGCTTTATTATAAAATAAGTTTCTAAATTTTATAATTTTTAAAGCGCATCAACTCGTATGCGCCTTCGTGTCATATACCGATGGTGTAGTAGGATACTGTCACATTGCATTACTTGGGGTCACTAACGAACACGAAGTCCTGGGTTCGATTCCAGGGTTGGGCAGTGTTATTGGGTTTAAATTGAGTGACATTAGAGAAGACCACAAAACTTTTAACTTATTTTCAATAAACCAAAGTAAAACAGCACAATAATCGTTAAACGACATTGATGTCTCAGGGCTGATTACATTTGTCACTTATAAGCGATATATTACTGACCTTCCTCAGCACAGCATACTGCCTGGTGCCTTGTTGCGGTCGGAGCAGGCCGCACTTCTCCAGGTTGCATAGAGTCAGCCAGGTCTTCAGCCCGTACACTTGGACCAGCTCTCGTTTGTAGTACTCTAGTACTTTGGGCTTCAGACCGGACCCGGTCACACATTGTAGGCAGATCAGACGAAGTACCTGTCAAAGAATTAATCTTGGTGACAGAAGCAATCGTGTTTGTCGTAGGAAAATCTGAAGAACTGAAACTTTACGAAAATCCTAGATCGATCGGCTATAATAGCCAACCGGCGGCAGACGGCGTTCCATTTCCAATAAATAAACTGGGATTTTGCAATGATCCTAGTTAGGATGATTACGAAAATCTGTCTTAGGTTTCAGATATCTGGTTCTTTGCCATCGTTCTAGGACTTTCAGATTTGATTTGTCTGATTATATTACGATATAAACATCTGGTTTGTCGAAAACGTATCTAAGGATTTCGATGAAACTCACGGACAAGATATATTTTGGGCGTCATATTGGTTTCTGAAGATTCAAAAACTAATAAATATAAAAAAACAGCCCATAACTGTCCCACTGCAGGGCAAGGGCCTCTTCTCATACAGAGAAGGCACGAGCTTGATCACCACGCTAGCTCACTGCGATTTCAGACTACCAAGTCCAGGTTTCCTCACGATGTTTTCCTTCACCGTATGTCTGTGATGTCTTAGATTAACTAAGAAAGTCCATATGACATTGAAATAGTCGCATTGGTACATGCCAGGTTTGAACCCACAACCTGTGGCTCAGGAGGCGGGCCCGTTACCACTCTGCCACCATAAAATAAATATTCTAAAAAAAAATCGGTTTCTAATATAGCATCGCTGAAATTCAGTTTTTACGGTGTCACGATTCTTTGCAGTGAGGTACAATGCAAGGAGAATCGCAGCAACGAGCATAGCTCTCTCGAACAGTTCGTAGTCCTGTATTTCATGCGCTTAGGAGTGAACCCAGTGTTAAATATAAAATACAGATAAATCTTTCAAACACATACGAACTTTAAAGTTATAATTTTTTGTGGAAAGAATAATACAGTCGTGCGCTGCATTCACCACAACCATTGCAGGTTAAGGTAACGACGGGCCCCGTCATTTGTGCAGGCCGGTCACAGTTGCACGGACTCTCCAAAGAGGTGAGAAGGACTTGTATGAAAACAACAAGAGTTGCCGTAACTTGCTTGTTGTAACATATAATATATATGTATATACATAAACTAAATAAACGCCAGGGGCTACCTGGCATGGCCTGTTGCACCGCGTTGGAGATCTCGTTATCTAGATGCTGCTTTACTTGGTCAGACCATCATATATTAACAATAATTAGTGCTTTAATATTATATGTGAAAAACGCTTAAATCTATTTAATTTATGTCTTCTAATTTTCTCTCCCCGCGTTCTCTAATTAACATTTTATGATGTTCTGTCAGTTCGTCATTCTTAATTGTTGCTGATTTTTCTAATGCTTGATTGTATTGGTCCTCTCTCGCTTCTTTCAGTTTGTATAAGGCTTTCTTAATGTCTTCCATATTAAATCCAGTAATTTTCAATATTCCTAAAATCGCAAGTCCAGCTGCAGCACTCAATACAGTCCCTAAACCAGCGCCAACAAGCACAGCTGCCAGACCCATATCAATCTTGTATAAGGCGCCGGTTAGTGCCCCGGCTGATATATACTCAATCAAAGAAGTTTCCCCTCGGTACACTGACACTGTTGTTGCTGTTAAACTAAATATACCTGTGAAAAAGCTCAATCTCCATCCCCACTTATAAGCTCCCTTTGCAAATGCCACCATTACATAATCTTGTAATCTTTTCTTAGCTTCAGCAGTCGACTTAAATATAGTTGCTTGATTATTTTCTATAAAATTTAAATATGCAACTCTGGAACTGACAAATCCTCCCATGCATGCACCAATGAAGGCTCCACATAATGCTGACTGGAGAACTGTGTTTAATTCAACAGAAATTTCTTCATATTCAGTGCTTGAATACATTGTTTTGACTCTCTCCCAACCAGTTTGAGGTGGTCTAGGATCTGGACGATTGAGTAAGTCGTGGTCAAATTGACCAGTACCACTTTTACCGAATATAGAGAGCGCAAAAGTTGGTGTCAGTCTTGTGACTGCTCGGAACATGATGATGGAGATATATCAACTTGTAACTACCATAATAAGCTACAAATGAGTTGTTAAGCGGACGAATCCGCAAACTTATATCAATGTTTAAAACATTAAGGTACGTCGCAGAATCTAAACTTTTAAAGCAAGTGTATTACGCACTTTGTCAGTCGTTGCTTTCGTATTGCATTTCTTCTTGGGGTGGCGCTCCAGCTTCTACAATAAAGCGCCTAGAAATTGCTCAACGAGCTATACTTAAGGTAAGCATGTTTCGCCCATTCTTGTACCCTACAGCTCTACTCTATAAAGACTGTGAAGTGCTTACAGTTAGACAGTTGTTTATTTTGGCCATAGTACTGAAACAACATCATGAAACCCATTTTAATCCCCAAAACAATACAACGCGACGCAAAAATAGAGTTTGTGAATATCCAAATCAGTTTCACACTGCCTTCATCAGGAAGTTTTTTTGTTCATTAGGTCCTTTTTTGTATAACAAGATCAACAATATTATTAAAATCTATCCCCTTAATAAACACAAATGCAAAAAAACAGTTGAAGCTTGGCTACTAACTTTGAATTTCAAGGATACGGAGGATCTCTTAGCGGTTTTACGGTAGTATAATTAAATAAATAAATTATAAAAAGTTAGTTAATAACAGGTTAAATTTTATTAATATTTATTAATAAGATATATCATAATAAAATAAAATAATTAGTATAAGTTAGACGCTGGATAAAGTATTTGTTAAATATTTAATCATTAAAATTAGATTAGATTAGATTTAATCATTAGAATTCTATAAAATTTGTTATTCATAAGTAAGATATACAAACAATACACACCCTCTCACACACACACACGTACACAAACGTTATATACAAAGAGAGGCTCTCTACTCACCTTTTATTTCATATTTAATTGTCAATTTAGTGTAAATTTGTATAAGCTAATAAAAATTCTGATACTACGGGGAGTGGCGCCGAAAGCTGAAATACAGGTGTTTTCCTAGTTCGGCAACGGAGGCTGTTTCATATTTATTTTGAACATGTTACTAGCTAGTAATTATGCTAAACTTGTAAAAATCTTTGTTTTTGGAAATAAATTATTATTATTATTAATTATACAGAACTGTTCAGGTGGTTTGGGTTTTATAAAGTTTATTTTTTTTTGAGTATTTTTGTCGGAAATAATTTCTTGATTCAGATTTCAGCAACACGAAGTTTAAGTTTGACAACAATAAAGACAAGAGAAGACTCGCCAAAATTCGGCGCACTGCCGTCTCGGGCCTGTCACAGGCCAATTTTTTTTTTCTGTTGCATTTATAATTGTAGTAGTATAAAGACGTTACCTTGGTGAGTGGTTCTTTCTGCGCGATGAGATCTTCGATGTAGGGGCAAACTTTCTCGTTATCCACGCAGTTGAGGAAGTCCTCTTCGCACTGTATCGTGTCATGGAACTCGAAAGTGTCTGTTGTCTAAAAGAAGTTAGCTATGATGAGAAAATTTTCCTGCTTCACAGTTTTTCGATAGTTTAGATGCTGCACAATACACAACATAAACAGAAAAAGATTTTTGTTTATTAACTATAATTTAAATTTAATGTGTTTTATTATTTTACCTCTTTGATGTACTCTGCGATGCCAGTGTGTGTTGCCAGCGACTGTTTGTTGGCCAACATTTGTGGCAGTCGCGACACGAACTGCTTGATCTCTTGCACGGACTTGTCTTTGTGTCGCTCGTCTAGTTGGGTTTTGATAACTCGGGCTTTCTTTGATAGGGCTGCTCCGACCTAGTGAAGGTTAATTAAACTATAGCGTATTTATTGTATGAGCTAACAAAATGTTGGTTTAAGAAACATGTGGTTTCATAGATGATGGGATGTAGACTGATGAATGATACATGGTCATACCTACATATTTTGTCTACTCTCCTATTACGGTGATTTTCTGAAATTCCTAAGCCAATCTACACACGACGATCCAAGAATACGTCAAAGTTAGTTTACCTTTAGCCCTGTAATTAGCATCGCCTGTAAAAGGCCGCTAAGGCTTAAGTACTAACTAAGAGCTATTTATGTAAACTTGGTTTGGGAATAAATCTTTGAGTTTGAGTTTGAAAGCATTGTCTCTTTCAGAATGCTATTACGGCTTGATCCCACCAACGGCAGATAACTTTTATGCAAGAAATAAATTAGAATATTGGCAATCTTTTTATAATAAATCTGTAAAAATATCAAGGTTTTTCTAATAACATTATCCACTATTAGAATTATATGTAAGTAGCATTCCGAAAGTGACCAGAAGTACTTTTATTAAGTTACTTTCATGCTTCCTTGTTAATCAAAAACATACTGAAATTGAAAAGTAGACATACAAAATAAATGTATAATTTAATTTTACTCAACGGCCCACGGGTCGGGTATCCCTGAATATAGGCTATCCCAAGTTTCACGCATATAACACCCCCATACCTCCGTCTCACTTGATTGATTCTTTCCAAAATATTCTGACTGCGCAGCCATCCGAACGAACTTCACGTCGACCGCACTGTACTATTTTTACACCAACTTACCGAAGTAAAACTACAGTCTCTGATCTCAGCGAACAGTTCCTCGCTGGAGTTGAGTATGATGCGCTTCTTCTCGCGCGCTGTCACTTCGGGGCTTGCGTCGTCTGGACTCACGAACTTGTGCCCCGGGAATGTTGCCGTCGAGCTCTTTATGCCGTAAATCTCGTCTGGAATCAATACAAATAAATAAGATTGAAGTGTCTGTTTGTAATGTCAATATAATAGTTTTTTTTAAGCTCATACAGCTATTTGTACGATACAAATAGCTGTATGAGCTTAAAAAAAACTATGATGTTATGATGTATGCCTACCAATGCCTAAAAAATTGTTTTTAATTTTTTTCTGTGTCTGTCTGTTTGTTCTGGATAATCTTCGAAACGGCTGGACTGATTCTGATAAGATTTTACTGGCAGGTAGCCGACTATATAAGGAGTAACATAAGCTTATTATAATATAATTATACGCGGGTGAAACCGCGGGGCCCAGCTAGTATATATGTCTATATATATAGTAGTATAGTATAGTATGTATGCTAGGATGTCGAAATATATATAATGGACCATGAACACTGCTTAGTCTTACTCTACTGATACCCTGTAGAGGGGCGAAAGACGTGTAGATTAGTAATTGGTGTTAGTTGCAATTTTTCACCACTAGCGTATGTGCATGACAACTGCTGAGCATGAGGACTTGGGTGCGTTTCCCAGGTCGGGTAGTGTTATTGGGTTTTTCTATTAGGAAATTCTCAGTAGCAGCCTACCGGATTCCGTGGAAATTTTACTTAGAGATGAAATTTTCTTTGAGGGTCTTTTTGTAGCATTTGGATAGGTTTATAATGACAAGACATCTGATTAGCCTTGACCCCTGTATAGAATATAGTAAACAAATTATTTGTACAACCTTGTCGAAACCTCAAGTTATTCGAAGGTATAGATAAACCTTTCAAACGCATTATCGCATGCGTAGCGAATTCTAGTTACTCTACTGTTCAACCCCTTTTTTACGTATGCAACAAGTGTAAACATTATATTAAAAATATTTTTGACTGCGCGTACGGCGCTGTGGTCGAGAGAACGGGTGCTGCGCCGCGTGTCGTCAATTCCTGCACGGACCAAATATTTGTATGATCTACAGATCCTTGTTCCAGGTTTGGGTGTCCATGTGAGATTATGTCTGTAAACGCATCCACAAAACAGGAAGAAATTCCGAGTGTGGGGCTAAGTTAATAAAAAAACCCAAACCTGGCGGCCGTGCTAGTAATACAGCAATATTAAGCTTACCAATAAGTCCTTCATACGTAAGTTGTGTGGCCATGACGCTGGTGAAGTCGACGGCGCGGTCCAGCAGTAGCAGCTGATCGATGCACGATGTCGCCGCACCTTTCGGACCCTGGCCTTGCTCCTCTTTGTTCAGCCGACAGAGGAGGTCCCACACCTTGTAGTAAGAATAGGAGAATTATTACACGTAACAAAATACAGCATCACGCCTGTTGCCTGTTTTGCACCACCCAGGGACCACGTGTAGGGATTCCATTTTAAGGGTGCACTCCTATGGATGCGGGCAACTCAGCCCCAACACTTACAAAATCGGTTATGTGATGTTGAAGTTATGTTAATTGTTACCTGTTTGGCTGCAACTCCTTTGCCAAATACTCTCGGTATGATGCCATACAGCTGCTGTATAGTGCGCAGCGCCTGCGCAGCGTTATACACGCATGATGGATCTCCTTCTAGATAGTTCTCTCTGTAACAACGAATATAGGCTCGTGTCATATCTGTGATCAAAATACATGATGGCAGATGCATGCAATTTACCGGTTGGTAAAGTAACACTGAGGTTAAGCAGCAATTGGCTCAACCTGTCTGTGGATTGGTAAAAGTATTTTAATTGAAGTGTCTCTATGATTTGTAGGGCATTAGATGCAGTAGCAAAAAGCCAGAGACCTCCAACTAACAAGTTATACAATTTCATGGAAAGAAAAATCCAGGCACTCTGTCAACTCAGTCATTCCAATCTCTCGAGAAGATAGATAGAGAAAAGGTGGGGATGGCTCAGTTGGTGAAGTGCCTAGAGTGTGTATCCAGGAAACGTAGTTTTGAATCCTGCTCACGACGGCTTTTTCCAAAAATGTATAACTTAAAAGTTCACTGTGCTTATGATAATACATTTCAAAGATTTCTCTGTATGAATATCTGTTACCGCTAACTGCTAATCATACTAAAAACAGATGAAATTAAGCTCAAATTACTCTCATATTTACCTAAAATCATTCTGTAACTCCAATGACATGACATCACTCTCAAACGGAAAGATGTCACACTTGAACTCCTGTATGGATAGGTTGTTCAGCACTCCTCGGTCTGTCAGGTGGATCTTGCAGAACTCACTCTTTCTTGGAACAAAGAATAGGTGGAACTCTACTGGTGTGGTCTGTTTTGATCTGTTAAAGAATAATAATCAAAATCAAGGGACGTGAAGTTAAAAAATAAAGGAATTATGGTTGTTTCATTTATTATCTTTTTTTTTTATTAAGGTTTGTGCGTACTAAACTGCCACATTGGTTTAGTGATTACAAGCGTGGCTGCTGAGCGCCAGGTCCTGGGTTTGATTCCCAGATGGAATTAGGTTTTTTCTTTTTACCTTTCAGGGATACATGTGTGATGCTATATTTTTATAATAAGTATACTTACACTGGAGGTAACTTCGCTCATATGGTCTAAAAATCAAAATATTCTATTTAGCAAAGCAATTGCATAGCATGTTGATTATAAAAATGTTCCGTTATAACCAGCCAGATAAGAGTTATTTGTATGATAACAGTTATGGAACAAATTTTACACAATAATGATTGTATTTTCCTTATTTCAAATGATGCTACATTAAAAAGTGTTGAACACATTCTTGATGTTATAGTCACTGTTTAACAAGTCCAAAGCCTTACAAACTCAATGACTTATATATTATTAAATTTAGCTAAGTTATAAAAAAGACACAAGATACTACAAACTACTGTAGGATAGACAGAAAAATTATAATAAGGAGTTTTGCCTCAATTATGTTAAACAAATTATTGCCTGAATTCTCAAACAGCCTTTCTATTCTCATTCTGATTGTGTGACTATAGGTTTAAGTGTGTGTGTGTGTCTGTCAGGTACCATTTGAGATGGTGGCAGAAAGATACCTAGCCATATATTAAGCTGCTGCGTCAGTCATTAGCAGACACAATAGATTTTTATTGTTACAACGTACAGATCTGTACGTTACTGAGCCGAAAGGTTAATGTTACATTTTAAAATCCTTTTATAGTTACTATTTACTCATTTAAAGTCTAATTCAGTTTCAATAGGTCAAGACCTACTGGAGCCAATTGATTCTAGCAAAAAGAAACTATTTTAACTCTATGGTGAATATATTTATGACACTTCGAATAGTTTTCGCCTTTGGCAGGCTTTAGTATATAATCATGGCTGATATTAATTTACCTGAGGGACTGAACATAATCTGCAATCAAGTCCATCAGTGCAAGCTTCGGTCTTGCAATAAACACTATATGCTTCACAGAGATGGTAGGTAGGCTTCCTGGTTTCAACGGGAACATCTCTGTCACTCCATGGTCTTTCAGCAGGGAGTACTGGGCCACTAGCCCCACTGGACCAGCCAGCCATTCATCCCATATAGTTACCTAAAAAATCATATAGATATGCATAAAAAGGAACTTTATTTTTGTAAACACAATAGTGGACCACACACACTTGGTGCTAGAATTTGTGACGTTTCTTGTGCGATAGAAAAGTGTTTGGCATTATAGTATTATTTATATTAAGTAGTATGAATCTTATTGAAAGTAATTTGATCCAATTTGAAAGAAGAGAAACGAGTGACTTCGTACAGTTTTCATTAGTATCCTAATAGAAGGAAAATTGGATTATTTGATAACAATAGTTTTAAATTACTTACTTTTGGACCTTTGTAGAGCTGTAGTAGATTCAATAACTCAGTTCTCATAGTCTCCTGGACTAATGCGACATTAAGTCTACCACCAGATAGATGTGTGCTCATCTTTGTTTCACGCATTTTTCTTTGAAGAATAAATTATTTGCTTTATTTTTGAGTATGAGCAGGTATAATTTGTTGTTATTTTTCTGTCAGACTGGCTTGAGTAGTTGAGTGAGGCTGTCAATGTGACATTGACAAATACATTGACAATGACATTGATAATTAATGAATAATCGAGTTTCGGCGCGGTCGAAGTTTCGGCCATTTGTGTATTGGCCGAAATTGCGGTCGGTCACTACGCTATTTATTTCTGATAGTAAAGTTCTGAATCTGAAAGTAACAAAGGAGAAATAGAATTTAATGGAACGGTAATTTTTTTTTAATACGTTTAACGTTTTATTTACAGCAAAGGGAAAAAATTATGAGAGCATAGGATCTACTATGCTCTCATAATGCCTGAAGTTACTCTTCTTTAATGCACAAGGCATTTAAACATTATCAATTAAAATCAAGAGTAATTAGTAGTTACGGTTCTTTTCGTAGATAGAAATAATAAAGCAGCAACACTTTAAATTTGATAAATGCGGCAATATTCAAATTATTACCCGAAACGTGTGATGTTTTCGGAGACTTTCAAATGTATATTTAAATTAGTTTGATATCAGTTTTATTTTATTCCTCCTGTTAATTCCCATTTTAATTCAATACATTTCTATTTTCCGAGTATTAAGAGGAAGTTCACAAGTAGGTAATTAATTAGAGAGGTAATTACCTATTTTACAATATTATTCTGTTATGTTATTGCATATATTGTGGGATTGTTAAAAATCTTGTTATTTGTTAAGCAAAAGCGAATAGGGAGAAAAGACTCAGCCAAACGCTAATATGTTAAAATTCGTCATAATTTTTAAAACCTTCAGTAGTTCAAAATATCCAATTGGAGAACTATAATCATATCGGCTTTTATTGAACGATAAATATGTGTAATAATCCTCATTAATCGTTCAAATCAGCTGGTCAAAACACAACGAAACTTCAAGAGAGTACCTTTATAGCTATGAAAACCTGTATGTATGTAGACAGGACAGGATAGCTACGACTGCTACGAGGCTGTTGCTGGCACGGCTCTTGCCTCTTATCACTCGTGTATAGCGGCTCACTGCGCGCGGCGTCATATCGATTTTTCCACCAAACAAGCCATTTCAAATCATCAGTTGTATTGTAAACACGTTCCATAAACAAGTGCCGCTCGCTGACTTTGTAATACGAATAATATCGTGAAATGTGAAAGTTTTGAAGGAAAATAATGCGCCACTCCCCGTGGGCAGAAAATTATGATGGCCGCCCAAAATAAAGGTAGGTAGGTATGTTCCGCAAAAATTTCCATGAAAATTAAATAAATACGTGTCTCTAAGATTGCAATATTTTTTAATTATATTATTTTTGGCGTTGTTGTTCGTATTATTGAATTATTATTGTATAAATGTTTGTAAGGCAGTAATTTATTCGTATTGTCGCTTTGACGTTACTCGTTAGTTACGATAACACGAAGCGTAGGCGAATGTCGGCCATGTGAGTGCTGTTTGCAATCTTGTTTTTATAGCGGGTAGAGATAAGGGCGGGTTTCACAAAGTTTCAGGGCCGGGCCGGTATCTATTCAATAAATAAATTAAAGGTAGAGCTACATAGGTATATATCAAATGGGGCTTAATAGACAAGAATTTTATAGAGTAAAGAATTCATGATTCAAATTACGGGGAAATGGACAGTTTACATAGAGAGCTTATAAAAAAAAACCAAAAGAAACATAAGACAGGTCCGTTACGAGTTTTATCCGTTATATATATTTTCAGTTTCCTTCGCACTATACGGTAATTAATGTAAGATCATGGAAAACCACATTATTAGCTTAAACAATCTCAGGTACATTTCAAAACCTCTTCATGTAGATACAGTGCGTGAAGTAAATTGCAATTGTACAAAATTAATGGTTCTAATATAAATGTTTATTCCTCTTACGTCCATAAAACGGTAGGTATATACCTACATATCCTAACGTACCCTCTTGTGGAAATAGATTGTGTCGCCTTCGTCACGTTGTTCTATAGATGGGTGACCGTGAAACTGTCCAATCAATGTTTTATTATTATATCTACTTACACAGCTATAGCTTTCTGTGCTTTCATGAGAGATACTTATCTACATTTACTTTGAAACTAAATTGTGTTTATACAAGTAGGATGGGGGTTTTAATTTAAGTGAGTATCTTTATTTGCAGTAAATAGGTTCACATTTGTGATTCTTAGAAATTATACAGTAGATAGTGCTTTATGTCTGAATAGCATGCAAAACATGTTATTAAAGAAAAAAAACTTTGAATTCACTGCCAAACTAATTAGTTTTTTTTTTATATCAATAATTGGTTTAGTTACAGTTGTCAAATTAAGATCTATGACAGCCGTTACGGGTAGTCAGAGGCCTGAAAGACTGACAACCAGTCATACCACCAAATATCGTGTTACCCAGTAATTGGGTTGTGGAGGTCAGATAGGCAGTCGCTCCATGTAAAATAATGGTATTAAGCTGCATCCGGTTTGACTGGAATCCGACCCCAAAGTAATTAGGAAAAAGGCTAGGCAGATATAGATGTAATTGGTTTAGTTCCTTAATTTTTAAAACAGGTTTACTTAGATTGATTAAAATGTAAGATTAATGATTTTCTGATCTTATAACATAGGTACTTAACATTATTAACTACCAGATTAAATAGATTCAGTCACAGATCATATAATACTATTTCAGTCAGATTCAGTCCAGTCAGTTCAGTTCAGTCAGATGCAACTCGATCGAAACGTCGCGGCAAATAAATGTTGATTTTAGCAAGATCAAGTCCCGTCTAGAATTAAATAGCTAATTAAGTGTTCGTCTCGCGGAAGTTAAAAAAAGTTAAATAGCAAAATTAATAATCAATCGGTGCTGGGAAATATAGTTAGGAAATCAGCACACGACAGAAATAAAGCCTTAAAATTTTGTGGAAAAAGGTCACGAGCAGGTTTCGAACCTGCGCCGCCTGTATAAATACTCCAGGATCCAGATCTTTTTCCACAAAAAATTATTAGTATAACTTTAAAAGTACGCTAAGCATGCGTTAATGCTTTTCAAATATTTATCTTTATTTGTTAAGGTAATTGCATCTTTACGACATTGTATTAACTGTAAAGTTATTCGTGTCGGTTCGGTCACCTGTATAGGGAGTGAATAGATAGTAATAACGTCACCAAAAGACGTATCAAAATGTGGAAGAAGAATTCGCGGTAGTAAGCAGAGGTCGAGATGGCTTAGTAGTCAGAACGCCTGGCGTATTTATCCGGGAGGCGCAGGTTCGAATCCTGCCCGCGACCGTATTCAATTTCCATAAAAAAAAACCTTGAAAATTTCGCTAAGCATGCGTTAATGATTTTCAAAGATTTATCTGTAAATAAAGCCTTGTCAGGGTTTGTTGAATGTTCATCAACGATACTTACGGTAACACCGTTTGATTTACTATATAGGTAGGTATCTGGCGAGAAATCGTTACTATTTCAATAGAATACACTAGATAGGTACCTATGTATATACATAAATTGGACATTCAAGGCATTGTGAACAAGTTACACTGCGGTTGGACGATGTAGATATATCACAGATATAGTTCGATTAAAACGATACTATTTATTCACAACGTGTTTAAACTGTTTGCTATTCACAAAGATACAATAAATACGTGGTATCAAAAGGATAATAATATGTTCCGCAAAGGATGGGGCACTTAATATCATGTCCTGCGTGGGACTGCGTTGGAATGCATTGGAATGACCTTTAACTTGTCAGTTCGTTATTTACTGTGTGGAAAATCTATAATAGGCACTGTGCCGGACTCCTACCGACTAAAACCAAACGGTTTTCCACGCGATCCCGGTAGAATATGGTCCGTCGAAGGTATCAATGGACTCCGGTCCACTAGACTATTACGGTTGTCGTTGCTGATATGCAGCACTTGTAGCCACTAGCGTAACTATACCATATGAGGCCCGTGGCAAATTCTTTTGATGGGGCCCCATTAAAAATCGTCACATTGTAATTTAATTTTAATAAGTCACTGAAGTACATAGTTACCCAACAGTATTACTAATAGTTCATTTTAGTTTAATAAGGAATAAAATTATTTTTTAAATAAAGATGTTAAAAATGTGAGGCTACTTTTGAGCTGACGGCCTTTCGGGCCAGGGGCCCCGTCGGACCCAGAGCCCATGGCATTTCGCCAGCCCTGCCACCCTATAGTTACGCCACTGCTTGTAGCTAAGTTCCAAACGCTAAGAGAAAGACATTAATTGCATAACGTTTATTTTATTAATATCTTCACTAATTACGATCCAAATTCTACTAATATGCAGACGTTTTCTTAGTAATTTTGCCTTACTCAACTGTAGGTTGTTGACACTAATATATAGGGTAAGGCTACATGATTGATGTCTCCAGGCAATTTCGTAGGCTTTCTGCAAACGACAGGCGGTGGAACGATTTCGTACGGTTGCCTGTCGCCCGGTTAGAAGACGATTAATCTTGGCCTTTTCGAGTACAGTTCTAACCTAAAAATGTATTTTTTTAACGTAAGCCTCTCCCTACCGTTGTTACTATTCGGGCTATTAAAGCCATTGTTCAAATAGGAGCCGGAATGAAAGCACATTTAAATAATGGTGTAGGCACGGCCCGGGCGGTCAGAACCAAGTCAGGAATGTAAATGAAATAATATATTTTTTTAGAATAGATTCCTCTACGCCACCCTTGTTACGCCCTTGGGCAAGATCGTTTACTTAGTATTTCACCTAAGTAAATATTAATATTTTTTCATTATGATAGGTATTTATACGGTGCAGAAACAAAATAAACTCAACCACATCTTTACGTAGCGTCTTGCTGTTGATTATAGTGTCTACAGCCTTACTCTTTATCATGTTCGGTTAGAAGTCAACTTGGTTAGGTTGTCCTTATATGTTTAAGGATTAAAGATTGACCCAAATGGAGTAAAACTGTCGATAATATGTTAATAGAACCCAGATTACCATAGCTTTTAACGTTCATATGCTCAAAATCTCTGGAGGCAATTGACTTACGTGAATATGCGTGTAGTTATATAACTGAAAAGAAGATTTTCATTAATGTAACACTCTTGATAGGGTAATAAATAACCTAGGGGCACGTCAAGTCGAGTCAAGAACACGGGCACGGGCCGTACCATCCTTTTTTCAAGCTAGAAAATCCTGTCTGAAATTTCTGTAATTACAGAACTTATCTCTACCCCCAAATTATAAGTTTGTACCTAATATTTCTTTTACGTAATATCATAGCAAAGTTTAAGTCACTGACACACTCACCGATCATCAAAGTTTTAAGGTAGTTCTAGCAGATCTATATGAATAGGTGATTACATATTACTTAATATAACTGAGTTGGTTTATGTTAGTGTTGCTAGTGCTAGCGGCACCCTCCAATAGCACTAGCTAGGGCTAACGAGCTAACGGGGATACTGAGCACCCTTAGCTCATTGAATGTACCAGATGAATGAAACGATAAGATTCAATAAGTATACCATCACAAAAGAGTCAGAAATCGGATCTAAACACATTGTCTATCCAGCTGGGCCCTTTTGGAATTACACTCTGGAGAGAATTGACAAAAATATGAAAGATACTGCTTCTAATATACCTTTCAAATTATGTTTTTATTTCCATGAATGTTCTATACCTAAGTACTTGATATTTTTTATTTTTAAATTTTGATTTTGGCCTTACTTTTTAGGTAGATACAAGTTTAAGTAGCATAACAAAATACATTTTCAATGTACCTACTGATATTTTTGTACATACATATTTTACGGTTTTGCTGGGTTCGTTTATTTAAAAAACCTTCAATGTACTTTACATCTGTGTGGCCTCGAGTGCGACCCTTGACTTAGGACAAGTCCTATATGAGGGTCGAGCTTCCTCCGGTTGCATTGAGCAGGTTGTAAATAATGCTTATACTAGGTTACAGCGATATATATATATCTGCATAGTCTTTTCGCAATTACATTGGTCGGCTTCCAGTCAAACCGGATGCAGCTTAATACTAGTATTTTACATGGAGCGACTGCCTATCTGACCTCCACAACCCAGTTACTGGTTAACACGATATCTCGTGGCATGACTGGTTGTCAGACTTTCAGGCCTCTGACTACCCGTAACGGCTGTCATAGATCTTAATTTGACAACCGGGATTATGATTTCATTACTTTATAACTTTTCGTTACTAAGTGACTTATCACTCTTGGTTGTGAACTTTGTTGAGTGGTTTTCACAAAAAAATACTCGCCGTTATGGGGAAACAACAGTCTAAGGAGCAGGAAATAATAATTGCCCAAACCGGTGCCGGTAATACTGCGTCAACGGCCCAGCTACTAAATCATGCGAGCACGACGTATTCATTTCTCTCTTAAGTGACGAACCTTTATAGCGGCCAGCACAGCTTAACCTCGATCGATCGATCTGTGCGGCTGTTACTTAGCCACGAGCCCCTCTAGACTACAAACTCTATCTATTTTCTCTTAGCCTCTGACCTCATGTAGCAGAGTATTTGCACTGACCAACTTGGCCAGTCACTCGTCGTCCGTCAACATAATATTCATCTATTTCAGTTTTGTTGGGCTAGTGAAGTTCCGAGAAATACGAAATGAAGGTTCACCTTTTCGAAACTCGAATATTGTGCCCAAAAATTTAACTAAAAGGTCATTTAATTTTGAAAGCTACGTGGAAATGTCTATGTTAACCGTATATTTCAAAACAAGATGAAATTAGTTAAAATTAAATAACACGCCTGCGATTTTTATTAAATCTTCCTAGCCTATATGTTATCCGCGACAATATAAGGATTCTAACGATACCCTGTACATCGAAATCGGTTTAGGCATTTAGAAGTTATGGTGGAATAAAGAAACTCACAAACATACATACGTACATAAATACATAGTATGTGTATGTACACACATGAACCTTAAAAACATAACACTCCTTTTTTTTGGCAGTCGTTTAATGGTCACTATGATTCCGGTCCATCATATAACTTACATTATTATCTGACGAGAATAGTTAAAAAATGTTGTGGTACTTAATACTCGTTACCAGGAATTAGACTGAATACTTATCTATTGGAACATTCTCAACGTTGACTTTGACTGTATAATAAAGCCTGGATTATACACAATACCACACATCACTGCAATCTGACATAGACGGCACGGCTTGTCTTTGAGAGCAGCATAAAGCCTTACTAGAAATTTTATATGCGTAGCTAGTGTTTACACAAGGCTTTCTCATTTGTTTAAATAACGAAAACATCGCAAATAAACGTTAAAATATCGTAAACTTTAACTGTAAATAAATAAACTGGCTCGACCGATAATTAAAAGCTTTCGTCCACGCAAATAAAAAAGTAAATAAGCATAGAGTTGATAGGATTCGATATTTAAATTTGAAGTTAAATTATACCTGCTTTATAAATGAAGGTTGATTTTCATTTAATCGAATTGAGTTTGACGGCGTAATTAATGGATGGAAAGTAATAATCTACTTCAGTGCTTACTTTTCATTCAATTTGGCAGTTTTTCGATAATTATCTGTTAAAAATACTTGTCTTACTAAGGCTGTGTAGGTACTAAGGTATTCCCTGGGGCGTTCTTTCGGCGTACATTCTAGATAATAGACAATTAAGGGAATCGATTATTGTAAGTGTTCTTAGATGAGAGAGCAGTTTGAATTTATAGCTGTACTTGGCTTGAGGATTAATAGGAGCGATATACAAAGCTGGTTAATCAGATGTTTCGTTTATATGCTTAGATAGGTAGGTATCTACATTTAAAAGATTTTTTATAACGCGTTATTAGTATTTAGCAGTTTTTATGCATGTGATCTTATGAAAAAATTATTAGGTGCCTATTACCCACTATTACCTTGATATATAAACATACCTAAACTTTCGTGAGACGCATTCATATTAATTATTGGTTATGACACATGCGTATTACAATTATTACTCACGTGCATTCTTCGGGATTGCCCGACTAGTTTCGAACTTGAACGGAGCACTTAGTCATGAGCTGAGCCCACGGCGAGGTTGCGAGTCAAACTTGCTGACTTGGAACTAGTCGGGCAATCCCGAAGAATGCACGTGAGTATTAATTGTTGAACAATAATTAATATACCTATATTAATTATTGTTCTCTCTATTGGTCCTGCGAACCACCTTTAGACCACCATCTACTACGATCCTGCATCTGCTACGATTGCTTCGTCTACAGTACGAATTATATTAGTGTGACATTTCTATGAGTGTGACGCTCTGAAGTTGTCTACCCAAACCTACTCGGTAGTCTATAGTACGGCTAAAACAGTAGTGCGCATGCGCGACATGCGGAAAGCCTAACTTCAGAGCAGTACACTTATTTTATTCGTACTGTACATTCTTAATCTTTATTGAAACTTATTAAATTAGAATAAACATATTATCTTTTGTTCCTGTAAGTAGTATTTATCGCGCTATATAATAAACATTTCTTTCTTTCTTTCTTTCTTTATTAATCCTAAGTCCTTAATAACGGCTCTTAGTCTTCTATCCTTCTGTACAGTGACTATGAATGGGTTTTCCATCCTTCAGCAAAAGTTGTCAGTTCTTTTTTGTTATATAGAGTCATGAACCTAAATATAAATAATGGATACCAGTTCACTCTTGGCAATTTTGTTATACCCATGGTGTGGGCAGTACGCTTGTTTGAAACAAAACATCTACGCTATAAACAAAGTTTAAATTACTGGAGCGTCGGTAAAATCGGCAAAACTATAGGCATTCCAAATAAGTTTCCTACTATGCTAATCTGGATTTGAGGATTGCCTACCCTTTTTTACATCGTGTACACACAAAATCGTTATACACAGGCCCAGGTGTCAATCGTTGGCCGTCCGACATTACAGATCATAAAGTAAGTCGCTTAATGCGTCTAAAAATACAGCGAGACTGACACCTTGATACTTGCGAATTATTTTCTGCCATCAAGCCACTATAATAAAACAACTTTAAGCGGATTAATCGCGTGTGTTATTGTTTTTCGTGACGTATCGAACACTTTGTAGCGTTTGTGGTCGCAGTATGACAATAATGCACGCGATTAATTCGGTTAGAAGTTGTTTTAATGTGTAGTGATCGCGAAAACCTAAGATATTAATACGCCATTAAGCTGTCAATACGTATGTAATGACTATCTGAGCCAAGCCCATGGTTCTTCGTGCATCATTCGGCTACACGTTTTTTATAATTTTATTATTTAATGCACTTTTCTTCTAAAACAACTTATTCTTAGTTATAGAGTCGTGTGTATTAGGACTGCCTCGTTAGTTTAGTCGTCGTAAGCACGGCTACTGAGCGTGAGCTACGGACTCCTGTGTTCGATTTCCGGGATGAGCAAAGAGCAGTTTTAATAAAAAAAAAGCTGTTAGTGTTCTCAATAGCAGCTCGGAGTTATAATGACATATGTGTCCGGTTGATGGCAATAGGCTCACTACCGATTATGTGGAACATAATATCTGCCTCGGTGGATGTGAGTGCAAAGCAAGTGTATTCTTCTGCCTGCCCTTAGCGATACAGGCGTGATGCGATGTCTAAATAATTATTTAAATCATTGTTAACAATACAAATAAATTTTTAGATGACAAAAAAGTTAAATAGAGCTACGATAGATCCGGGCAAACTTAAATGAATTCCTAAGAAGTTTCTAACTATGCTAATCTACTAAGAATTTGTGTAGTAGTCTCGCAGGCTCATACTATAGAAGATTGCCACCTTAGTTTACTTAGTGAAAATCGATCCTCATAAGCTCAGGTGTTTCCTTAGCTACATCGGATATTACAGCTCATAAAGGGTTCGGTCTGATGAAGCAAACTAAACTAAAACAAGAGCGTAGCTGTCTATTACTAACCGGTACTATATGAGCAAGACAGGACGAATTAAGAAAAGCCAAATTCGAAATTAGGCACGTCAAACGAATAATTTTTAACTGACTTCAAAAAAGGAGGTTCTATTTAGACCCGTATGTATGTACATATCTTTGTATGTCCGCGATTTTCTCAAAACCTACTGATCCGATTTGGATGAGGTTTTCGTTATTTAGATAAATATTTTACATGACTAAATTAGGATTTGACGTGCCTTAATTTATCCCATCCCGCTCTAATTGTTAGTAAAATATAGCTTTAATTTTAGTTTAGTTTGCTATATCATTAGGAAGAAAAGGATTTTAAATCTTGATACTTGGCCCAAGCAAGGGACTTTTTGAAGGTCGGATGTACTTAAGTATAATTAACTAAAACTATTTTTACTGCCTCATTGGTCTAGTGATCGCAAGAGCGACTGCTTAGCGTGGATCCTGGGTTCGATTCCCGGGTCGGGAAAAGTGTTATTGATCCTATCTGTAAATATATTCTCAATAGCCATCCGGACTTTGGAATTATGCCCAGTTGACGGCAATAGGCTCACCACACAGGACTTAACAAAAGCATCGGTGGTGAAATGTGGCTAACAAGTCTGTACATCTCTACCTACCTCCTCGGCGAATACAGGCGTGTTATTTAAGTATAAACAATTTTTAAGCTTTAAAGTAACAATTTTTCCACCGTCTGTCGTTGAAATCTGACACCCGGTATAGAGTGGCGCCGTCACCACACTTATGGACTCATAATAACGCAAATGGTTTTCTGTCATCAAGCCGTCGTACCTATTTAAAAAGGGAATAAACCCGGGGTTCTTGTTGGCACATTACCGCTGCTAATTTAAAAAGGTCGCTCTAGATAGAACCCTTTTTTGTTGTCACCCATGTTTACCTTGTAGAGTTTAATTAAATTCCACGTGGTCTCTGATACAGGTGACGGAACCGACACGACAAACTTTACAGTTAATACAATGTCGTAAAGATGTAATTACATTAAAATTAAAGATATAATATTATAACTTTAGAGTTCGCTAAGCATGCGTTAATGCTTTTCAAAAATGTATCTGAATTATTACCTAATGAATTAGAACCTTATATTAGGAAACCAACTCGTTTTTTTTTGTGACACCTGTGGGGTTACTCTTGAAACTAATACCAATTCCAATCCAATTCCAATATTAAATAGACGCCTTGAAACAATGCGTAATTTTAAAATAAATTTATGTACATTACAGTTGCCTCAATTTTAAAGCATTTTAGTCTTCTTAATATCCCGACATTATTTTTTAGACATTTTGGCATTTAAACGTACGAACTGACATATTTCCAATGTTAATCGAGCGGAATTATGTTCAAGAGTAAGCCCACTGTTCTGCGAAAGAGTCGATTTACATTTAGCGTTTTTTGCATTCGGTTTTTTATTTTCCATTGTTTTCCTTGTAGAGTTTAATTAAATTCCATGTGAGTTGGTTCTAATCGTATAAATATTTTCCTTCTAAAATGGTGGATTAACTTTAGGATTTATATCAAGATTGATTTAAGTGTTTTAAATCAATCTTGATATAAATCCTAAAGTTCGTTCGGACGTCAAGACCCAAGTTCTTTATCTATAATATAAAAATTAATCGCTAAATGTGTTGCTAAGCGCAAATCTCGAGAGCAGCTGAACCGATTTCGCTAATTCTTTTTTATAATATTCCTTAAATGAAAGTCTCTGTCTCACGAAATTTATTATACAAAAACATGTATATTTTCTGCTGCCTCATTGGTCTAGTGGTCCTAAGCGCGACTGCTGGGCACGAGGTCTCGGGTTCGATTTCCGGGTCGGGCAGTGTTATTGAGTTTTTCTGTTACAAAATTCTCAGTAGCAGCCCGGAGTTTGAAACTGTGCTCGGTAGATTGCAATAGGCTCACCACCTATTACATGGCACTTAATACCAGCATTGGTGAAATCTGGGTGTACAACTGTGTAGACCTCTGCCTGTCCCTTCGGGGAATATAGGCGTGATACTATGTATTTTCCAGGGTCGGTTTATATCTTCTTTTCTTTCACAGACTTATATTTGCTGAGCAGGAATTTGAATTAATTAACAGATAACATAAGTTTCTTTAAAACCAGATTAAATAAACGAAAAAAAAAACTTGAAATTATTTGAAGTATTTTCCTTATTCCTTGTAGGAACATTAGGTATATTTTCTTGTCTTAATTAAATTCTTTACGAAAAAGACGAAAAGCAAGATATTTTCTTTTCATTACACAATATTAGTACTGGCTAGTACTCGATAAAAGATGGCCGCCGAAAATGTAATTTGCTCTAATTTTATTCTGTAAATAGGAACCTAAGGAAATTGCCGATCATCTTACCTATTTTGGGAAATTTACATTCTTTTGAGTGTCCTTCGTCACTCGACCTTGATAGGTAGTATCCGATTAAAATTAATC
Source organism: Xylocampa areola (assembly GCA_935421205.1). Classification (NCBI taxonomy): domain Eukaryota; kingdom Metazoa; phylum Arthropoda; class Insecta; order Lepidoptera; family Noctuidae; genus Xylocampa; species Xylocampa areola. Next base: position 7,652,045 of record OW285219.1, on the reverse strand, counting down.
CATATTCCTTTTAGTTTACAATAATAGCGAGTTTCTTTTCTTATACCTTCAAATTTCAAACAGTAGACACAGTAGAAAATTAATTCTTTTTAGAATTCCGTTCTTCAATAGAAAAGGAACCCTTAAAATATCACTGCGTTGTCCGTTTGTCTGTCTGGCTGTCTGTCTTGCACGTCTTGCACTTTGTCTGCCAAGAACCTTTATCTCAAGAATGGGTGGATATATCAAGTTGAAATGAATACTAAATACGTAGGTTTAGTTAATAGGTAGACTTCCACCGACCTGTCCCTTGGAGCTGTAAAAAAAGGTGGAAGTCTAAGGATAGCGAATTAATATTTCATTTTTTGTTATTTCTGCACAGGATGTTTTATATCGTGCGCAGTACACTGAGCGGATTTGATGTTCACAAAAAATAACAATAATTACTTTTGGTACATTTTATATTTATTTAACATGATACTTTTATTTTCTCTGGTAAATCAAAACATGTAGGGAAGTTCCGGTTGACCTGGAATCATGAAATTCGGCAGGAAGCAAGGTCTCACAGCGCAATTAAAGGAAAAGATTCGATAACTTGTTTATTACATATCCAATTGTCAGATGACCATTGTACTAAACAAGATGAAATTAATTCAAAATTTTAAAAAGAGCACGCCTGCCATATCTTATAAATATCTTATAATTATATTCTACGTCTTTTTGTGTACGATAGCCCCTATATTACTAGTTTTTAAATCTTACAAGCCTATGTTACCTGGAGTAAGGATTCTAACAATACCCCGTACATCTAAATCGGTCCAGGCAATTAGAAGTTATGGTGGAATAAAGAAACTCACAAACATACATACATACATGAACCCTAAAACTTAACACTTCTTTTTTGGGCAGTCGTGTAAAAAAGCAATAACTCCACTTACTACAGAATTAATGTTCTTAAATACCCATAACATTAAAAGTTCCATTCATTTATGTTTATCGTGTGATTACACGACACACTGTTAAGGCTTCGCGGCGAAACGAATTGCCTTCACACAGTTTAATAGAAAAGTTCCGACAAAGCAGCGATTGACGCTTCAAACAAAAATAAATTAAATTAGCCATTAAACTTATTTCCTTCGGTGACGAAGGTATTGTTTTCTCTAATAAATGAGCTAATAATGGGTTTTATGTTTATGAAAGAACAGTGTTATGGACGTTTTTCCTTAGGGAGTTAAAAGAAATTCAGACAAAGAAATGTAGGGTCATGTTTATAAGCCCAAATGTATACTCATATAAAGTATACTCTCAGATTCTCAATCTATAGCTGTTATCAAGTGGTGCTTATTACGCCGTAGTGACATCTGACTACAAAATAATATAAATATTTCTATGTGTATTGAAGTAATTTAATTCACAAAGATTGGATGTTAAAAATACTTTGTACTACAATATGATACGTGATCAACCTCTTCTACTAATTAGGCTGGCCGCCGCAAAGCATTATTACATTAACTGTAGTACCTAACTGCTACGAGTCGCTACGGATAACGCTACGTTGCTACAACATATTTATCTTATTAATGGTTGCTACTCAAGGGAACATTACCGGATGGTGAATGGAAGTTCAAATTATAGGTGAACGCAGACTTGGCCGCACCGCACGCGCCGCAGTCTTCGCATTCGAATTCTTTATATGAAGTTCTATGCAACCTCGCACACCCACCCGCGTCCTAGTCGCCGCAGTCCCTGAAACGACCGAACTCCCCAAGCCGCAGCTAATGACATCACCAACGCATTTTTAACTCTTGTTGGTATTTCATTTTCTTCTTCCTCTAATAATAAACAACTGACAACAAATTGTTCGTCAAGAGCCATAAGGTAATACACGCCCACTCTTAATTAATATAACAAACTGAATGAAAGAAATCAAGTGAGATGCGTGCGGCGACGGGAACGACTGCAGTGACTGCGGTGCAGATAGATGTGCGAGGCCATTAACAAAAAGCGATGACTGCGGGGACTGCGGAGACTGCGGTGCGGCCAAGTCTGCGTTCACCTTATGTATACCACAATTTGATCCATCTAATTACTACGGCCTACTGCGTAGTCATTGTCGGTCGTCGTAGGTGCTCAAAACCCAACCTTTGACCTGTATTGTTTTCAAAGAGAAGGTCTTGTGGTGTACCGTGATATATATAACCTTTATATATTGGTTGCACTTGTCTTGTTACAAGATACTAAGATCAGGTTCAAATAATAGGAATAAGGATATGGATACTGCGGCAATGGGAAAATTGTTACTGTGGATTTCCTCGTTGGTGTAGTGGTCGTAAGCGCGGCTGATGAGCCTAAGGCCCTGGGTCCGAATCCCGGGTCGGGTAAAGTGTGGGGGGTGTGTTGGGGTTTTCTTTTAGGAAATTCTTAGTAGTAGGAGCAGCTCGGTGATTGGAACTGTGTCCGGTTGATGGCTATAGGTTCATCACCTATCACCTTCATCATAAGGGCATCGATGAAATGTGTGCGAACTACTTTGCAGTCCACTTCTGTCTAACCCCTCAGTGAATACAGACGTGTTATGTTATGAAATTGTTACGTATATCTACGTATGCGTAATTACGACTGCTCAATACTATGACTTTTTGCAGTTAAACGGTCTTGGCTACATTATTGGATTAATTAGAGCATCGTTAAGCAGCCCTCGAAACCAAGCGCCCGTGTCCAAAACCTTCCTATTTTTACACCTATAACGCCAGCCGCGACACCCCCCATAAGGCCCGCAACCTAAGCCGGCGCCGCTCCAACATGGGCTTGCGGGCAAAGCCCAGAGGAGCGGCCCTCCTCGGGTTCCGTTAGCTTCACCGTGGGTGACCAAGCCACGGCTACTGGAGTCCCCCCCACCACGATAAGGTGGAACCCCTGGGGGGGATAACCGGCTGCCTGCCTGACTTCAACCCTCATTGCCCGCCACCGATACGGTATCCTTCTATCAGATTTCAAAAATCATTAAAGTAAATAACAAACCAAATCAACTAGGCTTTAGACTTAAGTACAAATAAGGCTTTACAGGTAAATTGGTCTGAGATACGTCAATCCATTAGTTGATTAACTCTCGCAAACACGTAAAGGGATGGACGTATTTCACATTTAACGATGAATGTAGCCACAGCTGTTTGGGGAGCAGAAATAAAATGGGTAGGTTAACTGGCTCATGTATTTCATAGGTAATTCAAATGGTTACCAATATTTACGTCCATCCTAAGGTCGTCTGGAAGAGATTCTTCAGTGAGGAAAGATCGCTTGTTGTCTTAGTACACTAGCAGTGATAGCCTAGTAGAGTTGCTAGTCTTATGGTCATTCTACCCAGCAGAATGACTATAAGACTCTAGCACTCTTTTGTTTATTTAAAAAAAATCTGCGGTGATTTGTATGACTTAGTCATGCACCACTTATTTTTCGTGCACATGCTAACTGGGCTAGTCAGGCACCACTGATTTTTCGTAATCATGATACGCAATTACATGCTAATTGTCACTTGCATAATATAATGGTGAAGGAAATTATCGTGAAGTAAATCAGCGCACAGAGAGATGTTCGGGATAGTGTGTAAAGCCATGATGAAAAAACTAAAATATGACAATAGGTTATTCATCAACTGTACGATAAGAAGAAGTAGTATAATATGATATGCAAGTAATATATAATTATTTTTTTGTGTGGAAAATTTATTCTGGGCTCTGTGCTGGATTCATACCGACTAAAAACTGCAAGATCCTCTACTAACCTTTACCGGGGTCCCGCGGGATCGTAGCTGTATTCAATACAATTAGTTTTGTAACTTATTAGCTCAAATTATAAGGTCCTAAATATATATTAAGTTTTACAAGAAGGGGCGAATTCTTGTATAAAATAAAATTTTGATTTAAAGCCAATTCGCCATCGATTAAAAAAATCATGTTTTAATTAAATGAATATTGACTATCTTTGACTAATTAATTGCACAACTTACAACTGAAAAGGATTGTAGAAATTTAAACCGGTTATAAGTTGAAAGTGGTTTTATAAAAATAGTAACTTATTTAAATATAAACAAAAAAAAAACGGGCATTGCCTTTCTGTGGTTCTTGTGATCTTTGTGTATCATATTATATGTATGAGATTGTATTCCTTTTCCAAATACCATCTTAATTAATCCATTAGTACAATATTTGTCCTGGTTGTCCACTATTATAGTATTCTATCAAAATACGAATGAATAGCTAAGTTATTATGAAAGGATGGAATGAAAACATAAATTGAGGACAAAAAGAAATATTCTGAAAGATCTGTAGGGATTATATTCAGTCCTTTGAGGTTGTTGCCACGCCAGCTTTTACATAGAATAGGTATTATGTCAGGATTTGATGTTTTAGCCTGATGAGAGCCTGAAAGTCGAAGCCGACAATAGATTTTCCGTAACGTTTGGTTTGAATAATATCTATACCTATTCGTACAATATTTTTGTATTTTAATATCGGCAATTTTCAGAGCAGTCCCCTCGCTATTGACTTTATTTTTAAGGGAAATTTTAATAAGAGGTAGGTAAGACAAGATGGATTTGAACTGTAACACTCTGCGAACCAGTAAGGCAATGCTCTAGAGTCTAGGTACACAATAGCAAAAGCTCTTGGATTTGAATTTTCAACCGGCGAAAAAAGGATTTGAATGACCGCGCATAACTTCTTAACATAGCATATATAGTTACTCAGACACGTAAAATGAAAAAATGCTGAAATAAAAACTCTTTCATTCTAAAGAATATACCACACACAAGAAATTTGCGCGACCCTCTCGAAAATTCTAGCAATCCCTCTGTATAAAATATCCCCTTTGCCGGTGGTGAGATAACAAATGCTTCAGAGGTCATACCTTGTGGAAGGTCCTTGACAGGATAATTGTATCAATATTATACATAATAATGTATGAATTTTTTTGAGGAAATTCTTATCCAGATTAGAGTTCTTTGGATTAGCTTTTTAACCGACTTTTAAAAAGGATCTCAATTCTACTGAATTTTAGTTTTGGTGCTGTGAAGATGTAGCAATTTGGACGTCAAAGTTTTGCCAACTGGCAACCTGCATCTATCCGTTTGACGATTTTCATATAATTTGAAGAAACTGCACATACGGAAGTGTCTGAGTTTCAGTTATTGACAACACAATTTAAACACAGTTTTACGTTATTAATATCTATAACTTTAAAGGTCCATATAGGTATCTAATCAAATTATTAAAATATAAATTTATTGATGACTTTATGATGATTAATAATTATTATATGATAATTATTATTATTAATATATATTTTTATTACATTACCGGATGACAGCGATGCGGAGGAGTAGGTACTACGACGCCTAAATTACTTTTGTCCTTTTTTTTCTCTCTTTCTTTTAGTGGTAGTGTAGTTAATATAATTTAGGTTTTATTTTTGTGAATATTTTTATTTATTATGTACATATTTATTCGAGAATATCCAATTACACATTAAATTATAGTATTAAAAGAAAAAAAAAAAACAAATTATTAGAAATAAAAATTAAAATATTTACTTCCTGTAACAGTATGTGGTACATAACATAGTTTCAGGACCGAATCGCACTATACCCTGGATTCGGTACTTTAAATTTAGGTAGATGACTCTCATGGGAGCAATACTTGGCTGATGTATACGTTGTTTATTTAGCAAATGTTTTTTACTTTCAAAGTAGAAATCATTTTCGAAAGTACTACTGTGTATCTTCTTCTTTAGGGTATTTCACGTGATATTTTTTATCACTGCCTCGTTAGTGTAGTGGTCCCAAGCGCGACTGCTGAGGATGGGGTCCTGGGTTCGCTTCCCAGTTAGGGAAAAGTATTATTGTGTTTTTCTGTGTGGAAATTCTCAGTACCAGCTCGGAGATTATAATTGTTCCCGGTACATGGCAGTAGGCTCACCACCTGCATGGGAATTAATAGAAGCATTGGTAAATATGGGTGTACAAGTGTGTACACTTCTACCCCTTCGGGAAATACTTCCGTTATGCTATGTATTTTTTATCAATACTTAAATCAAGCAGCTCCTGCGTCGTAGGGTTAATACTTACAGGCGCAAGTGCGGCTGCTGGGTCCGATTCCTGAAGAAGCAAATATAAACTAAAGTTAGGAATAATGTAATTTTAACAAAACTGTCTATTTAACCAATATATTCATTAAACATCGATTAAATAGGGGTGCACAGGTATACAACTATGTACCATTTTGCCTATCTCCTCGGGTAATATAGGCGTGATGCATACCTAGTGAATAGCATTGTTCTTGTTGTTTCAGCTGAAGGTGGGTCAGAAGAGATGCCGGCGGCCACGGCGTCGGACCCCAGCGCCGAGCAGAAGGAGCGGCTTATCGCGGCCGTCAAGAAAGAGGTTAAGCAGTTAATGGAAGAGGTAATCCCATCATTCTTTATATTGCTAGTTTCTTTAATTGCGTTATACAGGTTTTATTCCTCCGATAAAAAAGATCTGACGATTGAAAAATCGGTCCTAACCTAAATATTAATTACAATTACATCCAAAAAGTGATTTTAGAACCTTGTGTATATATATATATATACTATATATATAGTATATAAAACGAAGCCTATTTGGATAGTACAAGTTTATATACATAATTTCAACTAGAGCTCTTTTGATTTATTCATAAATTCAAGGTTGAAAACAATTGCCGAGTAGAACTTTAGTATTCCTTTGAGAGCAGGACCTACATTTTTAATGGATAATTTAACTAATTTTAAGTTCCCTTGGACGTGGTTAGTAGTTAATTAAAGCTACATTTGTACGGTCTAGCTAAACGGTTCATTTTGGGCTTCAACTACGTGTTAAGAGACCTTAATTAGTGACCGACATTTAAGTACATATGTACCTACAGGATAAACATTTAATTTCATAGAAATTAATAAACTATATTTTAGGGACTTGAGCGTCTGCGTCGGCTCTTTTAATGTATGTCCTACACCACGCCACGATGTCGATGATTAAAATTGATCTTGTTCATTCATTGTGTTCGCCCCAAAGATCTTTGGAATTTCTACAGTTTTACTTACACTAGATAAAAAAAGAAATCAATTAATGACAGGGTATTTTTTATAGTCTATTCTAAGTTATTTAGTTATGAGGGGCTCGTGGCTAAGTAACAGCCGCATAGATCGAGGTTAAGCTGCGCTTGCCGCGCTTGGTCTGTGGATGGATGACCATCAATTCATACCGAGACCCCCCCGTGCCTCGGAGAGCATGTTAAGCCATCGGTCCCGGTTGCCAAATTAAGATCTATGACAACCGTTACGGGTAGTCAGAGACCTGAAAGTCTGACAACCAGTCATGCCACGAGATATCTTGTTACCCAGTAACTGGGTTGTGAAGGTCAGATAGGCAGTCGCTCCATGTAAAACACTGGTATAAAGCTGCATCTGGTTTGACTGGAAGCCGACCTCAATGTAATTGGGAAAAGGCTAGGCTAAGTCTAGGTCTAAGTTATTTAGATATCCGGTCACTAATCACAAGTGCGGCTGCTGAGCGTTTGATTCGATTCTAGGGTTGGGTAGTGTTATTGAGTCTTAGTTATAGTTTAGTATAGGCTATAGTTTAGTATTCTCAGTACTAAGATTGGAATCATGCCCGTTAATTGACAATAGGCATGGGATATAATAACGCCATCGGTTAAGTGTGGGTGTGCAACAGTCTGCACTTCTGCGTAACTATTTGGGGAATACAGGCTTTGTTATGTTATCCTAATTTTCTGTTAAGAAAGCCACATATAAGACTTTTTCGTATTTGATGGTACATTGTAGTGGTCACTGTGAGTTCCATAGTGTTGTGATGTAGATAACGATAAGTACCTATTTAAAAAAAAAAACAAATAGTAGGTACCTACTCGACGGACGTTATTAGGCTGAATATATAGCTAATTTATTTATATCTCATTTATTAATTTTCGGCACTTCCTTGTACCTATCTATACAAAAAGTTTCAATTTACTATTATTATCTCTATGAATTCCTTGTTGCGTGGATAGCATACTTGCGTAGAAGGTGACTCACACTGATTGAACTTCCGGATTGAGTTCCCTATACTTGCCTTAATCTATTATTAGGTTGGACTTGGCAGTAAAAATATTTTGGATAGTTTATACATACATATATAAGGTCCTAATTTATTAGGTAATTTCCTTTTAAGGGGCCAATGTGTAAGTTATAAGGAGTCATTTAAGCCTTAATTAATTTTTTTACAACAATTTTATTTTTTTATATTTGTTCGACGTGCTAGGAGTAGTTTTCGTCTTGCTAGTACTATGTTAATTACAAATAATTTGTTATATCCATTTATTTCTTAGCGAAAGTGAATGTATTCGACTTATGTATACAACCTTTCAAAGGAAATTACCTAATAAATTAGGACCTTATATAGTAAAACTGATTATTAAAAAAATGTATGCATAATAAACATAGTTTGAAATATGTGGTTGATGTTTTGATTTCCCGCGTAGAAAACCTTAAAAAGTAACCGCAGCGTACAAAATAATAGACTTCAAATCAGATCTAAGTATGAAGTTATAAGTAAGCAGCAACCACGTCGTAACAGAACATTTTCCGATAATCTCAGATAAAATTACTTTTCAATTTCAAGTCGGGACCTTTTTTCTGAGCTCCGATATCGGGCTTAATTTGAGAGAGATTAATGTTCTAAGACGATCGGGATCTGCAATTTTTGCCTTTTTTTATCTTCATTATAAAAAGCTCAGTCATTTAGCGAGATATTGGAAGCTCAGAGTTTCCCCAAGGATTTATATTGCTGGCATAAATTAGTAAGAATAGATTGATCTGAATACTGATTTTAGGTTTTGATTTTAGATATTCCAATGATGATATGAGCCCATATAAAGAGAATCGACGGTTATTAAAATTCGAATATAATTAACGTATGAGATGATAATAATTTTGCGAATATATGTATCTTAAGTTTTGGAAATTATATTAATTTGTATTCACTTTTTAAGTAGTTCAATCCTGTCTTATTGGTCTCTCATAATTCCTCAATTAAACATCCCAATAATAACGTCATCAATATTGCTTAACCTCTTCATTCTTCTCCAGGCTGTGACCCGAAAATTTGTACATGAAGAAAGTGGTGGAGTAACGGCTCTATGTGGGGCAGTCGAGGCCTGCCTCGGACAGGGACTGAGGCGCCGCGCCCTCGGTCTCTTTAAGACCAGTTCCACTACTGCTCTGCTGCATAAGATCGCTAAGGTAAGTGGCAGTGTAAGCAGGACTTTACTAATGAATCGAACGAGTTGCAGTTTACAAGGCTGTGCAGACGATCGACTTTTTATTTGCTAAACTATTATTACCGTGATTGTCAGTAACTTTACGTTGGCTACGGATTTAATGCACGACGGACTCTTTTGTCTATAGAACTCCAGTGTAGAGTGGTCATAGTCAGTGCAAACGACTGATTTTTGACGATAAATTACCAACGATTACTTGGTATGCGCAGTGGATATTATTAAAGCGTCACTATATGACGGCACTTGTGATAGCTTATAAAAGTGTTGTCTTCCAGGCAACCTTAGCATGGAGAAAGAACGTGGTCAATTTCATGGATGTATGCGGTTTTTTGTTGTAATACTGCTGTAGTTGTTATCTATGCCATCTGAGAATATGACAGAACAACATTTCACAACAGAAAACGCGCCCAAATATTGTTCTATTAAATTGCGGACTATGGACGGTCAGTTCAGTCCGAGAATAATCTAGCAGGCAACTATTTGGTCCGTATCTGACCAACTAGTTGCCTGTTAGATTATTTTACCTAGAATATAATAATGTAGCAATTCTTAGGATACCCAATTCTCATGAACAAAAAAGTTCACAGATTGAATTTCTGTTTATTTAGAAGCTTTGTTTTGCCGCGCGCAGAGATTCGGTGTTAGACAATAGCTTTAGTCAGCGTTCAGCATAGCCACCGCTTGTTTAGCAGTGGTGGTCCATACTAACTAATACTAAATGACATAACGATGACGTACATACTAAACGAGTCCCGATTGAACTGGATAAGATCTTCATTGCCCGCATTATTGATATTGGTGTTTTTGATGTTTTTAGATAGCAGTCTGTGTTTGTATATACAATCAAGTTTAACTAATTAGAAGAAACTGCTGTTTTATTAACAATATTTAACGAAAAATCTAACCAAAAACTTGATACTGCATTACAATAATTGAAAAATTTAACATAAACATACATATTTATAATACCTAAGCCAATTTAAATATTAAACCTACACTTAGATATGAAACTTACATAACTGCGATAAAATCCTCAAGTTATAAAAAGTGAACGAAACAAAAATAACCAAACAGGACCATTTGCAATCCAAAGCCAGATGAATGGCCGGCTTTACCTGTGTTTTACTAAAACAGTCGTTTACATTCGTAATATAAAAGGCAAACAGTGCCTATTCCCGGGCGAACAGCCCGCGTTATTTGTCTGGGAAACTGTTTCATATTTTTTATACATTTTATGTTTTACTAGCTTCCGCTGGATTGCTCATGGCGCGGATTTGCTCGCGTAGTTTGTGTCATTATTAATCCAGTCTGCCAATTAAAATAAGAACTTAACACATTGATATAAGCGTCATCTAATGTTAATAACACCAGAACCTGGCGCATAGATAACATTTGGTATGAAATAGCTAGATAGAAGGAGACCGTATTGGTGGCGGTTACCACCAACAACAGCATTCCCAATGAGGGTTCACGTCAGGCAGGCGGCCGGTCATAAAAGATAGCCAAAACTTTAGCAGCATTCCAGTACAAGTAGAGAGTATGTATGCAAGAAGTATACATGCTGTGCAGACCCCAAATAAATTGGGATAAGGGCAATATTTTAACCTACTAAGATACCAACTGTATCATTTAAGTCATAATACCTTACCTATCGTATATCAGAATTGACTACGTAGCAGCGTAAGTAATAATATCGTTTAGTATATAAACTACCACTCACTATATATAATTAGCGGACAAATCTTATGTACTAAATAAAAAAAATTTTTTTTTTATAATTTATTTAGTATTAATTCGGAATTTAAAATCGACGGCCGATGAAGCTGAAGCCGATGTTGGGCTGGCACCCAACATCCTGGGTTGGGAGCCCGACATTTCTGGGTTGGGGCATGTTCCACCCGGCCCTCTCCCTTATACCTATACGCCAATGAGCTAGGCAGAGATGTCCTGATCCATTAGAACAACCATCTTCTTGATATGAAATAAGTAAATGCAGGTATACGTACATGTCAGGTAATAAAATGTAATATAAATAAATTACAGTTTAACATGAACGAGAATAATGACATAAAGAATTTTCCAGAAAGGCTGACTAATGAATAATGAAGCGTATGAACGTACTGATGGGAAAATGACGATGAAATTATAAGTTACACACGACGTACGATGTGGATCATTATTTCCTTTTAGCGCAGGGTTTCTCAAATTTATAGCCTCACGTACCCTTGATAGCTTGATAGCCACCAGACTATGGCGAATCATATGGCGGTAAGAGTTTGAGAAACCATGTTCTAGCGCATTAATAAAATATCACATCACTTTTTGGAACGGTACTTGAAGTATTCCGCCAATAAGTTTTCGCTAGTTAAGGCACAAAAAAAAATACAATCTTTAAGGTCACTTTGCAATAAAAGGTTCTAACTTATTAGGTAAGTAATTTATTTAAAGCGGTTAATGTGTTGAGTGCTAAGGATTTAGAATTACTTTCGCTCAATGTTTGCCGTTAGAGGAGCAATTTTCGTCTTGCTGGTATATTTAAATTTTTATAATTATTTGTTAATAACACAATTAATTTGGTATTTCCATTTAATTCTTGGCTAAGGTGAATGTCGTGACTTACAACCTCTTCAAAGGGAGTTACCTAATAATAATTATTATTATTAATTTTTTCCCAACTAATACAAAGTGCCTAGGTTTTTGCCCATTACGTTGGGGTCGGCTTCCAGTCAAACCGGATGCAGCTTAATACCTGTATTTTACATGGAGTGACTGCCTATCTGACCTCCACAATCCTGTTATTGGGTAACACGATATCCCGTGGTCAGACAGGTTGTCAGACTTTCAGGCGTCTGACTACCCGTAACGGCTGTCATAGATCTTAATATGACAACCGGGACCGACGGTTGTCGTGCTCTCCGAGGCGCAGAGGGGTCACGGTATGAAATGATGGTCGCCCATCCATAGACCGAGCAAGCACAGCTTATCCTCGATCGATCGATCGGTGTGGTTAACTTAGGCACAAGCACTTCAAAAAAAAAAAACATAATTTTAATAATACCTATTTAATTATGTTCTGTTACACTACTTTGCCATTTCCTTTCACATAACCTTAATGTGCGCTCAAATAATATAACAAATCTTTTACAAAATGAACGTACATTTAATGCATGTTTTAGTTTCCAACGGACATGGTCCAATTTACTCTCAGAGAGCTCAGCATTAAATTAATTCGGAATGTCTACTCGTCTGTTACTCTCGGTGAAATTGTCGCGCTACAGTTTTAGGACTGTGTACATACGTTTACTCCATTATAAAGTGTATTTTATTTACCATGATAAAATAGGGGATGAGTTGCAATGGATTAGAGTCGTAATTAACGAGAAAGTGTACTTTGTGCATGGCGCAAATGACATTAAGTATAGATAACCTTTCAAACGCAAGCGTGGCCAATTCTAAAGTTAAAATTTATTGTGGAATGAAAGCACGAAACCTGCTCTCGGATTGTTTATCACTGGAGTATTCATATGGGCAGTGCAGGTTCGAATCCTTCTCACTACCGTATTATTCTTACCACAAAAAATTATGACATAAATTTGTTTATATTTTGGTATTCGTTCATTTCGATGACTTCATTATGTTTATCAAAGATTCTGTGTAATCGTAGAGGTATGTTTTAATGGGACGATTCGACAAAATCTGAATCGATTTGTGGTAGGAAAACGCTTCACAATTGACTTAAACCAATGAAACTTCTCCAAAAATCGGTACAATGTTTATTATGGAAAGGAAAGTACGCCATGATTAGGGAATGAATCTTCGCTTTTTGAATGTGTTGATGCGTAAGTATTAAAAAGATTCCGTACCCAGTTTAATTAAACGTGTTTTAAGATTCGTACTATCGCAGTAAATTACACTGAACTGTCCAGAGACCAGACCAGAGAATACACTGAAATGTCTCTCTAAATAGCCTAATAGGATTAGGTTTGCGTATACATTGTACGTGGAATTACGTTCGAATTCTCTAATGAACTTACTGAGGCGTGCGCACTGCTATTTGATATATGCATAGTCTAGAAAGGCTGAGTTTACTAAAGCTTTGCTACACTGAACGCGGGTTGGACTTGATCTGAGCGGCAGCGATTTGACTTTTTTCTTCACTCTTATTATCGAGTTTTTTTTGACAAAAAGCCACTAGGAGAAAACTGGACTTAATTTGGTTTATCCCGGTCGTGATAGCTTAGTTGTTAGAGCATTTTTATCGTATTTTTCGATCCACTAAATTATAACGACTATTTTATTATTGCTTCGAACCCTTTATAAACGGACAAAATTATTATTATTATTATAAAACAACTTTTATCCGGATTAATCGCCTGTATTATCGGTTTTTGTTTTTCCTGACGTTTCGAACACTTTGCAGCGTTCGTGGTCGAAGGATGACCAATAATACACGCGATAAATCCGGTTAAAAGTTGTTTTATTATAATGTGCAATGATCGCGAAAATCTAAGAAAATTATAATATTATTGCCTGAAATCGCCAACTCTCAGGGAGCTAGCGTGATTATCAATGCTCGTCTTGTCGTCATGAGAAGAAGCCTTTGCATTAACGGTTATGTTATAATAATGATGTCATTATTTTCTCGCCACATTAAAGAAATAAATTAAGCATGGTATTAACAACAATACATAAGAACATATAAAAATTATGCTGTGGAAGACTGGCAACCAGGGTGTATGCCGTACTTGGGCTGTCCGCGCTCCGCTTTCGGTCGAAGACCTTATATTTAGTATTCATAAACATAGAGTAGGTAATAAATCTTAAGAGTTACCTTCATTACTCAGACTCAGGTCTGCTTACATTTTAATGGTCACTTATTGCTTTAATTAATATGTTACTGTGGTCCTTAATATTTTATTACTTTTTACGAGTCGCTACGACGATGACGTAGAGCTTCAATTTCTTGGTATTTGGAAACGAATCATAAGAGGTTATACGAGGTATATTATTGTACTTGACATTTCGGTGGTTACTTGATACTTAGACGTTGCCTGAGTATTAATAAATGATTGCCTTCATGTTATTATTGTGGTACTTACATACTTTATTAGCTTCGGAAAATGTTACCATTTCGATTTGAATAATATCAGTAATATGTACCTACATACTACTTTTTCTAAGATGTCATGTGATAATCCCATGTTTCATATGCTATTCATTTAGTCTATAGGTTTTGTCTTCAGTTTTGACGTGTGACATATTGATTGTTATACGAAAAAACAAGCTTTGATGAGCTGTTTTTGGCTATACATTTTAGGGATATACAACGTCACAGTTTTCTAAAGTGAATTAAATAAGCACCTAAATCGTATCCTGCCAACAGTAAATAGGATTTGCCCAACAGACGTTAAATATTAATTATTGTTCACCGGTTACTACTCACGTGCATTCTTCGGGTTTGCCCGATTAGTTTACGACGTTGAATGGCAATATTTTAATTTTTAATTTTTTGTACATAATATACATCTCGTCTGTTTTGGTAATATATAATATTTACTTTTAAAATTTTCGACGTGGTGTTTAGCAATGTTATTGCAAGTCAGTTGCGCAATGACCTCGATGGTCAACAACCGTCTGGGAAAACAAATAAAATCCCAGTTTCTATAGTTTTTATTTTAATAAACTTTTCTAATAATCCTGTGCGGAGTTAATAATTTCTGTCCCGCGAGACTGACTTGTAGTTAGATTTGTTTCTGACGCCAAACAGGGCCGCAAATTGGAGTTCAGTGACAGTTCAAGCCATTTGTTTAAGAGTTGAATGGAGCGTATGTGACCAGATGCTGATGAGGTTGCGGATGTTATTAAAAGAGTTTCAGGTCGGGTCGTGTCAGGGACGACAATGAGAATTAAATACAAGGATTTAGATACAGTTAACCACACATGGTAACAGTTCGTCATTAATAGCCTTTAGGTCGTAGAGGAGTGTTTTCGTGATTGGTTACCACTGACGTGCGTTGCCCGTACTAGCATCTGAAGACTGAATACATTTAATCATTCACCCGGACCCACTCATTTGAAGAAGTCATAAATATAGTTGGAGGAACAGCGAAATTTGTATACAAGAAGCAAATATTAAGAAAACACCTACATAAACATTTGAATCAGAATTTAGTTTCCTGCGGATAAATTGCAGTTAAAAATGAAAGTATTTACAGTACCGATATCATCTAAACCTCTACACCCCTCACTTTAGTTCACAGGACACACACAGCTGTTTAAAACTGGTTAAACTGTGAACTCAACTTAGTTTATCTGATTGCTTTGATTTCGTTTAGGTTTTCCGCCTTTGATTTGATCCCCATTTGTTTGCGATGCTAATTTAGAAGGAAATTCGTGATTGCCTTGAATTAGATTTGAAATGTCCTTAGCCTGATTTATTTTGTAAAAAGAAAAGTTTTGGGAGTTCTTGTTTTTAGGAATCCAAGTTGATTTGGCTTAGGGATATTTAAATAAATTGGATGGGCTACAGTCCCTGAAAAAAATCATATGATTTTGGTATATATTACTGTGACTGGTGTGCGTGTGCGTTGTGTCAAAATTTTCTCAGGACTGTTCATTGTAGAGTTTGTGTGTCATTAGTCCTTTCCGCACGAAAACAACTCACTAATGTTGGATTTCTTCTCTTGCCTGATTTTTTACTTAACGCCCGAGATGGTTCAGAAGTAAACAATTACTGACTTAAATATGATTCAACTAAATTTCACTGGTTCACATGCTTGTATCAGGCAAAAGCCTTCTTATTCCAAAAAAGGAGAACCATTGCTCATTGCTCATCGGTTTACCAGGGACATTTTGAGGACCTTGCAGTGGTCTATGAAGAAGCTCACTATCAGTAATGTGATCAGCGAAACCAGCGACACACAAACAAAAACTTATACCTTTTTACAATGCGGGAAGGCAGAAACTACAGAATGTCATCTGTTACGATCCTCACATACTCTTTTGGCTTCATTATAGTACTGCCCATTTAACTGATAAGACTAGTAGTAGCCAAGTAAGAACCTCCAAGCGGCTTCATCAGGTTTGGCTTCTAAATAACAAGAAAGAAGGAACTATATTGATAAAATCTTCACACATAAGTATACTTCTAAGGAAATCCAAGGGATAGGAACAGTGGCTATTTTTAGCAGGGAACCACTCAGGTACGGTACGATGTAATACAATTTTTGAAAATAGTCTTATCTATATTTTCTTAAATAACACGGCTTGGGTAGCGAGATGGATATTTTAATAGCTCTCAACTTCGTACAAACTCGTTTAGAGGTTGTCGTATTAGCACGTAGCCTTGTTTTTGTGATCTGAGCCTCGTAGAACAAGTTATTTGCTTTTAATATCTCCAGTTTTTCTCTTAGAAATGTTTCTTCATCGTCCAAAAGGAATGTTCTTATGGATTAGTCTGTTAAAGCTAAGTTTAGTTTACAAAAGTAACGGTTGTAAAATGTTGGCAAAGCGGTCGAAAGCTCGGGTGCTGCGCCTTGAGTCGCGAACACCATTCTTGTACGGATAATTTTTTTTTATGATCTCTGTTGTTCCGAGCTTAGCATTGTTTTGTGGGAATTAGGTGTGTGTGCATGAAAGTGTTAACGGTCAATGATGTTGTCGACGATTTCATATGTATAAATAAGTCTTTCCAACTAACTGAAATTAGATCGTTTATTTATTACCAGTCAAAACCTATTCAGTGGTGTGCTAGTGAATGGAGTAAATGTCAGAAAAATCCTGAATAAAAGAAACACGTAAAATAGACAATTGTCACGAACCAGTAGCGATGTGACACATTTTTAAAGCCTAATTTTCCAGATAACACGTAGCTTATTACAGAATGAGATTAATATACACGGAACGACTGCCTTTCTCACCTCCACGACCTAGTTACTAGGTAACAACGATCCCTAACTGCCTCGTTGTCTTAAGCGCGACTGCTGAGCATGAGGTTTTGGGTCGGGTAAAGTGTTATTGAGTTTTTCTGTTAAGAAATTGTCACTGGCAGCCCGGAGTTTGGAATTGTGCGCGGTAGATGGCAATAGGCTCACCACCTATTACATGGGACTTAATAACAGCATTGGTGAAATGTGGGTATACAACTGTGTAGGCATCTGCCTACCTCTTCGGGGAATACAGGCATGATGCTATGTTATATTATGTAACGATACCTTGTAGTAAGTTTGCCGGCATTTCAGGCTTCTGACTACTAGTTAGGACTGTCATAGATCTTCATTTGACAACTCACATTAGTGTGTTATCGTTGTCATTACGTCGTCTTCCGTTTCGACTCGTTATCTATCGTTTGAATGTCACGCACAGTTTATGGAAGGCAAGCGTATTATTTAGATCAAGGTGACATTGTTTTGTGGGAAGCGACAACGCGACGACAACGGGATTATAAGGAAAAACCACCAGTTATAGATAAATCTTTGAAAAGCATTAATGCATGCTTAGCTAGTTTTTTCTATTTAATATTATAACTTTAAAAAGCACCAGCTTTCATACTATCTATCTCATTATATATGAAAACTATAGGTCAATGTTAAAACATCTATCGGGACTTCGGGAGTGTACTCATTGCTTTGTAGAGTAATACTTTCGAAAAGGCAATATTTTAGGAGAAGAAAGACTACTGAGAATCGATATGGAGTTACAGATGAATCTTTGTAAAATATTAACGCGTGCGTAGCGAACTCTTAAGTTATCAATTTTATATTTTAATATATGAATTCGAACATGCGCCTCCCGGATAAATACTCCAGGCACTCTGACCACTAAGCCATCTCGACTTCCATGGAGTCATGGAGTTGCTTGACTTAAAGTCTTGGTTGACTCACCCGTGCTGCTGAGCATGATATCGTAATATGTAGTTCTCTAACTGGACTAACAAAAATAATGTATAATTCAATTGAGTAAATCCGCATCGGGCACAATTCTACAGAGAATAGGAACCGATAAATGTTAATAAACTAATTCTTTATTACATAAAACATACATATATGTATTATCATCAAATGAATACAGAAAAAACCTAAATAGGTTTTAAGTGCCCTAGATTCAGCTTCAATACTGAGTGTAGTGCGGAGTGTATTCATTACGTAAAATCCGGACTAGTTTTGGAAAAGTTATAGGTACCATTGATATCGAATTCCCAGTATCTCGGGATTACCGATGAATTTCGTCTAAGTTGGCGCAGATTTGTAATGTAAATATTGAAGAAATCGATTGACTGAGCCAAACTTATTGGACATTTGTGAGCTTACCCGTTACTATGGGTGGACCGAGTAAATGTCGGTTGGTATTTTCTAAGGAAGTGCTGGTGTTGCATGTAGTGTTCTGATTCAGGTACTCTGTACTGGTACAGTTATCTATGTTTTACGTTATCTTCGTATATTTTAGTGGTAATTTTTTACCTTTGATAAAGGATGACTGATAGATTATTGGCTTTTTGCAAATTATTACTGATTTTAAAAAGCATTAACTAATCCATGCGAACATCGGGGGATTTAGGTGTCAATACCGCTCCCGGTTTATATGTACCCCACAAAACCAAAGTTGTTTTTGGGGGCTGAGTTGCCGCGTCCGTAGGAGTGCCTTAAAATGGGATTCCTACACGTGACTCCTGGGTGGTGCAAAACAGGCAAAACCACTCTGGTGAGAGGTTTCGGCCGCGGCTGGTTACCACCCACCGGACGACGCCATGCCGTGAAGCGACCTAGCCGTGTTTCGGGATGTAGTTCGGCGTTGTGGGAGACGGGTCTGGGCAGTTGCATCAACTCCCCAACTATCTTTTTCCCAAAATCTATCCCCTCTACTTAAGAGTGAATAGATTTATTCTGGATATACGTGCTCCATCCTCGGCCAAACCGACGCTTACCATTAGGCGAGTTGGTGGCCAAACGTAGATCCATATTTTGATATAATAAATGGTGTTTTCTATGTTTTGTAACATATTTTCTTCAAATTCATTTTTTTATGCAATTATAACATATCATAGCATCACGTCTTTGTCCCCCGAAGGGATAGGGAGAGGTGTACAAAGTTGTACACCCACATTTCACCAATGCTGTTATTAAGTCCCAAGTAGATGCTCATGTATAGTAGAGTCCCGGTAGATGGCAATAGGTGGTGTGCCTATTGCCATTTATCGGGCAGAATTCCAAACTCCGGGCTGCTACTACGAATATCCTAACAGAAGCACCAAATAATACTTTGTCCGACCTGGAAATCGAACTCAGGACCTCATGTTCAGCAGTCGCGTTTTTGGACCACTAGACCAACTACGCAGTATTTTATTTTAAATATAACAGATTACAAGTACGTATGAAAAGTTAAAGTTAAGGCCACGTATATAATATATAGAAAGATCTAATATTAAGTGACCTATAATGTAGAGCATAAAGCAATAGGTTTTATTTTCTTAGTGAACGTAATGAAACAGTCTCTTGCTCAAAGACACTCGTTTGCTCAATCTACTTGTATGCAAGCACGGAGCAGCTAATCAGTACAGTTCAACAACAAACACTGAGCTCAATCTCAAACACGTACACTAACGTAGGAGGCACACAGTTGAACTCGTTGCACGGTATTTACACAAGCACGTGCAATCAAATGAGACTGGCGGGAACAAATACGTATTAGAAGTAACGGAGCGTTTACAAGCGGATCCGGTAGGGATCCGGTCCTTATAAATTATTAATAAGCTGTCAAATTTGCCCTCAATTCGGTCGGGGAAAATATTGTAATATAATTATTTCTACAGACTTCATGAAAGATGCGATTTTTTTAATTGATTTTAAATCATCATCAATCATCAATACATATAATAAAAATGTAACGGATCGCTGTCTGTACATGGAAGATATATGAGAAAAAATATTATTGGGGCCTTTATCAACGCAAATTGCACCCAAAAAAATGATTGTTAGATTTTTTGTCTGTTTGTCTGTGCGTTTGTGCACGCTTATCTCAGAAACGGCTTATCCAATTTAATTATTATTATTACATTTTTTTAACATTTAATGTTTGTTTCATGTCAATCGATTCATAAAAAAAAAGTTATGCAAATTTAAAGAATCACGTCGGACATTAGTTATTTACGACATCCACGCGGACGGAGTCGCTGGCACAGCTAGTGTTTAAAATATAACAAAAAGCTATTTATTTATATCAATAGAGCACGTAATAAATTAGTCTTTTTAAAGGGACGAACCACAGACGATCTAATTAATTCTGTTCAACACCATACACTCAGCTCGATTATCAAACACGGTGACGTTAAAGACACAGACAAACTCGTTGCACGGTATTTGCACAAGCACGTGCGTTCAAAGAGACTGGTGAAAATAAATACGTATAGGAAGGAATGCGGAGCACGTTCAAGTGGTTCTGGTTCCCTTAAATTATTAATAAGCCGTCAAATTAGGTTTTAGTTCGATTAAGGTAATAGTGATAGTGAATTCAGTTTTTTATCTACTTCATGAAGAAGAGTGTTTCTATTACGAAAGTTTGTTTTATATATAATAAGACATATAGACCGTTTAAAAGGAAAAACGTCGTACCAAGTAATCAATACGGCTGAACAGCAAACAATGGGTCGATCCTCAAATAAGATACACAGATGAATTCGGCGTCTGTCGCACGTATATATTTGCACAAACACGTGCGAGTGGTGAAAATAATTAACTACGAATAGGAAGGAAAATAAGGACAGATGGGCTTTGAAGTGGTTCTTTAACAATCCCTCCATATTAAGAACCATACATTTATTTTCAGTTTTTCACGCTCGGAGCGTGCGATGCTTTCAGGGTTCATGTATGTATCTATGTATCTATGTTTATATATTGGGGGTTTTTTTATTCCACCACAACTTCTAAACGCCTAAACCGAAAGAAGAAAATGTTCTACAGGACTACCCCCGACTGCGGTGTAAATTCGTATGTACCTTGTTATTCAAACACGATAACAAGATCAAGATGAACTCGGCCTCTCACGGTATTTGCACAAGCACGTGCGATTAAATGAGAATGGCGGAAGTACGTGTAGGAAGGAAATAAGAAAAACGCTGAACCATCAAGCGGTTCGTTATCAAGGTGGATTTGGCCTCAGTTCGTGTAATAAAATAATCATTAATTATTAATGAAATGTTTTTCTGGAATTAAAAGTAGCCCTATATTTCTGTGCACAAATCATGTAGTCGTTGACGTGAAAGAAGGACAAACAAACAAACACACTTTTACATCTTCTCTACGTAGTCGTCAGTTACTCCGTACCTAACTACTGAACGGATTTGGTTCAACAATATTATTATATAAGTAGTTTTTTTTTTTGGATTTAACTACCCAACTAATTATTAAGAAGGTATCTCACGAAGTTAGGTTCAGTCTCTGTATAGGGACTGAACAGATAGCGATGGCTTCACCATAAGACATGTTAAAATGTGGAAGAAGAATTCGAAATAATTTGCAGAGGTCGGGATGACCCCCTGGAGTATTCATACGGGAGGCGCAAGTCTAAATCCTGCTCAAGACCTTATTTTTATTTCCTTCAAAGTTTATAAAAGGGGTTAGGTTTATAATTTGAGTAGATTTGAACGTTCGGTTTGACGTAGTTTACAAAATATGGATACTTTTATATACTCAGTTTCCCTCGTAATGTAAATACCTACATTGTATGTGAATACATATTTATTCTAGTACGCGATTCAGAATTTCACCTTGAAAAACTGAAATCAAGACGTTTCCACGTGGCGGGAGCTGTGTACAGCGTGTATTATACGAATTAATTAGGTACCTACCGTGTGGAATGACGTATTAACATTAATTAAACGTGGTCTAATTAGCGTTCACTGTCATGATTGTACGGTGCTTTGACTTACCACTACAAGGTATCAAACGTTTAATATTATGAATATGATTTTGCAGTCAACCTAGACAGATTTTAGCATTTGCACGAACAGGGTTTTAGGGTTTCGTACCTCAAAAGGAAAAACGGGACACTTATAGGATTATTTCTTTGTCCGTCTGTTTGTCTCCTGCCGGGGTCGCGGTCAATGCTACAAAAAATCCGGGACCACGGTAAAGGTTAGAGTAGGACCGTGTGGTTTTTAGTCGGTAAGAGTCCAGCACAGCCTACATGATGGACTTTCCACACAAAAAAATGGTCTATCTGTCCTGTCATGACTTTTCCTCGAGAACGTGATTAGATAGAAATTAATATTAAACAATTAGGTATGCGGTTGTAAAAAATGAAGCTTCTAAGTCAATGTAATAAAAAAACGCGGCCATTTATGCCACCGCCACATAATTTGACATTTGCCAGTACATAAAAACCTATTAGGTATTGTCCATTGACGTAGAATCATTAAATTGGGCTTCTAGCCCAAGGTCTCACAGCCCAAGTAAAGAATAAATCCTAGTAATCGTTAGTTTAAAATTACATCGCATAAAAATATAATTTCATAAGGAACCCTCAGGCCGCATGGCGAACTCGCACTCGGCCGTTTATTTTTATACCTACATAATGAAATCGTATGGTAGTAGCACAATAGCACATACCTACAGGCAGATAGCGCCCCAAGCGTCACATGTGGAGACCAGCAGAGTATGTAGAAGTTGATGTTCAGCTTTATCGTATCAATTAGGAAAAAAGCTGTCCAATTTCTACCACAAAGCCGATATATGTAGATAATTTACATATTTTATTAAGTTAGATAATACGTAGTATGTTAGATCTCAATTAGCTTACTAGAAAATTGTTAGTAAATACAGATAACCGCTGGAAATGAAATTATTAACTACCTTCCTAAATGCACTCTACACCCCAGGCAACTATCTCAGCAGGCAGTTCTAACATTAATCGCGACTATACCGACACTGTAACAATAGATGAGACAACAAACTGTTAACAAGCGACCGTAAAGTACTGGGTCCAATGACCGGGTCGGACAAAAACACTTTTTTTTACTCTTTACTTATTGGTTGATTTTGAGTTTGGAAGAGTTTGGAATTGCCATATTGTTTGGTCCTTGGCAATAGATTCACCACCATTACACGAGACGATAAAAAGGTATCAGTGAAATGTGATGGTACACCTCCGGCGTAACGGCGTAACCCTCAGGGAATACAGGCGTGATGCTATGCTTATATTACAAGTGACTATCACACGACGCAGAATCGTCACGACATTAACTGTAGGTAATGTTTATCTACTCAAATAGTGGTGGTATATCCCAACAGGAATTAAATGTCATACATTTTACACATTTTTTATTAAAATTATTACAAATTTGTGGGGTACTCTTGAAATTAATTTCAATTCCAATCTAATCCAATTCAAATATCAAATTAATTCCTAAAAAAATGCGTAAAATCATAGTTTTATGAAACCTATGTATATATAAGCAATTTTTGCATTCGATAATATGAACTGACAAATAGCCAATATCAATCTAGCGGATTTATTTCCAACTATAGGTAAGTCTACTGTAGGAAGTTTGAAAACAAAAGAACGGATATGGATGAAATTTGGTATTTAATTAGTAACTTAGGGATAGATTATTTAGGTTATTTTTAATCCCATGAAATTTGACAACTAACTACGTAAATTAAACGCAACTATTTTTGTGTCATTCTAGAAGTGGTGGCGGCACTAATTCAGTGGATGGACTATACATAAATATAAAGTTAGTGCACCAAGGAAAGGGCAGAAGGCTAACAAATTATAACTTTGAAAAGCACCTATCTGAATAGTAGCAATGACGTCACCAAAAGGCGTGTTAAAAGGTTGACGAAAAAACTCACTTACTGCTCACTACGAGCAGTAATAAAATTGTAATTGTAAAAAAAAAACAAAATATTCCACTTGCCTCATAATTATATTTTTCATATTCAGAGAACTTACAGCTAGGGCACACAGAATTAAGTAGTGAAAGAAGGCCAATCACAAGTTTTCACAGATGAAAATAAGAGAGAAAAAATCGAGATAGAGAAGAAAAACCACTCGAGAAGAATGTACATAAGATATACAGGTTTCAGTGCTCATCAATCAAAGAAGTGATTATATAAAGACGCACCCTGATGCACCACCACCACCACAACCACCACAAATCCATTGCTAGCTTAACGATACTTAGCAAAATTTATATGACTGTTGCCAGGCTTTTACACTAAGAAGTGTCGGTTCTGTAACCATACAACCCATAGATAGATGCTAATCAGCGTCCATGTCAATCGTTTTCTTGATCCGAGATTTAAATAGTCTTAAAGTACGTAATTGAATTTAGAATCTATTCTTATTTTAAAATAAAGTTTTTCTGCAGATACGTATGCTTGCTTTATTACGTACTTTGTTCGGAGTAGATACTCTGCTCTAATATCTTGTATAGTGCGCGTATGCGTATCGATTTTGTAACACAGTCTGCGGGTGACGTGCACTGTTCGATGCGAAATTGTTGCTTTTTCGTTTTATAGCAGCTCTGTGCTCGTAGCTCGATTAACGCGTAGTACTGGGACGTTTATGATTTTCTGGTATTATATAGGTTTATTGGTATGATGGTCTATCTTTTATTATAGTAACAAGATGCGATTAAATTATATTTGGTTACGTTACCTTACGTTACCCGTTACGAGCCTTTGTCACAGTACTCACAATTGGCAGATTAATATACTATTGACTCAAAAGTCAAAGAATACACATAGAGTGGATTGTATAATCAAATGTCTCTTTGAAATCCCGGATTGATAAACATGACTGATGGTTGCATACCGGGATTTAGAAATTACGAATTATTTATTGTAGTTTCAATACATTCGTAACAAAATATTGTTTTATAGGGTTTTATATTAAAACTATGTTAGATTATTGGTTTTCAGAGCGAGGTATTTAGATATATTTTTTTACATAATTTTAGTAATCATTAGATACATCATCATATGGTTATGATAATCTTCTCTTAGTTTTTTTAGCAGATGTAAGTGATCTGACTGAAGAAGAGTGTGTGGGAAAGTTATAAAGTCGAACTCAAATAACAAATAGTGTGCTTCACCATATGAACGTCTTAAGAGTGTTCTAGTTATTTGGTATTTATACCTAGTAATAAGCTGTTTGACATCAAATAATGTAATGATTGTTAATTTTCAAGATGACATTTTTCTAATGGTATTTTTTAATTATAATTTTGTATAATTTCTCATGCCTTCCAAAGTAAAATAGACCGAACCAAAGCATAATTCAGATTCTACTATTTTATGCGTAGCAAAATAAATCAACATCAAAGAAACTACATACTGCACTCTTCTTTTAAATTAAGAGACTTTATGTGGGCGGAGTCGCGAGTAACAGTTTGTGTAAGGATAACTTTGCTATCAAGAGTCGATCAGCGTGGAGTTTCTGTTCAAACTTGTTGTATAGTTAGTATAGTAGGTATCGATTTTGTAACACACGGTCTGCGGGTGACGTCACTGAACGTTGCTAACTTGTTACTTGCTCCTTTTGTGTCAACGGTGAGTTAATTAAATTGCGTGTTGCATACGTTTTGTATCCCTGTAGTTATGATACCCTGGATAGCTTGGGGCTCAAATAACTCATGTATGAATAAATTTATATTTTATAGAGAAATATTTATTCAATTAATTGGGTTCACTTTCAGGGTGGCTATATATCTATATATATCGTTAGCAATTTAATTACCGGCAGGCTAGTCATTATTTGTAATTCATTCATGATCTTTAGATCATAGCTAAATAATATGCGAAGGTTATATATTCTTGATAACTATTAACTTTTCCCCGAAAGCTACATGCCTATAGGAGGCACAAAGAGAATTCCACGGTATAAATTTCAGCTAACAAAGCAGTTACTAAGAAACCTTGGATGTTATCACTTCGCAAGTTCGACATAAAACCTAGCAACAGGTTGTCTGTAGACATAATAGACTTTTGTTTTCATTTATTTAACTGGAAATGGGGATTAACTGCTTTAATGAAATTGAAAAACGATTGGTTGATGACTTTTGATATTAATTTTAATTAGGTATATGAGAGGTGGCATAGCCTTTATTAATTAAAAGCTTTTTTAAATCAATTAATTTCAGTGTATATTTTATTGCTATAACGTAGGTACACGTGGAACATATTTTGTTTTAAATACCACTGTTAATGTTGTTAAGTTAAAAATCTTAAATCGCTAAGTATAACTATACATAGTTTGTCACACTCGGGGTAGATAATCATCATCATCATCCCCCTCCCCCATATCCCAATTTATTTGGGGTCGGCGCAGCACGATTTCCCCTTCCACTTTTTAATGGTTTTTGAAATTGCTTGCCGCTAAAGATTTGGCAATGTTTTATGACCGGCCGTCTGCCTGACGTCAACCCTCATCTGGAATGCTGTTGTTCGTGGTAACCGCCACCGATACGGTCTCCTTCTATCTAGCTATGTCACACCAGAAAATATCTTATAATTAAAATATCTTCCAGTATACGCGCATAAAAGTAACAGTAGATATTTGTAGATACCATACACATAACATAAACGATAATATTTGAAAACCGAACATTTCATTAACAGTCTTTGTAAAGTTTACATCGAAAATTATATTATTTATCGGACAGTATCTTTTGATATCTTTTAGTATTTTCAGATACTTAACGATAAAATAAATTATATCTGTTGCGTGTGTGTGTGCCCATTGGTTTCTATGAAGAGCGATATCGTAAGATATGCTGTCAGATACAGATAGTTATACCTAATAGCTACCGCGTGTATGAGAATCTGTAAGCAATTGCTAATCCGTTTACTATGTGTGATTATTGTGTATAGTGGTGATTATTTCCAAGTTACTCATCAGCGTACCTATTCGCTATCTCGGTTGCCAACCGAATTGATGGACACTTTGTAGTACATTGCGTCGTAAGTTTTTACTATTGTTGCTCATCATAGACAAGCTGTAACACACGACACAATGTACTACAAAGTGTCCATAAATTCGGTTGGCACCCGAGATAGCGAATATGTACGCAGGGCAGCAGTAATTCATACCCACTGTATTACAGGTTGATTAGGAAGTCCATGTTCATTGTTCACTGGTGAATGGAATAATGAATAATGGAGGAAGTTTCTGAATGCTTTGGTGCCAATACACGATCGTTACCATCTGCGTGAGATTTAAATCAGTATTTAGCGAGATTTTACGCAAGATGACGCAAAGTAGAGAGTTCTCGTTTTTGAGGCCAAGAGCTTGAGGAGTTAGTTTTATCATCGTTATAATATTCGGCTGCCTCACCAATTCGGAGCTGCGATTGCCGGATCCGGCAAAGTATTATTATGTTTTCCTGCTAGGAAATTCATAGGATATCAATAGGCTTACCACTTATTACATGGGATTTCATAACTGCATCGGTGAAATGTAGGTTTACAACAGAACTCCTTTGCCTAGTCCTTCAGTTATACAGGCGTGATGCTATAATATTCAGACAGTCCCGCTGTCCTGTGCCAGTCAACAAATCATACTGAAGTACAACAGATTTTTTTATCCTGTGTCTTTGTAATCACTCCATCTATATACTATCAGCCTAATTCTGTACATGACCCATGACAAATAAGAAAATAATAATAAAAAAAACACGTTTTTAAAAACCGACTTCGATATGTACACAGAATATATGAAATAAATAAGATTTAATCCAAAACATTTCTTGTCCAAATCTACTACTTATAATATTTACAAAATATTATTATTCGTATGTGCTACCTACTGATAGGTTTGAAGTCGGTGCCACAGCTCTAAACAAAATAAAGATTCACAGAAATCGGATCAGAAACCTCGGAGAAATCGGTGTACATACATTTTAAAAAAACCGGCCGAATCGAAAACCTCCTCTTTTTTGAAGTCGGTTAAAAATAGAGCTTTTACTGATAGTAGAAATTATTTCCATTCGATAAAAGTGCAGAGAAACAGAGTAGGTATCAGTTACGATCTACATATTTCCCGCCTACGACATGACAATGGAGAATATAATAGGTATTATATATGTAGGTTAGGTGTCTAATTACTTCTCTATGGGTTATAGTGCGCATTTTAAATTGTGTTTTTAGTAGGTACCTATAGAATACAATATGCGAAAATGCAGGCGGACCTATAATACATTAATGTGATGGGACTTGTATGTCAGGCCTATTATAACTAACTAATGGTCGCCCTCTGGCCGAAATTTGACCATTTGAACGTTAATAAGGTTCTATTGTCAACTATGTGTGAGTGTGTCGAACGCATGGTAGTGTATGCAATGATTTGTTTTAATGTAATGTATTTCTAATTCGTATTATATAAAAATATTAGCCTTCTGCTTCTCCATGTAAATTTTATATAACTCTCCATTGAACTGCTTCACGTATTTATATAATGATTCTAATAAACTCATACAAAAAAAACTGTTACTTAAATGTATTTGATATTGTCACTTTGCGAGTTAGTATCGCTATTACTATTATTTGGCTACATGCAACCACATGTAATGTCTGCTATTCAAGACAATAATGATTGGGTCACTGTCTAACTAAGAGATGGAGACTAAAAAAACCAACATAGTGACGATGAATGTCTTGTTAATATCCACTAGTTTCTACAAGCAAATTCGCCCACATCCCAACGAATAAAAAAGTTTCCTATATTTTATCTCCGATCATTAAATGTCTATACTATCGATGCAAATAAATACAATATCTAGCTACTTCCACGAAATTGAGGGTTGTCATGCATTACCTGTGCACCGCCCGCCCGCCCGCAAATATATGGACATACGCAAGCGGTGAAAATTCTGATTACCACCAACTACTCTACACGTGTTTCGCCCCTCCACGGGGCATCATCAGGAGCTGTTAGACCGTGCAGTGTCCGCCACCTGGCTGCTGGTGTGGCGGTGCACAGGTAATGCATGACTACCGTAAATTTTGTGGACTTCCGCAAAGTAACGCCTGAATCTATTCAAAGTCTATACTATCTTCCAAAGCTATCAGCCTAATTAATTCAGTAGATTTACCGTGATGTTAATTCACGTCAATCTACTGAGTTCACAATCAATCATTAAAACTTTTACATTTATTATTTAGTTACTTAGAGGTCTTTGCTGTGCAGTCTTCAATCCAAAGAAGACATATTTACATACATAACTTCCATTTGCAGAAAACTTATTCAACTCAATAACGGCAAGTTATTCACTGGAAACTATCTTATTTGACTGAGTTAGCAAGTTATTCAGTCGCTTACTCAGTCTGTGTAACAAGCCATTGGAGCAATAATATGCGCTCGCTTGCGTCTCAACTCTCAATGTTGAAGGTTACAATATCTACAAGGGCAGAATAGTTAAATAATTTCTAGTCAAGAAATTACTTTCATTTCAAAGGTAGTTCTCGCGGATTAACTTACGAGTAGGCAGGTATAGTGGGCTGTACGTCAGTGGTAACAAAACCAGTATAAGCTAGCCTCGCTAGAGACACATGGTTTGGTGGAGCTCGTCGATACCTTTGACTGCCCATAGCCTGCCGGGGTTGCGGTTAGTTCAGCTGCGATTCCGGGTCCTCGGTAAAGTTCAGAGGAGGACTGTATGGGTTTTAGTCGGTAGGAGTCTAGCACAGATTTCAAGATGAATTTTCTACACTTGAAAATGAAAAGGGTGGGTTAGAGCAATACACAGATCAATTGATTGAGGTTAAGCTGACATTAAGACGGTTGGTTCATGGATGGGTCTCCGTCGTTTTATATCAAGACCTTTGTGACTTGGAGAACACATTAAACAGTCGGTCTCAGTTGCCAAAGACGATTTATTTCAGTGGATAGTGATAATCAGATTATTTAAAGTCTGACAACCAGTTTAAACAATCGTGTTACCCGGTAACCGGGTTGTGGAGGTTAATACGCAGTCACTACATGTAAATACCGGTAGTCATCTACATCTGTTATGAGGGATTTTTATATTCATCGATGTCGATAAAAGTCATGCGTTCCGTTGAAATTACTCATGTATAAAGGCATTATGAGAGGAAAATATTTCGATATCACACTGTGAAGTGGCAAGTATGCAGAATGTTACCGCTGCAGGTGAGTTGAGCTGCTCTGCAAATATTCCTATTGCCACTGGAACGGCGCAATTGGAATCTTGTGCAATAAAGTGGAATGTTTTGTATTTTATATTCCGTTTCTATTTTGGACGAGACTCTATCTACTATTGGGGTGCTAGGAGCCAGTTGCAAAATCTGGTTGGTCTGCAACCGTTGAGGTTGATGACTAATAGGACAATTTTGATCTGAGCGTCTCCGTGCCTGGCCCGCATGTATGCTCCTTATTAATTATATCGACTGCCAAGGCAGTTACCTTAGTATGCAAAATAACTATAAGCCGGTTCAACGTGATAACCAATTTTGGCATATTGTCTACTAGGTTTCGCGTTATTAAAACTGCTTCATGATTAGTATTAAATCGGTTTTCTATTGTCAGTTCGGTTTGATCGGATTTGGTACACAAAATTGTATATACCATTATATTTAACTTCGGTCGCAAACAGAAATGATAAGTTTAATGTGTTAATCTGTGTATTTGTCTGTAAAATCGTAGTTCCCAAACGGATGAACCGATTTTGATTTTGTATTTTTTTATTGTATGAAAAGTCGAACAAGCCATTCAGCCATTTGACGATCATCAGCTTATTTTTTAATTGATGAAGGGAGATGTTAGAAGATTCTTAAAAATACACTGACCTTATTAGTGATATCCTCCAAAAAGGTCAGGTGCGTTGTATAGCCTGCATGTATGACCAGATGTATGAACGTGGACGTAGTAAAAGGCATATGTAAGGATCGTAGCAGGTGGCGTTCTGTAGTTTCTGCCTATCCCCATGGGGGAAAGGCGTGTTTATGATTCTTCAATATTTAATTTCAGTTTTTATAACTAGGAACTAATACGTCTTCCGTTTTCCTGTTATGTTGTTTTCCTGCCTCGTTAGTCTAGTGGTCGCAAGCGCGGCTACTGAGGGTAAGGTCCTGGGTTCGATTCCCAGGTCGGGCAAAGTGTTATTGGGTTTTTTTCTGTTAGGAAATTCTCAATAGCAGCCCAGAGTCAGGAAATTGGTGGTGTGACACCCCCGTGCTTTGGAGAGCACGTAAAGCCGTTGGTCCTGCGCCTAATCTCTCTCCGGTCGTGTCGGATTGACGTCTCATCGGAATATGAGAGTGAAGGAAGAGGGAGTGCACCTATGTTTGCGCATACACTTTGGCACTATAATATCTCCTGCGTACTTGGCTAATCTCCATGGAGATAGACCGCCGTGACCGAAATATGGTCGGGAGGAGTATTATTATTATGTGGTTTTAGACAACCTTGTATCAGAGGTCGTCAAGCCATCCGCAGAGACTTGGTTTAACGACTGCTATTATTGTACAGCAGTGACGTTTATTCTGCACTCCGCAGCACGGAGAGGCCTAGATGAAAAGGTTCCTAGCGATCACCCATCTACCTTTATAATCGTTTGCTTTACCTTAACAATCGTTTATCTATCACAGTTTGCAGTAGCAGTATGTGAGTGCCAAATACTATCAATAAATTAGAAGGAAAGTTACCGTGTTAGAAACTCATTTCGTGGAATTATGTATGGTATTCGCAAACCCATACTTTCAGTTATTATTTCCACCATTCAATAGTTTTGATATCGGCTATAGTTTGATCACAAAGTTACGGGCGTGTTTTAGTCCACTTCACTCGGAATTTTCCTGTGCACGAGAACCTTGGAAAACTTTGCCGAGAATTTCTTACAAGAAAATTAAATTACAAAAGTCTGAAAAGGCAGATGTATGTACTATGTTATATTATGCAGTCTTCAGCACTCGTAAAAGTTATTGAGCATTTTATATCAAAAAGAAAATTATTCTTCAAATATTACTTTCTCTTGTTTTAGTGCTGCTTCGTTGGTCTAGTGGTCCTAAGGGCGACTGCTGAAGATGAGGTCTCAGGTTTGATTCCCGGGTCGGGAAAATTGGAATTGAGATTTTTTGTTAGTAAATTCTCAGTAGCAGCCCGGAGTTTGGAATTGTGCCCGGTAGATGGTAATAGGCTCACCAACACCATCTATTACATGGGACTTAATAATAGCATTGATGAAATGTGGGTGTACAACTGTGTACACCTCTGCCTACCCCTTCGGAGAATACAGGGGTGATGCTATCGTATGTTATGTTGACTGTAGGTCATCTTTGTGTGAAAACACGAGTGGTGAGAAATGTACACTTACTACTTCCTACTCATATAATTATCCCATGAAATAAAATTAATATTTATTGTTTTATCATATACAGTTCGGGATTCTTCAAACATTTTTCTGAATACAACAGAGTCTTCAATTCGTATAACATATATGCTAATGCTAACATGAAAATATATACATAAGTATAAGTACTGATCCGTGCGATCAACACGCCCCTATGTAAACAGGGTCAACGACCGACACATTTCTTTTGGAGTGCAATGACATTTCACAATGAATTCTCATTATGAGATTTATTTCAGTTATGACGTCACTCACTGCGTCAATCGTCATCTATGCGTTTTACTGCTTTTCTTCTGACTTTCTGTTAATTCTGCGTCGATTATGATCGTATTCGATTTTTCAGCAGCTTTGTCTTTTTATTAAGTTTTGTGCTCCCGTCTAGCGAGGTGGATCATAACCTGCAAGGGTTGCAGTGAATGAAGCCTACATTCAAATTTATGTTATTACTAGCTGTGCGCCGCGGTTACACCCGCGTTCATTTGAGGAAAAATCCTACTAAAATATATTCCACCAGCACCGTCCCCCTTCATGACCACGCACTAACTACTGACTAATCATAAATGCGCTTGCCTCGTTGGTCTAGTGGTCCCAAGCGCGACTGCTGAGCATAAGGTCTCGGGTTCGATTCCCGGGTCGGGCAGTGTTATTGAGTTTTTCTGTTAGAACATTCTCAGTAGCAGCTCGGAGTTTGGAATTATGCCTGGTAGATGGCAAAAGGCTCACCACCTATTACATGAGACTTAAATGCAATTAAACAGCATTGGTGAAATGTGGGTGTACGACTGTGTACACCTCTGCCTACCCTTTCGGGGAATACAGGCGTGAGGCTATGTTTGTTAAAAATGCGCGCGTGGTACTTGATCATTATTTTGTTTCGGAGGTATTTTAAAACAATCTCCTAAGATATTTGTAGAGACATCTATCTCGCTATATGGTAACTACGCGCACAACACTCTGCATCGAGCAATCAAAGTTTGACGACGAGTGTGTATATATACGACCTCCCAACATTAACCGTTGGGCCGTGGCCCGCCAGGCAATATCACCCGCCTGGTAGGTGGATCCTCCCTTTTCTATGGAGGAACACCACACCTCGTTCCTCCATACTGGTGACCCCGAGCACGAACATCAGCGCAGCCTTCGCTCAGCAGCAACCTCGTCGTCACTCCGTCATCTCCACTCCTCCTCAGCATCAAATCGAGCAGCAAGCAGCGAGTCACACAGCCAGCCAGCATACTCGGCTTCAACGGGTACCCTGACCACCAGCCTGTAGCAGACGCGCAGACCTGGTCATCACCCTCAGCCACAACAGCGACTTCGGCACAGCACACTGCACCTTCGGCCGGTCAACAAGCAGAGCCATTCTCTCCTGGTCGACGCAGCAGCCAACCACTACGCACCACTGCACTACCTCGACTCACTGAGGATTACGCAGCATCACCGCTCTCAGTTCCGACTCACCGTGAACTACGCGGCATCCGGTTCCGACTCACTGGGACCTCACTGGCACTGGCAAGCACTTCAGACGCACTGACCGCTGACTCATCAACACGATCGACCTCCGGTCTCGGAGGGGAGTGATGTAGCGACATCTAGCTCGCTATATGGTAACTACGCGCACAACACTCTGCATCAAGCAATCAAAGTTTGACGACGAGTGTGTATATATACGACCTCCCGACATTAACCGTTGGGCCGTGGCCCGCCAGGCAATATCACCCGCCTGGTAGGAGGATCCTCCCTTTTCTATGGAGGAACACCACACCTCGTTCCACCATATATTCATTGAAATCAAATGACAAGTAAAATTAAGTTAGGTTATTATTGTTAAGACATACAGAGTCATATTACGACAAAATTTCGAACTAAAATCAACAATCTGACAGTTCATTTCACACTGTTTTCCACAATCTCTGATCGTTGACCTGCTGCATTGATAAACGCAAAACGTTCATACAATTCTGCGTGTTATAGTTCAGTAATTATGTAAAACCGCTAAACGTCGTTCAGCTGTTTTTCATAACAGTACTGTTTTGTAAATCAGCTAGCAGTGTTGTAAAACAGCTTATTCTACAATCCATCTGCGACATATATAATGCAATAATAGCAGGTGGCGTTCTGTAGTTTCTGCCTACCCCCATGGAAAAACGGCGTAATTTATGTAATATGCCTAGTAACCAACCGTTTAAATAATACCAACACAAGAGTTCCGTCAGACCCGCCGCCATATTGTTTATATCGGTTCGATCTAATCGGGATAACCACTTAACGGGTCGTGTTGGGGTTTCCGATTTTAATTAACAAGCTCTTTGAAGAAGGATCATAGTTTCATATTATTACACCTACTTTAAGTAAAACTAATCTACTGCTTATGTTTAGGTTAGGTACCTCTAACAAATACTTGCAAACTGTAAAATGTTTATTGTTTTATCCTCTTGGAGGAAGTTCATTTCACGAAGTGTGAGACTTCACATGTTTAGAATATGGTGAAGGCCAACTGGTAACGGGATTTGAAAGGCAAAATAGTTAATATTTTGTTACCTGAACCGTAAAAGAAAACATAATTAGTAAGTCGTTAGATGAAAATACACCTTTAAAATAAGGTTAAAAATTTATACAGCATACAAAAAAAATTGTGGATCTTTTATTTATATATGTATTATACGTATTTTACGCTGACGTAATCAGCATTTTCAAGAGTTGTCAAACTTATGAGAAAGCTCTCTCTGACTAGCGTTTTTCCAACAGCGTTGGGGTCGCCTCCCACAGTCTAAACGTAGTACCTCACACGGTGCGACTGCCTATTTGACATCTACAGTCCAGTTACTATGTAACACGACAACTCGTGGTAACACTGGATGTCAGACTTTCAGGCATCTGACTACCCGAAACGGCTTTCATCGATTTTCATTTGACTAACCGAGACCGACTGATTTAATGAGTTCTTCGATCTACGCAGATCTACAGATTGACAACGATAAGTCCATGCGGCTGTTACTTAGCCGAAACGGATTCGTTGAAATTTTTTAGCATAGCATAGTATAGCATCACACCTGTATTCCCCGAAGGGATAGGCAGAGATGTACACAGTTTCAACAATACTGTTGTTAAGTGCCATGTAATAGGTGGTGAGCCTATTACCATCAACAATTCCAGACTCCGGGCTGCTACTGAGAATTTCCATCAGAAAAACATAAAAACACTTTGCCCGACCCGGGAATCGAACCCGAGACCTCCTGCTCAGTAGTCGCGTTTGGCAACACTAGACCAACGAGGTAGTCAACATTTTTAGAAGATTATTTCTCACGTATTTTTAAAGCCCTGTTACGCCAAACAATGGATCTCCGGTATATTGTTTGGGTGTGCCGTTATCTCGTTTGTTCCTCCAGATTTAAAATAACGTGAAAATGTTATCGGGAATTTTGTGTTTCAATCCTATGTGTTGCTAAAGCCGTATCATTTGCACCGCTTCGTTGATTTTCAAGACTTTGAAGTGTTTTAGCTTTTTAAATGATTTTATTATTATTTATGTTGTGTCTAGTGCAGTTTCGGACAATTTGCAGCGTCCGTGGTTCCGAACGTTTATTACAGTACGTATTAACAAAAACTGGTTAGATTATTAACTGACAACAGAGTGATTTGAGTGATTGAACGCACATTTTCCAATTCAACGCATACATTTTCTATTGTTTACGATTTAAACCATATTTACAGTTTCAGTATAAATGTAATTTTACCGTATTTAGGCATTTAATATTAATATAATTTTATTTCAAGGCATTTTCTTTTGTTTTGGCATTTTTGTCGGCCTCAGTTCTAATCTTATCGATCAATGTTTCCATTTCCAATATAAGTACTAATTCTTTTTTATTATGATCTTACGATTCAAGGGTGAAATCGATCGTTCTGGACCGAACCTTTATTTGATATGATTTGGCTCTTTGGTATGTTATCATAATTTTGACAGGATTGAATTATTGATAAGTTTTTGCTTAAATATTGTCCACAAACTACGCCTTTGAAAATCGTTTAATATCCTCTTTAAGAAACCAATTTCCTTTGGTGTCAGTCAGTGAGTTTGATGTTATTCAGCAGCGCTTTTAATAACAGATGTTTGTGTCATAGTGAAATAAATTATACCGGGATTTCGCTTTATCTAACTCAAACTCAAACTCAAAGTCTTTATTTGCATGTTAAGGTATTACAGGTCTTAATTTAAATATTATGCACAGCTTAACGGCCTTTTTCAGGCGTTGCAAATTTGAGGGCTAGCACTAACTTATTATAAATCTACAGTCCTATGTTCAGTAACCTCTTCGGACATGCCCGTCAAGAATATCTGAGGACGCCTAAAAAATAAAAAAATATGGAAACTTGTAAAAAATTTGTAAAAATTTAAATAAAATATGTGATTGTCTTCTTCTGTGATTGATGGTAATCACACAAGGCAATCATAATTTGAGGAAACTGCCTTTAGATTATTGTGTTTCTTACACTTTGTAGTAATTTATGTTATTTTATCCGATTCTCAAATAAATAAATATTTCCAGAGAAATAACAACACAACAGAAAGTCTTTCTAATTTTAAAATAAAAGGACCTCACAAATTAAAACAGATTCAAATGGGTGTCATAAAAACCATGGCATGACAAAAGACGCGCACTTCTACTATGTGCCTCTGGTCTGTTAATATCGCGTCTAGCGACTAAAGTATATATATATAAAATTTAATTATTTTTTTAACAACAATAAGGCACGAGTTCATTAAGTATTGCTCCTTGTTCTTGTTTATGAGGGTATATTTTTTAAATAAAGGCAGTAGGTATAACTTTCTCACAATAATATTTATTAAATTGCTTCTTCTTGTCGTGCGGTTGATAACAACCTAGTTTCAGAGTTTAAGCTCGTACACCTCTGACTTGGCTTTACACGTCATCGAGAACATATCTTAGGTGTGCTGGTTACCTCACGATGTTTTCCTTCACCGTTTTAAGCAAGTGATAAGCGGATAAGTTTAAGATACGGCGGGTCAAAGATCAGAGATTTCACGTTTCGAACGCTTTGCAACGGTCGTGGTCGCAGGAAGACAGAATTTGGATTTTTTGTTAGAATCGCAAAAATTGAAATATCTCGAAATGTATTAAATTTCGGCCAACTATTAAGGGGTTAAATTTGTTGCATTTTAGCTCCTATATCCAATACTGCCGGGTGTTTCGTCCAACGCAATCTACAGGGTGACTAGCAACCCTGTATAACACGTCCGTAATACATCGTAATACATATTGTATCGTAGATGGACACACAAAGAGGACATCTATCTCTTTTTATTGAAGACAACTGACATGCCAACCTATCTAAAAATGCCTTGCCTTATGAGAAATCAATTTTCAGTTTATTGACTGCGAGACACTTCACTTATATAATACCAAGCACTTATGTGTCTAGTTTATTGAAAATGTGTGCAGATATCAAACAGTTATAACATTCTAGATTTTATAGCTCTATGGTTAAGTATCGTATGGTGATTGCCAATCCTTATGGCACGCGTCGCTGTTATGGCTATACGTGTAATAACGATTCTATATTAGAGTCGTTTATAGAGAACTATTTACATATATTAGCTAGTTATATAGTTTATAAGGGTACGAGTTTAGTTGTTATTAGACTGAGAGTTAGACCGTATTGCGAAAATGTAATTCAAAGTTCTGTAACACCTTTACCCAACTGCCTTGTTGGTCCATTGGCCATGTTTTGGGCTCGATTCACAGGTCGGGCATATCGTTGATTGGTTATTCACTTGTTGGCTCACCACTTGTTACATGGGTTTTAATAACACCATAGAATTTCCTAACAGAAAATCCCAATAACACACGTTATCCGACTTTGGAATCGAACCATAGACCTCATGCTCAGCAGTCACGCTAGGGACCACTGGATCAACGATGCAGTCTCATTTTTATATATGTTACTTTGTTTCGAACAAATAGAAACTATTTTCTTATCAAAATACAAACCGTACAATAATGACGGCCCTATGAAGTGATATCCATGATCCATTGTGGAGCAATTTAAAGTAATTCCTTGTATTGTCACGATACTATCTAGGCCATCTAGGTATTTAAAGAAATATGAATAAAAAAGTAGTTAGAAACTCATTTTTCATTTCAATCTGAAACAAAAGGTCGTTAGCACACCCCTATATTAAAACTATTCATGCATAAATATAGGAACGGACATATTGATTGTGTGACAAGTATACAGTAAGAGATTAATGAGCTTTTAGCTAAATGACATACATTATATTAAGTAGGTACAGCCAGCAACATTTATAAATAAACGTCTCCTTAATTTTCAATGTGCCTCGGCGAGCACGTTAAGCTGTCGGTCCCGGTTGTCAATTGAATATCTGCCACAGTCGTTACCTGTCTCCAAACTTGAGAACCAGTCTTAACACAAGATATCGTTTCACCCAGTAACTGACATGTTCCGGTTAGACTGGAAGCGGACCCCTACGTAATCGGAAAAAGGCTTGGCAGATTTATCTAGTAATTTTCATATTAAAATATTACAAGAGCTAATCGCATCCATTTATCAACCAATAGAAATATAAGTTAAGTTCCATAACAATAGGCCCACCTATTGTTATGGAACTTAATAACATCATCGGTGAAGTGTGCGTATGTAAACCTATGCCTACCCCTTCCGGGAATACAGGGCCGAGTTGCCCGCCTCCGTCGGAGTGCACCCTTAAAATGGAATTCCTACACGTGGCCCCTGGATGGTGCAAAACAGGCAACACAATTCGGGTGAGAGGCTTCGGCCGCGGCTGGTTACCACCCACTGGACGAAGCCATGCCGTCAAGCGACCTAGTCGTGTTTCGGGATGTAGTCCGGTGCAACTGTTGTGGGAGACGGGTCTGGGTAGTTGCATTCACTTTCCAACTATCGTTCTCCCCAAATCCAATATCCACTCTATTAAGGGTGAATAGATTTATTCTGGATATACGTGCTCCATCTTCGGCTATACCGTCGCTTACCATTAGGCGAGTTGGTGGCCAAACGTAGATCGAATTTTGATAAAAAAAATGTATACGGCGCGCAGTGGGGTTTCTTCCATTGCATTTCATATAACATATGAGAGCTTTAAAGTCGTTAAACTGTACTAAAACCATATGATCTAGAGACTTACTTAGCGATCTTCATTAATGAGCTAAGTTTTTGTGTTATATTTCTTCATTTTAACTTTATAGCGTATTATTTGTTGATATTGAAGAGATCAAAGTTTGAATGATTTTGGCAAGAGTTGATTAAGTCTAAAGGACTTAAGACTTTACTAAATCTTAAAAATGTAGGCGTATGATTATACGGATAAATCCTTCAAACGCATTTAAGCATGTTTCGCGAACTATAAAGTTATAAATTTTTGGGGAAATACAAAATTTTGTGGAAATTTAGAGCGTCTGAAGAATTAATTGGGGGCGCGGAGGTTACAGGTTATTTAAACCTGTAACCTCCGCGCCCCCAATTAATTCCTGCTCACTACCAAAATATTCATTTATCTGAAATATTTGTTTTACTAATTTGAGGTTGTATATAGGAAAAGTAAAGAAAAAAAAAATCTGAATAATTTTGTTTACACGTAAAGTCAACCTTTACATAATGGAAATACAATGGAGATTAATCCCTCATATTTCTTAAGATGGCACGTATGCTCGTACCTAATGTCAGGGTTGCCACCTGCGAAGCTGTGAGTGACACAATCCCTGATTGAATGGCTTCTTCATGGCGTGACGCGTTTTCCGCATCCGGTTGTAGATATGTATTGTATGTGAGATTCGTGAAGACATTCATCAATGAAGTGGGGCCTGTGTGGGGAAAATTTAAAGTAAAATAATGATAAATGAAACCAAAAATAAAATGAATGGGACTATGTTATTTTTATTTTAACTTTAACAAATTAGAAATTATTTGGATAGGTATTAAAAATAGATCAGAGACATTAGAGAGAGATAGGAATCTCATTAATTTGATGTAGGTAGTAAATGCTTGGAACTTCAAACAAATTCGGAATTAAACCCTTTAGTTTTATGAATAGTTGAACTTTAAATATATACATGATTTTTAATTACAAATGTCATAATATAGTGCAAAGGCCAAAGTGTTATTGACTTTTTATTATATTTCATATACTTACCTGCTCTATTTACACGACTGCCCAAAAACAGGAGTGTTTAAGTTAAGTGTTCATGTATGTTATGTTTGTGAATTTCTTTATTCAACCATAGGTAACTACTAAACGCCCGAACCGATTTAGATTTATGGGGCATAATTAGAATCCTTACATTGTCCCGGGTAACATGGGCTAGTAAGTTAAAAAAAACCGAAATATTGTGGCTATGGTAAAGAAAAAGATGTGACATAGAAAAATATAATTCACACATAACAGGTGTGATTTTTAATTTTTCAATAATTTATTCTTGTAACTGTTTTTTTTTATATTCAAAAATTTATCTACTTTTGGCCACCGACTCGCCTGATGGTAAGCTACGGTATGGCCGATAATGGAACACGTAGATCCATAATAAATCAGCTATTCACTCTAAGTAGAGTGGATAGATTTGGGAAGAAGGATATTTAGGGAGTTTATGCAACTGCCCAGACCCGTCGCTCAAACTCAAACTCAAATTTTTTATTTCAAATAGGCCCTGTTACAGGCACTTAAGAAAAGTCAAAGCTAGGTGCACGGTTCCAAGAAGTTGGTCTTATGGAGAAGAGCCGGCAAGAAACTCCATAGACACTCTTTTAAAATTATGTGTTCTTTACAATTTAAATTTATTAATGTGAGAATAATGCAGGTTAATGTTGAAGAAAAGGCAGAATTTTAATTATATAAAAAGCCAAAATTATCCACCAGAGCTATTACGAGCTGACCAGTCCCAACAGACAGCACCCGTTCACGAGTATGACGAGCGCATCAGCATCGCTAAACTCAACCATTTTGAAGGGAACTCAACGACCCAATACACAACGCCACCATCAGCAAGACATTTTAGTGAGCATGACAAACTCATAATACCCGGT
The DNA here is from genome assembly GCA_935421205.1 of Xylocampa areola. Lineage (NCBI taxonomy): Eukaryota > Metazoa > Arthropoda > Insecta > Lepidoptera > Noctuidae > Xylocampa > Xylocampa areola. The sequence continues at coordinate 7,610,273 of OW285219.1, read as the reverse complement.
CATACGCTGTTATATGAGAGTACTTCTTTAATGTAACGATTAACATTAATGTCCACATAATGCTCACATTTTACAGAACAGTAGTGAAGCTATAAGATATAATACAATATTTATTAAGAAAATTACATTAAATAACTGTTAAAAAAAAGAAACAGTTAAGTCAAATAACAATACAGCAAACCAAATTTTTCGCAAATTTAAACTAGTAGCAGAAGGTACTAGATTAGAATAATTATCATGTGATTATGTAAGATTTACATAAATATCAAGAAGAAAAATTAAATATATAGGTTTATATAATATATATATATATCTAGTTGTCAAAATAAGGTATAATAAAAACAGTTATTACCAAAGTAATCTGTACAGGCTACATCCATTCATGCAATAAATTAGACAGTGCCAGTGGGTCGCTGTGTGCAGGAGGGGATCGTGCGCCAAACATCCCTATCTTCAATGTAGTGAGTGATACTATAATACGCTTTAGATATTAAAATGCGTTTGATAACTACCTTAAACTTATCATCTGGAAGATCTGTAATATTAGATGGGATCTTATTATAGAACCGAATACCGTTACCCATGAATGATTTGCTGGTCTTCCTAAGCCTAAAACCGGGGACCATAAGCTTGTGCTTATTACGAGTGTTTAGATTGTGGTTGTCACTCTTCTTATTATAATCGGCAATATGTTTGCGAATGTACATGATATTACTGAATATGTACAATGATGGCAAAGTAAGTATATTTATTTCCTTAAACAATTCACGTAATGACTCACGACAGCCAAGATTATAAATAGCTCGGACTGCTCTTTTTTGTAATATAAAGATAGTCTCAACGTCAGCAGCCGAACCCCACAGTAAGATGCCATAGGACATAATACTGTGTGTCGCTCACAACGCTTGCACCGGACTACATCCCGAAACACGAGAAGGTCGCATCATAGAAATACTTAATACATAAACCGAACAGTGGTTACTCGTTGGAGATTTTTGTAGGTATAAACCTGACCAAATATATATTTTAATGTCTTGTGTACACACTGTCCATAAATTATTGCGTAAACAAACACTGTGGACCAAGGTTTAGTGGTTACCGCAAAGCATTATAAGCTTACCCTTATTAATACATAGCTGGGTCAAATTAAGCAATATTGTGTTTTAGGCTTATTTGTGTACATGGGAAATATTATTAAAGTGGAAGCTCAAGGTTGCGATGAGATTTTAAAAACAAATAATAAGATTTTCTTTTTTAATCTCTAAAGACTTCTGACTACCGCTAAGAGTTTACCTACAGTTTTTCATGAGAAAAATTTAGATCTTCTAATCTCTAAAGAGTTCTGGCAATCGCGAAGAGATTTCAGTTTTTCAACAACTTTTGTATTGCGTCGAGCCACATAACTTTTTTTTATTAGTTCTTTTTCAAGTCCAGTTTTATTTATTTCTTGTGTCCATATGATAGTGGTTTAATTTATGATAGTTGATTTTACTTTTGTGCTGTAGGTACCTACTTCATTATTGAAAAATAAAACCCGAAAACAAACATTTGTCAGTGTATCCTTAGACCGATGTATTTCAAAATAAAAAACTGAGAGACCTTTTTGTTTTCATATGAAAATAATATTGTAAAACATATTTTGTACTATTTTATACTGTAAATATTAAAAAAAAAACTATCATAAATGTAACTCAACTATGTAAAATGGCATTACAATAATATTAAGTTACATATTCAGTAGACAAGGTTGACGTTATGAAATATATTTTGTATTTTAGTAAAGTTTATTGAATTTTGCAACTAAATATTACTAAGGTATATTTCATAAACATGTTAAGGCAGGCAATAGGGGCTGCGGCGAATGCAGCTGCGAGCCCCGAACCCCGGTAAGGTTTTTATGTGGACCGTGCGGTTTTAGGTTGGGGTTTGAGTAGGAGTCTATGTGATGTATTTTCACACAAAAAAATTTTCAAAGATTACTTTTATTTGTTTAAAACAATACACAATAATCTTGGCCTTTGATATAGGTAAAGGGGGAACATAAAATACCAAAATTATTTTTCCATATTATTTCGACATGTCAATCATCCAATCATCATTATCAGCTAGTAGGAATTCGATTTATCTACGTAGGCCTAATCTAAGCTGTTTATACCTTGCAATGCCAAGGTTCGGTAAATTTTTAGAGCATAAACACGGAAAAAGCCGTTCTATTCTAAACTTTACTAGTGAAAAAGTATATTTACGAACTAAATCGTTTCTTTTCTTTCATTGTTTCATGCTGTTGCCTTTGTGACAGAGCAATTAGGGGTTCTACTAAGCAATCGGATGTGGTGACAAACTATTAAACGTAAGTAAGCGACAGAGCCCGGGAAATTAATTCTTTGTAGAATTGAGTTTGAGAAAAAAAATAACGGTTAAGTATTGGTGATCCAGTGCTTTTAAAACTACAAAGTTGTAACGCTTGCTTCGAAATTGTAAAGCTTATAGATGTCGCCAGGCGCCTCCTTTAAAACGATTGGATGCGCAAAATCACGTGCTTAGGCTTAGCATCACTGTCCTGTCACTGTAAAACAAGTGTAAGATAGAGATGGAAACATAGCCAAGTTTGTGTGGCTAAATGTTATTTCAAGTTGGTGCGTTTAGTTATCGTTGACCAACATTCGGTAACATAGATACAGCTGTTTTTAAAAGTTGAATACGGTTACATAGCACTGTTTTTGTTTTCTTTTTGTTATCCTTTGTTGGCCTCTAATACTTGGAAACGTTACTCCACAAAAAGTTGCTGCGGTGATGATGATACACCTTTTTCTAGTGCCTACCAGCACATATGGGTATTCATAGGTACCTTTTTCTCAGTGCCCCTCTAACACAATATACGTATACTAATGAAACATGCAATTTATTCGAGCCTCCCGTGGTCGGCATACACATTAGCGCATAGAGTTTTTATAGTGAAACCTTTTTGTTTCGAAACCTTGCGCCTCTCACTACACTAAGGATGCAATGCTAAAATGTTTTGAGAGTGTAGCACTTAGCTCTTGCACTCGCTGACGTGGAAAATTGAAGTGACCCTGGACTCTTTAACTGACAGAGGTCATGGACAAGAGCAGTGTCCGAGAGCTTTGCCTTTTAATTTACTTGTTGTAATTAATTAGACCTCCATCATAGTAGGTTTTTTTTATCAAGCGTTGTCTCACGCCGGTTTTCTGTCAGGGTGTGGTATCACTCTGCTCGAGCCGGCCTATTCGTGCCGAAGCATGGTTCTCCCACGGTAATTAATAAGGTATATAACTAAATGATTTTGAAAAGATAAGGAAACATCGAGAGTTGGTATTTCATAGATTTTGGAAAACGTAAAGTATTTTTTAAAGTCCAATCTTCGGGTGTTCCGAGTTAATACTTAGCGAGAAAACGCCGAATATAAAAACCAAGTGGCGAAAGTGTTCCAGGATATTTGAAACTGAGTCAATAACGGAGCATAATATAAACCATTTGAAATACAACTGTATTGTAAAATACGTTTCTCACGTATGGACACGTAGTTTTCCATTTCCCTTATTCCTTTGTATTACCTCAAGGTATCGTTACCTATCGCACGGATATGAAACCGGACAAACCACGAATCGGTCGGGTATCGGGTAGGGTATACGTCGAAAGCCTCGCGCTCCGGTAATGTGAAACTTCGATTTTCGTTTATGTTAAACGATTTTCTCTTTACATTTTGGTTTTGTGGTAGCTTTTCGATATTTTGAAGACAATATGAGATTGGTTTGCGGACTGGTTACAGTGTATCAGGTTCATTAAAAGCAGTTAAATTTCATTTAAGATAGTTAAATGAATCGCAACGTGTGTGACGGACCTGGACACGGTCCACCATGCCTGACGTAGAAGTCATGACGCAATAAACTCCACACCCAAGTCAACCGGAGCAAGAAAATATGTGCAAGTGGAGCTATATAGCTTGAATATGACATGCTAGTGTGGTTTCACTCTCCAAGCAATAGTGTGATCCAGAAGAAATATATTCTATCTATCGTATAGATAATTAAATAAATCATTGTTCATATCGGATAGGTTCAACACGTAGAGAACAATTAAAATATTTTTTTCGGCCCTTCGATGTTGTTACATACGAGTAGTCTTACGCCTGTATTCCAAGAAGGGGTAGGCAGGTGTGTTCTTAGTTGTCCACCCACATTTCACCAATGCCGTTATAAAGTACCATGTAATAAGTGGTGATGTTGTTATAATAAAACAACTTTTAACCGGATTAATCGCGTGTATTATTGGTTTTTTGTTTTTCCTGACGTTTCGAACACTTTGCAGCGTTCGTGGTCGCAGGAGGACTAAGGTGTCAGGTGTCCCAACAGTTTATTTAAAATTATTTCAGTCTACCGTACATATAATTGATAAAATTCATAAAATTATTTTGTCTCTGATACATATTTAAACTAAATCGCGACGGTATTTCCTAAGACTATCCCTGAGAAGAAATACCGAAACAAACTCAGAGGTCACAGTCGTTTTAAATTTAGAGATACAATTTTACAATTTTATCGAATTATAAACTAAAAGGTGTTCCGATGCACGCAGTAATCGCTCACAGTATCTTGATTTGTCTTGTGACTTGACTTTGTTTGGGACTTGATTATTTTCAGTACAGGGTTCCAAACAGGTGGTAATTGCCAACCATCTTCTCTATTGAAATTTGGGTGTTTTTTAATTTCAATAGCCTCGCGGAGCATTCTCGGTATATATCGGTTTTCTTTCGCGAGGATTTGGGGTTTATCGAAACGTAGAAAATGGTTGGGTTTGTCTGTTGTATGTTCACAGACTGCAGATTTTGTTGAGCGTCTATTCTTGACGTCAGCTATGTGTTCTTTCAACCTGGTGCCAATGCTACGCTTTGTTTGCCCTATGTAAGATAGCCCACAATCACAATCAATCTTGTAGACCCCTGCATCTTGTAAGGGAATGTGGCACTTCACCGGTCTGAGAAGTTGGCTGATCTTTCTATGTGGCTTGAAGTAGGTTTTGATAGAAGCACGCTTCAAGATGTGACCAATTCTATCGGTGACCCCTTTGATGAAAGGTAGGACAGCAGGTCGGCGATCAACTGTGGTGGGCTTTGGGCGGCTTCTGCGACGGGGATGTGGAGCTCGTAAGTTATTATGTTTGAGAACTTGCTTCACATGGTTGAGTTCCCCTGCCAGGTGGTCGGCGTCGCAGATGCCTTGTGCTCTCTGTAACAAAGATTTGGCGACAGTAGCTAACTGAGAAGGATGGTGGTGAGATTCACCGTTCAAGTATCTTTCTGTGTGGGTGGGCTTTCTATACACAGTGTGACTAACAGAATGATCTGGATTATGTATAAGTAATATCGATGTTGTTCTCAAACACTTTAAAATTTAATAGCGAGTTGAGTTTGAGTATTGGCTGCTTCTCCTCTTTAGGTTTTTCTATTTTAAGGTGCTATAGTATTACTTTTATATTAATACTAAAAAACTAAGAACTTTTATCGCAGATCAATATCTAGGTATCTACCTTCCTGTCGTACCTCCACCAAATTCATCATAGAGTATCCTGAACACGTTCCTTGTAGTCCGCTAAAACAGTATCTTTGTTACTTACCATCGTTCTCATAAGATACTTTTCGGTCCCCTGATAATTTTATTGATCGAAATCTTTTGTAAGTATTTCTTTGTAGAGTTTTTAGTCAACAATATAAGACTACGAGTATGTAGACATTGTAAAGTGTTACGGTTTGGTACAGTATTAAAAAAAATGTCGAATACAGACGTAAAATATATAAAAAATATATATAAATGTAATCTCATTTAATCATGAGTGAAGACATCAGATAGCCGCCTACTATATGTGTGTGCATGTTTTAGCGCGATGCGATTGGTAGTACTGTCGCCGATTGTCAGACCTTGATGTATTTGTGTGCGTGTAGCGCGCGTATGGCAAGTAATATTGTGGGACCTAATATGCTTCACACACAAACATATGCTTTTTAGATCCGAACATTGATCACTTAGACATTTTGATCTGAATTACAAAAAGTTCTTGTCATTAATTTATTATAAAATGTTTATTTACATGTGTTACTAACTGTGTCTATTACTTAAGTCGTCTATGAAGACCGCACGTTTTTCTTCGAAATTCGAAGGTTTTCTTCTTCTTTGCCAAGGCCTTGAAAGTGTCTGTTCGTCCGCGTTCAAGATTTCTAAGTGTTTTGGTCCTGAAGTTGAGGAGAAGTTTGAATCATCTGATTTATTACATTTTGTTAGAGTTTAAGTGAATATATTTTAGGGATGGAAGTGAAAATATATTAAACGAGATTTTTCGGTTGGATTTAACAAATTGTCTAAATAATTGGTCGAAGGTCGAAAGGTCGAAGGTCGAAGATGCGGTTAGGTTTGGTTATAATAACATATCAAGTGAAAGGTTATTTCTTTCATTACGCAACGGCAATAGCTTTCATTTCGATAATTTTGCAATAATCATTGCCATAAATTTAAAATTTATTGTAGAAAGAAAAATACGGTGTATCTTGCTGACGATGTTATTTTTCTTTCCAATAAAAATTATAAATTTAGTGTTTTATACGCAGGCGATAATGTGTTTGAAAGATTTACCTGTAAAAATGCATTATTCTGAGTCGAGGAGACTGCTTTATAAAATATGAAGTACAATAGCTTTCCTGAAATAGTTTCAAAATTGTAGTTTTGATAAAGAAACAAATGTAGCAGTAGGTTGGTAATACTTACATATTATATCACAGAAGGGGCACTGGTTTGATCTACTCCAGTTAACAGTACGCCTTCTTTATGTGCAGTGATGGCCGTGTGATTTTAGTGGGTAGGAGTCCGACATATCCCTCTCTGTCGGATGGATCCATGAGGATCTGTACACGATAATCCCTACTATCCATCCATACTAATATAATAAATGTGAAAGTAACTCTGTTTGTTTGTAACTTTTTCACGACTAAACGGCTAAACGGATAGTAATGAAATTTAGCAAGGAGATTGTATCTTGGGGAAGAGCCAATGGTGTAGCTAGCGCTTAACGTCCTGTATCAAAATTAATTTACTCGGGCACCTTTTATAACATTTTGCGATTTTTTACCTTCTCAGTACAGACTTTGGGGCCCTTGTGGCTCAGGCCTCGTATCATTGATACAGCTGATACGGCGGTAGCTACGCCTCTGGGATAGGCATAACCTATCTTTAGTCGCGCAGACAAAAGCGCTGGTACCAACTAGTAAAAAATAAAATTAAAAATGATTCATAGGTACTTAATTTCTCAAGTTTTCCTGAAATATAACACTGAATGAAAAGCAATTTTGTAACATTTTCCTTCTACAGAACCAAGTTGAGATTAAATACATAAATTCACCAGAAAATCAACAGAGCATAATAAGTATATTATAAGATTAAATTATCTTCGGCTTGAAAATTACACGTGATATGGAATTTTATATATTCCAAGTGAGTATACTGTGATTTCATTTACAGGGATCAGACAGGCTTAATAACTTCAGAAATACGAATTTTAATTGTGTTTTAACAAGCACGCCATTTTATATTGTTTCATTTGCATACCTACCAATTCAATTTATTTAGGCATTCAGTAAAATAGGATTTACATGTTAACCTTTTTGAAAGTTTATTTTATGCCAGTAAAATAAAAATATTGATCAGAAAATACCTACTATAAAAAACGGGTTCTTGAAAACTCGCAACTAGAGCTGCAGGCTTGATGAATTTCTACACAGTTCATTGGAATTATATGAAAATCATTATAACCAGCTATTTAAAGGTTGCCACTTACCAGTTGGTTTTTAGTAGGCATGAGTTCAGTAGATGCATGGATTTGCCACACATAACTAAAAGACGGTTGCCAGTTACCAACTGAAACTCGTATATCAAAATTGCTACGTCTGCAAAGCATCTTAGTCATTATTTATCAAGGTTTGGGTAATTTCCGGTTTTAGTATTGACATGATCGATGTACCTATTAACCGATTTATTATGCATTCTGTTAAAAGATAATTCAATGTCGTTCTTTTATAGCGGTTTGTAGAAGCATTGATTGATGATGGAATCATAAAAGTAAATTACTACTGTAAATACCTAATGATACCTGGAACATGCAATAGGATGTAATTTTGGTAAAACGACAACACGAACATTTGACAAAAGAATTAATATTGTAGTCGATACTGCTCATTGCCTGTTGACAGAGGGACAAGGAAGTGATCTTATATAAGGGTTCTGACTTTTCATTTTGAGGTACGGACATATACTATAGGTAACAATATTTATTGATATTTTTTAAGCATATTGAGGCCATGTATTGCCTATATTATTTACTATTTTTCAAGGAGACAAGAAGAATAGACAACAATGGGGCTTGAACCCGCGACCCTTAACATTCCGTGTCATCACTCTACCAACTGAGCTACCTTGTCGTGTTCGAATGTATTGAATTTTCAATACATTCGAACACGACAAGGCGATATTAGTACGAGATGGCTTAGTGGTCAGAGCGCCTGGAGTATTTATCCGGGAGGCGCAGGTTCGAATCCTGTTCGCGACCGTATTCTTTTTCCATTTAATATTGTAACTTTAGAGTTCGCTAAGCATGCGATAATGCTTTTCAAAGATTTATCTTGAAACTAAAGTTATTATATTAAATGGAAGCTTTCGCTAAGCATGAGTTGATGCTTTTCAAAGATTTATCTTCATCAGAAGAAACTGTTACCCAGTGTGTATATGAGTATTCAATAACTAATAATATTTATAATAAATTAATTTCAGCACATTTATAAAGAAGTTACCAGTGTCGCTTTAAACGATTACTTAAATGGTTATTTGAAAAATGATTTTATACACTCAAAGAATATTTTGATAATAAAGGGTAGTGGTAATGTGGACATAGTGTCTTCAAATATTTTGTAAACTTGGTTATTATATTTACATTGATTATTATATTGTATTAACAAAAAATCATTTTGGATAATTTCTTAATATGATTGTAGCCTATTATTTAATTAAATGAAGGACTTACGTTATGTTAAAATAAAATTTTTGCATGTCATTTAACAATGCCAAAATATACTGAACCAAATATATGTACCTAAACACAACTGTATAACCATATTATAAGCAAACAAATCTCCGAAGAGGTTTCCACGGAGCGAGTTGCAGCCTGATGTTCTCGAACAGCATCAATCAATCTCTCCTGACGTTCTTCGGTAGATTCTTGGGATCTTATCATATGATCCTCAATCTTTTAGCTCCTTTAGAACACTGGGAAAGATTTAACCTCTTTCTAGGCATGGTTATAGTTTTATCGTGAAGAAGATACCTGATCAATTAAAATCTAAGTGACTGCTCCCTTGCGTTACCGGGTAGGCTACCGTGTCACGAAGATAAATCGAAAAGTAAATTAAACACTGAAATAACTTAAGCCCGAAGGCATATTTAAAAAAATGGGAGTTTTGGCCAGTAGAGTCAAATTTTCAATGATATACCATCGTCATCGAAAATCACTCTAAATTGTTACCGCCTTCACCGCGTGGAGGTACTCCCAGCTTATGTTAATTCTTTATTTAGTTTTATAATAAAATTATAATAAAATAAAATTATATAGTGAAATTAGTGAAAGCTTTGATTTCCACATCAATGCCCATCAGACGATCCACATTAATGCCCATCAGACGCTTCCACATCAATGCCCATCAGACCGAACAACTTTTGCTAAGACATCATTCCTATATGTGTTATGGTGTAGCTGGGCTCTTGGAGTTCCACAACAGGTGTTCCAGATCTTCGAATTTTATAAGTCAACAAAGAGTGCTCATCAGATTGAACAACTTTTGCTAAAACGTCATTCCTATATATGTTATAGTGTAGCTGGGCTCTTGGAGTTCCACATCAGGTGTTCCAGATCTTCAAATTTATTCTCTCAGCAGAAAATGCTCATCACGTGGAACAATTTTTGCTATGGTACCATTTTTGTATCTCTTATAGTTTAGCTGGTCTATTGCGGTTCTGCATCAGGTGTTCAAGTTTCCAAGATAAATTATAGCCTATATGTTGCCCAGACTTAATATCTATACAACAAAAAATAACATTTAGATCCGTCCAGTAGTTCCGAAGATTAGCGTGTACAAACAAACAAACAATCAAACAGACACACAGATAAACAGACAGTTTTTTTTTTGGATTCGTGCTCTGTTATTGTTTCTAAACCCCCCTCAATTGTTTTTTATTCTATATATTCAATGTACAGACACAGTTTTTTTACTGTTTTATTATATGTAAAGATCATAGTACAATAAAATGTTATCCATACAATAAACTTATTTACTATCTAGTCTACTAAATACATACTATATACATAAATTAAATTAAAACTATATTAATTTAAACATACGTTTATATTATCAACAAATAAAAACCTCACGCGTCAAAGTATTCTTCAGTATCGCTGTCATCAGGAAAGGTGCCCAGAAGTCTGGCTGCATTGCCACGTTGGATGGCAATGCTAATTCTTTGACTAAGGAACAAGCCAGCCTTCTGGTCACGCGAAGTGTCGACCAGTCTCCGAGAAATCTCTTTAACAGGAGTTTTGCTAGGAACTGAGCAGGTTGCTGTATTTGCCTTTGAGAATCTTTGAATATTTGAACCACAGTAACGTTTTCATTTAAAAGAAAAACTTTTTTCACATTTAACAAAATAATATTCATGTTGATTTAAATGCCTGCATACGAAAGTTTTATGAGACACGTTTTACGATCTTTATAGGTAACCACAAGTTTCTGGAATAAGTAGAATAAAACATGGCGATGTCCTACATACTTAGTTACATTCACATAATCCTTTAGGTACAATGATGTCTGGACCTTAAACGATACCTTGACCTTTGAGTTTGTTTAGGCTTTTTTATACTCACAGAGATAGATGGCGTCTATACAGATTTTTATACATAAAAAATATACAAAAAGCCTGGTAACTCCACGCGTTCCTGAGAAGAAGGGTCTTCGCAGACGGACAGACTTATCGACTGACAGACGAGAGACAGACAGACAGACCGACAGACCGACAGACGAGACGGACGGACAACGAAATGTTCATAATGGTTCCGCTTTTTCTGTTGAGGTCTGGAATCCTAAAGGGGTCGGTATTCATATATCATTTAGCAAATCCTCAGTGAGATAATAAATTAAATTGCATATATTACAGACTTATTGATAGTTACAAGTCTGTCTTGATACAGTTACGTGTTTAAACAAATTTGCATACATCTCAAATAATTTACATATTCAAAGGAAATACAGTTGTTTTCAACCACGTTATGTGAAGAATGAGATCATTAGGAAGGCGTGATTCAATTGTTTTCCCCACTTGTTTTGATGGAACTGTTTCTGAAACAGGATAGGTACTGTGTTTAGAGATATGGAGGAACTAGGTGTGATATTTTTCCATTGAAATGGGAGGATTCTTTAATATGGCGTGGGTAATACTGCCTCTTTGGATTCGTATACATGATAGTTTGCTGTCATCGACCATATTCTCGGATATGGAATACAATTGTAAATTCAATTATAAGATAGAAAAAAATCCAAATATATTTTGGCACAGTTGGACATCGAACTCAAGTTTACCTGTTCTGAACTAACACATGCGATCGACAGAATGAGGACCATCTCTCAACGTTAAAGGCTTGGGCGACCTGCAGATTTTCATCCCATTGATGTCAAGACCAAATCAATTAGCTACCGCAGCCGAGTCAAAACCGTCAAATAAATTGACACGCTGATTCCAAAAACATGTATAGATTGAAAGCATACACTAAAACCACCAGCAGCAAATACTCTTTGATGATATAATTACGAGGCATTAAAAAAAAAAAAAAATCTAAAATAATAATTAAGGCTGCATATTCTGTACTCTTAATGTATTATTCATAAGTTATCAAACTAATATCGTTAATGAATAGATACATTTCCAATAAAAGTACCTCAAAAACCAGGAATAATACCAACGGAATGTATATTGGCGATCTGTCAAAATGAAAGCCATTGAAAGTCGGTTGCGCAATCACCCCGCTGAACTGCTCCCCAGTGCACTGACCAGCACTGACTCTTTAATCTAACAAAGAGGTCCTGCATCTGTCACATAGTGTTCAAAGAGTATTTTCCACTTTACAATCCAGACGAGTTCGCTGCATCTCAAGGGATTTACCCAGCCAGTCGTAAAGAGAATTCTCGCTTTTGTGTGTATTTCATTCGTCGGGCGGTTATTCGTGATTGTCATGTAGTCTACTCGTACTACAGATATTGGTGTAATCCTCGATGTGGAGGGAGTCAGTCGGTGTTTTGTTTGTTTGAAACATGTTTGGAAATGTTTTGTTGATTTATTTCGTACTTGTAGGTAAGTTTCTCGAAGAAAATATCTCACTTCATGAAAAATAACACAATATGGATAATAATAAGGTGGTAATATGTACTTATTTAATCCTTTAGTACCTATCTGAAGATTCTGAGTGATATCGAGATATTATGTCTCCCGTGTGTAACAAACCTTAATTCGCTATCGATTCCTATTTGAGTTCGGGAGGTTTTTAATTACAAAGTACCATCTAAGTTTTAATGCCAGATCATAGTACATTTATCGTTTAATGACAGAGTACGTTTAAAAATCTATCGCGATGATAAAAGACGATAAAATATATTATACTCCAGTTTTTGAATCTTACAGAGCTAATTATCCATCTTGAAGGAATTAGTACTGGAGTAGTAGCGGGCGTACTCCTCTCGCCACTGGCATATAATTCCTAATCAAACCTTTATTATATTTTTTACTTGTATGGTTACAATGAAAGTACACGATTTTTATCGTTTTTATATCAATTTTATGTTCGTATTTAGTTTTTTGATGTGTGTTAATACTGTTGTAATGAAGAGAGTTTGTCGGTTTAGTGCAAGTTATTTTGTCCTTGTGTGTTACCTTATGTGTGGGGGGTCACCCCGCCAAAAGTGGCGCCCAAATTTATTCGATCTTTAGTCTGAAGCCGTCTCCCATCTAGTCCTCTGAGTCTGGCATCAACATTTAAATGAGTTCATGCAGGTTTAAATAAATATTTATTAAATTTTAATATACCACCCCACGAAGTCGAAATTGGCTTTCCGGTATGGTTTACCGAACATTATAATAATATGAGTCGGGCACGGATGTCAATTAAAAGAACTCATATACTTAAAATTACATTTTATTAACCACATTTAACTAAATAATTTGTTTCCATAATTAATTAGTATTTAATTATGCTTTAGAGGTAATAAAATACGCCGAAATGATTCTAACGCTTCCAGTGGTTGTGTGATTATGGAAACATTTTTCCATTCGTACATTTTACATTAGTCATTAATGAATTCCACTGTAGGACGATTTGTCCGCCATTGTTTCTCTTCTTGCTGTCACGATTACCATGTGTAGAAAATGTTGCTGATTTCCGAAGCGGTTACATATATAAAATAAAAAATCTGGCTAGTCGGTCTAGTGGTCCCAAGCGCGAGTGCTGAGCAAAATTCTAAAATCGGACAAAGTGAAATTGGGTTTTTCTGTTAGGAAATTTTCAGTATAAGCCCGGAGTTCGATTTGAGGTCGGTTGATGGCAGTAGGCTCACCAGATATCTACAGCAGTATTGATGAAATGGGGTGTAAAATCGTGTACAACTCTGCCTACCACTTCGTGGAATACAGGCGTGATACTATGTTATGTTAATCAACTGAGAAAATAAGAAAATGCGACTGAAAAAATACGACGATAGTAAAACAAAGAATTCATTTAAATGCATTCGTCTGGTAAAAACATGCTGTTTTCGTTTTGTTGTTTAGGTATCTTCAAAGCACCCGAGTGTACAAACAATTACTGAGTAGAATCGATATTTAACTACGCAGTCAACCTGGAGTATCGAGTCTTTATTACATCACTAGCTGTGCCCCGCGGTTTCTCTCGCTTTTTTCATTTACCCGGCTCCTAAGGGTCGTAGCGTGATTTTAAATAATCCTATAATCTTCCTCAAACAATAAGCTATAAAATGCAAATATAATTTTTCAAATCCGATTGGTATTTCCAGAGATTCAAACAAAAATACTTTACATACATAGCATCACGCCTGTATTCCCCGAAAGGGTAGGCAGAGGTGTACACAGTTCTACACACACATTTTACCGATGCTGTTATCAAGTCCCAGTACCTGTGTATATGAATACCTCAAGACATGCATATTTAGTGACTTTTTAAGTCTGCCAGCTTCTAAAAGATTGTTAGAGTCCGTAACCCACGTTGTTCTTCACAACCACTCAATGTCCTTGATAAATTGAATTTTCAAAGTCCAACAGAAAATCTTAGCACCTACTTTTACACCTATACATAATAAATGCTATATGATTTGGGTATATTGCAAGTGTGACTGCCTCGTTAGTCTAGTGGTCCCCAGCGCGACTACAGAGCATGATGTCCTAGGTTCGGTTTCTGGGTCGGGCAAAGTGTTGAGTTTATTCTGTTAATGTTTGTCAATAGTAGTCCGGAGTTTGGAATTGTGCCCGGTAAATGACAATAGACTCACCACCTTTTTTTTGTTTGGGTTGGGTTTGCTCTTGACTCTAGTCTAGGTCATAGGTGACAGAGACAAAGTTGACGATAGAGTGAGTTTACCCAGAAGAAGGCGGTTCACGCTAACTTTGAAGAGATTAGGGTTGAATGCGTTCGGAAATACAGATGCTGGTAGAGAGTTCCACTCGTTTGCTGTGCGCGTTATAGAAGATGTTTGGAAACGTTTAATGCGAATTGTTGAAATAGCAACGAAGTAGGGATGGTAACTTGCAGTGCGTCTAGATGTCCGATGGTAGAAGGGGGCCGGTGAGATGAGGTCGTGGAGTTCTTGGGCTTGACGGTCTTCTACAGATTGTACTTCGGTGAGTGATCGTAGTACAATCTGTAGAAGACCGTCAAGCAGGCCACTTTGCAACCACCAGTTTTACGTCGCCAATGAGCCTCTTAGCTCTGCGTTCTACCGAGTCAAGCGCAGCAAGTTGGTTCTTAGTTGAGCCATCCCAAAGGTAGCTGCAATACTCCATGCAGGATCGGATTTGTGCTTTGTAAAGATTTAAAAGCACTTCCGGCATGAAGTATTGCTTCACTCTATTTAGGATGCCCAGCTTTTTGGCTGCAGTTTGGGCTTGGTACTCAATGGTGGTGCCGAAGCTGAGACTGGATGCCAACTTCATGCCTAAGAGCTCAAGCCGATTACAGGAACAGATTTACCCTTTTTTTTATGTGGAGAAATGCCCTCGCATACCGCTCTGACACGGGGGGACAGAGCGGTTATGTGGGACTCGAACCCACTATAACTCCACAGTGTACCTCCACAGCCGCTTGGGGGCGGGACGCGGGAACGCTCTCGCACACAAACGGAATAGTAGGAGTTTGGTCGAAACGACTCCTTTTTGTAGTATTTATAATGTGGGACTTAATAACTACCTATTTATTATATGGGGCTTAATAACAGTATAGGTGAAATTTGGGTGTGTGTACAAATGTGTACACCTCTGCCTACCCCTTTGGGGAATACAGGCGTGATAGGTAGTGTTCAGTTATGAGAATTGAAACTCTTACTCTCATACAATAGAAGAGACAATTTTATGGTGCCTGTTCGCGCAATGGGCTTCATATATCACACAACTAGGTCTATTTTTCATTTGCTGCTCTCCTTATTTATAACAAAGAACTCAGCGTATTTTGATGGCCATGATATTGTCACAAAGTGCCGAGTTCGTCGGAATATGACGTGTAATAAATTACACAGACATTTGATCTTGCTCATTTTATATGTCAAGGACACCTAAGGACTTGAAAGTATAACTTTACCTAATTGTTTACCTTTGTTATTGTTATATCTTCTCTAGGATAGATGAAAGAAATGAAGGCTTTTTCCCAGCAGTGGGATAAAATAGACTAGTAATAATAATCTTTGCCGGGAACAGTGTGCATAGCTTTTGATTTTAATTAGTAAAAGTTAACCATATTGTCATAATGATTTTTATATTATACATGTTGAGGCCATGTAACGTTTACATTAATTTTTCTAAGGCACATTAAAAAATGTGGACACGGACGCGACTTTATTAGTCTCGTGATCGGTGATATTCAATATATTTGAACAAACGACACAATAGTTCAGTTGGGAGATCAATCTCACAAGATAAAAATTAACAGTTATCTAATACTATTTTATGAACGGGAAACGTAAGAATGATTTTGTAGTCGATTTATTGTTGTAACAGGGCGAAGCTAACGGTCCTGAGTATTAATTTTCTGACTAATGTTTCTTGGAGGTGTCGGCCTAAGGTTACAGAACAATAAGTACAATATGATTTATTACACACATATTAGTAAAAAAATACAAAACAAAAACCTTAGGAGTAAGTACAAAGGGTGGCTTTATCGCGCGATCTTCCAGACAATCTTTGAATAGACCTGGCTTGGACAATATCTAAAAATTACCAACATTACAATGTACTTAATTGACGTTTAAGTCAAATTTATTAGTTTAACTCGCACTTTTTATATGAATATGAGTAAATAGGAACAACTTTTTAATTTAAAAAGTAACTGTAAAATTTGTTGGTGATCGCTTAATCGATAAAATATAAAGTCAATTGATCGTCTTAAAACAAGAATGAGGCTCAAATAAAAAAGTTTTAATTGCAAAGTTGTCAATTGTAACCAAAAACAATTGAATTCAGAACATTTCAAATTACGAAATGCTTTTATTCTCGTGCGAAAGTTTTAATTTCGTACGGTTTAAATGTAAAAAATAATTTCTATCACGCGATCATTAAAATAAAATAAAAGTTGTAGCAGAATTTCTTTTATGCGATTTGCTCGGTAACGTAGCGTATCGTGAAATTTCTAGAACTTTGTGAACAAAATGTGAATAAGCGAACATTTCGAGTTCCCTACGGGATTACAGTTTGATAAATAGCATTTGTTGTCGAATTGCTTTGCATATTTTAGAGCATATTGATTACCGTGGACAAGTTATATCTTTATGGTAAACTGAGATTATTTCAAAGAAATTCTTCGTTTTGTAATTCAGAAATCTAAATGTATTTAGTAGGTTTCTCGACAAAATCAATTAAAAGTGTATTTGAAATTTAGTTGCAACCCTTAGAAGTTGATCCTACCTCATTAGTTTGTGATCGCAAGAGTGGTTAGTGAGTAAGGTCTTGGGTTCGATTTCCGGGTCGGGCAGTGTTATTGTAAAGTTCCTGGTTAAGAAATTTTTAGTTGCAACCCGGAGTTTTGTGTTGGGCCCGATTGATGGTGATAGGCTCACCACCTCATTACATGGACTTTAATAACGGTATCGGTGAAATGTGGATGAACAAAAGTATACCTCTGCTATGAATATTTATGTAGTAGTTATTTTCGTCACCATCTTGGCTTGTACCTAAGTTAAATTATAGTTACCGAAGCAGTGATAGGCTAGTAGTATGACCGTTGGACTGACAAGTCGGAGGTCGCAAGTTGGAATCAAAGCCACAACAGACTTTTTGAAATGTGCGAAATATGTATTATCAGGTAATGATCACTTGCTTAAAACGGCGAAGGAAAACATCGTGAATAAACCAGCGAACCTGAAAGATGTTCTCGATGGTGTATAAAGCCATGTCAGAAGCCTACGGGTGGTTTAAACTCTGACATTAGGTTGATTATCAACGACACGATAAGAAGAAAAAGTTCATAGTTACCTAGAGGGCACATAAACTGGTCTTTATTATATAGTCAAGGTTCTACACTTAGCCCTGCGAGGCTGACTGTCTGTCACTTTGAGAGGTGAAACGAGGTAAACGTTTTACATAGACGTGGCTCGTGACTACCTGGAATTGCCATTTAAGGGAGGCTTTTCTTTTGTGTTAAATTTAGTGTATTTAATATCAACATATAATTACGGCTGCGTACAGATCTGTACGCTTAGGTATCTACTGTTGTCGACAAAAGTTATGTTAGAATCACGCTACGACTTAAGTTTGGCCAGCCTGCACAAATCCCAGAGTGTCTGTTGACACCTTTCAACAAACCATAACTTGCCGGGGTCGCGGTGATTGTTGCAACGAACCGGGGACCTTGGTAAAGATCCTATACCTAGGACCGTGTGGATTTTAGTGTGTAGGAATCCGACACAGCAACCACGATAAATTTACCCCTGCACACTATATATACCTAATATATATTAGGAAATATCTGATTGCCCCTCCCTTCCGGGTCAAAAGCTGGGTAAGTCCACAGTCATACCATTAAGCTATCACTGGTCTTAATGAAGAATATTAATCATCCAAAATGTAAATGTTAATTTATTAAAAGAATGGGTATCATGATGCTGACATACTCCTTATTCATCTATGGTTTCATTCTACAATGTTTCAGGGAATCATTAAATAAGGCGAGATAAAATACCGAACTCTCCTATTTAATGGCTAATTTCTTTAACATATTCTGACATAAAAACCTCTTTGCAGCACTGTCCCGAAGCAGCTCTGGTGTCAGCGAGGGTGCTAGCCGCTGAAGGTGCCCCCGCCACCCGCTCTGCGTCAGGCGTCGAGCGACGACCTTCAGTACCCAGGCCTCCGCTCTGCAAGAGAGGATCTGGATCCCTACTGTCAGGGTCACCACCACAGTCCAGGTAAGTGTAAAAGAAGTTAGTCTGAATTGGTAATAATCTTCAGAATTCAGAAACGGGCTTGAGATTCTAGATGTTTTTTTAATTAGAGGTTTATTATATTACTCTTAACCTTAATCTGACGCTGAAGACGAAGCTCAGCTAACCATAAAATATAAAAACTTTTACTTCTGATAAGTTCATACAATCGTTAACTCTTTCATTTTGTTGTTCGTAGAGACGTAGCACTCGTAGCTCTTTCGCTGGCGAGACCACTACTACGACGCTAATACCGTAGCGATTTCGTAGACAAAGCTTCTTACATTATATATTTTTTTATTTAAATTATTTAGTGTCATGTAATTTATCAGATTACGGATTTGTTTAATAAATATTTTAAATAGGTATTTTTCCTTCAATACAATAATTAACCTACTTCTTACGCAACTATTAAAGTATGCATGTTTTTAATACTGAAAAACAAACATCCATACATTTTGCGCTCCAAAAATCTACATTTTTACCTGAAGGACGTATAAAGTTCTAACGTGGTTAGTTTTCCAGTCTAGATTGGAAAGTTTGTTCGCTAACATTTTAAACACGCGCTGTAGAGAAGTTGAGTAGTTCAGCACTTTGGACAGAGATTGTTTCACGCCAGTCTGTGAAAAAGTATAGGAAAAGATAATACTCATCGCACATAATTATAAAATAAACGTAGTCCCGGCGCAATAAAAAATATCAGGATGTATCATCAGGATCAGTTAAGGAGTTTGTTGTAGTAGCAGTCTGGAGATTTGAATAATGCCCGGTTGGTGCCCATTGCTTATGTTGTCAGTTGCTTGACTTAATAAGTAGGTACACCGCCATCGGTGAAGTCTTTAACAGTACTCAACTCCCTAATCGTGGCGTGTTGGTGTGATGCACGCCAGGTCCTTGCAAGTTGGAGATTTCAGGCCATTAAGGTCACCGTATGTCTGTGTTAAGATAGCATCATGCCTCATGCAGGCGTGCCTCGACGACACCATTCACCAACATTTCACCGATCGATTAAGTCCCATGTAATATGTAGTGTCTGTGATGTCTTAGATTAACTAAGAAAGTTTAATATATGAGATTTAAAAGTCAACTTTTCCTTGGAACAAGTGTAAACAGTATATTAAAAATAATTATAAATATAACGTTCTTGTCGGGGATTGGGGGGTGGGATTGAATTCCCAAAAAACCCCAACCTGTGGCTGACGGACCTGTGACCACTGGTCACCATCAGTGAATGCGGCGTGTTCTTTATACTAATCATACGCCACGTTGGTGTCGCCGCGCTGAAGTAGCTTATGTGAAAAGGGTCTAAGTAAGTACTTATTTCCCACATTAATTAACCATTTGAACCTCAAAGCCAGAGAAATGTTTGGCGTGTTTTAATTTAATATTACTCTAAGATTAACTCTGGGCCCTGTGGGTTCGTTATCATCAAAGGCTTCCTTGTTTAGAGTTTATCTTGTAAATGGAACTCATTTCAGTTATTATTGAATACTCAGGTATATGTCTCTGAAAAAATTAGCTTTTGAATTATTTTATGATTTACGGGTCGGATTGAAACACCTAAACGTATTGTTATTTTTCATAGGAGAAGAATATACTGGTGTGATTTGTTTTGTAATCTACCTCATTGGTTTAGTCATCGTTTGCGTGAGACCCTGGTTTTAATTTAAAGGCAGGATAAACTGATATTGAGATTTTCTCTTACAAAATTCTTAGTAAAACGAAGCCCGAAGATTGGGAATGTGCCCAGTTGATGGCAAACAGCTCACCACCTATTTATTATATAAGACATAATAATAACATCGGTTATATGTACAAAAGTACTCCTCTGCTTAATCCCTCGGGAATAAAAGCGTGATGATATGTTATGTTATTCTTGGTACTAGGTTCAGTGATTTACTTAGCGGACAACCTGTGTCCCGATTTATCTTGGCTTAGCCGCAGCGTTCTTTGTTTTCGTTTCGAGTATGCTCAAAATGTTTTCCATCAACATATTTATTGATCTACTTACATTATTTTCATGATACCCAGCAGACACAGCCGAAAAATATCCACTACACCCACCTGTCAAATTATACTTATCAGTTGATTGAAGGTTCATTCATAACAAACGCAAAATCTTCATGTTTAATATTATAATCTGTTTACATCGATTTGTCGCTCGTCTCGCAGATCAGCACGAAATATGAGGAAAATTAAATTGTCGCGCGCGCCAACGCTCGGAAAAATCCCCCTCGATGATGTTTCGTGGGCTCCCAGCAGAATATTAAGGTTGGCTGTTACGAAGCGCAGATGTTAAAATAAATGTAAAATAATGGATGTAGGTATACCTACATTCAAAATTGTTTGGGAACCATTTTGATGGGTAGGGGTAATCGCAGGGGACGGTTAAATGCAATGACGGTTTAATGATTTTTATAAAATTAAAATCATTACTCATATTTTCAAATTAGGCTATAAATTAGGGCTTTATTTCGATCGACAAATAACACGTAAATAAAATAAAAACTGCAGTTTAAAGCCTTTTTATAAAGGTATACTTATGAACATTCCCCAAATAATGCATGTTGAGTGGAGGTCGTTTCTTATCTCTAATTTTATCATTATGTTAATCCTAAGCTATAGTATTTATTTATCTGAATAAATGTTTTATCTATCATACCATAGCTTATAAAATGGCCTAATCCTTCTCATACGGTCAAAAGCTAACCTCGTGTCCGAATTGTTTAAGCCGCTCAGGGGTCACCAAAGGTTATTTATTTGTCGGCAACAACTGAAACAGGGATCAACGTGCCCGAACGATGATTGGGGAATTTTAATTGTGTTTTGTGGATTAAAGATAACATTAATTATGTATGAAATAAGAATAACGAATGCGTTTTTCATTTACTGTGCATTCATTTTTACAGTGAGTTCCTTCAAACAAAAAAATCTTGACTTGGCTGTACTTAAAAAGTGAATGGCCGAGTTTAAGTTATCTGACAGCCCTGTCGACTATCGTGTCACCCACAACGGCCGCAACGGAACACGCTCCCTTAATAATGGAATTAATTTAAACGATTGATTGTCCACCATTTATTTATTCTATGCATAGCAAGATTCTATGGCAATATTTTGTAACAATAGCGAATGATATTATAACAATGGATTAGGTATTTTGCGGTTTGTTAGACACGATCATTTGACACAGTGTACATTTAGATTTGAAATTTTGAAATAATCGACCTAACAGATTTAAGGTTTTCGTGTGCATAAAACTTTTTTTATCGAACCAACTGTCAATTATAACTAATTACACAATATTAATTCCTATTTTCCAAGGAAACATTTTAAAATAATAGACACGAACGACGAAGCTAACGTAAATAAAAACGCTAAAATAAATCATTATACACAATTCTATTTTATTAAAATATAAAGGACTTTTCAGTAACTGAAACGGGTAATATTTTTCATTCTAGTGATTAAGCAATTAAAATAAGTTATACTATTTGTTGAAAAAAATGATACGTTCGTTAACAGTTTTTTAACCTACGACATCCGGATGAATGGAGTCCATATCTAAATCCCACAAAATCATAGGTATTTAGGTATATATTTAGAGTTCTTAGTTTTAGTAATTAGGTAAAGTTTTGTGGTGTAGATATGTCCTTTTAAAACAAAGTCGGTAAACAGAGAACGGTCATAGTACCTACTCATGAAGTTTGCGTTGAGTTGAGTATCATATATGAATTATCCAAAACAAAGACCTTGTGTCACAGCAGCCGGGTTACTCATAAGCTCCAGAAATATGATACAACATGAAGCCATTTTGATCCCAGAGACATGTGCAAACAAACGTAATACCTCCTATATAAAAGTATATGTATATGTTGTGCTCTGACGTTCGTGTTAATCCAAGAAGTTCATCTCAAAGAGGTTTCATGATTCAAAAGCTTATTTCTCAGGGAAAATTGTAACGTAAACTTTTATAGGGTAACCGTCGTAAAATTTAACGGTAACGGTGTCATTTCAATAAAAATAAAAATGTAGAATATAAATTGAATGTAGATTGTAGGTGTGCATATCCTGGTATCACATGCTACAATGTTGTGGACTTGCGGCAAGAAAGTTATGATTTGCGAAATTAATACGCAGCAATTCTCAACGCTAATGAAAGCGGATGCAGTATCAGAACGTATTTTTTAGGGTGGGTGCGTGCCCCACATGACTTTCCCGATTCCCCGTCAGGTTGCATGTCACAGGCTTATTCTCGAAGAAATACAAAGAAAAGTTTGAATAACTAAAGGAAAGAGGAGGTGCAATTTATTTAGATATTGAACACAGACTGTAAAATTTAATATAAGATTACGCATTGTTTTAGGGGGTTGAATTGACATTGAATTTGGATTGGGATTTAAATTAATTTCAAAAATAAACCTACTGATACTATTTGAAATGCTGGAATGTATAACATTTTTAAATATATTATTATTTAATAAAATTATATATTCCAAGATTTCCAAGAGAAGCGCTGTAAAACGAGCGGGGCAAAAAAAAATAAAGACCCGCTACCGTGACGCTAATATATAACTTAAATATACCTTAATAATATGACGCATGTAAATGTTTAAATTTTCTAGATTATGAAATAAATGTTATAATCCATGTCCCAGTGCGTGGGTTTGATCCTCTCACAGAGACAAATGTTTGTACTGCCTCAAAGCTTGACACTCCTGAAATATGTTTTTAATCGCAAAAAAACAAATAATCGGTCGCGAACGGGATTCGAACCTGCGGCTCCCGGATAAATACTCCAGGCGCTCTGACCACTAAGCTGTTCGCGACCGTATTCTTTTTCCATTTAATATAATAACTTTAGAGTTCGCTAAGCATGCGTTAACGCTTTTCAAAGATTTATCTTGAATTGTGTATTACCTATCCATTAAAATTCACTAAGTTAAGTTACACTGGTCAGCACCTATAAATAATAGCGTAATTAAACTCTATAATATTGCCTGGGTCACTATGCTACGCTACATTGAAAACTCCATCAAAATCGTTCCACTGGTTCAGAAGCCGAAACCACAATTTCGGACACGTTATCTGTCTCTCTGTATGTCCGAACGCTTATAACTTGAAAATCAGTGGACCGATTTTGATGGAGTTTCCAGTGTAGCGTAGCGTAGTGACAATATAGATATTATTTCTATACATACTATACTATCGATACTATAATATATATAGAAATAATGTCTCTAAAGTTTTATTATAGTATAGATAAAAAATATCAGTTGATTGAAAAATCAGCCTCGTTGGTCTAGTGGTCTCAAACGCGACTGCTGAGCAGGAGGTCTCGGGTTCGATTCCCGGGTCGGGCAAAGTGTTATTGAGTTTTTCTGTTAGGAAATTCTCAGTAGCAGCCCGGAGCTTGGAATTGTGCCCGGTTGATCGCAATAGGCTCACCACCTATTACATGGGACTTAATAACAGCATTGGTGAAATGTGGGTGTACAATTGTGTACACCTCTGCCTACCCCTTCGGGGAATACAGGCGTGATGCTATGTTATGTTATGAAAAATCAGCCCTAATTGTTATTAACCGGTTAAAGTTAATACTTAGCAGGAGATCGAATAAACGGCATGTAATGGAATTACCGACACCGGTACTCCTATTTGTCAATCCAACCACAACGAAGTTATCCCAGTTATGCTCTATTACGACGTAATAGCATTTGAGGGTTGAAACGCTGGCATTTACGAGTTCAAAATTTAATTTAAGTTGTACGTTTATTATTTTGTATAGATTAATAATAATATATTTAAGTATCCACAATATAATATATCGACACGCCTGTATTCCCCGAAAGGGTATGCAAAGGTGTACACTATTCAGTAATGCAGTTACTAATTCCCATGTAATGGGTGGTGCGCCTATTGCCATCTACCGGGCAGGATTCAAAACACCGGGCTGCTATTAAGAATTTCCTAGCAGAAAATATCAATAACAATTTGCCCGACCCGGAAATCGAACCCGAGACTTCATGCTCAGCAGTTGCGCTTAGTTCCACTAGACCAGCGAGGCAGGCTCTTCTTCACACCAACCATGTTTATGTACATCAACTACATAGGTACTATAAGTTAAAAAGGAATGAAGGTCGTGTAGAAATTCTTTTGTTTTCTGATGTCAGCCATCCATTGTGCGATACTCTATTGTGATCCTGTCCTCTTCTAATTAAAGCACTAACTTCGCAGCATCCACGTGTAACCTAGATTATTATATGTGTTTCTCATCAAACAAACATTATTTACTCTTTCAATACCATTAGCCAACCTGCAACAGTTGATTTTGGCAGAAATCGCTTGGAAAATTATTTTATTTATTTATTTAGAAACCAACAGCGATACAATTATTATTAAAGTAAGGCTAATTACAGGTTTCCCTAATTTATTATACAAGTATAATTCGGATAGTGAACGGACACAAAAATAATAATAAAAAAGTAAAAATATTTAAGCTTGTATACACAGTGAGACAGCCATCTACTAGCTTCAGATCATGATCGGTGAGATTAGGGCAACACGCTAAGCGTGGTCTTTGGATGTTTAAAATTGAGATAATAATGACGTAAATAAATTTAATTTAACATTTTGTTTTAAGGCGAAGATTTAACATTGGGAATAAGTATTAGTTTCAAGGGTAGACCCAATGAGATTCAGAAATGTATGAAATTGACAAGTTGTAAACAGGCGCCATTTTGAAAAGGGTGGAGCTTTTGAAATGACATTGTTCTGTTATTACGGGCCCTTGGTACGGGCCTAATAAACGTTATGTGGGACAACGAAAAACTAAATACCTTAGTAAAATACGTTCCAACTCCTTTTAATGACATCATGCGTGTTTCCAAATGCATTGCAAAATGTCGTGATGATCGACTGGTTATACAGGTCCGCCTCTTGAGCCGCAGGTTATAGGTTCAAATCTGGCATATAGTTAGGTACTTACCATTATGAATTTTTCAATGTTATATGTACTTTCTAAGTTAATCTAATACACCACAGATATACGGTGAAAGAAAATATCGTGACTCACGACGATTTATCAAGGTTTCTTCACGAATTCGTGAGGAACCTGGACTTAATGGTTTGAAATCAACAACCCGAAGTGAGCTAGCGTGGCTATCAACGCTCGTGCTTCTATATGAGGAGAGGCTCTTGCCTTGTAGTGGGACAGTAATGGGCTGGTTAACTCATCATTGCAAAGCAATAAAAACAAAAACAATTCACTTATAAATTATATATCTTCACTTTTCTTCAATTTTTTTTTTAATTTTTAACTTTTCCTAAATATTGGGCGTCAGATGATAAAATCATTTCATTTCTAATACAAAAATCATACCTACTTCCACGGACCTTAAAAAAATACGGACGGAGCGTTGCGTACGACATGTGATAAGCTAAACGCATTCAAATACCTACTTAAAACTCATCGGACTCATCCACTCGGCGCCAGTACACTGCGTGTGTGTGTGCGTAATCTATGCTTCGCTTAAGACAAATCAAGACATGGTTTTATTAATTAAAAGTTTCCAATTAAATTAACTAACTAATCCAATGAAAGCAATCTAAAGTAAGTAGGTAAAAGTTGTTAGAAACAAAAGTTTCCTATTACTTGCATTTTTTTTACGTTATGTTACAACAGGCAAATTAGCTCTGCATATTTTAAACTACTTTTTCATGTATCAATCAACCAGCTAGCAAATCATAATACAGTTTTTATCTTACTAAATATCTGTGAAGAAAACTGTCGTAATGATCATTACTATTGGGCGAGACTATAGGTGATGTAGAACACCTTCTGTAACACACCTTGTGATTGAAACCAATACAAGACTGGGAGTGTCATAGAACATGTCATAATAACTTGTTTAATAACTAATATCATTACCGTGGGCGCTTTTAAAGACACAAATGTCACATGCATACAGACCCAGTCCGAACAGTTTGTAGTTATCTGTAGATCATACGAATATTTGTTCCGCTAACTAGAAACCGAGGAAGGCGTCACAGTAGCCGAGCCCTTGAACACTGCGCTATCGACGCCATTATTATGCGGTGTGGGTAGCGTAGTGATCACTCGTGAACTTTATAGCAACAATCTTGTAGTTTACAGGCACTTAAAGGGTTAATAGAAAATCAACTTAAAGGAGGACGATCAATATGAAATAAAGAATAAAGTCACCTATACAAAACATTATTCATACAATAAATTCGATGAAATAAAATATTCTGCGGCTCATATAATATTGTTTAGTCAAGTAGATTTAGGCGAATGGTACTTAAACCTAATCTTAAAAAAGGCTTAGGGTGAGAGGGAAACTTTTCCATCCTTCATATATTATGTGCCTTCCGAAGCATCTTAAAGTAAATTACGATGGATGAAGCCGGATTACCTAGGGATGAAAGAACTTGCAACTTTTTCCTTCGGAGTTTCATGTCGTCTTCACGAAATATTATGTATTGATGAAAATATTGTTATTTCCGATTGGAACCGTGAGAAACAAGTGGATTGAAAGAGATAAATCCTTCAAACGCATAACGCATGCGTAGCGAACTCGAAAAATAATTTATAAAAATAAGTGGATTGATTTTAATTTTTATTGCTTTGCAATGATGACATTACCAGCCCATTACTATCCCACTACAAGGCAAGAGCCTCTCCTCATACAGATAAAGTACGAGCGTTGATAACCACGCTAGGTCACTACGGGTTGTTGATTTCAAACTATTAAGTACTGGTTTCCTCACGAATTCGTGAAGAAACCTGGACTTAATGGGTTTCTAACTTGAGACTAAAAGTAAGTACAGATATTTAGTAAGGTAAATAACTGTATTATGATCTGGTACATGTTGATACATACAAAAATTGATTAAAAATATACAAAGTCGATTTGTATTGTAAAATAAAGCAAAAAATTAAAAAAAAACCAATTAATAAGAAACATTTACTTGCTTCAGATTGTTCTACGAATTAAAATTGATTAGTCAGTAATTTTAATTGGGAACTTTTAATTGATAAAACTGTGAAGTAGGTATAATTTTTGTATAAATAAAAAATTATATGCTTTTTTCATTTGACGACCCATGTATATTAGGAGTAGTTCTCTTACCTTGATAGAATATTTACATATAAAGGTAAAAAAATATTTATTACAATCTTTATACTAAGTACGTAAATATATATGAATAATATTAAGTCCCGTGTGATGAAAAACATCAGCCGGGCACAAATCCTAACTCAGCGCTGTTACTGAGGATTTCCTAAAATAAAAAAAACTGAATAATTTCGCCTATAAATATATATAAAACTGCCTCGTTGGTTTAGTGGTCCGTAGCGCGACTGCTGAGCAGGAGGTCTCGGGTTCGATTCCCGGGTCGGGCAAAGTGTTATTGAGTTTTTCTGTTAGGAAATTCTCAGTAGCAGCCCGGAGTTTGGAAATGTGCCCGGTTGATGGCAATAGGCTCACCACCTATTACATGGGACTTAATAACAGCGTTGGTGAAATGTGGGTGTACAATTGTGTACACCTCTGCCTACCCCTTCGGGGAATACAGGCGTGATGCTATGTTATGTTATGTGAATAATTTCGTTTTTGATTTTATGTCAAAGTAATAAGGCACTTAATATGATTAAGTTTTATATAGGCTTCTAACTCAACAATATAGTCTGATTATTTTATAAGTGGAATCTATTGGACAGGTACTTGGTATTATGAATTACGGCTTCAGTAATAATTCGGAAGCCTTCTCAAAGATGACCTTGAGTCTAGTTTTTACCTAACAATGAATGTATTTGTGAAGCTTTACTTGTATTATTAAGAAAATTGGAAGGGGGAGGCTTTTGCTCAACTGTGGAACGTTAAGGGCTAAATAAAATAATAATAAATTATTAACCAACGTACATTGACAGTTAAGTTGTGCCAATGTTACATAGTCTTTGTTTCGTATGGTTAGAAGCCAACTTGGTGTCCAAGTTCAAACTAAACACTATACAAATATAAAATAAATACTATCGTCTAATATTTAAATAAGAAAATTTACTCATCTGCAAAGTATTCCTTCGCGTCGCTGTCTTCTGGAAGTGCCCAAAAGACAGGTAGCATTGCCCCGTTTTATGGCAATGCTTATTCTCTGACCGAGATATAAGCCAGCCCTCTGGTCATAACATATGTTTAGAATAAAAACGGATGCTTATTCATAAAAAAATCGTGTTAAATGAATTATTTTGTCTTAAACATCTGTTATATTCGTAAACTTACGCCTAAGTTATCAGATTTTTGTCACCAATATATAAATTACTGCAAAATGCCATCTCCTATGATGTTTTAAAGCATTTAAAACTGTAGCACGAGCGTTGCATTTATCAAACTCTCCAGCTTCACTCTGTCAGATGTACAACTTTGGCACTTAAAGTTATAGCGAGAGTAACTAGTAGATAGTAGTTAACGCGTTTGAACGAGGCTTCAGAGGCTGACAGGCCATTAGTAGGCCCTGTTAATAACTAGAAGCCTATTAGATAATTGCTAGTGTGGAGTTGGTATGTTGGGCATGTTGTGGTTGGTTGTCTAAACAAATAAGAGATGTGAGGCAACGTGTATGCAGTAGGATAGATTGTATTGTAGATTATGCGTTAGGTATATTATTGGTATTTATTTACTACTATTGTTGCCTCGATTTTTATTAACATACAAATAACAATTATACTAATATTCGTACCCTTAATACAAGATTAACTTAGTGCAGGTACATCAGGTTCGAGAAAAAATATTTAGATTTTTTTATTTTCGTCTTCAATCCTTTCTGCAATGAGAGGATGACACGGCTTCCCTACAGCAGCAGGTAAAGTTTTATTAGGCAAAAGTTGATATCACATAACGTTAATAGTTTTTAAGTCAATAACCATTCTAGGGTTAGATTGAGATATACGAATAATTGTGGTAGGTATATCAATATTATTTGAAAGACATCATATGAATCATCGTTATATTATTTAGATACCATGTTTAATGTGATCTATTCAAAACCATTAAAAACAAACTTTTCACTCTGTCAGAGAGATGTGCGTGTTCAGCATTCAAAGTTATAGTGAGACTAACTAGTTGTAAACCCGCTTAAACGAGGCTTCAGCGTCTGACAGGCTATTCTAGGCCTCTAGAAGACTACCTATTTAAATTGATAGCAGGAGTAAATTTATTCGTGTATAGTTACAGATAAATCTTTGAAAAGCATTAACGCATGCTTAGCGAACTCTAAAGTTATACATTTGCGTGGAAAAATAATACGGTCGTGAGCAGGATTCGAACCTGCGCCTCCCGGATAAATACTCCAGGCGCTCTGAACGCTAAGCCATCTCGACCTCTGCTCATTACTGCGAATTCTTCTTCCACATTTTAATGCGTCTTTTGGTGACGTCATTGCCATCTATTCAGTCCATTTACAAAACTGAACTGACACGACTAACTTTGCAGTTATATATTATGTTGTGCACATGCAATTACCTTAACAAATACAGATAAATCTCTGAAAAGCATTAACGCATGCTTAGCGGACTCTAAAGTTATTCATTTTTGTGGAAAAATCGTGTATAGTTGCTAGTTGCTGTGGATAGTTTTGTAAATAAAGAGATAGAAGGAGAGAGATAATATGTGATGCACTACACACATATTTACTTTTTAATTTCAGTTTAGTTATAGAATTATACACTGACTTTAAAATTCAAAATAACAACCAACAGCAGTTGATCTAGGAATGTCTTTCGATATCTACGACGACTGCTGAGTATGAGGTCCTGGGTTCGATTTGCAGGTCAGGCAAAGTGTTATTGGGTTGTTCTATTAGAAAATTCTCATAGATAGGGTAGATGGCAATAGACTCACTACCTATTACATGGTACTTAAAAACAGCATTGGAGAAATGTTGGTGGACAACTGTACCTACACCTTTGTGGAATACAGGCGTGAAGCTATGTTGTGTTTTGTGTTTAAATAATAATATTGATTATCGAACATTCGAGGAACTAAATAATACAATCGAATATTATCAAATGTATTACAAGGTCTTGATTCTCATTACATTAAGCCTTTGTCAAGTCACCGAGTGGGGTAAATTCGTGGTAAACTTCGAGTTACCGTGTACGAGGAATTTATTTGAGACACGGTATACTTGGCTTTCCCTTTGTGGTCCATAGAGCTTCTACCCACAACACAAAGTCACACATTTTCCTGCTAATTCAGCAGTACCTACCTACGTTGTTTTGAATTCGTGCTAATTAGCTGTAAATTCATAAGTAATTCATCAATTTCAACTAAACCTCAAGTTTTTTTTTTACCTGCCTATTTAGCTACAGTATTTTTCTTTCAGATCAGACATCTGAAAGAAAAATATGTTTGTAAATATTTATTAAGTTTCTAAATAATATAACAATAGTTTTTTAAATGAAAACTATTATTATTAAAATAAAATATAGGCCATGTTACTTCTGGATAAAGTAGCTTTCTAATAGGGATATAATTATTCAAGTCGGTTCCGCAGTTTCAGAGTTTATCATCTATGACTACAATCTATGATCACAAAAAAAACAAATCTTTTCTTTTTATAATATTAGCATAGATATAAAATATAGATGAATGATTCTTTCAGTTAATAATATATTATAGATTCTACTATACATCTTTAGTCTGCTCGTCCATTTAATTTTAGTAATACCAAGCAAATATTATTAACGCACAGTCTATCCGATTTACGTCATGCATGTACATACCACACAGGTAGGTCGGGAAATGTCTGTTCAGGACAATCGATAATTACTCCAATCGCCTCGCCTTTGTTTCGGTTTAAATTGCGGTTTTACTGTGCTGAATGGAACTGGTAACGAGGGTTTAGTAGAGGGCTTACTACACTTAAATATGTGGTTTGTCGGTACCTTGTTACATATCACAGCATGATGCCTGTATTCCCGAAGGGTTAGACAGAGAACCGTTGCGTACTCATGATAATAGGTGGTGAGACTTTTGCCATAAACCAGACACAATTCCAAATTACGAGATTTTCGTACTCGTAACAGAAAAAGTCATTGACACTTTACCTGGCCCGGAAGTCGAAACCAGGTGATTATTAGACCAACGAGGCAGTCAATAAAAAGTATACATTTAGTCTAGCATACCGGCAAATAGTACATAGTATATTCGAAGCCAACTATAATGACGATTCCTCATTCAATCTAAATGTGGTAGGTCAAAATAACTAGATATTATTCAGTCCTAGTTTATAATAGAGCTTCAAATGTGTTTTAGCTAAAATGTTCTATGTGTTGTTTTAACAGTTTTATAAAAACGTAACTTTCCTTCTATAATAGTTTTTTAAGATAAGACTTAGTAATTACATCACCCTTACTTACAATATTACATACTCTTTCGGTATGTAGAGATCTGAAAACTGTTCGTGTAAAAAAGATAATTATGATTTATCAAAATTCTATTTAAAAAACTATAGCCATGTTTCTGCCAGTTAGTTTACCTACCTATATAGTGTGGGGGATAGCGTGGAGAAGAAGTAAAATGCTCCTACAATTTTTATGACTAGTAGTACGTAATTAATTTAGAATTTGTATCTCTTTATTTACTTTCTAGCATTTAAGTTCTATGCTTCTTCTAATAAATCACAAAGCGACAACACTGAAGTAAATAACGCGTACCTAATATTGTATACTCTATTTCATGTTACGCTTCAATACTATGTGTAACTCCAAGCGCGAACAGTTCACTAATTAACCGTATGAATCTAAAATTTCGGAAACGTGCTTCGAATTTATTTCTAGTCCAAACTTAGTGGACCCTTCCTAATGTAAGTTAAGGCTGCCAGACATACACATATTTGAACGTAGCAAGTTTTGAGAGTTAATTGCTGTATTTCTGCTGTTATTTCTGTCGTTCTTCGTTCTACCTTTTGTCGAGATCGGTGTAGGTAAATAATGTATGGTCAACTCCACGAGCAAACAAACCCCCAATTTACCGTGTGAATCGGTCGGAAACGTGCCTCGAATTTATTTCTAGACCAAACTTGTGGACCCCTCCTAATGTTAGGTTAGGTTACCGACATAAAGAGATACATAGACAATTTAACGAGGCTATTACTTCATTTTTAGCTGTAATAGGCTTACACAAGCCCAAAGTCACAAGTTTGAATATTGGGCACACACCACTGTCTTTTAAAAATCATGTAGTACGTATTACACATTTATGTACATAATATATCAATGTGTACAGTTAGAAACATGTACAAATTATTATTTCAGTTTTCATTATGAAATCAGTACTTACTTTTACATGAAAAATTGACTTTTTGTCTATTTTTGACTATTTGAGCATTGAGGCAAATAACGAGCGCGTTTCAAGTAACATAGGTTGTACGGAAATACTCAAATGGAATGAAATGAAAATGGCAATTTCTCGTGTTAGGAGATACACATATTCTAGGCTTTTGAAGTTTATGTGTTGATAAAATACATTCGTTGTATAATTTCCTGAGTTATTAAATTAAGGTTTTTTACAAGTGTAGTGGCTTATTTTGTAAAGAAAAAGATTGTGTACTAGGAAACAAAAAAAAACTGAGATTGTTTAAAACTTTGTATGATGGCAATATTCTCACGCCTGTACCCTAAAAGGGTTAGGTAGTGGATTACAGTTGTTCACCCACATTTCAGTCAATCATTTATTAGGCCCTGTATAATAGGTGGTAAGCAAATTGCTATCAAACGAGCATAATTCCAACTCCAGGCTGCTTCTGAGAATTTACTAATAGAAGAACTCAATAACACTGCCCGACCTTGAAATCGAACTCAGGACCTCACGCTCAGTAACCGCCGCGCGCCGCTTACGTCCTCTAGCCGAACGAGACAGTTAATTTTTTATCTGTAATATGGCGTAATGTCATTCGAAGTATGATACGTTTATCTTTGCATTGAAATAAACTTAATTAAAACACCGTCTTTGTTTTTGATGACATCTACATTAACGCTACAGTAAACACAAATAATTCTAGTTTTTTTAGTCTTCTTTATATTTACTTCGCTTTGTTTCTGCTAAACAACAAAATCATTAAAATCTGAATAAATAATATTATACTCCTCCCGACCGTATTTCGGTCACGGCGGCCTATCTCCACGGCGATTAGCCAAGTACGCAGGAGATATTATAGTGTACAAGTGTATGCGCAAACACAGGTGCACTCCCTCTTCTTTCACTCCCATATTCCGATGAGACGGCAATCCGACACGACCGGAGTGAGATCAGGCGCAGGATGCACGGCTTTATGTGCTCTCCGAAGCATGGGGGTGTCACACCACCAACTTCCTGACTCCGGGCTGCTCCTGAGAATTTGCTAACAGAAAAACTCAATAATACTCGATCTGGGAATCGAACCCAGGACCTCATGACGATGATGACGTGAAGGTCATTTTTTTAAATCTCGGATAGTCAGCAACATATTAAGTAAGTTAACCCTTTGAAGTTTCGGAAGTGGTTAATGAGGTAAAGCTTTTAAATTATTGTTATTTTTACGTGAAAAATTATGATAGACTAGAAATAGTTATAATAAATGAATAACTACATAATGATTATATCAGCGCCGTCTATTGTTACTTTCTTATCTTTATTGTTCTCCCATAAGAATTAAGATTTTTCAGAATAAAAAGTATGTTATATATGTTTTTCCGGATTATATAAAATCACTGTGCGAAATTTAGTTGAAATCGATTCATTATCAGTAGTACGGTATAGTCTAGAAGTAATTAACAACCAAATTAACGAACAGAAAACAAAATTAAGGATTAGGATGGTAACGATTAGGATAGTAAGTATTGGGGTAATGAGCAATTGGAAAATTACAACATTTAAATTTCCTTATAATTGTCCCGTATTATAATGTTTTTAGTTATTGACGTCACTATAAGTATAGATGAGATGTAATAATTATTTCGTTGTAGATCCTATATCGGGGCGATAAAGTGCCTTTTTTATTGCCATAAAAGTTAGGTTTTCCTAGACAGGCCAGCTTTATGGGCGGTTTATGTTGGGTCGTAACTGGAGATAATAATGAAGGTTTTTATTGGATTTTCGCCTGTTTTGATAAGACTCGATCTTTTTTAGGGTTACAATGTTTACTACATACAATATTTATTCGATAGAGATACTTAGATCTTCTAAAGATTGGTCGTTTAGAGAGCTCATCAAATAAGCGTAAAGTTCTATACAATATTCAGTATTCTTCATACGTTTTCCATATCGGTGTAATTATACTTTCAGTGACAATATCATTAATTTTGACAGTTCGACAATATTCACGCGTAGAGCGCCCCTTAATCGAGAACATCTCTCAGTGATGCTGGTTTTCTGACGATGTTTAGCTTTAGCATTTTAAGCAAGTGTTAATTAATTTATCATACGGACGGATATGGAACGGTCACTGGTGTGTGCCCCTACGATTTGACTAAGGTTATCACTGCTTCTAGGACTTTTACTACCTCCCTTTGTATTATATAATTTTGCAGTTTATCTTTAGTATTTAAAAAGAGATTTTAAGAAAATAGGGGCTTCGAAAAAAGTACCTACCATTGAAAATAAATGTAGTCTAAAGATTCCAAAGGCGTAGATTGAAAAAAATAAAAAATACGATGTATGATGACTTTTTTTCATCAATACTCCCTATATTTATTAATGCCTGCCTACTCAGGCTTATTACCCGCACTAAAAGCTTACATTTTCCCTCATAATTTTCTGATTTTCCTTCGCAAAAGAAAATATATTAGGTACTGTTCGTTGCGAGCGCTCTTACGAAATATGTGACAAGAGTTATGCCTCTTGGCCTTGTCCCTTTACTTTCTGTATAAATAATACATAAATTAAACTTTCATGAAAACGGTTGCTACTTAGGTGTTCTATATCATATCATATCAATTTTGGTTGTCAGGCAACTATTTTCTAAATGTGATATTAGTAGCGGTATTCTGTAAACATTATTTGATACTTAATGAAAGGACCTCGCCAGTGTCACCAAACAGGTCACTTTAAAATACTGAATAGCACATTCAATTAGCGTATTTCTACTAATTCTACACAGACTACTTACTTACTATTGCCATCTAGTTTATAAAAATGACTTGTAAAAGTGTCTTCAAATGATCTCCTATGAAATGATTTACAGAAATATAATCATTTATCATTTATCATTGTTTTCCCTATTCTTACCAAACATTTCACATAATAGCTACCCAATATGTTTCTTATTAATACTGGATTCACTACTTTCACTCACTATTCAGGAGTTCAACTCAGAAACCTCATTTGTCCAACAGATACCTGTGGATTCGCATAGCGTTATTTGAGCGTCAACTCGCAAAGATCATTGAACACCTGGTGAGCAACGCAAACCGATACTACGAACGTGACGCTTTGGTGGCAGATCCGGACTACGGCAGCATCTTAAGTTCTTTATTAGTTGGTCCTTGTGCCCTGGAGTACTCCAAGGCTAAGGCACCCGCTTGTTTTTGGACAGATCCTCCGGCAGACGAACTGGTGGGTATTATAATAAAAAAAATAAGGACATTGTTAGAAAATATGAAATTCCGAAATAGGCTCCAGACTGACCGGCAGTCACGGCAAGGTATATCTTTTTTGGTCCTTTTCCGCGATTAAACGAGTTTCTTGTTTTGTTTTTGGATTATAAAACATTATAACGACTAATAAGCCAGACGAAAACTTTAATTTAACAGGTCCAAAGACACAGAATGTCTGCCGGCACCACAACACCACCCTCCGTCCGGAGACCAATCCTCAACTTCAAAAGAAGTTTGAACGCTTCCTCGGATGACGGAGGTTCCAGCAGTACAGGTAAACTTATTTACTTTAATACAATTAGCTCCATTAACAACTTTATTTTTATCTCTAATGGACCTGCTTCATACAAAACTTTTGTACTTGCACCTATACAACTCTCTGTAATTTACTTACTCAAATTTTTCTTTGAATTCAGGTCGCTGGGTGAATTATATATTTCCTTTGTTTTTTTTCATTAGGTACAGGCAAAGCAGCGGGATCAAGTGCCAAAGACTACGTTGAAAGCTTACACCAGAATTCAACAGCTACACTTTTGTACGGGAAAAACAATGTCAGGGTTCAGCCGGTGAGAATAAAACCTTTTTCCTACTTATTTATTTGCTTTTGTTTATGATGTGTGTAGAGTTATTGGGAAACGGGTCGTATCCCTTTAGTCCCTTGGGGAAGGAGCAATCATACGTACGGTTAAAAGGAATTATGATCTGGATTTCGGGAATTTTATTCAATTTGGGTTGTGTAAATATTATATTGCCAAGTTTCGTGTGTAGTTATGTACATTCAGAGTATACAACAATTCTAGAATTATATTCCATTCGTTGCTAGTCGTTATCCTCCAATGTTTTGAAAGACATTTGCAAAGTTAAAACTTCTAGTCTCTCCTTTTAAGTTCATTATTTGTCATTTTAATTAAGTTTTATTTCACAACCGACCGATCTTTGATAAATGTCTTAAACTTTAAATTAATTAAGGCAGACATAATTGAAATTGAAATATTGATAAAATAGCCTGTGAGCTTAAAGTGGAATTCGAAATTGTTATTTTAGTAGACAGTTAAGAATATTTTAACGTAGAAGAATTTTGGTAAAGAGAAGAACGAGTTTTCGGGGTTTGTTTTTATAGAAAGATGTGGAGGAGCCGATGCCAGGGTACTTGAGTCTTCATCAGACGGCGGCGGGTCTCGTTATAAAATGGACACCTAACCAGCTTATGAATGGATACGCGGAGAGTGAAGGAATTGATAAAAGGTAACGTATTAAGGGTTTGTTATGTAGCAGCAGTAGGTATCTTGTAGATTTATCTTATCAGTACAATTTCACGTTTTCAGTTCGTAGTAAGTTAGAAATACACATTATCTTGATATAAATGACATCGACTTGTAAATCAGAATAAAACTCGATTTTATTGCAACCATAAAAATTTACCAATTTTTTATTATTTATTCGTAACTGAAGGTGCGACTTCATCAACTCTGAATAAAGTGGCGTTAACTTTCTCCAAAATGAGCCTTCTCAAGTAAATGTTCACAAAGTTATATGTACGCTCAACATATAAGTGTATCGTAGGTGCTATTATCGCTTTTATTTACCGAAGTGTTGCTTTCTCAACTTTATTGAAAAGTACAATGTATTTTACAACTTTTCGACGTTAAATACCAAAGAATTTACCGTTATTGTTACACAAAACACCTCAGGCTTTTGCTTCTTTTATTTGTTTTTATGCAATCTTCTTTGACATCTTACTGAGAAATATGATTGAAGTTTGTTGTAAGTGGTTTTATAATAACTTGTAGGCAGTACCTGGCCTGAAATGTCGGCCCCACTTCTTTTTGCACAACCTTACAGAAAAAATTCTGTCTTTGTAACAGTGGTAAAGAATATAAACTTAGTACCTACTATGCATACGTTAATGCTTTTCGAAGATTTATCAGTATAAACTTTAATATACGTTTTCGCCTATATTTATTTCTTATTATCTTCTTATCTCCTTTAACTGCAATTGAAGTTTGTTTTTGCATACATTTCAACGGCTGATTTGTAAATCATCAGTTTATATGTAATTTCTTAGTATACGCATCGAATTCGAAGCAAGGTGATTAAAAAAAACTTCAATCTGTGATGTTAAATTGTATTCATCATTCACATGTTTTATTTCAACGTAGTTTCTTGTCTTACTTCTACTGTTTTTGTGAACGCTATGTAAACTATGTTATCGATGTAGTGCTTATGTGTAGTTTCCGCTGTCACCTAGTGCATGCATCCGTGTGCCAACACACGTGTGTTCTGTGCAGCTTGGCGCCAACGTGCACAGTTTACAGGCGTCGCTGTGCAGGCCCCCTGTGCATTGACTGGTACGTGTTTGTATGTATTTTTTAATGTTTTAGTGTTTCTATTTCGTTAGCCCTGCTATCACCATTACGTGGTCATGTATATTTTCTAGTCTTTCAGTTACTATTAAAATAGTATATTTATTGTGCAGTGTAACAAGCAAAATAGAGTTTTAGATTGTAAGTTAACTATTTATCTCTTTATATATTATTTTTTACACAATATTGTCGAAGGTTTCTGTAAAATTTTGTTAAATAGATGGGTATTCTGAAAGAGTTCCGTGTCTATCACGTGGCTCACCTATCAAAGGATGTTTACGGAGTGATATGATGATGAAAGTAACATAAGCTTTGGGGAAAATTAGAACATAAAACTCACAGTTAACGTCAGTAAAAAAGCATTTCAGTTTAATAGCCATGTATTTCCATTTATTGCCAGATTGCGAAAGGATTCTAATTCCATTACTTAATTGGGCGATGGTACCAACAAGTGTCCTGTTTTGTAGCCAATCAGTGGAATTGAAAGTCGTAAAATAATTGTCTTTATTGAAACATGATTTCGATTAGGACTCTGTGAAGTACATTTGAATTAATTGTTAGGGTCAGGCATTGCATTAAAAATAATTCTGCCCGTTTTACACGAGATCGTGGTAAAAGAGTTATTTTACCGTAATTTAGGAATGCAAAATTTAGCTAGTGTTTATACTGTGTAGTAGAGCTATAGTTAGTCACCTGTATAGGGCCTGAATAGATAACGATGACATCACGAAAAGACGTATTAAAATGTGGAAGAAGAATTCAGAGTAGTAAGCATAGATCGAGATGGCTTAGTAATCAGAGCGCCTGGAGTATTTATTCGGGAGGCGCAGGTTTGAATTCTGCTCTATACGAATGTATTTTATTTCCATAAAAATATACGACTTCAGAGACAAAGTATGATCCCCATGCAATATTTTTTGTCTCTACATTGGACACTAAAAGCCATTTGCATTATAGGTAATTATAGGTTTCTCAATAACCACTACAGTTTATTGTCAAAGGGAGAATTATGCTTCGTTTGGCAGATGGATCTGTGAATGCAGTTTGCTATTCGCGGTCCGAAAGGTTATGTCACCCTTTGCACTAACGACTCAATTGAGTTCTGGCTTTGTGCCGAAATGAGAAAAAGATGAGAAGAACTGGAGACTAATAAAATAATATTCATATTACAGTGTGTATTGGGCAATGTCGCTACAAGTGTGTGTGTGGGAGGTGGTGTATGTTCACGTGCATCGGTCACAAGCCAGCGATGCTCTCATACTGGTCGGTCAAGATGGCGTTCAGAGACCACCCATACATTTCCCAAAAGGTAAGTTGAATGACATCTTGTAGAATGAAAAATCTTGTAGGCCAATTGAATTGGCTAGTCTCAATGCCTTGCTCAGTAACAGACATTTTCGTTCTGCATTCCTACAGCCTTTCGTCATGAAGTCTTGTTCCAACAGTGATAAAGTACCTACATACCTGTGCGTGTGACTCATGAGCTCATTGGCCTTATTAATGAATGTGGAGATAGCAATTTTTAGTTTAACTATTAGAACTGAAAAGTTTTATAAACTGATGTCTCATTTGTGCATTTTGGTTGGCCGCTGCACTCCCATATGACTTGTGATATAAAAATCTTTCAAAGCTTATTGCGAACTGAAATTCATCAATTAACGCAAATGATCGATACTTTGAAACTTAGCTAAGGTTTTCATAAATTAATACTTTATCGTTAAGCTTGTTATTTCTTTGAATAGAACTCAAAAAGTATTTTAACGCTTACGGCGTTGATCACAAACAAATTACTTTTGGAGATTGCCAAGTTTTAGGAGTAGGTATTTTAATGAATAAAAGTTGGGAATCAAATCACGAATTATTCAACGAATAATTAAAGGTCAGTGCTGATTAACCGAGTTAGGACTTTTGTTACGTGAGTATTTTTTAAGTCAACGTTAGTTATAGAATTGTTTTTCAAATGCGAGATGATGGGAAAGTTATACTGTTATGGGCCAATATATTGAAAGATTAACTACATAGTTCTGGCATAATTTAAAATTAGCAATGGATTTACATGAATTGTGAAAGATTAAATAACCATGGGGATTTTTGTCGGTTCTTTTCTATAGGTAATGGCAAATTGGAATCGAGCACCTAGCTTTTGACGCATCTTAAATATAATTTAAATTTGATTATTTGAAATAGAAACATGATAAAGCGACCCACCACATTAAAGTTAGAATTTTGTGTGGAAAAAGAACACGGTCGTGTTCTTTTTCCACAAAAAAATATAACTTTAGAGTTTGCTAAGCATGCGTTAAAGCTTTTCAAAGATTTATCTGTACACCACATTAATTTCATTGAGAAGTATAGGGAGCAAACGCTCTATTTAAAATACCTACGATATAAAATTGAGATAAGCGTGAGCTTTTATTTTAGGATGATATCGATTATTATGTTTTTTTATAGGGGGACATCTGCTCTCTTTTTTGAGCAATCTAGAAACAGGATTGTTACCACATGGTCAATTAGACCCACCGCTCTGGTCGCAGAGAGGCACTGGAAAGGTACGGCAGCCGATTTTTCTGAATTTTAGCTATATTGAGATCTATATTTTTATAAAATAACTTTCGTTAAACAAATTCATATTAATTATTGGTCTCCGGTTATTATTCACGTTTTTCGGGAACGATGTTTGACTCGCGGCATCGCATCGCCGCAAGCTCAGCTCATGACGTGCTAGTCAGTTCGAGTTCGAAATTAGTTGAGATTGGATTGATCTATTCAATGTTTATTTAATCCAATGCAGAATTCTAAAGCCTTAAGAAAACTGTAGTTATAAAATAATGTTATTAAGGATTCCACTTACATTATAAATGGAAAATTTGACGCCTCAACGGATTTACGATTTAGGATGAAAATTGGTGCATACTACACCATCTTTTGGCGATAACGTCACATTTTGTTACATTTATTTCTGTGCAGGTTTTCGGTCGCGGTAAAGCGAGACGGCGGCCATTGCCAAGCCTGTGCGAGAGTGGTGAAATTGAAGAGCCTGAATGGGAAGAAACTGCAGGAGATTACGTTTTCCGGATTGTCAATAACGCCATAGCTGATAGAGAAGGTAATCATGAGAAACAGGACTTCAAATTTTAAAACAAAGAAGCAATATTAAGGCCAGTTTAGGTATATTGATGACGGCTTCACTTAATTGTTTTATTGTAAAAGGGCAAAAGCCTTGTCTCGTATTAAAAGAAACAAGTATTAATTGGTACCCAGACAACCATTTCTCATGAACCAGCTACCTGGTGCACAAGAAATGGGACTATATTTATATAATATAATATTATATTAGGTTTTATTAGCCATTACGGATAATCGAGATAAGTGAAAAAGTAGGCGTCAAGCATTGAGCATTCACAAGGTAAATATAATAATAATTCTCCAGCCATGCGCCATTCCCTGCTTGAGCGCGCGATACAGTCTCCACCACGCACGCCGCGACGCCCGCTTGCTTCTACATCGACGACATCGTCTGACTCCTCCACTATGTCAGTCGACTGTCCACAGTCAGCTGGAATCAATGGACTCCCACCGTTGACGCCCATACCACATCAACCTATTGAGCAGGTATATTTTTATTTATTTCTGAATGATCAGTTTTATTTTCAGTTAAATGTGTCTCATTTATAACTGTCAACTTTTATTGTCATATGAACTGTGTGAACTTGAGTTCGGAGCCCATATTGTGTGTCAATAAATTTAAATCATAATTTTCAATAAAATAATTGAACCATCTTATTTTGTTCTATTATGGAAAATTCAATTCAAATAAAGTTGTATCAGATAGTATTGGCACCCAAATGGGACTGAAGTTTGACTACTGTTACATTTTTCTAGGCTGCTTCAATCGAGTTGGTATGCAGTACAATGCGTCGTCAGATAATATCGCGTGCGTTTTACGGTTGGCTCGCCTACTGTCGCCATTTGTCTACAGTGAGGACACATCTCAGCGGCCTCGTGCATCCTAATATTATTCCTAAAGGTACAAATTTCTTGTTAAACTGTATCAATAGTATTGTGTCAGTGGTGCAAAGTTAAAATACCATTTTAATTATGAGTTTACTGGTATAACTATTTTTTCATCATAAATTACAGAGGGCGCAGACGGCGGTTTAACCGAGGAGCGATGGCTAGCAATGACAGACGACACTGGCGCTATACACGACAAGGATGAGGTGTACCGGCTCGTGTACTACGGAGGAGTACAGCATGACATCCGGCGGCACGTGTGGCCGTACCTGCTCGGATATTATGAGTGAGTGTTTGAAATTAAGAAACAGCAGTTAATACGTTTCTTAAATCAAACAAGTTTTAACATCCAAACTAAGAGGTATCTGGTTTCTGAAGGTTATAACAGTTCAGTCTTAATATGGGAGATTCACTTATTAAACCGACACTCATCTAACAATCAGATGATCTACGTTATATTAAGACTTTTATATAACTGATATTTACTTACCCATTACATTCTTTAGAGTAAAATCAACACGGTATATTGGTTGCCACAGCTTTGAGATTTAAATTACGAATTGTGATCAATACATGCTATAATATACTTACATATTTTTATTTCGATCGCAAGAATCCGCAAGCCGTGTATTGAAAACCCAAATGCATAGACCATAGATATCAATATTAATGAAATTCTACTTAAAATTTTGCCAGATTCGGTT
The DNA here is from genome assembly GCA_935421205.1 of Xylocampa areola. Classification (NCBI taxonomy): domain Eukaryota; kingdom Metazoa; phylum Arthropoda; class Insecta; order Lepidoptera; family Noctuidae; genus Xylocampa; species Xylocampa areola. The sequence goes on along the minus strand of OW285219.1, from coordinate 7,566,755 downwards.
CCACAGCAGTAGAACGCGTAGAACAGGACGTGGCATGCCGTCGTCAGTATGAGACGACGATGTCGGAGTGGTTGTGTGTGGAGGCCATCGTGAGGCAGCGGGACCGCGAGGCGACCGCCGCGTCCATCGCCAGGCTCACCGAGGCCTCCGGGAAACTGCGCCCCACCGACAATAATGATACTAGTGATGTATGTATTCATAAATACATCATACAATAATGTATAGCCAATATAGCTAAAGATAATAAAATCTGGGAGTTCACTAAACTGTATTAAAGACGTGTCTCAAAACATTCTGTGAATACGCCAGCCAACTATTGTATATTAATTCTAAGGCAGCAAGTAAGGTAATTTCAGAGAAACCTTTGATTATTAGCAGAGTGCAAATCTCTAATACAAATAATAGTAATATAAAATACTCAAATCACTATAGTAAAATGTTTATTGAGTTAAAAATCATCACTCTCGTTGTTTTTACACAGGTATTTGAAGACGACTGCAGCGTAATCTCAGACAACCCGCCAATCGTATCGCCTGAGCCGAGCGATAACGATCAAAAGCGAGTAGACAAGCCTGTCCTCTCACGAGCACCCAGCATAGACGAGGTCGACAACATTGAAATGGACTCTGAAAGAGATAAAGAAACCAAACAAAATGGAGAGACTGACAACGGTGATAATAGGGATGTAGATGTAGACAGTCTAAAAGACTTAGATGAGGATGTTCATTTGAAGAGCGTTGTCGAAAATCCTGATATGAGGAGGGAAAGTATAGCAGAAATTAAAAGGCTAGCCGAAGGGATTGTGCAGAAGGGTGAAGGTAGAGGGCTATTGTGCAGCGTGGACAGTGCTCATGTAAATGGCAGTGATTTCAGATCTTCGATAGATGAGAGCCAGCCTAGTCCTCATCAGCAGCATACGAGTGTTATAATAACGAACCCTTCTGTTGATCTGGTGGCTGGAGGGTCTCCTGTTTCTGGAGGGACTACTGGTGAGTTTAGTTTATAGAAACAAACTATTTTGGAACAAAAATAATTGTCTTCCAGTAAAGTCATGGCGTTAAGAGCACGGCAATCTTTCTTTTAGCACACGTCCTCGGCCCTCAAACTGATAACTTGAATAGGTCTGACACAAGGGGTTTATGATTCGAGTCAGTGTTTCAAAAAAATATAAAAAGAAACTATTATTTCACTCGAAAAAGACGGTTATCTATTAATAGATTTTTAATCGACATGCCTTATATATCTATCATGATTGTGAGAAACTTCGTGGAATGAGAAGACTCCAGATCAAGGCAAACTGTCATATTCACCAATACTTTTAATACCTACATCGTCTAAATAATATCTGTTACCTCTATTCCAAATATTCTATCTATTAATCTATATTTGAGACCAACGTGTCCTACGTAAGAAAAAAGGATGATAGGGAGTATTTCACCAGATAAAATGGTAATCTAGATGTTTGTCTCAGCAACAGTGAGTCCGGCCCGGAGTCCTTTAGGCGTGGTGCGCGAAGAGTCACAATCGGCCGGTGCAAGCTTCGACACGCTGCTGGAGCCGGCCGACCGGAACGCGCCGGATACACGATCCAACTGTGTATCACCGGCCAGCTCCAATGGTGGAGTGTATTCTGTAAGTATTTAGCATATTTTCCCTCCAAACAGCTAGGATGATCCAAGTCAACTTCTATAACTCTAACCACAGAGGAAAAGTGGCGTATCAGCTGTCGGTTTATGACCTTTTAGGACACTTAAATAAAATTTGAGCATTGCTGTCTTTTACTACTGAATAAGAGCGAGATAGGATGAAATATTGTGAACCGTTAAAAAAGGTTAGGAGACGGCAAATTAAATATAGAGACATATATTAGTGCACGATTCACCAACCAAATTATCACCGTAACTGACCTGTTATTTTGGCAGCTTTTTATTGTAAGTTCTATCAATGTATCAGTTAGTATCTAGTTGTTTTATCGTCTTAGCACATATCAGTCAGTTACGGTTAAAGGTGGTCCAACTGAGCCTAAACATACAAATTAAGTTTGACGTCTTATTTATTGGCCTAAAAGTGTGCCGACTCAAAATGTTCTTAATGATCAATAAACATTTATTATGATATATTTGATATTAAGTAAAATTTCCAACGAGTTCACTTAAATAACGGTGTTGGTTTACAATTGAAATTGTAATAAACTATGCTATATAATTTTTTTAACATAAAATTATTTATATTATTATTAGACAGAAACCACGTTCATATATTTCAGAACGAGTTGGTGGAATCCTTCGCTTTAAATCTACACCGCATAGAGAAAGATGTTCAAAGATGCGACAGAAATTATCCCTTCTTCACAGATGAGAATCTGGACAAATTGAGAAATATTATGTGCACGTAAGTATCTCCCAAAATGTATTAGGTAACTATAGTTCAAGATCCCAGAGCCCCCAGACCTTACTTATTTTCTGATGGACAAAATGTATACGATTGAGTAGTGTTAATGTGTACAGTGAACGCATACATACCTGCTAGCTTGGGCTGACGGCAAATTCTCAGGTATCAGGTACGTAAAAATATTACTCACTTTACTTAAAGTCTGAGAGCTCTTACGAATGTTGTAAGGAATATTGTAAAAAAAAACTTGTCAATACTGCCAGACACCTTCTGTCGACAATAATTATCGCCAGACACTTTAAAGATTGAAAAAACTAAAACATGATTATTCTCAGAAATTTTGTCCATCAAAAAATAAATAAGGTCTGGAGGCCCTGAGATCTTGCCCTACTAGTTATATCTCGTAAAGGCTTATGAGTTTTGACATAAAGCATAGTCATGGTTTTAGATTTGTCTCGGTAATCGAAAACGCATTTTTACTTTGGTGATGCCCTTTATTATTCGAGCATTTCAAAAGTATGAATGAATAATTCAATATTCAAATAAAATAAATTTTGTACCTACTAGCTCAGCTTTGTGTCCTTTGTTATTTGTATACTAAACTAATTTAGTAAATGTTGTGTATGTTTGTTATAGTGACAAAGGCGGGTGAAACATTACATCCTTATGTCAAAGACAATAAAAGTCATATCACCTACCTTCGTGAGATAAAAAGACTATAGTGTTTATTTATTGTGTCTGAATTTTTTTTTTGTATCTTTTTTTTGAGCATTTTTTCATAGAAGTTTAGCCCCTAATATCGAAATTGGAGCTATTTGACCCCCAACAAGAATTATTCCATTTAACCCTTTCCAAATTCCTCTTCTTAATACTATTATTTTAATTAGTTCAGGAGTATCTGTAACTTGAGCTCATCATGCAATTATAGAAAATAATAATTCTCAAACAACACAAGGTCTATTTATTACAATTATATTAGGAATTTATTTTACAATTCTCCAACCATATGAATACTTTGGAGCACCTTTTACTATTGCAGGTAGAATTTATGGGTCAACATTTTTTATAGCAACAGGATTCCATGGTCTTCATGTAATTATTGGAACAATTTTTTTATTAATTTGTTTAATTCGACATTTAAATAATCATTTTTCAAGAAATCATCATTTTGGATTTGAAAGTTTGTGTAAAAGCAAGCCCTAGTCTTCTGCAATGTGCTTGCATTTATTTTGTTGACGTGTCATTTATCAACTATATACCTACTACTATTTTACACCAGTTTCTCTAAAAATCTCTTACTTTCCAGATATGTGTGGGAGCACTTGGAAACAGGTTACATGCAGGGCATGTGTGACCTCGCAGCACCGCTGCTGGTGATGATGCGCGAGGAGGCGTCTGCGCATGCGCTGTTCAACAGCCTCATGAGCCGCGCCACAGATAACTTCCCCTCTGGACAGGCTATGGACGCACACTTTGCGGACATGAGGTGAGGTTACCGTCACTAAATAATGTAGTTAATCGGACTGTGGTTAAACCCAGTAAAACCGTTTGGCGAAGGTTGCGAATGAAAATATTTTGTTCATTGTAGTCATCATCCCCCTGCATTTATCCCTATTTATTTTGGGTCGGCGCAACATGTATTCTTCCACCTTCTAATTGTTTTTGAAATTGCATGCTGCTATAGTTTTGGCAATGTTTGCTGACGTCAACCTCTGGTAACCGCCGATACGGTCTCTTCTATCGCTATGTCACACCAAATGTTATCCATTCGCCAGGATCTGATATTATCCTACTATCATACTCCACTAACCGGGCCACAATGTACGAGCTGCAATCCGCAGTAATACCTAAATAGCACAAATAATCACAAACCGATCAAGTTCGTTCTCTGTTCTGACAACAATCAGAATTTGTAACAAAGACTTTTTCAGGCAGAGGATGTCCGTAACGATCATCACACGTTACAAAAGACCTTATCACCTTGTGATATTTCATCCAAATAATGATGTCTCACAGGTCACTGATCCAGATTTTGGACTGCGAACTGTACGAGTTGATGCATGCGCACGGCGACTACACGCACTTTTACTTCTGCTACCGATGGTTCTTACTCGACTTCAAACGGGAACTACTTTACCAGGATGTAAGTTTATTACCTATACTTTACATTCAGTTTTGGAAAGCCGTTTATAGTGCGCTGCAGTCTCTAGTCGATCTCAAACTCAGTCACCCAGGCTTGACCAACTCAGACAACAGTAAGGCACTAAGGCTCAGATGCACCAATTTAACTATAACTGTGTTACTTTATTACTTTGATAGATTTTCTAAGTAAAGTAAGTCAAAATGGCATAGTAACATTAATTACTATGTCATTAGTCGGTTTAAGTTAAGTTAGTGCAACTGAGCCTAAATATACTTGAGAGATCGCAAATCTTATCCAGTTTTTGTAATCCTGAAATTACTACTGGATTAGCACACGAGTGTAACTAATGTACTAGTCAAGATCACAAAATATGAATATACTAAGTTTTATCAAAATACGTATAAGGCATGATAATACAGATAAATATTCTAAATGCGCATGTGTAGCGAACTATAAAGTAACAAATTTTTGCGGACCAAAAAGAAAAATACGGCCTTGAGCAGGATTAGAGCCTGCGCCTCTCGGATAAATATTCTAGACCATTAAGCCATCTCGATCTCTGCTCACTACTCCGAATTCTTCTTCTACATTTGAATACGTGGTGACGTGATCAATATATATTCAGTCCCTATATAATTATGTTGGCAAGGCAAGGCATGAAATATCTAATCTTTTCTATATAAAATTCTGTAATGGATGAGATTCTTATTATTTACCGGTTACCCCAGAATGCTTTTACATTTCTACAGTTACTATTATTACATCGTCCAGGTATTTGCGGCATGGGAGTTGATTTGGGCAGCTCGACACGTTTCATCAGAACACATGGTCCTGTTCATAGCGCTGGCACTGTTGGAGACCTACCGTGACGTCATCCTGGCGAACACTATGGACTTTACGGATATTATCAAGTTTTTCAATGGTAAGCAGTTGCAGCCTGGCCAGTTTATCTTCAGTTTCTAACCTTGCAAAGTATCAGTCACACTGCAGCCTCAACAACCAGTCACTTTTTTAGGGTTCCGTACCACAAAAAGTAAAAAAAAGAACCCTTATAAGATCACTTTCTTGTCCGTCTGTCCGTATTTATGTCTGTCCGTGTGTCATCACCGATTTTCTCAGGAGCGGGTGACCTAGCAAGTTGAAATTTATACCAGATACTGAGGTCTATATTCCCTATTAGGTGTATAAAAAGGTCCTCAGTCAACACGATAAAAAGATATGGGCAACTTTAGTTTTCGCGAAAACTGGTAAGTACTAAAATATACCTTAATTTTCATAATTTTATTTTTCGGAGTTTTCCCTTTACTTGCGCTGTAGGACCTTGCTTTTTTATTTTTTTCTACTCCTAATATGGACTATATACCTCAGTATCTGGTATAAATTTCAACTTGCTAGGTCCACCCGTTCCTGAGAAAATAGGTGGTGACACACGGACAGACGGTATAATGGGTAGGTACGGAACCCTCGGCGCACGAGTTCGACTAGCTCTTGACCGCTTTTTCTTGTATCTATACCTTTTATGAGACACATTTCTATTAATTATTGTTAAATGGTTATTACTCACGTGCATTCTTTGGGATTGCCTGATTAGTTTCGAACTCGAACGGGGTCCTTAGTCATGAGCTAAGCCCGCGGCGATGTGGCGAGTCAAACTGATTATCTATATAACTGACAATCCCGAAGAATGCACGTGAGTAATAATCGTTAAACAATAACTAATAGTCACTTGTTCTCCTGTATCAGAATTTATCATGTCGAGTCGACCTGAAGGTACTTCTTCAGGCCAGATTGTGTTTTTAAACCTTTAATCGGAAATACTACCACTTACACCTTACGGTCAAGGAAACTTTATGGTGAACGGTGTCATTCCTTCTTTGTATTAGAACATTGTCATAGTAACATTGTCACCAAGCATGACTTTTTAACAGACATCTTTGTCCACTGTTTCAATATGTATTTTTTATTAAATATCTATGTTTTTCTTTGTTTACAGAGATGGCGGAACGACACGATGCATCCGCAGTGTTGTCCCTCGCGAGGGACCTCGTTCTACAAGTTCAGACCCTTATAGAGAACAAATAAGTATCAATTTAGAACAATACACGTATGTAGACTATGATATTCTCGGTGGCCGTTGAGTGGAAGAAAATGCAAGACCGAACGAATTACAATTCCGTTATTAATAAATTTCACTGATGGTTTTACGAGTTGTTTAAGCCAACTTAAGACCTCTAAGTTACATAGACCACAGAGTTAACACAATATTATTTGAAGAAAAGCATATCGTATTTCAATTTTGATTTTCATTGCTCATAGCTTGCAGTGGTTCAAAGATATTAGAAATATTATTTCTTTATTTTACAGCTATGTTTGGAAAAAAGTGAAAACCACGGTTTTGCTTACTTACCACTAAATAAATTAATTGTGACAATTATTGTTTCGAAATATTTATACAGATTTTAGGAAAATGCTAATTTAAAAAAAATTGTGTGCTGTCTTGCATTTTCTTACGTTAACCAGTATAGTGAATCACACTTTACTTAAAGCGTCTATCAACAATGTAGAGAGTAAGTAGAGTAATAGAAAAAAATATTTTTAAATTTATAAATTAGACATATTATTAAAATTTGGCTATAATATATACCTATGATTAGGATAAATACTATCGGTATTGTCTAAATAAAACCCGAAAGAATTTAAATACAGTTGAAATATTGATCATTAATATAAATCAAAATTTTATTACCTACATAAATTGTTAGATTATTTCTAAATTTATAATATCAAATATATTATCGACGTTTTTAAGAAACAGAAAATTATATAATTACTTATAATCATATAACTCATAACTACAAAAGTACCTACAGATTGAGTTGCCAAAACAATTAAGAGCTGCACATAATTTTTATAAAAATAAAATGATAACCTATTTAAGTAAAACGAGAACAAATCTTTTAGCGAACCTTTACCAGAAACCATATTCAATACCAAGTTACAGAGTAAGCGTAACCAAGCATTTTAACTTAATTAAATACAAGAAATTTTACTTTACTTAGGAGTAAAGTATCTTATACCAGCAAGTCGGTAGATATAACAAAAATATGAGAACTTAAACCATTTCATATCACTTCGAACCTCGTAATAGGACCATGCTTCTTAATCTTATAAGTATTTTAATGCTCCTCCCGACCGTATTTCGGTCTCGGTGGTCTATCTCCACGGAGATTAGCCAAGTACGCAGAAGATATTATAGTGCAAAAGTGTATGTGCAAACACAAGTGTACTCCCTCTTCCTTCACTGTCATATTCCGATGGGACCGCAATCCACCACGACCGGAGAGAGATCAGGCGCAGGACGGACGGCTTTACGTGCTCTACGAAGCACGGGGGTGTCACACCGCAACTTCCTGATACCGGGCTGCTACTGAGAATTTCCTAAGAAAAATCCAATAACACTTTGCCCGACCTGGGAATCGTACTTGTAAATATTTCCTGCATACTTGGTTAATCTCCGTGGATACAGGCCGTCGCGACCGAAATACGGTCGGGAGGAGCATTATTACATTATTATTTGCCTTGATAGAAATATTACCTCTTAACACTTCTAAATAATTTTTAACAAATGAATCCTTAATACACATCCTTTTGTGCCTTGTTCATATTACAAAAAAATATCGAGGAGATTTGTTTATTCCTGTTGTATCAGATACACATTAAAATATATTTAATTCTCTCGGATGGTATAGCTTCTCTAAATATTGATGTGCGTACATGCCTAAGTTTGTGTACATGTAATAAAGAAATAATGTTTCTAAGAATACAAAGATGATGTTGATATAAAATATCAACAATTCTGAATTTCTCTATGTCAATACAGATAAATCTTTGAAAAGCATTAACGCATGAATAACGAATTCTAAAGTTATAATCTTTGTGGAAAGAAAAAAAATGGTCGTGAGCAGAATTTGAACCACAACCATATTTTTCTAACACTATATTAATCAGTATTATAAATACAGTTTGTCAAAACCAAAAAAATAAGCAAATATAGTAGCTCCTCTTTTGGGATTCATATAAATCCAGCACTTGTTATTGTTATGTACAATAACAAAAGATAAGATTTTTTTATTGGCCCCAAAAATACGTCATCATGCTATAAACCGAGGGCTAGGTACGATTTGGGCGTGTCAAACAATGAAACCGATACGTTAAAATTGAGTTCATATTAGCAACTACGAAAGCCAGTCAAATCGCAAACTTCGATCGATCATCGGATCCGAAACACTTCATGGAAGCGAAACGTGCGATCCGTCCGTCGGAGCTGCGATTTACGGAGTAGAACCTATACATTTTATGTGGCGAGTAGTTGTTTAGAATTAGATCACATCCACTACATATAACGCTACGTAATGCAACGTAAGTAGGTACACGACGCCAAAACTGTTTCACCCCTATATCTCTCGCAGAGAGTGTAATGTTCCTTGCAGGTGTAAGACGACTCAGACGTGTGTGTCTGCCTAATAATCTAGTTTTAACTTAATTCACACCTACTTATATCTACATAAATACATTATCGATGTGTAGATAATTTGAATAGATACCTGTAGATTGTATAATATCTGCCAACTGATAATGAATTGTCATTGGTCATGTTTATGATCGAAACGGACTATTACAACTAATCTTAGAAGGTACTCGACCTGCTAAGCTTTCGTTTCATTTATTTGTTAGACCAGATGCCAGGTGTTCGACTTTACCCAGACAAGTAAGTATGACTTTTACGGTCATGTTCCCAGTTCGTCGCCCAACTGGCGATAGGTCCGAAGCGGCGGCGGCGGCGTGAACTCCCTATAGAGTGAGTGTTACCGACCTGCACACTGTAACAGGGTCCGTCAACACCTTTGAAACACCTTAATCTACCAGGGCTTCACCGATTACAACTGTGATCTCAGAACCGCGGTAATAAAGTCGAACACTGTATGGTTGTAGTTGGTAGGAGTGCGGTACGAGGACAATGAAGACTTTCCAAACAACAAAACTAAAAAGTTCATTTTAGAAATATATAAATCGGGTCTATATCGCGATATTTTATATAAAAGGCTTTTACGATACCTTTTTTTTTTTGTTTCCCGACGTTTCGACCGAATTGCACCGGCCGTGGTCACGGGCAGACTAGCAGCGACAGAACATCATCTTCGTGTAGTGAGGGATTTTTCATCCACCCTCACTTGTTCTTCATTTACGTCGGTACTTCGACATACAACGCTAACGACGTCTTCACACTGGCGCACTACGGCATTACGGTGCCGTTTACACTTACTTATGACCGGATTCCAAGATGTTGACAATTTGAAACCATCATCCCGATTGAAATTTTTGTGTTTCTTGATTTCAATCGCTTCACGTACCATTCGTGGATAATAGTGACGATCAGTGGAGAGGATTTTTGGATCGTGAAGTTCTATCCAATGATTGGAACCGGACTCCAGCAAATGCTCGGCTATCGCAGACTTATTTGTTTGGCGGTTTTTGACAGCGGCAATGTGTTCCTTGACCCTTTCAGCTATCGTTCTTTTGGTCTGTCCAATGTAGGAACTACCGCAGCTGCAATCAATCTTGTAGACGCCAGGTGTCTGCAGAGGAATAACATCCTTTGGGCTGCGCAGATATTTCCCTACTTTAGAAGGCGGACTATATACGGTCTTTATGGCGTATTTTTGTAATACCGTGCCAACTTTGTCCGTTACTCCTTTCACATAAGGTATAAAAGCTGGCACTCTGTTGACCTCAGGTTGTTTTTTCTTCTTTTTCGGAAGTCTCTGGTACCTCCTGTATCCGTTTTTCTTCAGCACCTCCTGAACATGAGAGAGTTCTCCTTCTAAATGCTCAGGGTCACATAGGTCGTATGCTCTGTTTGTTAGTGAGGCCACAACGGATTGCAGATGACGCGGATGGTGATGCGACTGAGCGTTTAGGTACATGTCTGTGTGTGTCGGCTTTCGATATACAGTGTGCGAAACGGTGCCGTCCTGTCTGACCTTTACTTTGACATCGAGAAAAGCCAACGATCTGTCTACCTCCATTTCAAATGTAAATTTGATGCTGGGATTAATGGAGTTTAGGTAGCTTGTCAATCGTTTCACATCCTGTTGACCACCTTTCATAACACAGAATACGTCATCGACATACCTCTTCCAAAGCTTTACTTTTGATGCCTGCAAGTCAATGGCTTCCTCAAAATGTTCCATCCAGATATTAGCCATCACCGGTGCTACTGGACTGCCCATGGCCACCCCATTGATCTGGAGGTAGTGCTGCCCGTGGTAAAGGAAATAGTTGCCTTCCAAGCATTTCTTCAGCAGAGGTAGGTACTCCTTAGATAACTCGTTGTCTCTTAACTTTGTCTCGATAACATCAAGGCTATCTTGTATTGGAACGTTGGTGAATAGTGATTCTACATCAAAACTCACCATAATTTCGTCTGGTTCCACCTTCAAGCACTTGATGATGTCCACAAAATGGCGGGAATCCCTCACGAACGATGAAGTTTTTCCAACCAATGGTTGCAGTATTTTAGCTACATGTTTCGCCAAAACGTAAGTAGGAGAATTAACTTGACTTACGATTGGGCGTAGTGGAACGTCATTCTTATGAACCTTTGGCAAACCATATAGCTTAGGTGGCTGTACAATTTTTGGCTTATGCAACCACTCATATTCATCATCTGTGAAAAGGTCACTATAGTCAGCAATGAGTGAACGTATACGTTTAGTGACTCTGGCGGTAGGATTATAAGAAACCGGTTTATATACCGTAGTGTCACTTAACAGATTCCGCATCTTGTCTTCATAGTCACTAGACTTCATCACCACGGTGGCGTTACCCTTATCCGCTTTAAGCACTAAGACATCTTCATTTTCGCGTAATAATCTCAGTGCTTGACGCTCTTCCGCAGTGATATTCGACCTTGGCAACTTCGATTTTCGTAGGATAACTGCAACATCCTGCCTAAGCGCTTCTGCGTCTGTCGACGGTATTTTGTTGCGCATTATCACTTCCTCGATGCCGCTTATGATGTTTTCGTGAGGAATCTGTTTCGGTGTAATGGCATAATTTAAACCCTTCGCCAGCACATTCTGCGTCACACTATCAATGGCGATTCCAGACAAATTTATGACCGTCTCTTTAGTGACCAATTGTGACTCAGCGTTCTTCGCACTATTAACAAATGAAGAACAAGTGAGGGTGGATGAAAAATCCCTCACTACACGAAGATGATGTTCTGTCGCTGCTAGTCTGCCCGTGACCACGGCCGGTGCAATTCGGTCGAAACGTCGGGAAACAAAAAGGTATCGTAAAAGCCTTTTATATAAAATATCGCGATATAGACCCGATTTATATATTTCTAAAATGTGTACAAATCGCGAAAGTTTAAAATCAATTAAAAAGTTCATTTTCCCAAATCAATTGAAATTTCAAACATGGTAAACATGTTGGGCTTTAACGTCCCCTTAATTAATAAATTGCAACTGTTTTTATAAATAGAAGTTTTGAATATAGAGAAAGATCAAGAACTAAAAGCCGATCGCTTCAATCAAAGTTAAACTTAGAATGTCCAGGTAAACAGCAATGTCCGGCTCTTAGAGTTTGGGAACTAGCAATCCTCTATGGAAGTTATGCAATAATATTTGTTTGGTCAATCAATGCACTCGAGCCCTTCCACAACACTGCCGGGAAGTCCCTTATCTTCGCTTAGTATATCTTGCGTAATAATGTACCGACTTAATATCCGGGTGAACTGGTTAACGATCAATTATGACAGTCATCGGATAATTCATTTTTGTTGTTTGTTAATAAATAATGTAGGGAAAAGATAAATTTATAATTGGGACAAATCTTACATCGAAACCTCTCGTATGTCGAAACAACAATATAATTATGAAAATAACAAACAATTCTGCAAGATTTAATTGAATCAGTAATTTCTGAAGGTTAATTTTTTTTGGGGGTTTTTAAATAATGTCTAAGTAAATAAATATTTATATCACCCATGCCAAAAAGTGGTTCCAAGACGCTTTATGGTTAAACCAAAAAGTTTTAAAGATATACGTATCAAATGTGACAAGAAAATTCGATAGATATGAATCCAAAACCAAATAAAATTTAAGTACTAAAATTCTAAACAAATATCTACCTAAAACGTTCTATCTTCAAAATTCTAAACTCAGGATTTTTAATATAATATCATTCTGTAAGAATTTTAAACTTTAAATGTGTCTAATAATTTTCATTATCATACAAATAGTAAAACTAAGAAATATTAATGGTAAACATTAGATACCTACGCAACAACAAAAAAAAACATAGTTTTAGAAAAAAACCTGATTACACTACCCTGCGTTTAGAAAATAATTCTCTTTTTGTCACTACCAAAGATAAAAATCTAACATGAAATTAATCATCATAGTATTATATAAATAAATAAATTAATGATACCTACCCAATCATAACGATGTAGTTAAGAACGATATATAGTAAACAATTATTTTTGTGAAAGTCATCTTTGTCATTAAAATGTGTTTCCATTTTATAGTGTTGTTTTCTTGTTCTCCTACGGTTAAGTCCCTGTACGAAACAACTCGAAAATCGATTTTGAATTGAGGAACATTATTTTATCAAAATGTGCATAAGTAAAAACTTAATAGATACGATCTTTAATTAATAAGGCGATTATTTTTATTTGGTAGTACCTAATTAAAATAGATAATTGTTAGATAATAATCATCATCTCGTCTAAATATCCCGCTGCTAGACTACCTATGTATCTAACCGTAATTAAACACAATGCACATACCGTGGCCATTTTTTTTTATTAATTATATGCTTTCGTTTGACCGCCATCTCACTTGATGTTAAGCGATAATGCACGCTTGCCTAGAAGAAACCGATTCACTCGCGTCTTGAAGACACCCAGATTAAAACTATCGGAGAAGACCCACTCCGGGAGCGCATTCCACTGTTTTGCGGTTCTTAAAGATAATTAATTAGGTACAATGCCATTAAATAATTAGTATAGTTTGACCAGATGTGCTGTACCGCTCTGTAAGAGGTTCCGCGGCAGGAGGCGGATACAGTAGCCCGCTAGGATATGTTTACTTCCTGCTGAGGCTGCCACAACGATATCTTGTGTCGGACCATATAAGTCAAACAGTCAAGAGATAAACAAAACAACAGAAAACGTGTGGTCAAGCTATGATTACAAGACTGCCTCGTTGGTCTAGTGGTCCCAAGTGCGACTTCTTAGCATGAGGTCTTGGGTTCGATTCCCGGGTCGGGCAAAGTGTTATTGAGTTTTTCTGTACGAAAATTCTCAGTAGCGGCCCGGAGTTTGGAATTGTGGCCGGTAGATGGCAATAGGCTGACCACCTATTACATGGGACTTAATAACAGCATTGGTGAAATGTGGGTGTACAACTGTGTACACCTCTGCCTACCCATTCGGGGAATACAGGCGTGATGCTATGTTATGTTATAATTACATGTAAATATTATGCACATGACACATCAATCAGGTTAAGAGCTTAAAAAGTAAATGGATGGTGTATTTCCCAAGCCTTATTCATATTAGATCTCATGAAGAGTCAATTCAAATTTCTCTATGAAAGAGAAGAAAAGTGATGCGAAAGGGCCAAAACTAATTAGCGCGTCTTCTTAGGAATTTCCGCGACTACTGTGTACGTTGTACTTATTAAAATTACGCTGCCCTTCACTTTTCTCTCCCAACAGTACGAATTGGAAACCTATGTTTTGGATATAAATGATAAATAATTTTATTTCTGTAAATAGATCTTTTGTAGACACTTTTACAAGTCATTTTTATAAACTAGATAACGCCGGCGTTTCCTATCTGACTGTCTCTAAGAAAAAAAAATTAAGTTTAAATAAGAGTGATGTATCATCCGCAATAACACAATATCTTGATAATTTTTTACAATAAAAGGTAAAATATTAATGAAAACGAGAAATAGGAATGAGCCCAAAATTGAGCCTTGCGGAACTCCCATAACATACATAACCACTGACCATTGGGATCGCGATATTTCATTTCTTCGATTTCTACCAACTAAAAAGTCATACATACATAATATAAAATCTATAATAATTAAATTATATTTTGCATAAAGTTGACAGATTAGGGTATTTACATAGCGTATCATCAAAGTATCTTATTCATAATATAACGTGTATTAGTTCCCAGAATATCGATAAATAACATGTTATTATTTTGTTACACATTTATTAGTTGACAGATATAAGTTATGTGATGTGTTCCTCAATTTTTTTTATTAATGTTTAATTTACTGTTACTTTAGATCAAATAATAGTAGGAACATCAGTGACGTCATTGACTTCAAAGACAATTTTTTTTTTCTCTTATATTATATAACTGACTTAAAGTAAAAAGCATGTAAACTTACTGTACTATGTAAACTAACTTCAACCGAACATTAATCAATAATTTCACTAAATATTATTTAAATTAAATATCTCAATCAAAAAATTCGAAGTCTCCTTTGCAGAACCTTTCCTTGCAAGGGAAACCCATTTACAGAATAAACACAAAGTCACACTATCTATCAGAAGAATAACTTCACTTCAAATCCTCATGCCGTAACTCTTAAAGCCTTGGATGTATTTTTTTTTCTTGTTTATGTTTTTGGTATGGTATGGGCCAGTATTGTGGCCACGTCTGTACCTGTGCGTAGAGGGCGTCTCCTGGACATTGCGTGTCTCTGACGTCACGATGGCCCACCAGCTTGTAGTTAGAGTACACGAAGCCAAGCTCCACGCCGGCTTTTATTAATGCCTTCACTGTGTTTATTTGATTTACTGGAGGTAATTTAGCTGAAAATAAAAAACTGGAGGTTTGATTTTTGTTGGTGATTGAGAGGTCGGTTACGTAAGAAATTGATATTTGTATCACATCGTCGGGGCTGATTCAATGCCGCGTAACTAGCATTTATTGAATATATTCAGGCGTTGCTTTCCGAAGTCCATTAAAATGGATGCAAATAAATACAATATCTAGCAACTTCCACAATAAGGAGGGTAGTCATGCAATTACCAGTGCACAGTCCGTCGGCCCGCAAATAATTAATAATTAATATATGTACTTAATTACGCAAGTGATCAAAAATTGATGAAAAAGTCATCAGGAGCTGTTAGACCGTGGAGTAAGTTAAGCCGTATTTACAATTGTTACTTACGCGGTATTGAACTATCCCTAACTATATCCCTATGGCCATAGGATTTATATTGTCTACAATAATTATAGATCTAGATGTAGGTATATCTGCGTGTGATTGTCTCCAACCGGACATAACCGCATACAGAAGATAACTTATATAACATAACATAGTAGTACATCTTTAAATTTCTCGGAGGGCCAGGCAGCTTAGATGTGTAGGTAGTACAGTCAACCGCTCGCAGGTGGTAACAATTTGGCATTGTCAGGGTCTTTATGCCGTAGCAGTAAGGACGGTTTTCGTACATCAAGTGTTACCACTGATGTGCGGTTGACCGTACACCGACGTTTAACCGATGCCGTATAACCTACCATGTAATGATGAAAAAAACCTAACACAAAAACTCAATGTCTTATTCAACCTCATAATTTATGTATTTTTAGCTGCCTTAATAATTAAAATGTCATAAACTTACCAGTCCAGTTACCAATAAAGGTAATACCGATGCTGATATCGTTTATATGCAGCGCCTGTGCACCCAGGAGTTTCCAGCCGCGACCCTCGTATACAGCTCCGTCACTGCCTACCGCGAAACTAATACACAGGGTTAATATTTGTATTTATAAAAACTGTTAAACATACAATCAGTCGTACATTTTAATTGCACATTTGGAAAATAAAGCTTAAAGTATTTATGTTCAGTAAAAAGTATTATTTTATACTTCTTCCATTCGAAGAGATAAGATGAAGTTTTGTTGCATGAAAACCAAGTGTAGGTACATACCTACAGGTTCTTTATTCTGCGTTGCAAATTAGATATATTAATTGCATTTAAAACATCTCACAAAGGATTAATAAGTTTCTTCTAACTCCACGTTCATAAAACGCTTTAAAATATTTATCTACCAATTCCTGTCACATAAATGTTAATGGAGAGAGTTATCAACAAGTTTTAGAGATCTAATAACTAAAATGCATAATGCTTTTAAGTTTAGAGTAAAAATCAAATTTATGGCAATGATGTTTGGACTTTAAAACAAACTTTAACCTCTGAGTTTGTTTCAGCATTTTTTCTCAGAGGTAGTTAGATAAAACGCATTCTAGATATAAAAGTGACATATGTAAAAGAGTTTTGAAAAGACATATTTACAGAAAAATCGATTTGAATGTATCTAATACTTACTTGTATCCAATATCCCACCATCCCTTTTCATCCATGTGGTAATTCTGGATCCCTCTCATGGCGGCCGAGCACGCTTCCATATCATAACAGTCTTTTGACGTAGACGTATGGTGGATCACCACAATGGGCACTGGAGTATGAAGTGGCGTGGTTCCCCTAGGACTTCTAGCATGCCATTCTTCTCGACGGACAAATGGGAAGCTGTAGTTTGTCTCAATATTGTCATAAAATTTGCATGTCTTTGATATGTTTAGAAATGCAAGAGCTACAATGAATTTAAAACACAATCTCAACATTATTGGTGCGTACTACTCGTATATATAACTCTAGACTAAACTGCAATGTTTAAAAAAGAACAGAAATAAGTACCTATTATGTTTCTGGTTTTAAATTGTTTCCAAAGTGGATGTATTGAATTTGTTACGTCTCATAGATCGTTAAAGACATTATTATAAATAACTAGTGAACCGCCCGCTTCGCACGGGTGCAATTTGTACAAAAATACTATAAACATTTCC
Source organism: Xylocampa areola (assembly GCA_935421205.1). Classification (NCBI taxonomy): domain Eukaryota; kingdom Metazoa; phylum Arthropoda; class Insecta; order Lepidoptera; family Noctuidae; genus Xylocampa; species Xylocampa areola. Next base: position 7,549,271 of record OW285219.1, on the reverse strand, counting down.
GACTTTTCCGGTGGATTTTCCAAAATAATTCTTTCATAGAAACCTGCCTTCCTGCCAATTACGAAAGTAACACAAAAAAAACCAGACAAATCGATGTAGCCGCTCTCAATTTCATACATTCGGCAATTGATTTTTACTTGTATATATATATAGATTGTTATACTGTACATGCATGTCTAAATTATGATATCATGGTATTCATTGCCATGTTGTTTTGTTTATTTTAATTTATATTTATATTATTACCGCGTAACAGCATACAGACATTGCAATTTTATTTATTGGTATTGATTAATGATCATTGCATTTAAACAGCGAAGGAAAATATCACGAGTAAACAAGACACATATGTTATTGACGTTGTGTAAAGGTTATATCAGGGCCTAAACACAAAATACTACTCTGACACTACGTTGTTTGTCAACCAGAAACGGTATAAAAAAGTTGTTTTTTTATAGTTTTTAACCGTGGGAGAGCCACGCTTCGGCACGAATGGGCCGGCTCGACCGGATTGATACCACGGCCTCACAGAAAACCGGCGTGAAACAACGCTTGCGTTGTGTTTCGCCGAGTGAGTGAGGGTACCGGAGGCCCAAACCCTTTAAAAGGCCGGCAACGCACTCGCGACTCCTCTGGGGTTGCGGGTATCCATGGGCGGCGCTAATCGCTTACCATCAGGCGAGCCGTCTGCTCGGTTGCCCCCTATTCCATAAAAAAAATTTTTATTGAATAGATTCAGGCGTTACCTTGCGGAAGTTACCATTTGTTCCACCGCCTCGGTGGTGGACATGATGCCCCGTGGGGCCCAACACGTATAGAGAAGTTGGTGGTCACTCGCGTACGTTTGTGCATATATTTGCAGGCGGGTGGTGCACATGTAATTGCATGACTACCTCAATATTGTGGAAGTAGCCAGATATTGTATTTATTTGCAACCATAATAAAAAAGAACCACTTCTTCAAAATAAAACCACAGCCAGTCTTATAATAATTCTGTATTTACTTACATTAAAACTTACAGTTAATATTTTATACAATATTTACTTACATTAAAACTTACAGTTAATATTTTATACAATATTTCTTCTACTTACTTACATAATATAATTTTTAAATCTACATTATAAATTACTATTGCTTAAAAAATTTACTAAGATAGTTAAAGACACAAAAGTATCTGAAAGACATGTGTGTAACAAAAAAAATTTAGGTTCCTACGATCCGATGGCTTTAGTTTAAATTATGTATTAAACGCATCTTCATAAAACCCATCACAGCCATATCCAGATAGGTATTTAATTAACAGTCACTAGTTTTAGTTCTCTAGTAGTTCTCGAGTATAGTTCCAGTACTAAACAGAAGGTAAACTTTCAACGACATCGACAAAGAAGCACTGACAGTGCAACAAAATACTTAACCCTTACGAAGAAGATAATGACAACCTTCGATAAAAAAAGACTTATAAATCAGTGGCGTCGTATTTGTTAGACTTTCAAATGTTTGAAAATGTATTTTCCTATTGAGGTATGGTAAGCCGTATGTCAGTGGTAACAAAACCAGTCTGAGCTAGCCTCGCATACAAGAATCTCCCTAATATGATAGGGTAACACAAGTTCCGAGACGGCGGCGCGCCGCGATCTGGCGCGCACAACTTCGTGGAGCGATTAGAAGGCCAACCGTGGCCGACCTATACAGGCGATGTGGTGACGAGCCATAACCTGCCGGGGTTGCGGTGAATAGAGTCGCGATCCCGGGACCCCGATAAAGGTTAGAGTAGGACCGGTGTGGTTTTTAGTCGGTAGGAGTCCGGCACAACGTCCACGACGGATTTTCCATACTGGAAAAAAAAAATGGTAACAGAAGTTCAAAGTGCTACCACGGATGTTTAATCTACTACTCGTATACAAACTGCTTGACATCCTAATGACGGGATGAGGTAGACAGCTCAGTGAGAACAACAGAATGCATCATCAGAACATAATAATCACATCTATATTTCCCGAATGGTAGGCAGAGATGTAGGTACACCTAAGTTTCTTTATTACAGTTATTATGTCCCATGATGACAATGTTGATGAGATTCAGGCTTTACTTTGCGGAAATCCATTACAATGGATGCAAATTATCTAGTAACTTCCACAATATTGAAGGTAGTCATGCATTTCAGTAGGTAAGTATTGGGGGTCCCGGATCAAAGGAGATCCGCGACCCCCAATACTCACTCTATTCGAAGAGATGAATGCATTCAAGATTCTCTATTCGAAATGACGATTGCATTAAATTTGTCTATTCAAGATCTCTACTCGAAATGATGAATGTATTCTAGTGACTTACTCTATTGGAAGAGATGAATGCATTCAAGATTCTCTATTCGAAACGACGACTACATTAATGTCTCTACTCATTCGCGCCTGTATGATCTTTTCACCCAGATGCCCCGATACTCCCTTTTCAAAATGAGTACTGTATTCAGAATTCTCTATTCAAAATGAGACTTCTATTTAGAAATATCTATTCGAAATGATAGATTTATTCAGTAGTTTCTATTCAAAAGTATGTATTCGAAATTATTCTTCTATTCAGAAAACTTGTGTTTTGATATGATTCATCTCTCTAGAAACCTCTATTCAAATGCGCTTTACTTCGCACCTGTATCATCTTTTCATCCAGATGCCCCAACACTCTCTTTTCCAAATGAGTTCTGTATTTAGAATTATCTATTCCATCTGACAAAAGTCTTATATTCGGAACGTTCTATTCAAAGAGTAGTGAGAAACATAATAACAAAAAATCCAGACCAGAACAAATATCAACTTGCTCGTGTGGGAATCGAACCCACGACATTTGGTTTAGATGGTTGAAGAACGTGTTATATTGCATCTAATTGTGATGTGCCCATGTCTTAACCATTAAGCCAAAGATGTCGTCAAATATGTAACAAAATAGCGAACCACTTCATCCACTTTTGTAACTATACGTCTGTACTACGACGTCATTTATAATTAATATGACGATAAATACATTACGACAATATGCGTTTAATAATTTTATTGATGATTGACGACTATTACTAATCCTGGCAACTGGCAGGCGTTGCTAGATGCGTTAGAAAGTGTGTTTGTGTGTGTGTGTGTGTATATGTATTGTATGTTGCAACTGCTTACAAACAGCATCTGTTGGACAAACCGCATGAGCTGTTCATGCTAACAGACAAGAGCTGTTCTGTGTGTTTGGAGAGCGGTTGATGCTATTTAATGTTAAAATTATAGGTGTTCCGGGTTCATTTATTTACGTTAATAGAATTCTTAGATTAACAATAATTTAATACGTACTATAATTAGTATGTTGTAACTAAGCCGAACTGCGTCTATTCATACAAATCGAATGACCTGTTTTGTTTTGCTTAATGAGATTGACTGTGTTAAAGGGCTGTTATATTAATGCCATTCTGCATATAGCTGATAATTTAAAAACCAAACCTCAAAGTATTTATTTCTAAACGAAATGATAGGTGAACCAAAAATAAAACTAAAAATTAGAGTATATATGACTTTTATTACTGCTGATTAAAATAAAAAACATTATTTTCTACACACCACTTATATAAACAAAATACATTTTTTAAAGCACATATATTGTTATGATTAATACAACTTATAATATCGGGGGAAGTTGAATAATTTTTATACAATGTTAATAAACTGGGACAGTTTTTTATTTCTAAATTATGTATATTACTATTATCTAAGATATCTTTTAACCATTTCACTTTTTCATTACCTTTTGTAAATATACACTTATTTTTTAAAAAATCAATTATGTAATTTTTATAGTTGACGTATGGTATAGAGCCTTCGTTCCAGTATATCCCTCTATTTCTTTCTATCCAAGCTATTTGCAAGCGTTCTTTCTTTGTTAAATCATAAAACGGTCGGGGTGGTTTTATCAATAGTACTTGTATGCGTCCTTTGCACATTATTGCTATTTCTTTTGGAATAAACTCGTTTTCATGACTTTTAAACCCTTGTACATCCACTATAACATTCATGATAATTTTCTCACAATATTGCTTAATGGTTTATATTCGAAAAGACGATCGTTTATGATCAGGCAATAAGCAGATGTATTTTCCGGAAAATCTTCAGAACATTCTACTTCCAATCGCACATCAACAGGTCCAGTTTTAAGTGAATCGTTCTGTCTTGAACAATCAATCACAAAAAGAGGAGCTCTTTCTTTGAATTGATTTAAGTCAAGCAAGGGATCAATGCCAAAGTTGTAATATGACTGACGAAACTTAGCATACATTTCATATAATATACTGTATTTATTATCATTAAATTTCAGATTAAGTGAGTCATATGGATAGTATTGCGAATTTAAATATAACTTGACATTAGTTACATTACAATGGTCAAATATAGAAGAACTTCTAGTTTTATTATTTCTTCGATTAGTTTGCAACCCAATGATAACATATCTTGGTTTCTCGAGTTGAGAAGTAGTCTTAATTGACCAAGAATGTTTTGTTGTTAGTGGTAATAATGGATATTCATATAAATCCCAATTTCTGAAAGCTATCTGTATAGAACGATCCCTCTCCAAACTCTTAAGCAATAGCAATTTGTTACGATCAGAAACTTTAATATGAGGCACACGCCATTGTATTTTCTGTATATCTAGTTCTACGTTATCACTTTTGTCCATAAGCACACAGCTCAAGGCAGAGCTACTTCGTTGTAATATAAGTTCGTGTCTGCAATTTATAACTATTTTGTTATAGTCTTCAGCAAAACCTAACATTTTATTTAATGGCACAATAACACTAAAATTTCCATATTTTGATTTCGAACCATTTAAGTTCCACCCCCAGACTGCTGCTGCTTTACTTTCACCTTCATTCATGGAGATATAAGATTTCAGGGTTGTAGTAATACCAGCATTTTTGATGCGATCTATTTCAACACCATTCAATTCATACCTAATATCTTGGAACAAATATGGTATAGGATTGTTAATAAAATCAACATCTTTTTTCAGTGATTTTCCTGTCGAATCTTTCGCAGATACGTTCACATGTCCTTCTATATAAATGGAACTACCTGACGGTAATACATATAAATCCTGTTGTTGTATGGGTATTCTGATTTCATCATTTTCTTTAAAGCTACTATTATATGGATTGTAGCTATGGATCTCATAACTCTCAATAGAGTTGTCATGTTGCGGTAAATCGGTGATTTGAAGCATATTATACTTTGAATCCAATGTCTTGAAGAAATCTTCTATTCTCTTTAGAAATTCTTTTAATTTTCACTGCACTAATACGTCTAACTTCTTTGGATATAGGTAGCGAAATGTTAGACTTTCCTCTCTCAATGTGTTTTTTATTAAAAATTAACATTCTTTTAATATAAAGAATAAATATTGTAAAATTATTTTAAATGAAAACTAAACTGCTAGTGCTTTTCATCACCGACAAGTAAAGAATGAAATTTAAATATCACAATTTCACCATTTATATTTTTTCTAAGAAGTTTTAGGTTATATAATTAAAACACTCATTTAATTATATGTTTTTATTGTTTTTCCAAAAAGACTTAAGAAATTTCAAACATAAGTGTCCACAATTATACAAATGATCACGTTGTATATTATCATAATTATACTGAATATTGTTTCCTAAGTATTTTATTAATTCTTTAGGTGGTTTTAAGTTTCCGTAACTGTCGAAATATTCAATGTAGTCATTTATTTTAACATAGGCTACCCAATGAGTACCTGAATTTTCAGAAGAATCAAGATTAATCACTCCACATTCTTTTGGCATTGGTGCATCAGGTAATTCATCTCTCATATAAACACCCCGAAAAAACGGGATATTATTCGAGTGCTTCATTATATCAATATTAGTTAGAGGTCTATTGGGCAGCCGAGAATTTAGTTTTTTTTCTGAGTAACATAAATGCCAAAACCTTCTTTGTAGGGTTTAAGTTGTAACCCCTTTCCAATAATCAAGGCTTCTATTTGTTTGTTGTGTCGTTCTGATTCAAGCAACTGTTTCTTAGCTGTTTTATATGCGGTGATCGCCTTTGCAATCCCTGCAGCACCTCCTGCCAAACTTCCAGCAGCAGATAAACCGGCAAATATTGGTACTAATGGTAAAAATCCTCCAGATTTCGGTACTGGTATAATCCTGGGTAACTTTATAGGCAAATCTGATGCGAATTCTTGGGCTGTTGCATAGGCTAATTCCATCAGTGCTTTCTTACATTTAGGTTTTAATTTTTTGATATGCTTCTTGGTATGTGAAACAATATTTTTTAATGTTTTCTTGAAACCGGCTCCAGATATTATTTTTTTGTATTTGTGGGGAGAGAGCATTTCTTTTTCGTTTTTACATGTGCTCCGTGTTGATTTCATTGTTATCTATTTTTCCTCCAAACCAATGTAATTATATATTTATGTGTTTATTCCTTTGAGAATAAATACGTAATGATTAAAAATGTTTTTGTAATTGCTTAAATATAAAAGTTATTTTACTACATTTGCTTTATCAATCCAGCTATTTTCACTGGTCGGGAGTCCCAACCATTTAACATATACCTGGTGTCCTTTTCGCTTCAAAATTTTTTCAACTAGGTATATGTGAGGATGAGAGGTTTTCTGAAGTTCTTGGGCATAAAATGCTCCTAGTATAGGTCGACATCTATTATCTTCAACTAAATAAGTCGTTGGATTTGTTTCTTGTATTTTTAATATCTTAAATATTTCTGTTGACCAATTCGGATAATAACCTTTATCAAAACATCCTTTGTATTTACTTATTCTCACATAATCTCCAACGCAAAAATTCTTACACATCATTTTTTTTCGAGATTGAGCTGTGTCTATGTATTTCTGTAATATATTTGTTTTATTCGTGTGATTTATTGAGGCTGGGGATTGTCCTACAGTTCTATGAACAGAATTATTGTATTCATGTAAGTTTTTGTCAAGCGTACCGTTCATCCATTTATAATTGCCATTCAGACTAAATTCTTTGTATAATTTACTTTTTAAAGTTCTTATAAATCTTTCAACAATAGAAGCTTTTTTAGTAGAATATGTAGAATAATGATTAATGCTATACTTATTGATAATATTTTTAAAACAATTATTATAAAACTCTTTCCCATGATCAGTTTGCAAATTTCTTGGAACACGTCCTTTCTCAATTAGAATTTGGAATGCTTTCGACACTTCTTGCTTATTTTTTTGTTTCAATGGAATCGCCCATGCATACTTTGAAAAAGTGTCTATTATTACTAATATATATTTGTGGCCTGCATTTACTTTTGATATCGCTTGCATATCCATCAAATCTGCTTGCCATAGATCATCAATATCTTTGAGTATTACCTCTCTTCTTGGAAAATTTACTCTGGCGTTTTTATGAATTTCATTAATGACGTCTATTTTGCTCATAATGCTTGCTTAGCTTTCCAGATATTTCTTTTAAAGTTATAGATTTTTCAACGTTTTTTACTTTATCATTTAATGTTGTAATCAATTTATTCAAATGCTCAATTTTCATCAATATTTGTTCTTTAAATTTAAAAATATCTATACTCGGTTTACTTTTTATTAGTGGGTCAGTATGGTCAAAATTGATTTCATTAATTGACGCTGATGTATTTCTATCAACATTCATGGTCTACACTTTTTATATAACTAAGTGTAAATGAAGTTTCAAAGCTTTTTATTATTTTATAATACCAGCTTCTTTTAACTCTTCTATAATGGATATAATTTCATTATCATGATTAGAATTACCGGCATTTTTAGAAGCAACTAGAAGTCTTAATCTGTCGATTAATTCATTTGGGTCATCCCAATAAACATAGTCGGTGTGACTTTTATATTTTTTCAATTTAGGTAAGTAGCCACCGGTTTTTGGCCTCATCACTGGTACTTTATCTGGCGTAATGATATCTTGAGAAAATAGAGGTTTAATAATTTGCCGATATTTTGAACTTTTGTCGCCTTTTATTTGTCCGTTCGGGTTAAAGTCACGTTTGTGAGCGTGCGTACTAATTAGCATGTTTTTATAGATATTTTTGTCAACTTCTGTTACGAGATTGAGGTTAGGTCTATTACGAAGTAAAAGTTCTTTTAGACCAGGAGTTAATTCATAGTTCTTGTCATTAATGATGACTTTAATGGATTTTTGTGAATTTTTTGCATTATTTGTAAAAGAAAATGATACTTTAGACTTTCCCATCATCAGATTTTTGTTTTCACTACGTATTCCAAATGGTACATTCATATTACTGTCATAAATTTCTATCATATCCTCTTTATTGAGTGACATTAATGTATCATTATCTCTTTCATCACTGGAGTAATTAAAATGTTGAGGGTCATCATTAGAATGTTTTTCTATAAATTCCTTAAAGCTCTCATAATCCAGAGATGAGCTACATCTTCTCATTGTATCAGTGTCAGCTTTAGAGATATCCGAAGTAGCGCTATTTTTATCATTCACTTTAATTAATGCTTGTAATGGATCTGTTATTGGTTTGAAAACCTTTTTAAATTTCAAACTAGCTGCATCTTCCTCATTTTGTAGTAATTTTATTTTATTTTTTATGCTGTCTATTGATTTAATCAATTGTTCTTTAATATTGGCCTCCATAATTATTCCTGATTAACACGAACCGTTATTTACAAATACTAGACCTCAATTGATATATTTTTACAATGAGTCGGTATTTATGCATGTTTTTATAAATAAATAAATACATCAAATCCTTGTCTATATCTACCCTCATTTAGTGGACAATCTTTATTTATAAATAAAAAGTCAAACCGATCTTGCCATATGATAGAGCAAAGTTTTTTAAATTGTAACCATTCCATGTCCGTATTTACGTGTTCGTTATATATATGTTTTAAGTTTATATCGTCTTGTTTAAAGATGATCATAAGATTAACATTGTCTCGTATAAGTTGCTTAGGTATTTTGGAGTAGGTTTGCGATAAGTAAAAACAATCAATCTGTTTGTGCCTCCCCATTGTGAAATAATTACGAATATTAATTTGATTTTCACATGCAACGTCATCAAAAATCATTACTGAATTAGATAAAGCATCATTCGGATGTATTACGTTTTTATTATCATTGTAGATAAAGAAGTTAGCACCGGGTATACTATGCATAACTTCTTTCAAAAAACAATATTTCGGTTGGAAAGCCGTCTTTGAGTATAAATAAATATGTTTAAATTTCAGTCCGTTTTCATGTAAAATTAAATTAAGCATAATGTTCGTTTTCCCACAGTTAGATGGACCACATATGATACACCTGATCGTATTAGGTAAGAGTGCACTATGTCTGACTTTGGTTGACTCATTTTCTAATTTTATATTTTTCACTTGTAAAGTCTGGTTTTGCTTGAGGAACTTCATTGTGAAATGTGAAATAAATAGAATTGACGTTGTATATATACTTTTTTGTCGATAGGATTGTGGTTTGGAGATAGATAATTATTAAGTAAAACAATCTTTTATGTATAAATATATATATATTACATATGCATTTACAATAAAACTTAATTATAATGCTTACTTAAGAACTATGATAACTACAATACAATTTTATAGTGACCCCAAGGCAATGTTTCGATCTGATTTGAGAGAACATATCTTTTATCATCGTTTCTATTCATTACCAGTTTGCTTATTTCTTGTGAATATAATACATGTTTAATTGACCTAATCAAATTCATTTTACACACCATGCTTTCGTTATTAAATAATGTATTATTGTAATGTGATATCATTAGTCTTTTTGTGACTGAGTTTGATATACCTTTTGCTTTTTTTATCTGAATTTTAGAAGCTAGCAAACAGTAAAGTTTTGCTCTTAAGCCTGTGAATTCATTGATCACATCACCACCCAGTTCATCTTTGAATAGTCCAGGTACTTTTGCATTTACCCGTGGAATTAAATAAGGGTTATCCACATCAAAATTACTCGTGTCAAATTCGTTTAAATTATTTTTTATATCATAGTAAATATCTTTAGTGTAAATTAAATAAAGTAAACTATCAGTGTCAGTGTAACAAAGCCGAACATTATTCATGTATTTCTCTTTTATACTATAATGATACTGATAAAGATGCAACTTAGCATATTCTAAAACAGTAAATCCTATATATATAGGTCTGTCTAACATAATCTTTTCGGGTTTTAGCTGAACAGCTACAAAGTTTTCTGAAAATATAGAAATACATTTCAGATTAGGTTTGCAAATTAGTTTTTCAGCACCCAGTTGTTTATTTGTAATATTATCTGTATCTCTCCATTTTGTGGCTAGTTTAATATCTACTTGTTTACGTTTATTTTCAATAGTTTTACCGAAAATGGAGTTATTTAACAGCTTAAAAAAGTCTTTTTCAAATGCAGTTATGGATGCTTGTCGAAAGCTAGTATTCAAATCAATATATTTTTTTAAATATTCCTCTTGTTTGAATGTAAGAATACGATGGACTTTTCTCAGAACAAGTCCGTGTCTTAAGCATTCCTTTAAATGACTATAATGTATTACGTAATGAAATTTATCATATAAATTAGCTATAAGTTTAGCGGTCTTCCCTCCTGGGGGTATGAATTTTTCTGGAGCGAAAGGTAAATCACTATGAAAATCATGTATGTTATCAGGATATTCAAGATCGACCTCTAATATAAAACCATATTCATTATCATCTGATACATTCATGACATTGAAACAACTTATTTCCTCCTGACTAAAAAGTTTAAACTCAGAAATAGGCATCTTTTTAGTCATTGCGTAACCGTATAAATTATTACAATCAAGATAAATCAAATAACTAGAAGGTTCAAGATCATTAAATTCTGGCAAATATACATTATTAGCTTTTGCATGACGTAGTGAGCACTGCGCCAAACCACCACGTATGCCCTTTTCTAGCATTTGATATATTTCTAAGTTATCAATTAAGTCAAGCTCAACACGTGTATAAAGTAACATAGCATCCCAGCTCAAACTAGGTGCTGTTACGTAATACGCAGGATCTAGTTTATAATACTTTAAACTTATGTTACGAAAATTTTCAAAAATATCACACAACAGTAAAACATCACATTTCATATACAGATCAGTATACTCTCCAATAGTTTTAACGTTAAATGTATCCCACACCGTTTTTGCATGTTTATATTCTTTATCGGTAATGTGTTCCATTTTCATTGTGTTGTAAAAACAATTTTTTTGAGGAAGTTTTGATTCTTCATACTTTTCCCAAGTGTCAACATAATCGTAAGGATAAATACCTTTATTTCTTAGTAAATGTATATTTTTGTTATTAAATTCAACTGATAAATGAACAAAATCTTGATCTGATAAACTTTTACTTAATACATCTAAACTTGAGCTTAAAAACTGAAATGAATCTATGAACTTAATTTGAATAGGACGGTTATCGTTCTCGTTATGTACGTATTTGGTAATAGTTAAATACTTTTCTTTGGATTTCGGTATAATTTTAATATGGCCCTTATATTTTACTAATTCTTTAATAAACAGATGAGAATCATAGTTCGATAAATTATGAAAAATCACAGGTACGAATGAACATACTCTAAACATCAAATTGCAGTGAGCATGTGCGGCTCCTCTATACTTTCCTGACACATGGTCGTGATCACGTACTTTATCATCAAATAATAAGTGATCACAAATATGACACGTATTAGTATTTTTAAAACTAATTTGTTCTTTTTCTGTTAAAGGTTTCATTGGCTTCTTAATTGATAATATTTCATTTATTTTCTTTACATCTTCTATTAATTTACTAACAAATACTTCAATACAATCTGGGCCTCTATATGTCACATATTTATTTTGAGTTGCATCGTGTGAACAACAGACATAATATCCAAAGCATGAGGGTTGATGTCTTTTTAAATTATATGTTTTATCAGATATTTTTTCCCGACAATTTATTAATAGGCTTTCAAAATCTGCATAAATGACATAATTAATTTTTTGTTTTCTTTCATAATTCTTAAAACCAAGTTTACTATTTTTTTCAGGTAAAATTGACAAAAGTTTTGAACATACGTGAGATCTATACTTCGTTTCACTGCTGTAATATTGTAAACATGATTCACACAGAATAAAATTACCCTTATGATTTGTCATTTGTCGGCGAACCAATCGTGACAGATTTTTAATGAGGCAATAATGTGATATTCCTTTCCTTTCCAAATATAGCAAATTGACATGAGTACATTTTCTATTATTTGTTAAATAGAGAGGTCCAGTTACATTTTCATTTTTACTGTCTACTCCGTAAATATTGATACTTATATTATTGTTTCTTTCAAATATTTTTATGTCTTGATATGTGACTGGGAAAGACATTTCTTCAATATTAAATACAGAACTGTAGTGTGGATACGAATTTGTTCTACAAACATTCGACTTACTAGGATATAAAGCGGCTACAATACTCCATAGAAAGCAATGATTGTCATTATTTTGTATATTAATACAACTTTTGGTATTCTTAATTCTTGTTGGTAAATCTATGTAAGTGCCACCTCTCAATGGACAGTATTTATTAACGTTAATTTCAAGATGGCTAAGTGAATGATAAGACCATCCGGATTCTTTGTGTTCGAATTCTGACATTTTACACTTTAAAAGTTCGATTACATTTGTATACAACTCATTAATATCAGTATTATTATAAATAATTTCATATTTCGTATTGAATGATTTCAATTGTTGCTCACTCGTTTTTAGCAACACAAAGTGGGCAAACAATTCGAAGTTCAACTTGACACAAGTATTTTTCAATAAGGACATATGTATGAGTTTTATGATGTCGTTTTTATTCTGACACAAAAATGCTTCGGGTGTGTGGTACTCAACACTTTGTGCAGGGTTTAAACGATATGTTACAATTCTATTTTTGAAAGCACTTGAAATTATGTATATATTCTCAAATTCGGTTCGTAATAAACTATTAGATTTATGGATATTAGTTCTCAAATGATATCTGAATTCATTTATCGGTAATTCAATTCGGCATTTATCACATTCTATAAATTTTGGATTATTATTATTTTGCCTTCGATGAGCAGACAGGGGTCGTGCTGTAAAATAAAACAAAAAGATAATTTGCTTACATGCGTACATATGTATATATCAAGTGTTACAAAAAGATTATACAAAGTCTAAAATTAATAATAAGAAATGTGGTTATAGGATAAATAAGTATTTTCAGCATAATACATCGACTAATAGTAACTACTAATAAAATCCACGGGACAGCGTTTGAACTCCTGACGAGTTTCATTTATATATTCTTTTAAATGCTGCCATGCTGTCGTGCTATCATCAGTGCGATTTTTTATGGTTACAATCGCATGTCTCCACCGGTTTATAGGTGCGGTGCGCTCGATTTCTCCACACTCGTAAACTTTAAGTTCGACATAATGTCTCCCCAACTTCTTATCATCGGTTTGCCTACACAAACCATTCGCGACTCGTCGGGTAAAATAAGAATGGAGCGGCGGTATTTTTTTACCCTGCGTGCTTCCTATGGCCTCTTGGTTCTGATCGTCGTCGCTGTCGCCACCGAATAGATCATGCAACGTAGGTTTCATGCTGGTGGAGATGGGGTTGATGGTAGTCTTCCTCTTCTTCTTCTTTTTATCCTCGACAGTTGAAGATTCTCCCTCCGCCGGTCTCTTCACTGCCAACGATATCTTGGACGAAGACGATGATTTCACCTTCCTCATCGACTGCTGCTGCTGCTGCTCTTCAGCTTCATCCTCAGAAGAGAAGAGATGGCTTGCAGTTTGCCTCGACCTGAAAATATAAAGGAAAACTATTAGATAAAGTAATAAATAGACAGCGTAGATGAATGGGAAATATAGTGAATATGTGACTGACTGGATGAAAAGAGTGCATTAAACAAATATTAATGAAAATAAAGTAACTAACTACATTAATTCATTGAATACTCTTATTGGCTAAAAAGATCAACTGTAAAGTGGTAACATAGTTTAATCGGGTGAATGAATGAGTGAAAACAAAGAGTAGATACAATTAACAAAAATAATGAATAGATGAGTGAATAGAATATATAATAATTCAATTGAGCTAATATTGATTGAAAAGATTAAAAGATGAATGAATGAATATGTGATATGAGTAAAAACAAAGAATATGTAAAAATAATGAAAAGAATGAATAGATGAAATGATTGAATAGAATAAAATAATAAAATAAAGCTAATATTGATTGAACATATGAATGATGTTAAAACATAATAACAAAATTACTTACATTTCAAAAATTTGTGTGTTTTTCTTGTTGTATACTCAATGAAGTAGGTCTGGAGCACAAAGACTTCAGGAAGTGATTTGGTAGCAGAGTTTGTTGCAGATGCGTTTATATACCCGTAAAATCACGTCACGCACATCCAAATTTGTAAATTGCTGACATACTAAAACCTAAGTTCATCACTAGGATTGTATACTCTGCAGATTTAATAATAAACTAACATCACGCGTGTATTTCGTCCGAGGAGTAAGCAGATTTCATTAGTTAGAAACTCCATACTAGGTAAAGTAATAAGGCAAGACCAGAGAATCGAACCCTGGAACCCGTACATGTGGTTATCTTGTACTGATAAATCAACACCATTAAAAACATACTTTTTGTATACTATATAACAAATAATAATTAAAATCGTTTCCAGTAAATTTGAGATTCATATGAATATACGTGAAAACAGAACCTTACTTTTATGAAGTCGGTTAATTTGCACAGAACTACAATCTTCATACTAATCTGTTGCTAAGCGAACCCAGTCGTAGGTAGAAGTAGACGAGCGTTAAAACCGCAGCGTTTTATACTTACACTTAAAATTTTAACATTAACAGTATTTTAATTTTTAAGATAATATATAAGATATATAAGAGGTATAAAATAATAATAATAATAATAATAAAATTGTATTTTGTTAAATGTAATGAAGAGATAACGCTGCGGTTTATCCGCTCGTGTATATCTTAACGGATCTTGCATGTAAGCACAAACCCTATATGGAGTACACGTGGAGGTAAGAGGAACGAACAAATGTGCGTTTCGGATTACTTACTTTAGAAAATTTGAAACTAAATTTCGATGTATTTTGAACCTTAAAGAGAAAAAAAAAAAACTGCGTAATATGTATATAAAGAAAAACTCAATTTTAATAAGCACACTCACATTGTCTATCTACTCTACGATGTCGGTAAGTACTCTTCAATAAAATTATATTTTATTTATTGACAAAATTCTAATGAAACATAATCGATGTTTGAAATGACATAATTTATTTGTTACAGGAATCCAGCGATATTTATATCCCCAATTCATCATACTCACCGATTCCGGCTGAACAAACCCTCCGTCGGAACGTGCTCAACTATTTAGAACAAGAGAGACCATTTCAGCCATTCCAGTTCGAAGATTCGGCTCAAAATTCCGACAGAAATAAAAAGCGAGGTAGTGCGATGATATACTCCTACATCAAAAAACCTACAAAGTCTGCAAGAGGCAAAATAATACGAATTGAAATTTTCGACGTCAAGGATTTCACCAAAAGTGCGGTATGTAATTGTAAAGCGAATGTATGCGCTCAATATGTAGTCGAGAATGTATTCAATGACGAGATATATAAAAGTGCAGATGAAATTATAAGCAAAATTCATAAAAAAATGTAAATAAACGTATGTACTTAATAAATATCTTTTGTTTTATTGTCTAGCGCATTAAATTGATTATCTGATAACTAATTCATTCTGAGAACATAATCATATTTTTATTGTACAGTCACAAGCATTATTATAAAGAAGTACATAAATAAGATGAAACAAATTAGTTTTTTTTTTTTCAAATAAACTATTCAAATTCAAGTTTCACTCGTTTTGTTCCTAAATTGTTAATCACATTGACATTTGTTTGAAAAGAGATGTTATTTTCTATGGTATTTGCATTCAAATAAACCTATTTGCATTCAATACATAGTTCCGAATATAAATAAATTAATATACGAGTATCGATAGCTGAGAGGCTCAAGATGAGTAGAAACAAGAAAGGAATGCAATCAACCGCCTTTACAGGAATGGTAATATGTAAACAAGCGATCGTAGCATTAGATTTGTATGAACAGACGCAGTTCGGCTTAGTATCAACAAAGTAATTAGAGTAAGTATTAAATTATTATACAAGAGAGACTATTGTAAGTATTGGGGATGAGGATCTCCTTTGATCCGGGCATGCATAAATTATTTCGAACAGGGCATCAGGAATCCATCATTTTGAATAGATTGACTGAATGGAGGAACATGAATGCAGTCATCATTTCGAGTAGAGATCTTGAATAGAGAAAATTAATGTAGTCGTCATTTCGAATAGAGAACCTTGAATGCATTCATCTATTCGAATAGAGTAAGTCACTAGAATACATTCATCATTTCGAGTAGAGATCCTGAATAGACAAATTTAATGCAATCGTCATTTCGAATAGAGAATCTTGAATGCATTCATCTATTCGAATAGAGTAAGTCACTAGAATACATTCATCATTTCGAGTAGAGATCCTGAATAGACAAATTTAATGCAATCGTCATTTCGAATAGAGAATCTTGAATGCATTCATCTCTTCGAATAGAGTGAGTATTGGGGGTCGCGGATCTCCTTTGATCCGGGACCCCCAATACTTACCTACTCATTTCCTGTGCACCGCCCTTCCGGCCCGCAAATATATGCACATACGCAAGCGGTGAAAATTGCGACTACCACCTACTACTCTACACGTGTTTCGCCCTCCAACGGGGCATCCTCAGGAGCTGTTAGACCGTGTTGTGTCCGCCACCGACCGACAGTCGGTCGGAGCGGGCGGGCGGTCGGTGCACAGGTAATGCATGACTACCCTAAATATTGTGGAAGTAGCTAGATATTGTATTTATTTGCATCCAATGTTGATGAGCTTATTGACATCTACCGGACACATTCCAACTCCCAGGTTGGTACTGTTTTTCAATTTCCTATCTTACTTACACATATTTATCTATTAACAATACCTATAATATATATATTCATTACTTTATGAAAAATATTTATAAAATTATCGTACAAAATGAGTTAAACATAAATAAATATTAATTTGTAATTATACTATGCAGGTACAGTAGCGTTCCCTCTTATAATATCCTTAACGGACTCTGGTATTTCTACCACCTCCAGCAGATCTTTTGATGAACTGGGAAAGGGCGAATAATGCTCCCAAGTCTTTATTTCTTTGTAGAGAGCGTCTCCTGGACATTCGGTGTTCCTCACTTGGCGATGACCAACGAGTTTGTAGTCAGGTTTGATGTAGCCCAGCTCTACACCAGCTTCTATTAAGGACATCACTGTCTTCCGTTGGTCAGCTGGAGGTAATTCATCTGGGAAGGAAGAGGTCGGTAAATGACGTGTATGGTGTAGATTTATCTACTTTTGAATGGGATTTTTATCTGCGCATTTACTAGATTTTTATTATCTGTAGATCATACAAATATTTGGTACGTACATGTACGATATCTTATTTACTGTCACAAAACAAAAATTCTGAATTAAAATTATTATTTCACGACGAAAAGCTTTGCTTGCCGTATGACATAGTAATAATATAAGTAAACGATTGATCCGCATAAATAAGACGCCGTGATTGGCGCAGTGGTTGAGAGACCGGCCGCAGCCGTGTCGAATGTTCGATTCCTGAACGAAATGCAAATATTTGTATGATCTACAGATAATTGTTCCGGGTTTGGGTGTGTGTGCATGCGAGATTATATGTCTGTATACGCACCCAAGATGCAGGAAGAAAATTCATAGTGTATGTGTAGGGCAACGTTTTTTATAAAAACAAAAGCTAACAAAAATATGGCCTAGACCCGAGTAATGTTCAATAATAACTTACTTCTCCAATCGCCAATAAGACAAATGCCGATACTGACGGAATTGAAATGTAGCGCGTGAGCACCGAGTGTCCCCCATCCGCGACCCTCATAGGCCGCGCCGTCGCCGCCCACAGCGAAACTGAGAAAAAAATCATGGTTTTATGATAATAATTGTAATTCATCTTACAAGTTTTGCATGTTTTTATAAGTGATGATTTTATGAGAACTATTTACATTAACGATTAGACAATCAGTCCTACACCTTTAAATAGTTTTGTTAAAATTACTTAAATAATCTCAATGAGGAAATTTTGACCATCAGGTAAAAATAAACGGTCTTTAAAATTACAAATGTCATATTGCTCAGGTGCAATTGGTGGATCTCTCCAACCTTCTCTGCGGTTGATAATGTAATGAGCAATTAAACGCGTAAATTTGCACGTGAGGAAAACATCGCGGGGAAACTAGTACACCTGAAAGATGATTTGTAGGGCATCTCGGAGACATACGGGTGGTTTAAACTCAAACACTAGGTATTTTTTAACCATACAATAACTAGATCAAGGCGCCCGAGATTTTTGATTTACGAGGACCCCTGCAATGCTGCTGGGGTCTTTAACGCAAGTGAAGGTGGACTGTGTTTTTTTACATGACTGTCCAAAAAACGGAGTGATGTGTTTATGAGTGTCTTTATTCCACCAAAACTTATAAACGCCTCAACCGATTCAGATATATGTGGGATCAGATATAAAGAAAAAAAAACCGACCGAATTGAGAACTTCCTCCTTATTAAAGTCGTTAAAAATTTTAAGTGGCTATGGTGCAAAAAAAGGCAGGCGTGCTTTTTAGTTTTTTAATTAATTTCCTATTGTTAATTAGTTGCCTCGTTGGTCTAGTGGTCCCAAGCGCGCATGATGTCTCGGGTTCGATTCCCGGGTTGGGCAAAATGTTATTGAGTTTTTCTGTTCGGAAACTATCAGTAACAGTCCGGAGTTTGGAATTGTGCCCGGTTGATGACAATAGGCTCACCATCTATATACACATATATACATGGGACTTAATAAAAGCATTAGTGAAATGTGGGTGTACAACTGTGTGCACCTTTGCCTACCTCTTCGGGGAATACAGGCGTGATGCTATGTTAAATGATGCTATACGTTAATTAGTTGCTATCTATTTCAATAAAGGATGTTATCACATAACAAAAACAATAAAATACTCACTGATAACCAATATCCCACCACCCATGTCCATCCATATGAAAGTCTTGCATCTGCCTCATAGCTGAAGAACACCTTTCTCTATCACTACAAGCTGGTGGGAGGTAGGAGTGGTGGATCACCACAAACGGCACTGGCGTGTGAAGGGGCGTCGTCTGCTTAGGAGACCTGGCCAGCCACTGGTCTCGGCGGACGAACGGGAAGTTGTAGGTGTGCACTTCATTGTCTAGGGGTTCAACTGAAAAGATTTGTTACCTTTTTATTGTTATTTAAAGTTAAAGTGGTAGGAGAGGGCGGCGGTCACGACCCCCATTTTGAATTTGAGGATCATACTATTGTGTCTTTATCGAACCACGTATTATACAGTAATTTATTCTATGACCGTCTTATTTTGAGATACTGTTATATTAAATTGTACCTACATGGTACTTTGAAAGTGGTTTCTGACATTGAGAAGAATTTCCTTACAGAAAAACACAATAACACTGCCCGACCTGGGAATCGAATCCGCAGGACCTCATGCTAAGCAGTCTTAGGACCATTATAATAAAACAACTTTTAACCGGATTAATCGCGTGTATTATTGGTTTTTTGTTTTTCCTGACGTTTCGAACACTTTCCAGCGTTCGTGGTCGCAGTCCTCCTGCGACCACGAACGCTGCAAAGTGTTTACACGCGATTAATCCGGTTAAAAGTTGTTTTATTATAATGTGTAGTGATCGCGCAAACCTAAGATATTACTAGTCTTAGGACCATTCTACCAACTATTTGTAAATGTTTAATAGATTTTTTCGATTTTCGAAACCATTTTGGTTTTGCAATAGTTATGTGCGTAATGCAATTACGTTTTTCGCTCAAACGTATTATGGTTGGCTTTAAATTAAACGTTCGACCAGATTTTTTTATGGTGTGTGCGTTTAGAGAGAAAATCTTTCGAGCACACACGTCAAGAGCTGGTACATTTGTGTGTAGGCTATACAGGTTGTTATGTGTGGTATTAATTGTTGCATGCGAGAATCGAAGCTGAGACCTGTGACACAGAAGCAGATCTCTGATAATCGTGCGGTCAATATTTAGAATTGTTTGCATACATCAGTTCTTTATAATGTACGATCTAATTTACAGTAGCTACTGATAACGAGAAATATAAACATTATTGATTGTCTTGTACTAGCAAACGACATTACCCACACATCATGTTTTCCTCGATATTAACAGTAAAATGTATGAACTTAAATTAGTAAGTATTCCAAATTTTCATTCGTAATACAACATTAAAATTTTCTATGATCTAAGACACAAAAAACCCGAACAATAAAAAAATAATTTAAAAAAAAAGAGTTATCTTTCAAACGAATTAACGCATGCGTGGTGAATTTACTTTCCACAAAAATTATAATTTTAGTGTTCGCTACGCATGCGTTGATTCACTTAAAATCTTTTCTGTATTTGTTAAGGTAATCGTATCTATACAACATTTAATTAACTGCAGAATTGGTACAGGGACTGAATACAGCGAAGACGTAGGTAATTATTAAAAATGTGGAAGAAAAATTCGGAATAGTGACATAGAAATAATATAAGATAGTATTCTCACCTGAACTAAACACACTCGGCATGGCCACAACACTAGCACACACACAATACAACACAAACACACTCAACATTATTGTCTATGTAGTTGTAGCAACACCCATCCGTTCGTAGTTCTGAAACACAATACACACTATTATTATACATGCGTACAGCTGTACTGTACATCAATCGACATTATCTAAGTTTAAACGTAGTATATCTACGGTATGTTTTAAAAATATATTTTGATCACAACACATTACTAATTACTAAATAAAATAATATACATAAAATATTCATGAAAGTAAACATAGGTACTAATGAAATTTAATATGCACAATTTTTTGCCCAAATTACCGAAATTTTCCTCAAAATCTAGCAAATTTCTAAAATTTACAACATCATCATTCGCGAAAAGTGACGGGCGCCACAGCCCCCACTGTTGCCAGGGCCCCCTGTAATGCTATGGAAATTCCTATATTTTTTATTTTATTTGTTTTCTTTTTTTATGAAGTACCTACTCGTACCAGCTGGAAGATTTAGAGTCGGTAGAACGTAGACTGACGTGCTAAGAGGCTGATTTGAAGACAACTTATCACCAAAAAGTTTTTAAGCCTCGAATATCGCCTTAAAGTAGCATGTCTGTCTATTTCCTACCGGATACATTTCCATGAGTGTGCGCAGAAACTTCATAACCTTATTCATCCCCTCCCCCTTTTACTACAGGACTAGTATAAGGATAGCGTGTAGAAATTTCGAAAATTCGTTCGCAGTTATTTGGACCCATGTTCATGTTACGTAGGTACTCCCTCCCATCTACCGTGTTTCCTGAGAAATACTATATAGGCATATTAAAGGCCGGAGTGAATAGATTTCTTTTCGATCTACGTGCTTATCCTCGGCCACATCATCGCTTGCCATCAGGCGAATAGAAAAAAAAATCGAATTCAAAATTGAAATACATTTATTGTTTATAACGTCTCGAATCTCGATACTTAATAATACCTTCACGGATCAGACAGGGTTTAGTAACATACTGTATCATCAACCTCTTGCCCTTGTCCCAATTTATTTGGGGTAGGCGCAGCATGTATTCTTCTTCCATACATATCTACCAGTCGTCATCTCGTCAGTGACTGACTGACTGACTTTTCTTGCCAACACAATCCATCCATCGCTTCTTCGGTCTTCCTCTACATTCATACACAAAACGTCGTCACATGATCCTCATCCCTCCACATCACATGCCCATACCGTGCTAAACGATTTCCACACAACTTCTCAGTCACCAGGGCCACTCTCAGACTTCCTCTTATATGCTCATAACATACTGTATATAATATTAATTACGAACACAGGTCAGGGTTTTTATCTGGCTTCATCACGTGTACTATGATACACATCAGTCACTTCGCAAGATTCAAAGAGAGTATTTTCTTAAATTAATATTGATATTTTTTTAAGGTTAATAATAAGAAAGATTTTCATATATTGTTTTGAAATTAATGAAAATTTTAGAAGGAAATCGCTGTAGAAATTCGGTCAATGAATACTATCTACTATGTTGTTATTTAGTACACGTGACTCAAAGTCATAGTTATTGATAATTCTTATCTATAGAATATGGGTGGTATTTGTATAAATATTACTTGATGTTGAATAAATGTTTGTTTGTAAGGATAATTTGATTATGTAGCTTAATAAATTTTGTGAAGCTTTCACAAGAGCTTTCTTTTGAAATATAAAATGGTATCGATTCTCTCCGACTAAACCAAACATACGAGCTGACAGTAAGGGAATCGAATCCAGGGTCGCACGCTTCACAGT
Organism: Xylocampa areola; assembly: GCA_935421205.1. Classification (NCBI taxonomy): domain Eukaryota; kingdom Metazoa; phylum Arthropoda; class Insecta; order Lepidoptera; family Noctuidae; genus Xylocampa; species Xylocampa areola. The sequence continues at coordinate 7,526,639 of OW285219.1, read as the reverse complement.
TGCGCTTGCGACCACTAGACCAATGAGGTAGTTTTCATATAGACACTGTTAGTTAAAGACAACAATACTCTAAAAGTTTAGGTGGGCTACATGAGAATTGACGTCATTAGCAATGAGGCAGTTTTCGTTTTCCTTTTTATTATTGAAATCTAAATCACAGATAGATAACTACGTAACCAAACCTGCAGAGACAAGTAGTAATAATAAATAATTTATATTACACATGTGTATAATGTTTGTGTCGTGACTCTTCGTATCGTACGAAGATCATACGTCATTGTGACGCAGGAGATCAATATTATTATTATCTATACATTACAAATTACGATGTAGGTATAATCGTGCTTCAGATTTTTGTAAAAGGTACTGGCTTCTGTGGTCCATATTATGTGTCGTCAATGTTCCCGAGTTTTTTCTAGGTATCTGACATGGCTTTACACACCATAGAGAATATCTCTCAGGTGTGCTGGTTTCCTCACGATGTTTTCCTTCAGCGTTTTAAGCAAGTGATTATTAATTTATAATACGCACATGACTTCGAAAAGTTAGTGGTGCGTGCCTTGCATTCGAACTTGCGACCTTTGAGTTGTCAGTCCACCAGTCATAATACTAGGCTGTGATATGAAAATTTGTTATTTAAAATTAAGAGTCTATCTAAGCTAAGTTAAATATTTTGAACTTTTCTTGGTATTATGTCATATTTAAGATTAAGTATAGACGGGCTACTTGGTCTAGGACGTAAGCGTGGCTGCTGAACGAGAAGTCCAGAGTTCGATTACCGTGTCAGGCAGTTTTATAGAGTCTTTCTGTTAGGAAATTCTCAGTGGCAGATGGTAATTTGGAATTTTTCCCGGTTGATGGCAATAGACTCGAATCACTTTCTAGTAATAGGTTTACACTTAGTTATTTTTAAATTAATTTATCACAAGAGCTTATAACCGTGTCAGGCAGTTTTATAACTATTGAACATTTATGAAAATTCCATTATTGAAAATATTCTTGGTTCAATTTAAACGGACATTAAAAAATTTGGCTAGCAATATTTTTTATTTTAACCCAATAACAAATAACATGAAACGTTCTCCGCGTAAACAATTTTAATAACGGACAATATGAGATGTAAAGTTTTTAAAACATTTTTACTCGACTGCTCTAAAAAAGGAGTGTTATGTATGTATGTTAGTGAGTTTCTTTATTCCACCGTAACTTCTAAACGCCTGAACCAATTTAGATGTATGATATATTGATAGAATTCGTACATTATCCTAGCTAACATAGGGTAGGATAATGTACGAATTCCAGTTCTATTCTATTCTATTAAAATAGTTTACGCGGAGAACGTTTATTGTTGTTTTTGGTGAAAGTAAAAATATGCATTCAGTTAAATTTTTAAGTGTCCATTTAACTTAACAGAAACAAAATTAAATACAGCATTTTCTAAATGGCTGCTTGTCATATGGATGCATTTGTTTTTATATTCTTGAAAAAGCAATACCTAGTTTGTGAAATAATGAAACGTTGATACGTTACAGTTACAACATTACAGATCCTTATAAAATCCATTAAAGCATGCGTAGAGAAATCTAAAGTTATACCCACGCTTTTGTTGAAAGAAAAATACGGTCGTAGAGTATCTGGAGTTTCATCCAGGGGTGCAGGTAATAATCTTGTTTACGACCTTAATTAAAGTTCTTTCCAAATATTACAGGTATAATTTTATATCAATTATTGTTCACCGGTTACTGCTTACGTGCACTTTTCGATGTCACGAGTCAAACTCTTGTCATTGCCGCAAGCTCAACTCATGACTAAGGGCTCCGTTCGAGTTCGAAACTATTCGGGCAATCCCGAAAAATGCACGTGTGTAGTACAGTAACCGGTGAACAATAATTGATATGAATATGTCTCGCGAAAGTTTTTATACAAAAATATATAATTTAATATTAAATTATATGCTTTTGTATTAAAATGTATGTCTTTCTTTTCTTATTTATTGTTCAACGGTTATTACTCACGTGCATTCTTCTAGATAGTCCGACTGTTTCAAACTCGAACGGAGCCTTTAGTCACGAGCTGAGCTCGCGGTGATGTCGCGAGTCAGACTCTCTTTCTTAGTCTCTTTCTTTAGTCTTTCTTATATATTAAACCTAAATATGTTATATTAGTTTTCAGACATGGTCATCTCTAAAAACTTTTAAGTTTATGATGAGTAAAATGTACTTCCTAAAGTGTAAATGTTTACATTTCTTAAAGCAAACATTTTCGAATCTCGCTTTAGTTTTGTTTAGTGCATTTTCACCTTTATAATAAATACTAATATGTTAATAAAAGCAGTATGGCAGGTGCCTTGTATAACTGATACAATAATACAAATATATGCATCATAAATAATATGAGAATAAAGATTATGTAGGTATTTTATCTAAGATATCAGTGGCTGCTGAGAATGTCATATATTATCCTAATATTTTAATCTTATCAATTTTTATTACCTACTACCGAAACCCGGCCACGTTCGCTATAGTTCATTCTGATATCAGTTATTGGGGAAACACTTGGAAATTTCCGTACCCAGAGGCTTTGGAATAAAAAACTTTATAAAACACACTCATAGAAATGCAATACTGTAAAATTCATAAATAAATCAATCCATCGACTACTTCTTGAGGTTTGCGGACACAAACACACGGAAACTGATTTTATTTTTCTGCCCGGATCAGGTAATAAAAAATAATGTATCAATTATAACTCACCTCTTTCCAATTCCAACGTATCACTTAAACACTTTTCACACCAGAAATTATCCTTATACTTTATTTTACCTATCTTTTTATATAATAATTTATACCCATACGTCCGTAAGGTGACGTGCTATACAAATGTATAATTCTCCCTATACGGTTCTTTATATATCTATTTCCTCGCAAAGGTGATTCCCCTGAGCACGTTCAGAAACAGCGGTCAAATTGACAGTAAATGGTTCCGCTCTTTTTTTGGAAAAGTATTCAGTATGACGCTCTATTATATGACCATTAGGTTTTGCATAAATATCCGTATTATGATCCGATAATTTGTCTGTTTGTTTGTTACGGCTTGACGACTTACCAGCTAAACTGGTTTCAATGAAATTTGGTACGACGCATAAACATGAACGTGCCATCCTCAGCCACACCGTCGCTTACCATCATGCGAGATGGTGGCCAAACGTAGGAAAATGCATTTTTGAAAATGTAAAATTGTGTTTACCTAAATTGTTCCAAATAAACGTTTTTATTTATATATTTTTGACAAAAAGAAATCTACTCGAGAGACGGAGATGGAAATAGAATTTTGAATACCTAGCCCAAAAAAAACAGCCTTTGGTAGAAAATTTCTCTAGATGATTACTATTAATAATTTGGTACACTGTAGCTGACGAATCCGCGCCTGAGGACCAGTTAAAATTAAACAATTAAGTAGGTAGCTATGGTAATTTGTTTTAAAGATCATTAGTTAAATAGTCGTGCTCATGAAGCTAGACGTATTTGTTTAGAATTGAGAGAATTTAGTGTTAACACTTCATTTGTAATGATAGGTAGTGGTGTTATGTTATTTACCTAATAATGCCTACCTACGTTTTCTTTATTGTTTTCTAAATGAGCGCACATTGTGGTGACCGAGTGGCAACGTCTTCTTGAGCCACAGACTTTGCATTAAAACTAGGCATACTTACAGTCAACCGCACATTCATGGTAAGAATTTGACGTTGACAGCGCCTTCATGTCCTAGTAGTAAGGACACTAAGGATCGGTTGCTTCAACATAAGATTAACCGTAACCGACGTGTTACTTTAATAATATTGACAGTCATTTTTTTTTTTGTTCCTCGTTTGGCTACTCTCTATGTAAATTCTGTCAAAATGACACAGTAACATGTCGGTTAAGGTTGAAGTTGGTGCAACTGAGCCTTAGTATTTAACTGTTACCACTGATGTGCGGTAGACCGTACCAATGTCACCTGTTCTTTAGTTTATCTAAGACTAGCTGTTTCTGTGGTTTTACCCGCTTTTTATCTTTTTGCTCGGCACATAAGGGCCGTAGCATTTTTCAAATCCGACTGGTAGTTTCAGAGATTAGCGCGTTTAAACAAACAAACTTTTCCACTTTATTAGTATATAGATTTAGATATCTATCGCAGACTTATGGTCAAGGCAAATTTCGTGAGGAAACCAGGATATAATAGACTGAAATCTAGCTAAAAACTAGCGTTGTAATTGCTCATTCCTTTTCGTTATAAAAGGGCTTACCCTGCAGTAGGACACTTACGGGTTGTTTGTTATCTATGTAATATGTTGCTCTGTCTGCATTTTTCAACTTTGAATGTTCGGTAGCGTTCAATTCGTAGTATTCCTCTTATAGAATGGTTGATGAACAACCTCATGAGGACACCAGAATATGAATTATTAGTAGATATTAACAATTTGTCTTTTTAATTATTCTATAACTTACCTATTGATTCTTTTGGTTATTACGTTATTTCGTTAAGAAGATCTCAGTAGCAGCCAGCTGGAAGTCCGAATTCATTAATGTTGCCCGTTTAATGGCACTAGGCTCACCACCTTAGAGCATTTAACCAATGCTCAAAGCCTTTGTGAAATGTGTATAGACCTGTAGATCTATCTTTGAGGAATATACGCATGATGCAATATCTATATTTATGGATTTTAGGTCCAAAACTGCCCAGGGTGTAGAGCAGTCTATGATTCAATAGTTACAATAATAAACAGGTCTTCAACACTGTTCTCTAGTAAAAATAATCGCTCATATATTAGTGCTATCATTTTATTAAAACAATGGCACATTACAATCTATCTCTGTCATACTTGTGATATTATTTAACACATAGTTCAATGACCTCAAGCTAAAGCTGTGTGTACACTAACATATCTTACTCATAAAGGGTCGGAGGATTCAAAAGATTGTTTACGGTATTCTGAAACTGCAAGCGTGAATCATTGAAACCGTAAATCGTGATGCCTAATTTTGATTGTTACAATTTTCAATTGAAAAGGTACTTTAAAATCGTATTTATGTATTGTTTTTCAGATTATTTCAGCTGCCTCGTTGGTCCAGTGGGCCCAAGCGGGACTGCTGACCTCAGCTAAGTGGATCGGGCATAGATCTCAGTAGCAGCCCTAAGTTTGGAATAGTGCCCGGTAATGGGCCGTGCGCATGGGCATGGGACTAAATAACAGCACTGTGGAAACGTGGTTGTACAGTTGACTACACCTCTACCTACCCCTTCAGGGAATATAGGCGTGGCGCTATGTTATGATGATAAGTTATTGTTTCAGGAAACTGCAATAGCTATAGTCGACCATATCGTGGTGAATGTAATTGCGTTCCCGGACCCCGGTAAAGTTAGGCAAATAAGCAGTGCCTACCTCAAAATAATTACCTAAATGCAACCTATATTTCAGTTTACTATAACTGTATAATATACAGATATAGTAAACTGGGTATATTATACAGATAGGTATAGTAGACTGTGATATAGGTTACATTTAGGTAATTCTTTTGAGGTACAGGTAGGCACTGCTTATTTGCCTATATGCAATGCACGCCACTGCCGTGTGGTTTTAGTGTGTGGATTTAATCGGTAGGAGGCCGGCACAGCGTCCATGGTGGATTTTCCACACCTAAAAATAAGGAACCTATAGCTGACTTAGAAATAGCGCCAAAAATTTTTGAAAACATTTATTTATTACGTGCGAACCGAGAACAATTATTTGTACAAATAAATCTTTGCTATGCATTAACGCATGCATAGCCAACTCTAAATTTATACATTTTTGTAGAAAGAAATATCCGGTCTGGGAGGCGCAGGTTCGAATCCTGCTCACATCAGTATTTTTCTTCCCACAACAATTTATAACTTTAAAAATAATATGTTCGCGATCCAATGTTCGGCTTCCGAACAAATGCTAAATGTGGAAAAGCTTTCAATAGCTTATCCCAGTCGAGTGGACGTCGTACGATTACTTAATGTTACATATTATTGAGATAGTCTTGCTGGGGAATATCAGAATTTCTCCGTCATTAAGAAGAGAACTTATGGTTCAGAAAACTGAAGCTGCCTGCCGATTTTTGTGTTTCATAACAGTGAACAAGGTTACTAGTGTTCTTTGGCGAAGCTTCGGGTTTGCAGTAGGGGGGAACAGTTGTTGTCCCCTATAATGCTAGCGCAGCGATTCTTCTATCAGGGTCAGAAACGCGCGGTAGATTTCCCTAACGTTACAAGCATCCATGAGCTACGGTAATCGCTTACCATCAAGCGGGTTTTACGCTTGTTTACCACCTTAACTGTATATATATAAAAATCATTAAAACACTAATAAACCTGACTGCACTGAAAAGAGGGAAACAAGATTAAAAAGAGAAACAAATATAATTTTTTTCATAAAAATTATAACATGCTGTGGGAGGCATTTAGGATGTAACGAACCTCGGCCGTAAAATACGCCTTCGACTGCAACCCTTCCGTCTGAGGCAGTCGGGTAAAAACTCGTGGAACTTGTCCCTCCGTCACATCATCTAGCAGATGGTCATCTGGTGGATCATCGGTATGAAAGATAGAATGAATACTCGGAGTATTAAAATGATGGTATTCATCTTACGAATCACGTGGTCGCTGAAATAATTGACCGGAAACATTTGAGTGTTTATAGATAATGATGATGATGCTGTTGCTGATGCAATGCATTTCTGTGTCATCTGTCACGTTATCTACGTCATTATGTTATCTATGTCATCAAGTTCGTGATATCAATTTTTTCCATAAAATAGCACGAAGCATTCTTATGATTACTTTACATAGCTACGTATTTTGTGATATTTTACAAACCAAATTGTTAATAGTCTTTTTTATGGCATTATTATTCTCGTGCGCAACATAAACAACATCGTATAGTTATCAATTACTGCTTCTCAGGCGTTCTTTTGGCGGTCAATTAAAACTAAATTCTATAAAGAATAATTAAGCACAAAAAACTAAGTTTTTTATTTCAATATTTAATGGCAAATACATCACAATAAATTACAACAAGAGTATTTTTACATCAATAATTATTTTTAGATGCCATGATGAAAACGAACAAACTTGCAAATTGAAGCCTCTTCCAGCAATAGGCTGATAAACTTAAGTCGATAGTTTAATACTAGCAACTGTAGTCGTAACAGTCATATTTGTCAAGTCCACTTTTCCAGGAACGAAATGGTCCCAGGTAGAGATTTCCTGAGAGAGGGCACCTCCCGGGCACTCGGTCGACATGAACTGGTTATGCCCGACGAGTTTGTAGTCAGGGCTAATCTTGCCGAGTCTTATCCCCTGTGCTATGAGAGCTTTGGCAGTTTCCAGCTGTTCGATCGGAGGCAGTTCCACTGTAATCAGAAAGAAACGTTTAGAACGTTCTAAGTGTTAATTTTCATTTCCTACAATTTCCACATTGTAGCAGTGATAGCTTAGTGGTATGACTTTGGGTATGACCGTTGGACTGACAAGTCAAAGGTTGCAAGTTCGAATCCAAGGCACGCACCACTGACTAGTCGAAGTCATGTGCGTATTATAAATTAATGATCACTTGCTTAAAACGGTGAAGGAAAAACATCGTGAGGAAACCAGCACATCTGAGAGATATTCTCGATAGTATGCAAAGTCATGTCAGGACCTACTGGTGGTTTAAACTCTGACACTAGGCTGTTCATCAACCACACGATAAGAAGAAGATTTCCTAAAAAAAAAAAACTGTCGAAAATAACATGTTGTGTATGTTATTTTTCATAATTATCTAAAATTTATATTGTTGGGTTGCATTGCAAAATGTTTTGATTACAACCGGCAGCACATTTCAAAAATTTATAATTATTAAAAGAAGATGCGGCAATTTAATTTCCCGACCCAGAGTATGTTATGTACGTACCCACAACAGAATCAAAAGCCATTCATTCAAATTAGGCTATATTATAATATTACTTATAGGCATTCCACAAAGGTACTAAGGAGAAATTCTATGTGACATAACGATGGGTTATCTTAGAGCGGAGGGAGCGGAGGACTACTATACGAAAAAACTAAGTTGTAAGAATGAAATAAATAGAATTTGATTTATAAATTTTTGTGGAAAGAAAAATATGGTCGTGAGCTGGATTCGAACCTCCGCCTCCCGGATAAATACACTCCCAGATAAAGGCGCTCTGACCGCTTAGCCGTCTCGATCTCTGCTCACTACCCCAAATTCATTTTCCACATTTAATACGTTTTTTGGTGACGTCATTGCCCCTTTACAGGAAATCAGTCTGTTCAGTCCCTTCTCGGTTCTCGGTTCGGTCCCTTCGGGCATCTATTCAGTCCCTTTACAGGAAAACTCAACCGACCGAATAACTTTGCAGTTAATACTATGTCCTGCAGATGCAATAACCTTAACAAATATAGATAAATCTTTGAAAAGCATTAACGCATGCATATGTAACTCTAAAGGGTCTCCCTTTAGAGTTAGCTATGCATGCGTTAATGCTTTTAAAAGATTTATCTGTAGGTAACATTTGATTAGTTCTCGTCGCTACCTACCTCTCCAGTCTCCTATGAGGCAGATGCCGATGCTGTGGCTGTTGGCGCTACCAGCGTGGATGCCCGTGGTGTCCCAGCCGCGACCCTCATAAGCTCCTCCCTCACTGCCGACGCAGAAACTAGAGGTATACGGACAATCGATTGTTATTCAAATATTAATTATTGTTCACCGGTTACTACTCACGTGCATTTTTCAGGAGTTTGACTCGCGACATCACCGCGGGCTCAGCTCATGACTAAGGGCTCCGTTCAAGTTCGAAACTAGTCGGGCAATCCCGAAAAATGCACGTGAGTAGTAACCGGTGAACAATCATCAATATATGCAATATACCTCAGGACAGTAATTAAAATATGTATGAGTTCGCTAAGAAAGGATAAAGCATTCATTTAAGAAGTTATTCAGTGGCTGGCCAGTCAAAGTTCGGTGGTTTGAGTGCAAGGCAAGCGCCACAGACTCTTCGTAGCCTTAAGCATATTTTAAATTAAATTAGCACAACTGAAAGATGTTCTCGGTAGCCTACAAGTGGTTTAAACTCTGACACGGCTTTTCATTAATAATACGATAAGAAAAATACAGTAATAATGATTTCATCATCATCAACACTGACAAGTCCACTGCTAGATATAAGCTTCTTCGAATATACACTATAACACCCCGTTCTACACCTTCTACATTAAATACTCGAAGACCTCTTCAGGTCATCGGTTCATTTAAGCAATCATGCATGAAGAAATTTCTAAAAAGCGACAGCTTTCACGATTCTAGTTTCAGATGATTATACTAATACTAACACATTAGAATTGCATTATAGGTTCCTATGTAGATACATCATAGAATAAATTTTGTTGCCGAAACCTACCCATGATTATAAATAGATGAGCAAAGACCTTCGTCAAGAAATTTTTGGTTCTATAAGGATTTTTACAGTGGCAGCATGAAACTAGTTGCCTGCGAATCCTTCTGAAATAAAACCTATGTCGTATTCTCGTTACAGATTCTGCAAAGAACATACAGAGAATTCAGAACTGTAAAGTTTTATCAAAATCCGATCGCAATTCTTGAGTGGTTGAGTAAGAAACATTCATTCATAAATTCATCATCATAAAGTTTAGCATTTTTATTATTAGTAGGATTATTATGCATTTTAGAAGTATATTTAACCCGGTCTAGATCACGTTTTTAGTATAAAAAGGCTTCTTTGATACCTCTTTTGTTTCCTGACGTTTCAACCAAATTACACCGCCCGTGGTCACATGGTTGACATGCATTGAAATGCATCCACAAACATGACATTGGACTTTAAAATTAGGACCACTATTTCAATTAGAAGTGGTCCTAATGTTAAAGTATGATATAAATATAGTTAGTATACAACCTGCATTCATATAACATGATTGCCTTCATTAGTGCATTTATAAAGCGCTAAAAATAGATCTAAAACAACGTGACCATGGTTTTAGCTAAAGATAACTTTTTACCTCGCAACCGGTTTGCACAAAACTTCTTATTTAATTTTTATGTAAACTCGGACTCTGGCACGAATTGTCAGGTGGTTCCCCGCAGGTATTTAGTTTATTTTGTAAGTACATGACATATTTTTCTGGTTTAAAATAACATTTATAATAAACTCATTATACCTACGTCATATTGTTATCAAGGACATTTTTATAAACACCATATCTCGTAAGTTTTTATTTAAGGGGCTGGTTGGTAAATTCAATTTGGTACAAGCATGTGAGGGGAGTCTGAAACCAATGATCGAGAAGTTCTGAAGAAAGTTGAATAAACGAAGACCAGGAAAACGATGGATGGATAGTGCGAAAGACGCTATGGCTATATGTATGGAAGTGACTACCAAGTACCAATGTGACGGCTGATATTGATAGATGGATGAAAAAGACATGCTGCGCCGACCCCAAATATATTGGGATAAGTGCAGGAGAATAATGATGAGAATTAATATCATGTCAGTTAGGACAGATCAGCTCAAAACAGTTGTGGCTCTTTCCGCAAAAGGCCATCCCAGACTTATCTCTACGTAGGTACACTGTTAATAATGTTGAGCATAAAACGATATCCGGACTTTAAAAGATACGTTGGCCTTTGAGTTTGTTTCGGCATTTCTTCTCAGATATATGTTTCAACCATCAAGTTTAAAATAATACTTTGACTTGTAAACATGTCTTTATCAGATGTATTTACAGAAATAATTAACATTGTTCGTGCGATTACCTGTCAATATATGTATGTACTGCAGCTAAAACTTATCTGATCCTACACGTAACTATGTAGGTATCTACATATAACTATACTTAATGGTCGCCCACTGACCGAAATTAAACCATAATTCATAAAAAAAAACTTTATTATGGTTATATTGTCAAAGATATATGTGTGTGTGTGTGTGTGTGTGAGAGTGTGTGTATGTGTGTAAGTGTGTTTGTGTGTGTCAAACGTATGGTAGGGTGTGTATTTTATTAATTTAATGTCATTCTGATGCATAAAAGTATTGGCTTTCTGCACTGCTTCTCCATAAAAACATTAACTGTGCGAAATTTAATATTCCTCTGTCCGCGTAATTCTCGTAAAAAGGGGTACAAAGTTTTTGCTTCACGTATTAATAATATACCTAATGATGATGTTTATGAGTCGGGTGTGTAAAGTAAGTAGCATCTCTATGCCTTATCTGTAATACCTACAGGGACTCGCTGGAGGCGTGGTTTTGATGCGATGACGTCACGTTCCACGGTATGTTTGACCAATCGACCTTAATATTTGTTTATCATCACGACTTTACAAACTGCCAACCGCACGTTCATAGCAATAATTTAATGACAACAGCACCTTTATGGCGTAGCAGTAAGGATGGTTTTTCGTTTTTGACCGTACCTACCTATCCATGCTATTCTAAGTTTGTAAGGATGAATGGATGGATGGATGTTTGTTACTCTTTCATGCAATAACTATCGAATGGATTTGGATGAAATTTGGCACACAGTTAGTTCTTAATCTAGATTAACACACTGGATACTTTTTATCCGGCTGGATTTAATTCTGAAGTCCACGCGGACGAAGTCACGGACAAAACTTATACATTTATTTGAATCGTTCCAGCAATTCTTTTTTAACCCATAGATCGATAGAACTGCGTATGAGATCCCGTATTTCTTCGAATGTGACTCATTTAATAAATAATGAATTAATTTTGATTAGCGGTGCTTCCCTCGACCCTCCGATACTAAAAGAATTATAAAAAAAAAAATTTTAGTCACTCTAAAGATTAAATAGATTGTGACGTGATCATCATTTCATACTGAGACCCCTCCGTGCCTCGGAGAGCACGTTAAGCCATCGGTCCCGGTTAACAAATTGTGATCTATGACAGCAGATACGGGTAGTCAGGGGCCCGAAAGTCTGACAGCCAGTCATACCACGAGATATCGTGTTACCCAGTAATTGGGTTGTGGAGGTCAGATAGGCAGTCGCTCCATATAAAATACTGGTATTAAGCTGCATCCGGTTTGTCTGGAAGCTGACCCCAATGTGATTGGGAAAAGGCAAGGCAGATATATTCAATATAAGTTTTTAATTAACATATTAAATAATTTTTACCCAACTATCATTTATAGTTATTGAGTACTAAATTAAGCTTAGTATAATTTATCATAGAAAAATAAACGTAGTTCCTTTTTATTAACCGAGTTCCAAAAAAGGAGGAGGTTTCTCAATTCGACCGTATATATTTTTTTAACTACACCAATGAATGATTTTGAACGATTACATGTTGAAGAAACGTTTATGTTGACTCAACGAAAATGTTCGCATTTTGTAGTTAATGACATATTGTTTTTCGAAACTGATAATCCTATTAGCAAATTAAAAAATCGCCTTATAGCTTACTTGATTCAAATCCCGCTTGCAGTCATATTATTTAAGTCATAGTAATTATAATTAGAGCACAGTTCATATTGTCAGTCATTGTTTTCCTGCATTATTAACTATTTTATATTGTCTACGTAAAATATGTTATTTAACTATTCATATGAATAATAGGACATTAATGATTTTATTTTGCGTTGTAAATGTAGGAAAAAATATATTTATCCTCTATGTCAACCGGAAGGACATTGAAGAACTATGTATATTAATATTTTGAAATGGCAAGCAATAAGCGGATATAATAAAAAAGTAGTTTACAGAATAAACATGACCTTCCATGAATAAACATTATCCTTAATATTTTGTAGACGTAACTCCTGAGTAAAGAAACTTTACTCATATGGTACGTCCATATGAGTAAAGTTTCTTTTATATATTGTTAGCAGAGTGGTTATAGATCCGTTTGTTTTTTAATGCAAGGCTTTGGGTTCTACCTAGGGATATAAGTATCTTACGTTATAAATACAGTTTAATTCTTTGTAATTGTGAGTAGGTATGTTTTGTATGCAGTTGATGAATTGTGTTTTAATAGAACAGGGCAAGGCCCCCTTCGTTCACTTTACTTGTACTAAATAGTTAAATAATATTAAAGTATTAACTAATTCGATAGGCATAAAATTCCTTCGGGGGACTTCGGGCTTCGTTATTGTGATGTGATGCTCCTTGTTAAACACTAGTTTTGTACTTGCGAAAGAAGGCGCGCCTGGCGCCGTAGAGCACTAGATTATCTCCGACGAGATAAATCTTTGAAAAGTATTAACGCATGCTTAGCGAACTCTAAATTTATAATTTATTGTGTAGCTTGCGAGTGGAGGAGTGAATTTGGGAGGGTTTTAACCCATTACAACTTACTTGTAACCAATGTCTCCCCATCCCAGACCGTTATGGTAATTCTGCATCGAGCGCATCTTGGTCGCGCAGTCTTCTAACGAGTTGCACGCTGCTGGTATGTACGTGTGGTGAATCACCACGTATGGTACTGGCAGCTTCAGAGGTCGCACGTCTGCTGGTGGTAAGCCATGCCACCCAGCTCTGCTGTAGAAAATGAAGGGGTACGAAGGACCTAAAAGGAAGTACATAGTTACACCTGTATTCCTCAAAGGAGTAGGCAGAGATGTACATAGTTGTACACCCATATTTCACCGATCTTATTGGCCGGGCACAATTCCAAACTCCTGGCAGCTACTGAGAATTTCCTAACAGAAAAACTCAATAACAGTTTGCGCGACCCGGGAATCGAACCCGAGACCTCAAGCTCAGGAGTCGCGCTTAGGTGGTCCTCATTCTAGACCAACGAGGCAGTTGAGGTAGGTACTTGTTTAATTCTAAAAGTCACCAAAGAGAAAAGAGAATCAAATAAAATTTAGGTATAAATAACATGTATTTTAGGTACAATCTTAACACTGTATTCGGTAGATATTACGTTCTTGCGTTTATCCTCGCAGTAGCCAAATTAAACGGGCAACCCTTACATACTTCAAATCTATATTAATCTTTTGAAATGGCAATCAATGAAATTAATTTGGTAGATTCGTTTCGATTTGTTCATCAAATATAAAAACTGAATCGGAAACACATGTAATAATATTACAAAACTTACGTCTCAATACAAATCTCGGCGACGCGTACACAGATAAACTCAAAAAAAGAACAGTAACAATCACTTTAATAGACGCCATATTGTGTGAATGAAATCGAACAAAAATAAACTCCACGATTGAATTGGTTAGGTAGTATTTATAGCAAGCTAGACTCGTGGTCCAGTGAGCTGCGCGTGCGCACCCATTATTTATAAGATACGTCTTGATCCCGCGGTACTTTCCCCTAAGGTTCACAGATAAGGTATTTGTCATGAAACTACTCTTGTTATGACGAGTTATTGGAAACATACTTGATACTTTTCGGAATTCGGGACTCCAAACATTATATTGTCAATATTATGAATGGTATTTCGCGTAATGTTGATTCAGGCCTACTGGTTGAATAAGGAAAATATGAATTAGTTTTTTTTATATTCGGGTCATTGTTTGTGCTTATGCGGCAGATTAAGTATACCTATTTGAAAGCCTTCAGGAATTGCTTTTAGTACCTACTGAAAGAATTACTGAAATGCCCGAGTGGACTTAAAAATTTTGGAATCAAATCATTTATTCCAATAAGAACATTTAAAGGTTCTTTTGATAGTCAAGAAATGCCAAGTTCCCAAATGTAGATTCCTATGGAGAAGAACGGGTAACAAACTCCATAGTTAAGTACGTGTTTTAAAATCAAAATTTTCAATTTCAAATTTGCAATTACCCATTTAATTGATTTTCTTTTCAAATAGGCCTAGCTCTGGAAATTACAACTAAATATATTTTTTTAGTTAATAAAAGGTCACTTATGAGGCTCATTTAAACCATGGTCACTGTCGAGGAATAAGTTTATCCTAAACCTTAGAAAATTACACATAACCTGCTTCTGGGAACGAACGGTACCCACAGTACCCACTCTTTTTAGGGAACCCATTAGGGATGCCACCTGTAGGCATCACCCACGTTATATTAAGTTCATAATACTTGAATCTTAACATGGTCCAAAGAACATTGACCTGTTTCAATAACATACTAAAGGTTCAACGTTTGGTAAGGGGGTAGAACATGCCAGTTACCTACAGTTTAATTAATAACTCCTACACGTGTGCCTTTCAACTCGTGCCCTCATACAATGCATTACATACTGTCCTTAGGTCTGTAGATAGAGTATTATGGTCCTAATTTGATTAGGTAATTTTCTTTTAAGTGATTAATACCTATATAAGTCAATTACATTATGTTGTATCGATAATTAAATTGAAATAAAAATAACACTCCTCTTTAAGCAGCCAGACAAATAATGCTACAATAACAGCAAACATTAAGAAAAAAAAGTGTCGTAGAATTTCATCACTTACACATTAACCTCATAAAAAACCTAATTAATTAGAACTCCATTACATAGTACATAGGTACTAGTTACGCCTGTAGCCTTACATAATTACTTTATATTTATGTGTGGAAAATCCTTCTTGGACGCTATGCCGGACTCCTACCAACTAAAACGATCCTCCACAAACCTTTACCGGAGTTCCAGGATCGTAGCTGCATTCACCGCGACATTACATAATTACCTTGCACATGCGCTTAATTACTGGTAATCTCACCACGTCATGTTGTTTATTGTACTTAAATTATACCTACAGCAGCATAGACGTCGAACATTTTTGATACTACAGCAGTTAATTTACTAGTTCTGAGCAAGTGCCTTTTTATACGTTTTCGAGAATTGTTTCTATTTATAGCCCGGTTAGTGGAGTGCGATAGTAGGATAACATCAGAACCTGGTGCATGGATAACATTTGGTGTGACATAGCTACATCGAAAGAGACCGTATCGGTGGCGGTTACCACCAACAACAGCATTCCCAAAGAGTGTTGACGTCAGGTAGGCGGCCATAAAACATAGCCAAAACTTTAGCAGCATGCCAGATATATGCTGCGCCGACCCTAAATTAAATTGGGATGTTTCTGTTTAGTTGCATCCAGTCCATAACTGTCTCATCCGCGGGTTGGCGACTTCTGATCGTCAGGTCCGGGTTTCCTCACGATATTTTCGTTTACTGTATGCCTGTTAGGTACCACAGTCACAGACTTACGGTGAAGCAAAATATCGTGAGGAAACCTAGGCTTAATAGTCTGAAATCGCTAACTCACATTGAGCTAGCGTGGTTGCTTTGCCTTGCCTAGCATTGGGACAGTAATGAGATGGTTATGTTAAAGATATATCTATGTACGTTTGACATGTCTTAGATTAAATAAGAAAGTACATATTACAATGGAAAAGTCACATTGTTCCATGCCAGGTTTGAACCCACAGCCTCTGTCTCAAGAGAGTCTCTATTTAGATACAGCCTAGTTTTTTTCTTTTCTAATGGCTATACTATTTTCCCAAATAGAACATATTAAAACTGAATAGGTAACTATAAGCCGTGTCCAAGTCCAGTGTCTTAATATACTCCTGACCGAATCCCCAGTCACGACGGCTTATCTACACGGACATTAGCCAAGTACGTAGGAGATATTATAGTGCACAAGTTTCTGCGCAAACACGGGTGCACTCCCTCTTTCTTCACTCTCATAGTCCGATGGGACGGCAATCCGACACGACCGGAGAGGATCAGACGGTTTTATGGGCTGTTCGAACGCGCGCGAGAGTATTACATGATGAACTTCCTAACTCCGGGCTGCTACTGAAAATTTCCTAACAGTAAAACCCAATAACACTATGCCCGACCTGGGAATCGAACCCAGGACCTTATGCTCAGCTACTGCTGTTGGGGCCGCTAGACCAATGAGTCAGTTGACGATAGTCATACACTTCAAATGTATGAAAATTTATAAAGACAAGCAGAAAAATATCAATGCCACTGCCAGACCCCGAAATCGATTCCAGGACTTCGCACTTGCAAGCTAAGCATACGTCGACTAGACCAGGCAATTGATGCTCCACAAAAAACCAGTGACCACGTCGGTAGTACATACATACACTACCTTTTTTACTTTATCAGTTTTCAAACTAAAAAAAAAAACAAATATAAACAATTACAGTTAATGTATTAATGACACAATACAATTTAAGCTAAATCACAGTGTTGTTTTGGTATCAATTGATCCAAGAATGTTCCTATTTGGCACAATTCATATCTACATAATTAACAATATGAAACAATTTGTAAATTATTATAACATTTGATACAAAATACAGCAATCACATTGTGTGTACAAATTTGTCCTTAAATATAAAGTGAATACAGTACAGTATGGCCGACGTGTCTAGGCCACCCTGAATATAGGCTTTCCAAACTTTCCCGCACCCCATTCCCATAATTTGATTCGGTTGCTGCCAAAATATTCTATCTGCGCAGTCATACGACTTCACAAAGGCAAATCATATCTAATGCATTATAAACTTCGTTTCATATACATACGATAAAACATTCGTTTACAGGCAACTGTTTTGAAGTTCTGGTTGATCTATAATTTTTTACCAGAATTAACCAGATCGCTGCTGGATGACCTAGTTAATTTTCGTTTCAGGCACAATTTTACGTCACGTCAGCGATACTGCACCGACCCTCATTTCGATACAAAATAGTTCTAAATCGTTATGTTTTTCCGACAGATTTTAATATCATAATACTTTCTTAAACTACACTGATGGTACGAAATGTTCCCAAGTAGAGATTTCATTGAATAGCGCTTGGCCAGGACACTCGGTCGCTGCGGCCTGCCTGTGACCTATCAGCTTGTAGTTTGGACTAATGTAGCCAAGTTCCACTCCAGCGGCTATCAGATCCTTGAGTGACTGAATTTGAGCAGCTGGGGGAAGTTTTGCTGCAAAAAACAAAATATGTTAAGATAGAAGACAGACAACCTCAAATGGAGGTAGATAGAATGTATTGGGCCAATAACAGATATTACTCTATGTTTGCGCAAAAATAATTCCCGTAAAATCTTCATGGCCGACTTTTGAGGATGATTCAAAATGTTTTATTATAAATCACTACACACAAGTGTCTTTCACAAAGGAAAGCCAATGCCAATCATTACATAGCCTTTTGTAATATTATAAAGCCGAAGAGCTTTTCGTTTGTTTAAACGCGTCGTTCCATATGGAACAAACGGTCAGATTAAAAAATTCTGTATTCTGCAGTTTTTGAGGTATAGTATAGGCTATCTAACATTCGGCTACACCTTTAGTAAGTAATTAAAATATAATTGTACGTGGGTGAAACCGCAGCGCACAAATAGCTATTGATAAAATCAAAAGATTGTCACTTACAAACAAAATCACCAATCAGGACAATGCCGATACTTTTAACGTTGTATCCAATTGCGTGAGCGCCGACCGCCTGCCAGCCTCGACCTTCAAAGACTGAGCCCTCGCCGCCCACACCGAAACTGAACAGACACGAGATTTTTATATATTAGATTTATTACTAATTATAATGAATTTATATACACAGTCGTCTAAATACACACAATTGAAACAATACAAACATATATACACACATTTTCACAACAGCATCCACTGTTGGCATCCGTGGAGCATTTGTACAGGTTCAATACGAAAACGAGCGCATAGTAAGTGGATCCTCCTACTTGGCATTACGCTGATCTGGATACCTATTTGGTCCAGCAGTGAGACACACTCACGCAAAATGTTTTTTTTTTTTTATTTCCTTACCTGCTAGTGGCTTTTTTTGTCTTTAGGGTTCCGTGCCTCAAAAGGAAAAAAACGGAACCCGTATAGGATCACTTTGTTGTCCGTCTGTGTTTTTGTCTGTCCATCTGTCTGTCAAGACCCTTTATCTCGAGAACGCGTGGAGGTATCGAGATGAAATTACAACGATATACTTAGGTCTACAGTCCCTAGAAGATGTGAAAAAATTAAACTTTTAAAAGTAAAAAAAGATACGGCCGTTTAAGCCGCAAAAAAAAAGTATCTTTCGACACTCTCAAAGAAATCAAAATTTATATGGTACTTTCCGTTGACCTAGAACTGTGAAATTTGGCATGTAATATAATATTATATTGTCTTAAACTATAAATATAGGGAACAATCTGAAAACTATACATTTGTAATTAAATCATTAAAAATATAGTCTTTATAGGTTTTGGAAACTGAATTTCGGGAAAACCTCGGAAAAAACTGCGAGACTCGATTCCTGAACTATTTATAATATGTACCAACAAATATGTACGGAATCCTCGGCGGGTGAGTCCGACTCGCACTGGTCCGGTTTTTTCATATACCTATTTAATTTATGTTGATTTCTGGGTGAGGTATTTATATGTATCTATCTATTTACTGCCTCGTTGGTTCAGTGGTCCGTAGCGCGACTGCTGAGCAGGAGGTCTCGGGTTCGATTCCCGGGTCGGGCAAAGTGTTATTGAGTTTTTCTGTTAGGAAATTCTCAGTAGCAGCCCGGAGTTTGGAAATGTGCCCGGTTGATGGCAATAGGCTCACCACCTATTACATGGGACTTAATAACAGCATTGGTGAAATGTGGGTGTACAATTGTGTACACCTCTGCCTACCCCTTCGGGGAATACAGGCGTGATGCTATGTTATGTTATGTTATCTATCTATTTATATATATGTATTGTTTACCGTGTCTCTTGTGCTGTGACTGAATAAATGTTTCTTTCTTTTAAAACATTATATACATAAAAAAAAATTAATTAAATATGTCAAAGACAGGTCGTAGTGGAAAAAGAAAATAATGATAATTAATGACACATGAATCGACGTTGTCGACGTGCTGCTCGTATGTCGTTGGATAGTCACCTTCATAGAGATGTCACGAGCACATCGTACCTATTAGCTATCTTGGTTACCAACGAATTGATATACTGCACTTTGTAGTACATTGCGCCGTAAGTTTTTAATCAATAAAAAAAACCTAGATAAGCTGTAACATACGACGCTATGTACTACAAAGTGAAAATCAATTCAATGGTAACCGATAAGCCAATAGGTACCCAGATCAACAGCTTGTATGTTTATGTAATCAAGCTGTGGGTCATAACTTTTCCTAATTCACACCTACTCAAAATTTGTTCCAATATATCCTAAATAATGTTGGTGCAAAATAATGTTCCATATATTTATTAAATATATTATAGGTTTAGTTGTATTTATGTTATGTACATTCATACTCCTTAGTCATCGTATTTGGCAACATTAATGATCGGTACGATATTATTAGTTCACAGGTGAAACAGGTGACTGTAACAGATTTGGTGCGGCACTTCTATTCCGAATCATTAATAACATCCGTTTATTCATCGTAAACACATAATGTAACTGATTTGTGTAATTTCCTTTAATTGTATAACCGTTTGACGTTTCACCAAAAAAGTTTTCAGTGTTTTACCCAGCTGAAGTTTATGACGATAGGCAGTCTTACAGTATTTGTGGATGACTCACCCTATCAGTACATTTATTTTTATCAGTAATGGATCTACGTTTGACCACCAACTCGCCTGATGGGAAGCGACGGTGTGGCCGAAGATGGAGCACATAGATCCAGAATAAATCTATTCACTCTTAAGTGGAGTGGATAGATTTGGGGAGAACGATAGTTGGGGAGTTGATGCAACTACCCAGACCCGTCTCCCACAACGGTTGCCCGGACTACATCCCGAAACACGAGTAGGTAGCTTCACGGCATGGCCATCGTCCGGTGGGTGGTAACCAGCCGCGGCCGAAGCCTCCCACTAGAGTTGTGTTGCCTGTTTTGCACCACCCAGGGGCGACGTATAGGGATTCCAATTTAAGGGTGCACTCCTACGGACGCGGGCAACTCAGCCCCGAAAAATGTACATAACATAACATTACACTTATAATCTCTGTATTCGCCTATATTGCTGCTATTAATTTCCATGTTATAGGGGTGAGCCAATTGCCATTTAACGGGCAGAATTCCATATACATTATACTAGGACCAGCAACTGTACTTTCAAGAGGAAAATCCAATAACACTGCAGGACCCAAAAATCGAACCTAGGATTTCACGCGCAGCGGCTGTTCCTGTAGCCACCAGACTAATAAGGAAGGTTTTTAGATACCTGTCTTTATAATCTAAATGGTTTAGCGTTCTATCTCGATATTTTGATGACTAGTTAAATGTTTAATACATCATCTTCAGTCCACAAGATAATTATGGTTACAAAGTGGATGGAACAAAAAAAGCTTTATTATATGTGTTCCTTGGTCAAAAATACAGGCCCAAGACTAACCTCGTGACTAAAGTTTTGACAGCGAGGTTGGCGCAGTGGTCTAGAGACCGACTGCTGCGCTGCGTGTCGCAGGTTGGATTCCTGCACGGAGCAAATATTTGTACGATCTATAGATAATTGCTCCGGGTCTGGGTGTGTTTGTCCTTGTGAGATTATATGTCTGTAAACGCACCCACGATACAGGAAGAAATTCCTAGTGGCAAGGTTTTTTAAAAAAAATAACAAAAAAGTATGCCAATAACTAGATTACTTAGTAGTTTGGTCAGGGCTTTATACGTAATTGTCGAGCAAGCCATCTTTGGGCTTTGATAACTGATCAATGATAAAGTCAAAGTCTAATCATATATTTCAATTAGACCATACACAGGAACTTTTGAATTGTCAGAAGCTAGTTACCACGTTCCAAAGTGTAAATTCCTATAGAGATTACGGACAAGAAACGGGCGATATACTTACTTGTATCCAATATCCTGCCATCCATTAGTCAGTTGGTGCATATTCTGCATGAGCCTCATGTTCTGCTTGCACGCCTCCTTGGTAACACATACTGGTGGTATGTAGCTATGGTGAACCAACACGTACGGCACTGGCGTCTCTAGGGCTGCGACGGCGAGTGGGGAACGTGCCCCCCACGAGTCACGCCCCACGAAGTTAAATGGATAAGCTGTGGAGACCATATTTTGATTAACATACATAGCATCACGCCTGTATTCTTTTTTTTTGTCATTAGAGTAAGCGTAATGTATCGGAAGATTCTGTTAAATATTATTATTATTTATAATCTGATAGTTAACTGCACATGTCTTAGGTAGAGTATGTTTCTACAAAAATGATACCATCGGCCTCACGTACTGTAATGCATGGATCCCTATAGGAGGTTGTAAACAAAAGGTAACATCTTACTAAAGATTTCTTACAGTAGGTACTCCGTACTTCTTTACTAGGGCGGGCTGCTGTGCTTGCAATCAAACAGGCGATGACAAGGTAAACTGGAATGGCCATTTTTCTGAAATCTAAAAATAAAATTTAATTATAATCTTTATGACTTACGGTCGCGAACAGGATTCGAACCTGCGCCTCCCGGATAAATATTCCTGTTCGCGACCGTATTCTTTTTCCATTTAATATAATAACTTTAGAGTTCGCTAAGCATGCGTTAATGCTTTTCAAAGATTTATCTTTAATTTATGACTTACGATAAAAATATATTCAAACGCGGTTTCTATGATGTTCGAATATTAAAATTATTCAATCATAACCCATAAAAAATCAGGAATCTGGTTTTTGGTATCGAGTATGTATAATATACTTGATTCGAGTTAATAAAAAAACTTGCCCGAGCGGTAAGATTACTAAAAGTTCAATGAACCGTTACAAATGTTATTATTGTAAGTAAATTTATAGATACTCTATGAAACCAATAATACCGAACGAAGACACTAGACTAGCAGAAAACCACAGAGCCAAACTAAAAAGAGTATTTTACATATTCTATTCTAATAAGGGCTCTCATATAGTACGCGCGGCAGTCATCGACATCCGGCTGAAGTCGTCGATTCTCGGCTGCCTTCGTCGACGCTCGGCCGCAGCCGTCAACGCTCGGCCGCAGCCGACGACTGCCGCTGAGCCTCGTCAGCATTCGTCGAAACTGGTCAGAAACTGCTCCGAGCGATAGTTAGATAACGCGCCGCTCGTCTGTGAGAGCCCTTTGATGAACTATGGATGTAGGTGGGAGTGTGTATAAAAGAGCTGATGTGATTTTCTCCCAATTACCAAAATCTACATCTACCTCTTTGAGAGATTCAGGCGCCTAATGATATATAAAGTATTCTATAGCCTGTATAGTCCCACTGCAGGGGAAAGGCCTCGCTCTCCCGTCTACACACACACATACGCGCACAAACACACACACATAGGTATGTTTATTGCTAATTTTAATTTGAAGAAAAAAATCTTATCGCCTTACTATTTTGAAATATTAATTTGAATAAAGCAGATTCATTAAGATAATTTAGTTAAAAAAAAAAACATAATCCTAAGCATTAAAATAGATACTACTCTCAATGAGATTTTACCTATATCATTGACTACCGCTACTACTAATGAACACACAATGGCTAATTAATGTTGATCACACAACGATTTATATCAGTGAGACCGGCGTTCGCACGTGCTTATACAACATGTTTAACAACCATCACACTTATGACAGTAGTTGTGGAATATTATAAATACTCTACGTAATAGTCTATACGTAATTTTTGCGGTCAATTTTTATTTTCACTTTTATAAGTTTTCATCTTGAATCAACCTCAAAGATAGATTATTTTTTGGTGACATTGAGTCGTTATTGTTGTTGTAAATGTTATACTTTATTTAAGTCACCACCAGCCCCGGATCTAGAGGGGGGGGGGGGGCAGTTTCAGGGGGCGCCGAAATCATAATATAATAAGGTTCAAAATAAAAAGCGCCTAGCATGCAGCGCACGTTGTTCCATAAATTAATAATTTCATTTTAACGCCCAGTTAGTTTTTGAACACATCCTAAGAACTTATTCTAAAGTGCGTTGCGAGCAGCGGCAGCAGGTTGTTGGCAACATCAATGAATAGGTATTTGATGAAGCTGGCATAGATAATAAAGAGTGCAAATTTATTAAGGGGTTCTTATTGTCCTGTTCATGAAAAACCATTAATATTTGCGAGATTTTTGTATGGAATTTATTTCAAACGCTGGGTAGCTGGAGCAAAAACTTGATTGTGGTGCAGGCGCCCCCTACTTGCGCCACAATCAAGTTTTTGCCCCGGTTCGAAAAAATCGTGGACCCGGGGCTGCTCACCGCTGACTGAATAATTAAGTAGATGGCGAATATTGAGTGATTTTTAGACACTTCACTTCCTGACTCATATTAACTGCCTGTATTTGTATGATCCTCAGTCCTTGCTGATAATTTGCAAATGCCAATGATATAATGAAGTCGTTGGAAGTGAAATAAGGAATAACTTAGCTAAATTGGTCATTATACTCGAGGCTGGATTGCAGCCCGAGCCGGAGACGACGATTGTAATACAACCGAGAGTTACTGCCCCTACGCGCGCATTATCTTGTATAAAGCACACGTCTATAATAAGTAGCATTATGAAACTAAAAGCGTTATGGGGTTTGGGGGCTGAGTTGCTCGCATCCGTAGGAGTGCACCCTTAATGGAATCCGTACACTGGTGGGAGGCTTCGGCCGCGGCTGGTTACCACCCTCCGTCACCAGCCATGCCGTCAAGCGACCTAGTCGTGTTTCGGGGTTTAGACCAGTGCAATCGTTGTGAGAGACGGGTCTGGACAGTTGCATCAACTCCCCAACTATCGTTCTCCCCAAATCTATCCACTATACTTAAGAATGAATAGATTTATTCTGGATATACGTGCTCCATCCTCGGCCACATCGTCGCTTACCATCAGGCGAGTTGGTGGCCAAACACAGCTCAATTTTTTATAAAAGAGGCACTTTATTAAGAATGGTGTTGAAAAATTCACTAATTGAATGAAGCACCCTTGTAGCCACGTGTCATAATTATTTACGTAAACTTTACTCCAGTCAAGGGTACCTAAAAGTACCTCGACAAGATATTAATCTAAAATAGGAATATTTTCAAGTGTTATTGATACTATCTTATCTAATACCTAGCAAAATAGTTGTAAAATCGATGAGAAACACGGAAGCCTGATGAGCGACGAGTGGGTGACTCAGATGCGAGTTTCCCTACATTGGGGTATTTGGGTATTTTTCCAGGTCGACGGTATGTGTTTTACTTTACGCACTATTACAATAAAACACAGATAAGAATTAAGTATGTACCCAAGAATTTGCAAAATGTAAAATGTACTTTACTGCATTTATTGTGCGTATGTAAAGTCCGCCTCCATTTATTTTATAAGCAGAATGTAAGCGGGTATGACGTCACATACGTCATGCGTGTACGATACATTGCGACGATATTTACTGGAAATTTACTTAAAATATGTTAGTTGTACCTTGAGTGTGGCTTGATTTGTATTATAATTAAAAATATATTTCATATTATGTTATTCCGGATACATCTCAAATATACTAACGCGTGTGTAGCAAACTCTAAAGTTGTATTTGTTTGTGAGAATAATCAGGGGGGATTTATCATTTGGGAGTATTTATCAAGAAGGCGCAGGCTCGAATCCTGGTCACGAACGTATTTTTCTTTCCACAAAAAGTTATACTTATTGTAATTATGGTTCAAATGTAATAAAAAATATGTACTTATGTTTATTTTGCAATTTCTTAAAAATGCTGTGAATGTATTGAATTTTAACAAAAAAACAACAAATTCAAAAAAATAATTACATATTGTATGCGAAAAAATGAACAGGAAAAAGACATGAGTACTCTTACAAATAATATAATTCCAATGATAAATCAACGCCTTAAAACAAAGTGTGATGTAAAATTAAATTGTTGGATTATTATTATTATCCCGAAACTATAGTAATTTTTAATACATACATTTTTGCATTTAAAGGTTGTCTATCGAGCGGATTTATTTTTAAGAGTAGGTCTACAGATATTTATGATGATATCTAATAATTAATTAAGCACAATTACAAACAAAAAGGTCTTACCTTAATAAACCCAAATAAAAAGTTATTCAAATCTCCAAAATATTCAAACAAATCACTAAACAGTTACGGTATCCGTCAACGAATACGTCTCGTATTTATATAAACAAGTACATCTATATGTTACGTTAATGATCAATTGATAATCATCGACTCATTCAAGATAATTTGGTGATACACAAGAGCTATCGCTATTTGTCGCGTAATATGTTTGTTATTAGGCTGGTCATAACGCCGGGTATTCACCTTTTGTGGAAGTACTAGGATGGTGGAAAATTTCTAGACTTCGTAGTTAGGGCTGCTCACCACCAGTTATTATACACAACAGTGCGGCGGTGCGTATCACGGGATAGATTCCCGCACATGACGAATATTTGATCTACAGATAATTGTTGCGGATCGGGTAGAAAGAAAGGCAGAATTTATTTTGCTCTCTCAAAATAGACAGAATATAAAACAAACTTAAAATTGAGAGAGAGATAGGCTATACACAAAATGCGATTACAGCATTTTATTTTTAGCTTATAAGCTTGTGTTTAATCACCATCTCGCCTGATGTTAAGCGATAATGCTAGTAATTTTTTTTTTGTTATTCATTGCAGATTTACATTGTCTATCTCAGATCTTCACTAAATTGGACCACCTCTTTCAAACACAAGATTAATTTAAACCGGGTCACAATTAGTGACGATATTGCGAGACATACAAAAAAAAACATTGGTACAAACGAATTCAGAATCTCCTCCTTTTTGAAGTCAGTTAAAAATGGACCCTAGCTCAGCATATCACTACTTCATTTTAATGAACCAGCGCAGCGATGGTATTCTGTTAGGACCAGGTGATTTCACGGACAGTTACCGTTATAAAACGTTACGTGATTATAAACACCAAAACATTAAATTTAAAAACTAAACAACCAGGAGTGAATACCTACATGATTGCAGATATTTGCAAGGATTAGAAATAATAGCTTCATAAATGTTTTTTATAAGTGTTATGTAAGGGTCGTAAACTACGGTGGCTTTTCAATCACTGCAAATCCTAAATCCCCTTGTGCTGTGTTGTGGTTGGAACTTTAGTTCACAAAACTATTTAATATCCTTTTACAACTCGCGGCACAAATGTGAACCAATCTATAACAAAATATGCGTAGACCTTTTCTACGCATATTTTGTTATAGATTGGTTCACATTTGTTTGGAGTTAGTTAGTTTGGAGATAAAAGTCCAATTGGTAGGTATATTTTCGTCAATTGCTCTTGAATAACAACCCCTAGAATCACGCCTCTATTCCCCGAAGGGATATACAGAGGTGTACACTCACATTTCAGCAATGATGTTATTAATTAGCAACGCATGTAAAAGTATTGACTTCCCATCATGTAATTAAGACTTTTTATGTACACTTGGTTTACAAATATGTCAATCTTTGAATTAGAGAAAGTCCCACGTAATGTGGTGATGGTGGTGAGCTCATTGTCATCTCCCGCGCACAATTCTAATCTCCAGGCTGCTACTGGGAATTTTCTAACAGATAAACTCAACAACACTTTGCCCGCCCTGGGAATCGAACCCAAGACCTCATGCCCAACAGTCGCGTTTGGGACCATTAGACTAATGAGGCAGCAACAAAACCTACCGATAACCCTATTTCTTAGAATAATTGCATGTTATTGTCACATTAATAGTCAACACAATCAACCGTTAGGGGACTTACAGAAGTGTCATGAACTTTAATTATGAATTCACAGAATCTGGAATTGATGCCGAGTTATTTACTGTGAATAGGTACCTATTATTTATTTGCTTTATATAGGTGAATTACATGAAGTTTGCCTTCAGTTCATAAACACGTGTGAATTATTACCTATTTGTCTTAATAAAACATCGTGCTTAGGTACAGTCAATGGGATGGTACAACATATTCATCCCAAATGATGGTACTGGTTGGATAAACATGATTTAAAATAATAATCATTGTTTAAAATTTGGTAAAACACTACTTTGTTTTCTACATCTATGTTCTTGAATAGACTCTAGCTGGAGTCTAAAATATTAGCACCGTTATTGTTTAAATATTGTTTTGTTTCTTTATAATGTTATTAAATAAGGATCTCTTAGTAGTAGAGTAAGCTTTCTCGTCAAAAAAAAAACCTTGGACTTTTGTCATTTACAGAAACAAATTTCACATGCACGCACACCTAGAGCTCAATTTTATTTATAGGCCATTCAAATCGTCATCAAGGATGCTTTACATTGCCCCAATCTAACCACCCCTTGCCGAAAAATGTGCATGATATAAACAACTTTATATTATAGCCCTATTACGAAGTAATAGCTGGTACCCGCGACTTCGTCTGCGACAAAAGGTAGTCTGCGACAAAAGGTAGTCTATGTCCTTTTCCAAGATCTTATCTATCTGTTTACCAAAATTCATCAAAATTGGTTCTTCGGTTTAGGCGTAAAACGTAACAAACAGAGTTGCCACATTTATAATATTGGCTTGGATATGCACATGAT
Organism: Xylocampa areola; assembly: GCA_935421205.1. Lineage (NCBI taxonomy): Eukaryota > Metazoa > Arthropoda > Insecta > Lepidoptera > Noctuidae > Xylocampa > Xylocampa areola. The sequence goes on along the minus strand of OW285219.1, from coordinate 7,498,116 downwards.
CATCTTGTCCAATAGTCTATTTATGGCTCTTAATTAGTTTGCACAATGCTTCGTTTACTCAATTTCCTGTGTTCAACGCTTCATTGTATTTAACGTGATGACTGACGATGTACCTTCCCTCCTTTTTGACAGGATATCCTCTTCTTATCTGAACAAAGATATTTTGAAATATGTTATGATGAAAGCTTGGTCTTTTTGGTATGTCAATTAGCTTAATGAAGTAGCAAATCTTGAGCGTGAGGTCCTGGGTTTGGATTCCCTGGTCGGGCAAAGAGTTGCCCGGAATTTTGAATTGTGCCCGGCAACAGACCCACCACTTATTAGGTATACGCTGCCTGACTCATATTATTACCTACCTATTATTGCGAAGTGCAGTGGTGCAGCCTTTTCTATGGTACGGCCCCAGTCTTTGACACATTTTATAGGGAGAAGGAGTAGGTTCTGCCTAACCCTAATATTAAGATGACGGAGCGGCCTTACGTATTGTCTCTATAAAGATTCAATATTTAACACTACCATATCTTCCAGCTTAATCTGTCATCTCAGAGCCGGCGCGGCGCCTCCTTCCCGGTCCACTGGCGCCCTTGTAGATAACATTTATTAATTTCACACTTGACTGAAGCCCCATCTGGAACCGGAGATTACGTCACTGGGGCGCGCCATCCGGAAACCAGGCGCCACCATTGTCAGGAATGCACACTTACAACATAATTTATGTTTATTCAAATTTAGAACGATAAATTATAAACAATTTGGCTGTATTTTTATATTTATTGATTGCCTGGTATTTATTGGGGTGATTAATTTCGTAGTTGGAGCCCAGTATGCTCCTTAGGCCCGTCGAGCGCCATTGTTCTGTAGGTATAGTTGATTACTATTGTATAGATTTTGGGTAACAGGAGCACTAATAGGAAGGTCAAAATCGGTTTTTACGTTAAGAGGATGAAGAGGGCAACCATTTGCCTTCATTTATCGTCTGTCTTTATTCTAAAGAATCAGTCTTTCGTCTTGTTTCTCCTATTATATTATATTATTTTTGTATCACAAAGGTGGAGGAAAGATTCGACTTAGCCTAGCAGTAGTCGCGAAAGCTAAGACGGTCGAGCACTTTGAGTAGGTACCGATCTATAAGAGGCGGGTTCAAACCCGATTCCCGATTGTAATTTTTCAACCCCAAAAATTATGATACATTTTGTTTCTTGATTGATTCTGACAATGTATTATATTTCGAATAGGTAGCTACTAGCCCCAAATTCACACGGGTACAATTTTTACAAATATACCATCCAAATATCCGAAACATCCATCGATTTTCCAAAAAAAAAGTTTCATGAACTGTCCTGACAATTAAGAACACAACAAATAGAGCCGTTCTCAAGTGATGATCTTTCATACATTCAGCAATAGATTTTTATTGTTATAAGATGATTGATGCATTTTTTTAAGTACCTATTAAAAACTAATTTTCATAGAAAAGCTCAAAAAGGACTTCACAAGTTAATACTTTCTACGCTTTGGTTGAAAGCAAACCACGAAACTAATGCGAAACTTCCACACTTTGGGTTTTCTTGACGTATGCAGCGTGGCACAGGGCCGAGGCCACTTGCTTCAACAACAAGGAATGCTAAATGGTCACCATACTTACTCATGTGTTGGTAAATTTGGCCATAACTCATGAATCCTTCTTTGAAATTTCCTATTTCATCAGTGTCTTTAGACCATTGACCTGTATCTATACTCAAAACTTTAGACTCATTAGCGAGGACTTTAGTCTATAAGCATGGTTGTGTTAACCATCGGCCCGTATTTTCAACGTTTATTACTTACTAGCTAAACTTAGCAGTGTTTATCTATGGAAAACACTCTTCTGTTACAATTCAAGTCTATCCATCGACAAACAAACATGCGGAAGCAACATTTTTATATTTTTAAACAGTAAATTTCACTCATTTACTTACTACATCTACTACTACATCATCATACTATTTATGATTATCGGTGCCGGACTCAATCCTGCTAAATAATGATCTTATTCGGAGCATAATTCTTTGCCTGCTGGAGTTGTGGCTGCGATCTTGGGGCTCCGATAACGTAAGAGGGAGGACTGAGATTTTAGTGACCATGAAGATTCGGTCATAGCAACCATGTTGGAGTTTCCACACAAGGAAAAAAAATACAAGCATGATCCTTTAGAGAATTATATAATATTTTTATACAATATATTTTACATGTTATAAGAACAAATTAAATCCTTTCACACCTCTTCTCATAAAGCTTACAAGCTGCCAAAAAAAATTTCAGCACCCGCCCACAACACATAACAAAAAAAAGAGAACAATCATCATTAGGCTTAAAAAACAACGTTATCATAATATGGACGATCCAGCTGATCATTAGAGCGCACCGAAATCCAAGTGCACCTCGCAGCCGAGACCAGACCTACCACCAGCGTATACGCAAACTAAAATTCACGGTACACGTACATTCGACGCACCTATTTATAAGTTCCAGAGGAATTGTTCACAGATGAAATTCCGATGCTAGTCGCGAGCTACACGCGCTCCCGGTTTCGCGTCCCCGAAATATCCGAGACCCACTGTATTAATTAAAAAAATATGATCAGTTGATTGAGTGTTCGTGTTCGATTTTTGAAGTGCGTATATTTGTGATTTGGGTAACATTACACACACACATACGGAGTTTGTTCTTTAATGTAAGATAAGTTTTCACGCTTTTGGTGAAAGTATTTAATGTATAAATTCTATTTGGAGAACAGATAGAAATAGTATTTTACGTAGATAACTAGAATAGAAGTGATAAAACTGTTCTGGATTGGTTGGATTGCTTTTGTTTTAATTACTTTGAGCATACGTAATTTTTCAATCCCTCATTACTAACTTAGGCACACGAAAATGGGCATTGATGAACTATTCAAACTTTTAAATGGAAAATGGTTATTCTTTTACTTAATTTCAGTATTATTCATCTTATAGCTACTTAGTATATTCTCTACTTAGTTTACCATATTTCCAATGTTCTCTTCCTCCTTTGAAGAGTGGAAAAATGTTCTGAATCTACCTATAATAAAATACATATCTTATTATGGATAAGAGGTGAAGTAGAAGGTTGCGAATGACGTATTCTGATGTATTAACGTTGCGTTTTCTTTAATCGTCATTGTATGGACTTCTTAGTCAACATTGGAGATGAAAGATTGCCTTCATAAGTTTTAAAAGTTCTAAGAAAAGTAATGTTTTTCTGAAGATAAGCTCTTTTTGAGAAGACTGCCAGAGTTCGGTTAAGATAAATATTCTTATTCAACCCGTATTCATCCAACTCTGAGTGCTCCTCCATAGCATGAGCATCTTCTTCGTGTCCTTTGTTCTTGGGCCTTCCTCATGCAATTTTTCCGCTGCTTTGACCAAGTCGTTAGAGTCATCGGTGAAGTCTTGAGATCAGTTTACTTGCCATTATTAACCACTCCTCATTTGTATTATCCAATCATGCTCTAGAACGTATCTTTTTCAAAATTTGATTGTATGAAGACTGGTGACTTGTGAAGCCTTTAATTCAACTACTATTGTCTGTGGTCATAGACTTGTTAACAAATAGGAAGTAGTGAGTTTTTTTTTTCATATAAAAAGCAACTGTTTTTAATTCATTCTCTATTGAATTACACCGTTGAGCAATTTAACGTTTCAGTAAGATATTAAAATAAAAATTTAAGTACTTAGGTAAGAAATTTGGTAAAATATTTCATAAAGTGCGTTCATAACTACGAAACTAAACAAGTCACCTCGTTTCTTGAATGTGACTTTAATTTATCACTAGTAAAAGGTTAGGATGGCATGCCAAAACTTTACACCCACTTAATATATACATTTTACATCACTCGCTGAAATAAAAATGGCTTAGCAAATAACATATTGAAGATACATTTGATAAAAAACAACATAAACTCACGACTTTTTCGCGTGGAGGTAGCTCTGCTCGGTTTTTTTAATGGAAAAACGACGTGTTCTAAAAATGAAAGCTAGCTAGATCGATTTATGACCCCTGAAACCACATGCATACAAAATTTCATGAAAATCGTTGGAGCCGTTTACGAGATTCAGATTATATATATACAAGAATTGCTCGTTTCATATTTATAAGAATTGCTCATTTTAAGGTATTAGGTTAAGTACATAATAGGTTTTAAAATAAAAAATAAATTTAAAATAAGAACGTCTCTGACAGGTTTAGATTTATACTGATAAACACATGTTTGTCTCGCGCTTCGTGAAAATCGATTTGCTAAATTAAATTAAATAAAATTGATAACTTTTTGGGAATGTTTAGTGGAATTTTTGTCTTACTTCTCTGTAGGTAAAAATCTATACTCATTCACGTAAGTGATTCGAGTGCATAGCCTCTTGGCCAGTTTAATACCTAGTTCTAGTTTCACGTCTTCCAGATATCTAGTCCGAACTCGTGACAGTTTTGAATGATTACCCAGACAATTTATCCACAGATTATCCTCTAGTCAGTGGGGCGCCGCCATCTTGAAAACGCGCGAGAGGTTATTGCGTTGTTTTACTTGTTTTATAAAAATAATTTTGTTAAATTTCATACACTGTTTATTTTTTTATCATAATAATACAAATATTACCTTTTAATTTCAATTAATTTAATTTTAAAGATTGCTAATAGATATCGCAAGACGTCTGTTTTTAGACGATAAGTAAAACAACTTGAAATAGGATGCTTGTGGGCGAAAGCTCAGTAAGTGTTGCCACATTACGGCAAGTATTGCGGGTTTAATCTGTTGACTTGCTAATTACCACAATATCAATATTATTGTTATCAAGTATAATTTTGTACTTTAACGAGTGGATAATCAGATTTTTAAAAAAAGCCAGCTTGGCCTATAATATGTAAAAACGTTATCTTTATTATTAAATTAATATCTTAACTTTTATTTATACTGATACTCCAACCAACCAACAAATCTTAGACCAAATACTAGATATCACTCAACCAACTTCTGTTTTCCTAATACTATAAACAAAAACTCGAAATAACTGCCGATGACTCAACAGACATGGCATCCACATAAACTAATGTATAAAATAATAACAGTAACAATATTAACGTAGATTTAACACAGCAAGTGTTATAAGTGCTTGTTTAGACACATCAATTTTATCGTCGCCATCGCCAGTCACTACACTACACCACAAAAAAAGGTGGGAGTAGTGAAACCCGGCCTCACAGAAAACTGGCGTGAAACAACGCTTGCGTTGTGTTTCGCCGAGTGAGTGAGGGTACCGGAGGCCCAAACCCTATAAAAGGCCGCCAGCGCACTTGTGACTCTGGGGTTGCGGGTGTCCATGGGCGGCGGTAATCGCTTACCATCACGCGAGCCGTCTGTCCGGTTGCCAGATCACAAAAAAAAAAACATCGGTATTGATACATGATTATTTTAAGGAACTAACGTTTATATAACTTTGTATATGATTAATACAAAAGGTCAATACGAAATTACATGGCAAATTTCGAGTATGAAGTCGATACCTAGTGGCATCGACTTCAATAAAAAATATGTGAGTTTATTATAAGATGTTCTTGTAACCATTGTTATCATTTTTGCATACAAATTCTTTGCGTAGCACAGAAACCACCCAAAACCATATATATTGCAGTGGCCTGCTAAAGAAAAAAAAACCTCTAGGGCAACCAAAGAAACTGAATTCATCTTACAAGAATAAGAATGCATTCATATGTATTTATTAATGTAAAACTAAAAAATACACATGACAAATTGTCAATCATACACCAGAAATGATCCCCATTTTGATTTGAACGAACCACGCTTGAAAAGAAAGGTTGTGGCTACTAGTATGAACTAGCCCTTAGTCTTCTAGAGCTTATGACGGGCGCTTTAAAAATATCTAGTCTTGTTGAATGAATGGATGCAATGTTTGGCTCGTTTCAGCAGCTGCTAACGTGTGTTGAAGCTCTCAGCACTATATTGTATGATGAATTTTATGTACAAAATCAAGATTAGAATTATTATTTTTTTATAAATCTTTGCCCCATACTAGGAATTTCTTCCTGTATCGTGAATGTGTCTACAGACAATATATAATCTCACATGCACACACACCCAGACCCGGAACAATTATCTGTAGATCTTAGATTACAAATAATTGCTTCGTGCGGGAATCGAACCTGCGACACGCGGCGCAGCAGCCCTGTCGCGCTTACGATAATGTATAATCTGATTTTTGGATGAATTGTGTTTAACTCATATTTTAAATCAGTGTAATGAACTCTATTGCATTTTTTATAATACTTACTTTAATATCTCAGCAATAACAGGTAAATTCCATTATTATAAGGGCAGAATGATCTAAATTGTCACAAAAGCTTTGTTACTTAACAGCAGTAAGTTTATCTACTATCAGTTTCCATCTAATCAGACTTACTGCCATTATCATGAGCGCGTCAGAGCCGGTCTCTCAACTGCTCCAACGGCGATGTCAGACATTACCTTTAACTTTAGATATCCCAAAAAAACTATAATTCTAGGTCTGGGCAGTTGCATCAACTCCGCAACTATCGTTTTCCCGAAATGCATTCTCTCTACTTAAGAATGAATAGATTTATTCTGGATATACATGCTCCATCTTCGGCCACACCGTCGCTTACCAGCAGGCGAGTCGGTGGTCATTGTTCATAAAACAAAAAAAAAGGCTGATTATCAGACTTTAAGTCACCTGACTACCCGTAACCGACTATCAATCAATCAATCATTTATTGAGTTCCTTAATGTAAATACACCATGTACTTAAAATAATAAAAATACAGAAGCATTATGGACCCAATCGGGCACAGCCAAAACTTAGGAGAGAAGAAGAGGGCTAAGCAGTATCATAGATCTTCATTTCACAAGCGGGACCAACAGTTAAACGTGCTCTCCGAGACATGGTTCATCATTGCTAGTAAAAGTATGTAAAATTAGTAGGTTTTTAAGATTATGAAATAAGATAAAATTATCTTTTTCCATTTAATATTGTAATTTAAGATATAATTAATAAAAAAAATAAAAAGCACGCTTGCCATTTGCGAATAATATTTTTATATATCTATTACACCTTTTTTGTTATTTGTTTTTTTTATTACTTACTTGCCTATGATACCTGGGACAATGTAAGGATTCCAATGATACCCCATTGCATACACCTAAATCAGTTCAGGCGTTTAGAAGTTACGGTGGAATAAAGAAACTCACAAACATACAGACATACATACTTATCTACATACATACATACATGGACCCTAAAAATATAACTATTCTTTTTTGGGCATTCGTGTAAAAAAGGGACGATTACATCTTTAAAAGGATATAGTTAGATTATTTAAATTACTACAATTAATTTATCTTCAAGCCAAGTAGAATTTAAGCCGATAAGAAATTATATAACGTTTATAAATTGCACACAACCTCACATTTAATTTCATATCCCAATAACGTTAATATACAACTTTGGCGATGAGTTCATAGCATTTTCATCTAAGCATCTCCGTACTTCGTAGGGTACGTTAAAGCGTCCGTCTTGGCAGTCAGTATTCACATAGCAGTTCCCAATCCATGTCAGAGACCTACAAACGGCATAAACAACTCAGACATCATATCGCCTACGAATAAAGAAATTAGTCACCTAAAATTATATCCATTTGTCGCATGTTCAGGAACATACGACAAATGGATATAATTTTAGGTGTCAGACGAAAAGTCTAGAAAATCATATATTATTACTACGTAATATGACGATTGTTTCCTTTAAGTACATAATAGGTGAACATTGCAAAGGTATACATAATATGCTTCATGCTAGTAATTATATAAAGATAAGTTGTGTCATATTCTGTTCGTCATAAAGTTATATGACAGATAGGAACGGGACATAATATTTATCAGACTGATCCTCTGGCTGTATCATATCGCATGATCATTATCAAGATAATGATAATATGCAATTATGTAAACGCAGGTTGACTCATAGGTACGTAGGTATATAAAATACTAACAGTACCAACATAAAATGCCACCACGAATAAAGTAGATAAGATTTAAGAGATTCTGAAGAAATCCTTATAGAGAGATCTTATCAGAATTCTGTACTTACCTTAAATTTAGATGCATGCAATAATAACCAATTTGCAAATGTTTGTACAAGTGACTTAGTTTGTATTTAGTAGGTTTGACTATCTAATTAATTAATTATAATTATGGTTTCACAAATCAGAGCTAAGCTAAATAATAAAGGTATAATTGTTGTATTAAATAATTGAAATCAAGCCAAATTGTGGTCACCAGCTGAAAGATTAGAGTTAAAACGCAGTGGCGGATTTACCAGCAGGCTGAGTAGGCTGGACATAGGGCGGCAGATTTTAGGGGGCGGCAAATTTGGCTTATTCCACCTCCCTTATAAGTAGTACATGATTGAGCTTTTATTAGCTCAAAAATATACCCAAAAACAATTTCTTGTATAATCTTCTCTAATTAATGTGCTGTAATAATAATCTAGCTACTGACACTAATTGCAGAGGTGGTTAGTAGGGACGGCAAAATTAGAATGTATGTACTATATTATTATACTTACCATCTATGAATCCCATTGTGGATAGCAAATAAAGTTTGAGCTTGAGTTTGAATAGCCTCCTGGCGGCAAATGTGAAGATCCGCCGCTGTTAAACCGTAAACTAAAGTACGACTAAAAACATTTCCCAAGGATATCAAATATAATAAAGTTATAAGATATATTATAGTCTCAATGGAAATTAATTCTAGAATAATAATTAATCATTATTCTCGAATGCATAACAACATAAACAAAGATAACGAAATGTGTGGAAGTCCCTTATCGTACATCATGACTAAATTTTATGATTAATTTTTATTTAGATTATTCTGATAATATCTAATCTGCTGTCTGTACATAATCAATTGTATTACCGTCATAAATTTTGGTACTAATGAGACTGTTTACTGTACTTATACGATGAGATTTAATTTCTTAATCAGTGGTACGATTGTTTGACTGACAACGCAAGGGTCGCAAGAGCACATGGCCTGCACCACTAACTTTTTTCGTAGTCATTTGCGCATTATAAATTAACAAGCTTTCGCCCACGACGTCGCCCGCGTGGATTTCAGAATTGAGTCTAGCCGGGATAAAAAGTATCCTATATGTTAATCCAGGCTATAAACTTTCTGTATGCCCAATTTCATCGAAATCCGTTCAGCAGTTTTTGCGTGAAAGAGTAACAAACATCTATACGTATATACAATCTTTCGCGTTTATAATATTAGTAGGATTATTAACGACCCTAAAATGGTCAACGAAAACATCGTGTGGAACCCAGCAAACCTGAGAGATGTTTTCCATGTTTTTAAGCCGTGACCAATAGTCTAACGTAGGTAATCTCCGAGGCATGAGGCCAAGTCATACATCTCCAACCAATCAAAAATTACCTACATATTATTGACACTACACCACTCAATAGGTACTCAACACCAGAACTGACAAACCCCATGTTGGTACCACAAATCTCGATTCTTTACCAACTCTTCTACCTTCAGAGCACCATGCCGATCGGTAACGTGAGCAAGGACAGCGGGCCTCGGCGAGACTCCTTCAGGCCTCCCTGGGTCAAGGATAAGGATGTGGAGGCGCCGCCACCCTGGATGCAGAAGAAGTTGAAGCCAGTTGAGAGCACCACTAAGGCGCCTGCGGACGCTGAAGCGACGCCTGCACCAACGCCTATTAAGACGCTGAAACGTGAGTTAATTAATTTTTATAGAGTTATTATATTAAATGGAAAAAGAATACGGTCGCGAACAGGATTCGAACCTGCGCCTCTCGGATTAATACTCCAAGCGCTCTGACCACTAAGCCATCTCGACCTCTGCTCACCACCGCGAATTCTTCTTCCATATTTTATAGTCTATTTCTATAATAATAAAATCAACCTACAGAATCTCAACCGACTGACTCTAGATGCCAAGTCTGGCTGGCGGAGTGAGATCTCAAGTTGTGAGCACATAGCTTGAGATCACAAAGTAGACTAATAGCGAATAGCCTTTATCGATACCTCAAAAGGCTCAAGCTGTAAGCGGCTGGGTTGAGTGTCTGATGCAAGAAGCGGTACTCCTCGACACGATCCTTGTCTTAGATTAACAAATTTTGTAGCCTCCTATTTTTTATATTTTTAAATAACGTATTTTTATAATATTTTCTTAAAATGAAAATTATATGTCGGTAATAATATAAATACTAGGAAATAATAATTAATGTGTTATAGTTCCACTGCTGGACAAAGGCCCCTTCTGCTGTAAAGAATGGACTAGCATTGATCATTTAGCTTTTCTTTTTCGGTCGTGATAAATTATGTAAGAGAAGTTATTCCTATCCAGATCCGGCTTATACCTACAACCTCAATGTCCGTAACGACAGGGCCACCACGACCTTTATCATAAGACAACTTTTAACCGGATCGCGTGTATTATTGGTTTTAGTTCCTCCTGCGACCACGCACGCTGCAAAATGTTCGAAACGTCAGGAAAAACAAAAACCAATAATACCGCGAAAACCTAAGATATAACTTTCACATAAGCTTTACATAGCATCACGCCTGTATTTCCCGAGGGAGTAGGAAGAGGTCTACACAATTGTACACCCACATTTTACCGGGTACAATTCCAAACTCCGGGCTGCTATCAAGAATTTCTTAATAGAGAAACCCAATAACACTTTGCCCGATCCGGGAATCGAACCCAGGACCTTATGCTCAGTAGTCGCGCTTGTCTTGCCAACGAGACAGTTTATAGTAATAGACATGTGTTAGTTTTTAGTAATGTTTACATTGTTCAGTATCTGTTTATGTGTGACACGCAAAGTTTCTGCAGTTGCCAAGTCTAACTACCGAACGACCGTAACGCACTAAAAGCTGTTGCAAATGAAGCATATCTACATAAATGATGTTAACTGAGCTTGTCCATTATTTATTGCAATTTAGGCATTGATTATTATAAATTGATTTATTTTAATATATATTGTCGTATATAATATTATATGACGCGTTTCTTGATTAATGACAAGTATCTACCTACCCTACTACTCTTACGGTCAGTGACAAAAGTCGCTGCAAACATCCAAATTTTTAAAATGGCCTAGCTCTGTAGCTTTTCATCTAACTATCTTATAATGCATATATATATACACATACGAGACGTGTGGGAGCAGGGTCTGGGTAGCTGCATTATATATAGTTACGACACGGACTTATTATCCATTTCTGAAATTAATTGAAAAATTGCCTATGATATTTAGTGCAATTGACCCTCGCAAAGACTTAGAAGTGCAAAGTGACACTTACCCTAATTGGGTAAGTGTCAATTCGCAATTACACACGTCATTCAGCTAATCCGTATGTGTGTCACATTTTAATATAGGCGCTGAATATCATAGATATTGTATTAATACTCCAGTCCGCTCTAAGACTGGCTGACGTTTTTATTTGAAAAATAACAAAAACATACATAATGTGAAGATTTTACGTAGATATGTGTTCTACCCACGCGATGATGAAAGCTGTTATCAATAATAGCATCTCGTGACTTTGCATACGTATTATCACGCTTGTATTATGCGAGGGGTTAAGTAGAGGTGTCTTGCTTCTGAATACACCTAGATTGCAGCAATACTTTTTTTTTTGTCCCATGTAATAGATGGTTAGCCATACTACTATCTACCGGGCACAATTCCAAACCACGGACTCAATAGCACTTTGTCCAACCCGGAATCTGAACTTAGGACGTTACGCTCAGCAGCCACGTTTGCAACCACGTGAACAATGAGGGAGTCAGACTGCATTCTCATACTTGTTTTACAACAAGCTTAAAGTAGATATACTGTTAAGTTGTAAAAGCGATATAAACCAATGGGATTCAATTTTGATCATTTTGTAGCAAATCATAATATTATGTTCATAATATAATTATATTTTTATTACATGTTGAGGCCATGTTATGTCTATATTAATTATAAATTTTCAAGGAAACATTGAAAATAATAGACACGGACGGGACTTGAAATTTAATACCATCGAACAACAACACGGTAGCTCAGTTGCAAGAGAGATGACACGGACTGTCAAGGGTCGCGGGTTCAAGCCTCGTTCGTGTCTATTATCCTACTTTCAAACAAATATTATATATGCAAAAGTCTCTCCGTCGGTGTGTTTGTTTGTTAAGTGTCCACTCCCGAACCGCTGAACCAAGTTTGATAAATTTTGGTATTAAGATAGATTGGACCGTGGAGAAGGACATAGTTTACCTTTTGTCACGACGCGTATTCGCGGAAACCAGCTAGTTCTTCATAAACAAAACACAATATGGAACACAATTACATATTCAGTTTCATTTGCTAGTTACATTAATTACCTAAAGATACTACTTACCTATTATAATATATTGTTCACCGGTTAATACCTACTAACGTGCATTTTTCAGGTTTGCCCGACAAGTAGTAATCGGTGAACAATAATTAATTAATATGAATATGCCTCACGAAAGTTAATTTATACTGTACAAATAACAACAAAGTACAAGTACAAATGACTCAAAATAAAAAAAGACAATAAAAAAAATGTTCATTTGTCTCCATGGACATTAGAGCCCCAACGTTACCTAAAATTAATTATAACATTATCTCATAAAAAAGAAACAAAGGAACGGGCAAGAGTCATTGATGCCAAATCATATTTTCCACGATATATTTTGCTGCGTCAGATGTTGGTTCTGCTACCGCAACAATTAATAAAATAAAATCAATCTGCCCAGCATTTTCCCAACTAGGTACATTGGGATCGGCTTCCAGTCTAACCGGATGCAGGTTATTAGCAGTATTTTCCATAGTACTTAAACAACCCAGTCACTGGGTAACACGATATCTCGTTGTAAGACTGGTTCCCAGACTTTCAGGCCTCTGACTACCCGTAACGGCTGTCAATGATTTGCATTTGGCTGGAAATAAAAATATATAATATTATTATTCATACTAAAAGCTCTCGTGTAGAACATTTCGTACACTGTGGACGAGCGTAGGCAAAGTTCCAAACAGGGGACATGATGCGTGCACGCATCGGTTAGAACTAGCAGCGTAACGAATTGAGTATTTAGGGAGTCTTCAGACAAAGCGACGTCACATCATAGCATACTGTATTACCCGAAGGGGTAAGCATAGGTGTACACAGTTGTCCACACACATTTCACCAATGCTATTAAGTCCTTTTAAGTGATGAATCTATCTATAAATCTGTATTCTAAGGTGCTACTGAGAATATCCAAAACGATTTATTTGTGCAATTATTCTAGTAACAAGTCCTGTTGACAATCCGTCTAGTGGTCGAAAGCGCGACTAGTGGTCTTGTGTTTGATACCTGTGTCGGGCAAAGTGTTGTCTATTCTGTTGGGAAATTATCAGTGGCAGCCCGGAAATTGGATTTGTGCCCGGTCGATTGCAATAGACTCACCAACCAATATAAACAACACATTAAATCGTGGGTTGTCTTTCTGGTTTCGTCTGTACTTCCCTTTCCATTGATCTGAAGTGTTATAAAGGTCATATACTCAACCTTTAAATAACAGTCAGGGTCTAGTGATTGATTCCGAGTCAAATTTATTTAATACTTTGTGCACAACAAATTGTACAGAGGCTGACTTAATGCCTAAGGCATTTTCTACCAGTAACTATTAAGAATAAAGACTCAGTAATGAGATGATTGCCAATTTATTATTGATATGTTTGCGTACCTATACATAACATAGCATCACGCCTGTATTATTATTGTAGGCAGAGGTGTACACAGTTGTACACCCTTTAGATAAACGAATAGTGACTTTTAGCCATCCTGATATTCTTCGGGAGCGCATTCAATAGGAGTGTAAGTGTCTAGGTATGGACTGAACATTTTCGTTCCATCATTATAATTATCTCCTAATATAATTATCTCAAAATTTGACCGATGAGAATATTGTAGAAGACGGTTGAACGAGGAACGAAGATTTTATCGTGATTAGAGCAAATATAGTTAAAGTGAGAAGATAAATAAGAAGGGAAAAAGGAGAATCTAGGAAAGAGAACGAAGTAGTCCACGCTCATTGTTCTCTATGCAGAGATCTCGAATCTATTTAATAAACAAAAATGAATACTGTTCGTTGCTAAGCGCTTAACTTGAGAACGACCGGACTGATTTGGCTTATTCACTGTTAAAATGTTCAAAATAAGTAGTACGAGTACGGCTTTTAGGGGAAGAAAAATTAGAAACGTTACCCGTAAAATGGAAAATTTTGGAAAAGTGTAAGTACTTTCTTCTATAGGATATTGGAGAGAACAACATCTGTCGGGGTTTTTTGAATAAACTGATGTAAGTTGTCCTCAAAATTTTAATCATAACACCATATGGTATAGGTTATATTTGGTTTTAGTCGAAGGGCGGCAAAAAGTCCATGACGGATTTCAACATATTCAATAATAAAAAAGAGGTAATAAAGCTATACTACCATTACATGTAAGAAAGGTTGTTTTGTTCACCAATCATTACGTACCTACTGCGGAGCCTTTAATATATAGACTGTTTTACCCGTAAACGCTGCTTTATTTCATTAGGGGTGTCTCATACAAAGCTTTGAAATCTATCTATACTCGTTCCTATTTATTAGTTCACAAATATTGTTAGGTCAGTGTAACAAGAATAAGGTGTTTAATCATTATATAAAAAGATAATTATTTTTAAAAAGTTTATATTTTATTTTATAAAAATTAACACCTAAATATTAAAATCAACACATAGTTTATTTTATAATAAAACAACTTTTAACCGAATTAATCGCGTTTTATTTTATTTTGTTTTTCCTGACGTTTCGAACACTTTGCAGCGTTCGTGGTCCTCCTGTGACGAATGTTTAGTGATCGCGTTAACCTAAGATATTACTACATATTGATTAAATAATAATTATTATTATGATTACAATACGCTGAACTAAAGGAATATCTAATTAAGACATCAGCGCTCTCTCCTGATTATGAAAAACTTATGTTTATAAGATGTAGGTAAATAAGAATAATAAAATAATGTTATTATTATTTCTAATTCTACTTCTTTTTTATTCTAATAAACAACTGACACTAGTTTTCTGGAATCAACATCGTACGTAAAGCATTAAAATAGCGCGTCAATAAATCATTTGTAAATTTTACGTTAACATTTTTTTCATGTTAGCACGTCTGCAAAACATGGAAAATCTCTTCCGATTTTTTCCCGTCAGTATATGTATTTGGCGCCTTATATAACGTCACATCCGCGACTGTGTGGGAGTGGGTACGTCAGCAAAACAAATAAGTTTGTTTGAAAATTTATAAGTTTTTTGATTCTTCCGTTTTTCTTCAATCAGCTGATCGTGATAGAACGCGATAGAACTTGTAGGTACCTGATTGTATGAGCATTCGTGTTATGATTTTAAATGAGGTTCATACTATCATGCTTTATAAATCCGCGTATAAGCTGCTCAGTGTTGTCACATCGGTGAAAGTTCGTTGACCTCTATCGAAAAATCATTGATATTGCGTTCTTCTTCATTATGTAACGAAGCAATTCTATGAATGCTAATGAAAAACATGGAACTTAACAATGAAATTGGTAAAATGTGAGTGTTCCGCGGTGTACATGTATGCCTACCCTTTTATGAAATACCGGCTATGTATTAAGCAGTTTTGCTTTGCTCTGGATTTGAAATTTACATTGAATTCAATAAATTTTTTACTAGTTTTCTTTCATGAAAAGCTCAATCTTCAATGATGACGTTATTCGTGTACTCTTGCCGTGCACGACAGGAAGCACTGATCAGCTTCGTCGACTTTAATCGTCAACGTACAAGCAACAAATTTATAAAACAAAAATCTCCCATTTCCGCTACAACGTTTCTTACTAACGCTACCGCTAGAAAGCAATATTTCACAGTGCATAATATTTGTGACTGTTTATTTGTGGGTATGTTACATATGTGTAAGTATATGATGACGTCAGCCACCTGACCGAAATTTGGCAGGAGACACGGGTTCTGAATAATTGACTCTCCGAAACCGTTCACAAGTTTGTTAGTCTGGAGTTCGGAACCGAATGACGTGATCGTTCGATGAGGACTACGCGCTTCACAACAGTATAATTCCGAATTTCGTCCGAATATTACTAGTGTATGACTAGTGAAAAGTGTTTCTGAAAAGTGATCTTTCAACTAGTTTCTTTAGTGATCAGTGCTAAAAGAACGGTAAAAATTCTTAGCTTACAGTATGAACATTTTGTTTACATGACCATGCAATAAAGTTTGTGCCATTGAAAATAAAAAAACTTTCAGTATTTGACAGAGCTATAAAATCGGGTATTACGTTTTAATGTTCCGAATATTTCCTGCCAAGCTTCGAGCTTTGGAAAAAATGTGACTAGACAACGTTTCATCGTATAAACATTACATTTTCACAGAAAATTCTTTCTGAAGTGCAATCTGCTCATTGTTAGCATGAATAGAAAACACAATATAAACATTTACAATTATATGCATTTCCGGATACTGATGAAACCAAAAAGCTTTTATACGCTTTAGAGAAACAAATAAAGATTTTTGTTTAGATAAAGAGAATTTATTAAAAAACAAAGTGATTAATCACAAGAGTTTAAATAAAAATGGAACTGAAAAATCTTGTTCAGCCGTTGTGTGACGTGGCATAATGTCGACGATGTTAAGGAGATATTTCGAGAGCCCGACGCCGTCCATCCGCGATATTTTTAGAGACGACAGACTTTTACAAAATAAACGGCGATGTTGAGGTTAGCGGCTGATTTATAAGAACAGTCTACATTGATGGGTAATTTTAAACTCTAAGGAAGCGGTTTAGTTTAAAAAAAACTTAGGATGATTTGTCGGTTTTACCAAAATTCTCTCAGAAAGCTACAAAATTAAAAATGTTGGCATAGCTAATCTTTCGAGACCGTCACGCGATAAACGATTAGCAAGTTGTTAGTTACCTAGTTGGCGCCGACGCAACGTTGGCTACTCGTATAAACAATTAACAATGTATCCTGAATTTAAAAATATGTGAAATGTCTCATGCTTACGATAAATGTTCCGTATTCGTTTGGCCATCTAATAGGGAATTTGACATGTAAACGCGCTAAAATAGCGAAGGTCGGCCATCTTGGCAAACGCCATGTTTATTTACGTCCGCGAATGCCATTAAACTGCACCGCGTCGGGGTCGCAACACGTGCTACAATCAATTTCACAGTTCTTACTCCATGTTTTAGTTTTTCAGGTTTTATATAGATAATAATTTGGAAAAAAAAAACTTTACTTTAGTATGAAACAAAATGGGGCCCTACAATCCAGGATATAGGTACCTACGCAATCAGGCTAGTCAGTTAAGAAAAGAAACAGAGAAACTTATTATTTAGTTTACATATAAGTTTATACTCGCTTCATTTGTTTAGGGGAAAACATGATAATTTCAGGTTGTTCAATAAAAAATGTGGCATTTTGAATAGATACCTTTAAAACTAAATCTATGGGCAATCTCACTGAAAGTATCTCTTTATGCGTCACTGAAACTGAAACAATGGCTTTTAAAACTTACATGTATTATTAACGTTTCAGCTGCTTTAAAGAAACAGTCTACGATCAAAGATAAAACAGAAAACGGAGTGTCAGCGCCTCTAGAAGAAAAACTTGTCAAGCCTTCAGCGGCGAAGCAAGCTGATCAGGCTACGAAGCCAGCTGACGAAAAACCAAGATTCACCAAACCCGCACTTAAAAGTGCCTTAAAATCTGAGGATAAATCCTCGACTGACAAAGACAGACCACCACTAAAAAGTGTTAGAACTATAGACGACAAAGCAAAAGAAAAATCTGTGACTATAGTAGATAAAAGACCAGAGAAAAATGGTCCCACTAAAGCAAATAGCACGGTAAATGACAAATCTGAGAGTAAAAATTCCGTATCAAGTAAAGACACTAAGCCTTTGTCAAAAATACTAAACGATAAACCTGCATCTAAGACTACTGTAGAGAAACCGGTGCCTAAGGCTCCTGAAAAGGTAGTTCTAAAGCCTGTTTCCAGTGAAAAGGTTGAACTTAAACCTACGCCTCCGAAAGCAGATCCAAAACCAGCAACTGTGCCGAAAGCTGAACCCCAACCTAATACAACTGAAAAACCAGTAGAGAAATCAGAAGACTCGAAGATGGCTACAAAACCACCGATTGAGAAGATGCCTTCAAAGGTACAATTCATAGCACAGTTTCTAATCTATCTAACTTACTACTTAATCTAATGTTGTTGTTTTTTTCTGGTCAAATAAATTTCCCTGCCTATAAGTAAACTCCTAACCTAATCTTATTTTCAGCTCCCACCGCGTAAACCCTCATTACAAAAGCAACCGTCAAAGGATGACGTGCCAGTGAAGAAATGGCGAGATCCTCTGCATGAGCGTGTCAAGGAGAACATAGACAAGACCCTTAACAATGAAATGCCTAAGGGTCACACGCTGACTAAAAATGAGAGCTTGAGAAGTAAGTACTATGCTATAGTGTTATTCTATTTCTTAGAACGAAATGTTTTGATAACTCGAATCTTGAATAACTCAGCATCGATGTAGACAAAAACTTCATAGTTGGGTTTCTTGAAATTAAAACTCAAATTTATTTGAAAATTAGTATTGCCTGGTAGGAATTTAAACAACATTCTTAAAAAGCCAAGTTTGCCCTATGCAATATATTTAGGGTTGCCATACGTCCCGTATATACGGGACTGTCACCCTATTTACATGATGTGTCCCGTATTGTTACTTGTCCCGTTTTTGTCCCGTTTTCCTTAAAAATACGCGTGATATCTCTGCGCCGAGCGCGTCGGGCGGTGCGGGAGGAAGAAATACTGCACAGGGAAAACGCGGGGGTATGAGAGGGGGGGGGGTGTGGCCATTTGGCATCATCGCGTCGCGTCGCGTCAATCAGTGCTCTCTGAACGCTAATCTGTTTCGTGCGTGTGTGATTGCTCGCCGGTGTGCTCTCGAACGCTTTCGCACGTTCAAGTTGTTTTAAAGCAATTTTTATTAATTAATATTTAACATGCCAAAGAGAAAGTGTCATTTTAAAGATGAATATACCAAAGAATGGTCATTTATAAAGAAAGGTAGAACGGAATTTGAAGCATTTTGTTCGATTTGTAATTCACATATTTCCATAAACCATGGTGGTAAGTCTGACATCCATCAGCACATTGCCACAAATCTTCATAAAACTCACATCAGAACCGCTTCATCTTCTAAGGATATTTCTAGCTTTATGATAAAAAAAGATTCGGAAGAAGAAATTTTAATAGCAGCCGCTGAGTTGACTACGGCGTATAAAGTAGTACATCACCACCAGTCCTTTGCCTCGTTGGATTGTACTACCAAATTGAATGCACTGATGTATGCAGACTCAAAAATTGCTACGAAGCAAACTATAGCTAGAACTAAGGCTACGGCAATTGTAAAGAACATACTCGCTCCTCACAGCGTGCAACAATGTGTTCAAAAATTAAATGAGACGTCGTTTTTTGGAATAGCTACAGATGCTAGCAACCATAATGCTGAGAAGATTTTCCCCTTGGTAATCCAATTCTTTGACGAAAAACAAGGCCAGCAATCGAAGCTATTAAAATTAGGCTCATTAAATAATGAACGTTCTGAAACAATCACCGAGTATTGCAAGACATCTCTCAAAAATCTAAATATTCCTCTAGATAAGCTTATTGCTTTTTGCGGCGATAACACGAACACTAACTTCGGGGGTCTCCATAGAGCAGGAAGGAATAATGTGTTTTTTAAACTTAACTCCGAATTAGGCAGAGATATTGAAGGCATAGGATGTCCCGCACATGTTTTGCACAACACTTTATCAACAGCCGCTGATGCTTTGAATGTCGATGTTGAATCGATAGTTGTCAAAATATTCAAATACTTTTGTATTTACACCGTGAGGACCGAAAAACTCAAAGAGTTTTGTGAATATGCTGGTATTGCTTACAAAACTTTATTATCCTATGTTGGCACAAGGTGGTTATCACTATTACCAGCAGTTGAGCGAATATTGAAACTGTGGCAGCCATTAAAAGACTTTTTCGCTAACGAAGAGAGACCACCAAAAGCTATAAAAGACTTTGTCGATGATCCAATCAGTGAAGTTTATTTTTGCTTCTTGCATTCACAGCTCAATACGTTTGAAACTCAAATAAAAAGAATTGAAAAATCTAACATAACGGTTCTTGAAGTAAAGTTAGTATTGCAAGAGACGAAACAAATTATGATGGAGAGAAAAACATCAAATTTTATTGGTATTGCGACAAAACAAATTTTGAATCGCTTAAAGCTTGATTCTGAAAACAGCAACAAAGTGGAAACTTTTGAAAAACAAGCTATTGATTTCTTCAATACTACTGTAGAATACATTGCAAAATGGTCACAATCACTCCAAAAATTCGATGCCTTCGACTGGATGTGTCTCAACAGAGTTCCTGAATGGGAAGAAGTTGAACTCACTGTAACGTATTTACAAGGGAAAAACATAGACATTGGCAACACAGAGGCTTTGTTTAACCAGTTTGTTTACCTTAAAGATTATTTAAATAAACAAGTTGGCATAACAGTAAAGACAACTATGGAAGAGAAATGGCAATGTTTTTTTGCAGATACAGATCATTTAGATCAGAAGTCATGTTTGTTAAAGCTATGTGAATACGTATTTGCGATTCCTGCCCACAACGCAAATGTGGAGAGAATATTTTCCCTAATGACAACACAATGGTCGGACGAAAGAAATAGGTTGTCAATAGATACAGTTGAAGCTATTTTAATTTGTCATTATAATTTTAAAATGACATGTGCTCAATTTTATGATTATATCAAAAATGAAAACGAAATCATTAAGAAAGTAAAATCTACTTCCAAATATGACTGGGCGAAAAAAGATCAACCTCTTCCTGGTTCTTCTTCATGAGGAGTCTAGTTCATTTAACTTGTTTGGAGTATCAGCTATATTATTGGTTACACTTGATTATTACAACTTTTGATTATTTTATGATAATAAACCATTATTAGTAAGTAATTCAGATTTTTATTTAATTTTAACAAATTGGTCCCGTATCAGCGCCGAACTATTATGGCAACCCTAAATATATTACAATACCCCTTAATATGCTGACACAAAGTTAGCGGCCTAGACCACCTAGTACCATAATACAATAATCACAACAAAAAAGACCAACATTCCCTAGCTGTGACCACTATAAATTCTACAAGAAGGATTGCCAATGCTTTTTTACAACCCCACATAACTTAATTCCGAATAGTGTGACACAGTAATGACATTAAAAGCACCTCCATTAATGTAATAATTCACTCCGACTATTCAATTAATGTACACCAAAAATAGAAGATAAGTGACTAGTTCATGAGTCAATTAAATCAAGAATAGAATAGACAAAGAGTTTTCTATTTGCCTAGTTGTGACATCAACATTGACACACTAGCACTTTCTAGCTTATTATTAGCGATGTTTAGATCGCATTCGATCGCAAGCACGGTGACATAAATCTAGATCGATATTGGCACTGCGCATTGTCTGATTGTAATGAGATTATTGTTTTCAGATATGTTATTAATTGTCTCAAAGATATCTTCGTATTTTCTTGAATAAATAACAGAAATTTTTGAGAACCTCATACTTCGTAGTGAAACTACACTCTAAGTCATAATTTGATACATAACAAAACTCTATTTTGATTAATCTGTTGACAAAAAGATCCGAAAGTCTAAAAATTAAGGATAAATTATATTGATAAATGTATCCTATACCTATTAATATACTTATAGTTACAGTATTTATAATTGAAATTTTACACTGATACTTTTGAAACCACACTAATTGATGTGATTGCTATTACCACAGTGCTACTAATTACAAAATAAAAATTGTTTATCATCGAAATGTTTGAAAAGTTCTCATATCCACTAGAGTGCATAACATAAAATACCATATTTTTTGTTAACTGTCCCATTGCAAAGGAAGAGTCTCTTCTTACAAAGCAAAAGTGTCCTGTTAATAAAAAAAAACGTTGGCTTAACATAACTCTCGTCAAACATTGACAATGTTGTTGGTACACCTTCAGCATATGAACAGAACTATCTGCCCTATTTTATTATTAAAACCAGTAATGATTCCGTCTCAATCTTCCTAGTTATTATTAAGTACATTTGTGTCTCTTTCAAGTGGTGCTTCTATCCGCGTCGTTACCTTTTGATCTCTTGTGTGCCAGACTAGTTTGTGGTCTAAATGTGATCCAAAATAGTCTCGTTCAGTTCCGCATGCGTCGCGTGCGCAGATCAGGTGTAAATGCACCCATACCTCAGTTAAGATGCGAACTTACTGCAATACAAGTCTGTTGCGAACTATTCTAACAAATTGTGAACTTTGTATCTGATAGGAAATTGTGAATATTTTGTGTGTGGTGGATTTACGCGTGCTTTTTGTTGTTCAATAAGTGATTAGTGAATTTAATTAACAATGGCTGACACGGAGGTCGATCCGCAAGGTTTCAGAGGTACTCAATTAGCATGTAATAATATTTAAATTATGTTCTTTACCTATGATTTACTGACGCGACAAGGCGTAGTCGGCAATCGCATAGATTTTCATTGTTGGTAAGCAGCCTGTTGCTTTTCACCAATAAAAATGTATGTAAATGGTCAGATTCGTATATGAAATCACTATCATTAAGTAAGTGATCGTGTTTAATAAATAATTAAGATCCAAAAAACTGGCATTTTAAGATTCCTGCCTAATCGCTCATAGTCAATTTGCCTAAACGAACCATTAAGGACATTAATTAATTATACACGAAATTATTAGGATAAAACCAATTCTCTCTTAATTTAATAGATATTAATCTTATAGAATTTTCATTATACAAGTACATGTAACACAGTTTGTTTCTAAATATCTAAATCGGTTTTCTTGGACGCCGAATTATCAAGCACTTCCATCATAATAAAAACCGTAAAAAAAAAATTACATCTTCATTTCCTGACTCTTTTATAAACATGGCTTCAAAGCTGAAGTAAAATTGCCAAAACATATCAATATTGGCAATCATGTATTACCTACTGGCAATTTTATTATAATATATGAAATGACTGTTGCATGCCATAAATTTTTTAACCTCAGGTCTTTTGAAGCCCACACCGCCTCCCATGCCTCCGCCTTTACCGCCAAAGATGCCCCCACCCCCTGAGTTCAAGAAGGCACCTGTAGACCCTACGAAAATAAAGAGGCTAGAGCAGCTCCGCAGCAGGCCCAGGAGGCGACCAGACTGGACTGACATGATGAAAGAAGTGGAGCAAGGCAAGAAACTCAAACACGTTGTTTGTAATGACAGGTGAGATGGAATTTGAGTAGGTTAATACTACTCTTGATAGCCTACTGAATTGATACTCACTAACACAATATTTCCTCTGACATTGCAAAGTAGCTAAACTCTCCTTCAGTTTAATTAATACCTGCACTTTCGACTATTTTAATACTTCATGAAACTTCCTGGTGTTTTTTGCTTATTGAGATTATGTATGACTGCCTCGTTGGTCTAGTGGTATCAAAACCCGACTGCTGAACGAGCAAGAACGAGATCCTGGGTTGAATTCCCAGGTTTGGTAAAGTGTCATTGGGTTTTTCTGTTTGGAAATTCTCAGTAGCAGCCCAGAGTTTGGATTTGAGCCCGGATGGCAATAAGACCCTTATTATTACATGGGACTTAATAACAGTATTGGTGAAATGTTGGCGTACAACTGTGTACACCTCTGTCTACCCCTTCGGGTAATACAGGTGTGATAATATATGTTATGAGATTATTTCAAGCCAATTTCAACCTAGAGGTTATGACGCCATTGTGAAAAGAGGTGCAATTAAGTTGGAGCATGATTCCATTTCCTCAACTGCACGTACATTGATCGTGGTACCTACGAGTACTTTATAGGATCCATTTTGAGACATGTTGTTGTTTCGTTACAAATAAGACTAACCTAACGACCACAACATTTCAGATCGAGCCCAATCATCACCACATCAGCAGTAGTAAAGGACAAAGGGCAGTTCATTTTCGAATCAGAGGCTCCGAACTCCCACAACGCTTTGCTAAAACAAATCTCAAAGGGTGTCAGACTGAAGAAAACAAAGACCAACGATAGGAGTAAACCAAACTTAGAAGGTTTGAGGAAGTTTAGAAGGCAGATGACGATTGAGGAGCAAGTTCAGAAGAGTATGTCACAGGCTAATCTAGCCGCGTCGCCATCGGGAGCAGGGTTAGCGGCTGGCTCAACTGAGGCAAGTAGCACACATGTATGTACGACACTGCACACTTATTACACTATCTTTGCCCTTCTTCTACTGTCAATGACTCCATCTTTGACATTGAGTTTTCTTTGTTAATATAACATTGTCTCACTAAGGAGTTTCTTCTGTGTCGTGGATGCGTTTTCAAAACATATCTCACATGCACGCACATTTAGCTAGACCCGGAACAATTTATCTGCTGCTCATACAATTAATTGTGACGTCGGTGATTCGACAATGACAGGCGGTGCAGCAGCCGAACTCTAAAGTACTGCGCTAACACGCCGCTTTAATAATCTGTACTGGCCGATTGGAAATGAGAGTTGCAATACTTCTCATAACCAGTTATTTGTAGAGAGCCCTCTATCACCGTGTGGTTGATGAACAATCTAGTGTCAGAGTTTAAACCGCCCATAGGCAACATGGCTTCATACACCATCGAGAACGATGTTTCTTCATGATGTTTTCCATCACCGTTTGAAGCAAGTGATAATTCATTTCGAATACGCACATGACTCAAAAAGTCAGTTGTACCTTGGATTCGAACTTACGACCTTTGATTTGCGCTATCACTGAGTAGAGAAATATCAGAGCATAGTTGTGAATCAAAATAACGTCAATAGCAGATCTATGAGTCTCTTCTGTCACACATCTCGCCTACAGATCTAGCGAGTCACTTTTATTGTCTACAGTATTACCTATGATTTACTTCTTATGCAAACAACAAGTCAACCACTAATACACTATAATCATGTTTAAAAAAGATTAAAAAAAAACTTATAGAATATGGCAAAATGTTTCAGATACCTATACCACCAGAAGAAGAGGAAATCGATGAAATGGATGACATTGACAAAGTCAGAGATGATTTGCAGTCAACCAAACAGTTATTGGCCATTGAACTGAGGTACGCAATACAATTAATAATGGTAAGGATACAAATTCATGATTGCAGGATTGTGTAGTGACTCAGATTGTGGAGGACAGGTCACATGTAGGTAACGCGGAGTGATAATTATTGACGCTATTATAATTTATTATTAAATATCAGATAACCGGTACCTACCCAACAACAAATCTGAAATTTCGCCCAGTTACGAGCATGATAGTAATATCTACCTTTATCTACAAATTCTTATTAAGTCCATGTAATACTTATTGAAATGATTTTGTCAGAAGTTAATCGGACGATATTCATAAGCAGCTTGGTTAATCAACACAATCTTAAGATTATTATGATCGTGATTAAATTGTCTGTACTTTGTATTTGTTCCTGACCTAACCGTCTTATATAATTAGATTTACCTACCTGATTTAAGCTTAGATTGTAGTTGTAATCAAATATGATTTGATTCCCAGTAATTGCGATTTTAGTACCGATTTATTCGAATAATGCGATTAAAAAGTGCTTAATTACGAATAACATTAAATATATACATTTCCTCATTTCTTAACAATGTTTCTACAGAAATAAAGAAGCTCAAGAAAGAGAAAACAAACGCCTTCTGACAAGGATACAAAACTTAGAAGCAGAATTAGCAAGAGAAAGGGCTTTCATCAAACAAGAACAACATAAGACTGTTATATCCGTAACTGATGCTTACGATGAAAGATTAGTAAACAACCTTAAAATGGAGGTAGAGAAAACGAAAGAAAACGCCGATAATTTGGAGAAACAGTACTTAGATGCCGCAGAGGATAGAGACACAGCACTGACAGAGTTAGAAGAAGTGAAGAGAAGGAACACAGAATTAGAGAAGAAACTTGAACTCGCTATGTCGGTAATTAATATTTTTTTATACTTTTCAATTTTGCGTCAGTTTTAAATAGGCCTTGTGAACAGGCTTTGTTTTTCGCAACTGTATTTATGCTTTTTCTTGAATGTTATTAAACATGTTATCACCCAGACCTATGCACACTACGCTTGAATATTCTCGATATGTAGATTTCTATTAATTGTACAATTAAATTTTACCTTTTGCGTAGCTACTCTGGAATTGATACGCTAACCACTTAAATTATTACCATTATAATATTCTTACTAATTCCTGAATAAGGTACAGACATATTATAGCTGGTCATTGGTGAAATGTGGGCATTCGTAAAATGTGGGTTTACAACTATGTACACCCCTGCCTACCCCTTTGGTGAATACAGGCGTGATGTTATGTTATGTTAGCTTTAAAAAAATGTAACAGTTGGCATGTAATGTTTATTTTTATTTTTTATTAACGCTATAATGATTTTTCATTTTTACGCTTTGCTTTGCAAGATTAACAGCTACACTAAAAATTTTCAGGATGAAGATGATGATGAATCTCAAGAACCTTTGTCGTTCTATGAAAAGCGCCAACTTGATTTCCAGAAACAATGCAAGTTGTTGAATATTGAAATAAACTCGCCTGAAGCTGACGAATTAAAGAAGACTAACGCTAATAAAAATGCGGCCTATAAAAACGATGCTAATAATACCGTTGCTAATAATAACATTGCTAATAATAGCATTGCTAATACTAATGACGCTTCTGGTTCTGACACTAACAAAGCTTCTGCGGATGAGGTATGGCTTAGGCATTTCAATTAAAATGAGCATGTTTATCACGCATTTTACTTGTTATTAAAATATAATTCATATTTCGTTACTCATTATGCACATATAGCATATCACACGATATGCGCGGGACCTCCCGATTTTAAAGAGTATGTCAAACGCTTCCCGATTTAACCTTGATTGGGATGCCCAATTTCCCAATTTTGAGGCAACCTCTTTTTAAGTTGATTAAAAAAGTTCTAACGTCCGTTGCACTTTTTTGCTGTCCCGATTTGAAAACCTAAATCCCGATATTTTTAACCTCCTATCTCCAAATTTGGCATAGTCAACCTGGCAACACTATATCCACATTATATTGTTGAATAAACAAAAATCGGATAAAACGTTCCATTTGTCTCTACCAAGAGTAATGCTCTCTATTGTATTTTTAAATGACGAAAAAAACAGGTGCTTCTCTTTACCCCGTGCAGGTTTCATGGTTCACTATGATGAAACAAAAAAGGAATTTAAACAATATCTATATCAAAGAAATTTATTCTATTTGTATTTTTCTATATACACCCCAACGAATAATTTCCTCAAATCTTGTTATTGCCTTAATATAAATGATGACTCAGTTAATTTGTCACCAGTATAACTTTGTATCCAAATATTGCAGGGCATCATGCCAACCAGCATTGGTTCGCGGCGTTCAAGTCACGCGATCAAGCAACTTTCTGTCACCAAGGACGACAGCTTTGAAGAGGAAGAGGAATCCGATGAGGAAGAGGTATGAAGTATTCAGGTTTAAATTAATGCTGTGTGAGGCTTAATCGACAGGACTTAGTCTCTCGCGTGGTTTGAAACTAGTATCAGGGTTATTCATAGCATCCTCCAACTGCCATTTACGGACAACAGTTAGGATCCACGGATCAACAGATCAACGTGCGTTCCGAAGCACGAAGACGCAATTAAATGCCATATGAACTACTTGTGTGGTACGTTCATGTTGCGTTACATGTAATACAAGGAAACGCACTAGACTGGATTCCTACCAAACGAACTTTACATAGTATAACAACATAGTATACCTAATAGTAACAAATTTTTTGATGATCTTTATTTCAATACACTTCTAGGAGGAAAGTGAAGAGAAGAAGCAGAAGAGAATGGAGAAGGAGGTCCGCAACATGAGGAACAAGATCCGATATTTGAAGGAGAAGCAAGACCACATGAAGCGGGAGCGAATGGGCTTCAAAATGTCACTGAAGAACCAACAGGCTGCTCTCAAGTTAGTCACTTTATAAACAATGCTTACAAATAGATGTTCATTTCATGAAATGTTGTTGATAATTCAAGAATCGGGCTGACTACCTAACTATCACTCTAAGAATTATTAAGATTCATGATGAAATTTTACTTTATTACTTAAAGATCCTATTGTCATAATATCTACAACGTCTGTCTTGACTGTAATTAGAAAATTGTTTAATTGGCTAAATAGATTAGGAGCTTTTTTTCTAGAACATCTCTGAATAATTCTTGACAGAACAAAATTTTTGATACAGAGAGGAGAAACGAAAATACAAGGAACTAAAACGTGAAGTCGACAAGATGGCTGCCATGATGAAAGAATGCGGGTCAGATGACGACGACGATGACGAAGATGAGGAATCAGAAGAAGAGAAGAAATCAGAGTCAGAGGAAGAAGAAACTGAGACTGAAACTGAACAGGACACAGAGAGCGAGACAGAAAGCGAAAGTGAACCTGAGGTGGGTGAAAACATATCAATTTGGTTAAAGAACCCTAAAGATTAAATACGTTCAGATTTTTTCGATTAGATAGACACTGAAAATAAAACTTATTTAGTAGTTGTAGTGTAGGTTATGGACTGACAACAAGATAAGCCAATCAATAGATATTATCACATAGTCATTGCGATGATGAGATATATGATAATACAATTTGAATTCTACAAAATGACGATACGTGATGTATCTGATACGTAACCAATAGCTTATCTGGCATCGCGGAATAGTCCTATTTAAATTGTAGCTGTACTGTAATTGACTGCATGCATCCAACAATGAACCAGCTACATAGACTGGAAGTTGAAATCGTTCATCCGACACGGTGAAGCACGGCAATGCACAGCCGCGTTAGATAAATGATTTGGCTGCATGCAGTCAATTGCAGTGGAGCTACATCGTTTTTTCACAGACGAAAGGAAAGGATTAAACCAGTTCTTCCTATTCCCGAATAAAATAAGTTCTGTAATAATTATGTCATACTTTACAGGATGCTCCTTTACCCAATAAGAAGGAAAACCTCACGAAGAGGATGAAGCGACACGAAGGCAGGGTCCACGCTTTGAAGAAGGGCAATGCACTCCTCATGGCAAATGTAGACCGTTTGAAAGACGACGTACTAAAACAGAGGGAAGAATCAGTAACCTTGCAGAAAGAACTCGACTCTCTAATTGATGATCTAGAGTGATAAACCGCTTTTGAAATGTTGGGTGCTGCTAACAATATTTTGTAATGAGAAGTCACGGGAGTTCTTTTTTTGATCAGTGTAAGTTTAATTTCAGTTTCATGATTAAGAATTGCCCACAATCTTATTCGTTGTACAAGGCCTAGTTATTACATAATAAAAAAAAACAAAGAAAAACTTTTAAAGTCACTTTTATGTTATAACTCATGCTTTGTGTCTAAAGATTGAAATAAAAACCAATATCTAGATATTGGTACCTATTGCAGATGAATCGATAACACCACTTAAAGTAGATTTATTTTCGAATCCTATAATACCTTGCCTATAATTTTTTTTGTAATTAAATTTGAGTATCAATGAGATCATTTTAAAGAATAAATTAAAAAATAAATATTGTATTATTACCATAAATTAAAATTATGTTACAGACTATTTTGACCCTGCCTTATTTACAGAACGAACCAAAATCGACATTCAAATTATATCGTTAGACGCGTAAAATTACCACCTTAGATAGATCAATGATTAGAAACTTTCATATATTTATTATTTATGTAGATAGTCGAAGTTTATTACTGAAGTGATAATTTCATAAAATATAATGTAATGTAAATTTTATTACGGCTTTTTAATACGGTTTAATACTATCTTAATATGATCTGCAAAATAATGACTTTAATGTATTTTCTGCAAATGTGTTTATCCTTCGCTCCTAATTACAACTTTATTCTTTTATTTATATTTAATATTAATGTAATTTACGGCCATAACCATATATATACGGTAATACCAATTAATTTTTCACTCATTTTTGCTATCATGTGATTTGTACATAATATTTTTAAGTTATTAATTATTTATAAAGTATACTATTGTATTACCAAACGGCACAATAAACTATTACACAATAATTTTAATATTCCGACTTTCATTTTTAATAACCTCTGGGTCCTCCATACTTAGCGCCTCGCCAGCGCCACACCACCGGTACAGTAACGCGAGGGCTCCCGCCTCAAAATTCTTGGGTGGTAATCCAGTTAGAAGGCACGCCGCCTCGAAAGAAATCGTACCAGACTGGGGCCCCATATAGGGCCATGGACCGTACGACACCCGTGTACAGCCTTCGGCAAGAGGTGTTGGGCCCACCCACATCCGGCAGTAGTCGCGCAAGTGCTGCCGCAGCAACCAAGTTTTGGGGTGAGCCGCCGATCCTAAGACTATCCCTGAGAAAAAATCACGGTATTTAGATTTTTCGTATTATGCGCAATTAGGAACTTGGCAATTAGTACTTCTGCAGAAATATGATTAGTTTAAAATATACATTAAGTAATTTACTGAAATTCATGGCAGTTGATTTACTTAACTTCCGCTAAGTAGTTGTAGCGCCGAAAGAGCAAAAGCGCCAGTGAATACCTAACTGAAATCCTTAATAATAATATTATAAATGGGAAAGTAACTCTGTTTGAACGGATCGTAATGAAATTTGGAAAGGTGATAGATTGTATCTTTGGGAAGTACATAGGCTACTTTTAGTCGCGTAGACGAAGTCGCGGGCACCCGCTAGTTAATTAATAAAAGTTTTGAAGATTTAAGTACCAATGTAATTGGTTGGATTGTTTGGATCATGTACTTACGTGATCCAAACATTTTCATTTAAGTTCTAACAAATTGATTTGTGAAATATCTCCTCAGTCGTTTGCTCACTGCTGAGCGTCGTGATGTGTCCGACCAAAACCTTTGACAAGCTCTGTCCACTTGTGGCGGTCTCTTGCCTGTTGCAGCGCGTCGGAAATCTTGGAATCTGGATGCTGGTTTACTTAGTCAGACCATCGTATGGAACTGCGTCTTCTGGGTCTCTTTTCTTCCATTTTGCCGGTGACCATAAACTTCTCCAGGTTGTCGGATGGCTTTCGGGCGAGATAACCGAAGCATTCCAGCACTCTCTGAAGACAGATACTTATGAGCCTCTGGTCTATCTGAAGGTCTTTCAAGAAGGATGCATAATGCATTCGTCTTATGTGCTGTCCAGGGTACTCTCAATATGGGTCTCTAGCGCCACATCTCGAACGCGTCATACGGCGTTGATCTGCTGCTTTGATAGTCCAGGTCTCCACGCCATAGAGACAGAAATATAGTAGGTATATTCAAATCTATATATTACTAACTGTTCTGCCATATAAATTTTCTGGATAGGGTCACCCTTATCACCTAGGAGTATAAAAAATTGCCTAAGACCTATTCTCAGACCTACCAAATATACCTACACAAAATATTCCATAAAAATCGGTTAAGCTGTTTCGCAGGAGTTCGCTAACAAACACTGTGACACGAGATCTTTAAATATTAGGTTAGATTAGAAGAAGAACAAAGCTGAAGAGTTTGTTTGTTTGTTTGGCTGATTGCGCTAATCTCAGGAACAAATTCAAAAAACCTTTTTGTGTTGGCTAGTCCATTTATTGAGGAAGGCTATATAACATCACGGTACGACCAATAAGAGCGGAGCATCAATGAACTTTTTTGCAAAAACGGGAAAAGGTAATCCTTTTGAGAGCTTCCATTGCGTGCGCTGCGTAAACGGTTAAAGTTATGTAAAAATAATGTATGACGGAATTATTTCTCCTATAAAAGTTCTAAAAAAATATTCGCATTTTAGATCTCTTATTATAATTATTTTAAATGCTAACGTACGGTTTTATTTTATGTCTAATTGTAAAAGTAATACCTACTAGACCCTGAGCCATGAGATACAGACTTACTGTCTTGGTCTGGGTTTGGGGCTCACAGTTTCTAATAGTGTACTTCATTTTATTTTAAATGTGACATAGTTTATTTTAAACAAGCCTGTAAAACATTTCTTTCGACAATAAACGATTTTAATATTAATTTAATTTTTAAATTAATCGTGCCCAGTTCCTCACAGGACATAGGTACTTAACCATGTAATGAAATCAAAAATAAAAACTCTTTCTTTCTTCTTATTGCTGGTGCCATTTGGTAAGAAGCTGTAATGAATTATACAGGCACTAGACCACCAAACAGTGACCATGACTTTTTTAGGGGTAAGGTTTCGTTTGGGGCAATGCCTAGGTGCTGAACCAAGGTCTAACCAAAATGATGACCGCTTCCGATTATCAAAAAGAATCAATTTTTCATCGCAAGTGACAATGCGGGTCTTAATCTCTTCGTTGCTGTGTCTGATAAGCAATAAAAGCGTTATCGGGCGACCGCGGGTTAATTTTTTATTTTATTTTAGATCAAAATTTCCATGTCGAAAACGTTCAAACCAATAACGATTATGAATAATATGTCGTACGTTCACTATCTGTACACGTCATTTAATGTTGCGAGCCGTTTGTGCAGCATAAAAAACAAAACACTAATGGATAAACAAATGACTGAATTTGAAAATAGAATTCTATATTTTTTTAATAAAATTCATTTGAATTTAGAATTTAGATACTATATTGTAAAACGGCAACTTCATAAACTTGATAAAGACCAAGGCAAAGGCCATTTAATAAAACGGGCTAGTTTATTTTTTGACAATTCAAAAGTGCCTGTAGATGGCCTAATTGAAATAAATGGTTTGACTTTGACTTTGACTGGATAAAACAACATTTATTTGGGGGTGTATTAAGTAACTTTAGATGTAGTTACTTTGTAATAACAATTAAACCATTTAACAATTTAAGCACTATTATTTATATATGGCAATATTGTACGACTGCACAACTGTCAATGTCATTAATATGTCAACGTCTATTTAGATTTGGTGGTGTAACGTCTAGGCATGTCGATTCTCTCAGAATAAAATCGATTCGAATTGAAGCCTTCTGTATCGATTCTTGATTTAATCAGATTATAGACAATCGATTCTCGACGAATCCAGCCAATTTTACAAAAAGAAAAGATGTAGGTAGAATCATAATCAGTGCCTTCTTTATTCTCGAAAATCTATCCTGGATACAATATAGATTGACTGACTTTTCAATCTCAAAATCAAAAGCGTGAAAGTAAAAGTGAAAGTTCCATCTCTAAATAAATCTAATTTGCAAGAGTTATTTGAAGATTTTTTTTTATTTTAAACAGTATAGTACCTATAGCATCACTTAAATCTTAGAATGATGTTCAATGCACGAAATACTTAGTATCTCTACAGTTTTATGATACATATAAATAAGCAATTAAAAGGTCGACATGTTTAAATTCCTACAATTTAAACATGTCGACCTTTTAATTGCTGTTTATTGAGTAGGTAATTAAAATTCCCCAATAATTTGTATGAAGAGATTCCAAAAATATTTATTGGCTACATCTTCGAGGTTGCATTGTTTGTTCGCCGCAATCCTAAATTGTTTCAACGCATAGCTGATGTTGTCAAGCGTAACAGACGCAATAATAATAATAGATTGTGTTTGCATAGCGCTAAAACAAGTCTGATGTGGAAAAGTTTGTTGTGTATGGCACCAAAAATTTATAATAAAATTCCAGACTATATTAAGCTTCACAGCAAAGAAATATTTAAAAAAAATTGTAAATCCTCTTAACCAGCAAATGTTATTATAGTATTTCTGAGTTCCTTATTGATAACAATTTGAAATAACATAACATTTATTTATATTAGTTTTCATTCTTGACATCTGTACTATTTAAATTTTTTAATTTCTAGAAATTTAATTTATATTGACATTATCATATATAAAAATTTCCATTTCTTTTTAAAATTATATTATTATTTATATTATTACAATATGTTAAAATATGTACGATTTAATGTTTAAATAATTTCAAACGCCTCTTCAGGCAGATTTTTATGAAACAAAATAATTACAACATGTGACCCTATCGTACTCAAAATGTATTGATTAATAATTGATTTGATTTGATTGGCAAATCTTTGAAGATCCGACCGGCTCCTTTCACCGATTGAAATATTGCCCGTCACAGATAAAAGACGTTCACTCACGAAGAACGTCCTCCCAACGAAACGTTTAATATAGCTATTTAATGAGTTATTTTAGTGTCAAATACACTGTATCTGTTCGATATTTCGATCCAACCAGTGACTTGATCTCAGCAACCTGAATCGGTTCGATTCTCGGGGTTCAAGGATCGATTTAGTGAATCGATCCTCCATGTCAGATCGATCTAAAAATCGATTTCTGCCCCCAAAAATCGTTGTATCGATTCATCTATTTAAGATTGATATGCCTAGTAAGAGTAACGTCAAACTCAAACTTTCAAAAACAAAACGCCAAACGTAAACGGTCGTGCGCGGTATTTTCTGAAATTGTTATTTTATCGTCAGTGAAAGTCCTTTTAGCTTAAGACTATTGAGTGGTTTAATAACTAACATGCCTCCTACGGATGCCGAAGTAGTGCAGGCAGTGACCACGCTAAAACCAAATCCTCGAAACAATGCAACGATGTTCAAAATATTTCAAAACGTTCAATACAATGTGGTGCAACACAAAAAATATGTAAAGGAAATGATAAAATTGTATAAAAAGGTAAGATTGGCACATATTCTCTGAAACATCATATCAGTCTGTTTACAGTATACCTACAATATCATCAAAATAAGTTTTAGATCAAAGAATAGTTGTTTTGTGTAGTTCCAGTCTTCTTATAACTAACATAGCATCACGTCTGTATTCCCTGAAGGGGTAGGCAGAGGTGTACACAATTGTACACCCACATTTCACCAGTGCTTTTATTAAGTCCTATGTAATAGGTGGTGAGCCTATTGCCATCAACTGGGCACAATTCCAAACTCTGGGCTGCTACTGAGAATTTCCTAACAGAAAAACGAAGTCAGGAAGTTGGTGGTGTGACACCCCTGTGCTTCGGAGAGCACGTAAAACTGTCGGTCCTGATCTCTCTCTGGTTGTGTCGGATTTCCGTCCGTCCATCCATATTAAGGTACTGTTACTGTCAGCCTGCATCATTCAATTGCTAGGCAAAAGTAAAGATTATTAGATTTACCAATATTTCTTTAAACACAATTTAATTAGGTTGACAGGTTTCGAGTTTGTACCCATTTCTTCACCCTTGAGTGAGGTTGTGGTTTATTATTTACTTGAACTGGGCAGTGTAGTCTTAAAGTGTGACAAATGTTAATATAGGCTGTATTGTAATTTTATAAACTTATAGCTACTAGTAAATCTATTGGGCTCATTAGACTTATCCTGACACTTCTATTAATTTCTCCTGATGATGGAGCTAAAAGATGGTTAAACGAAAAATTTTAAGGTTTTTTTTTAAACTATGTTTTATTGCGTACAGCTTGATGAAGACAGTTTTCGGGAGAGCTTCAAGAATGCCCTACAATACTTGTTCACATTTGGAGACACCAGTGCTAATGTGGACCGAGTTGTACAGTTTGTGGCTACTTTCTGCACCTCCCTAGACGATGAGGAGGAGTTCCTGTTGTTCATATTTGAAATTATATTTGATGTGAGTATATAAAACCCCCTTGGCCAACAGTTTAATAATTATTAAAGTGGTGTGAAACATACATTAACAATCTTTTACCGAATATTT
Source organism: Xylocampa areola (assembly GCA_935421205.1). NCBI lineage: Eukaryota > Metazoa > Arthropoda > Insecta > Lepidoptera > Noctuidae > Xylocampa > Xylocampa areola. Next base: position 7,462,027 of record OW285219.1, on the reverse strand, counting down.
TATTAATTTACCGTGGGAAAGTCATGCTTCGGCATGAATGGGCCGGCTCGAATGGAGTGATACCACGGCCTCACAGAAAACCGGCGTGAAACAATGCTTGCGTTATTTTACGCCGAGTGACTGAAGGTACCAGAGGCCCAAACCCTTTAAAAAGTCGGCAACGCACTTGCGACTCCCCTGAGGTTGCGGGTGTCCATGGGTGGAGATAATCGCTTACCATCAGGCGATCCGTATGCTTGGTTGCCCCCTATCCCATAAAAAAAAAATACTCGCTATAGTATTATTTAACACACTTTTGTTTTACACTGTTCTTGTAAATTGATTGACAGGTAATGCTTTTTTATTTTAAGTTTTTCTATTGCAAGCATTCTTTCAAAAACATTCATTTCATGTATATTTAATTAATAAATATGTGTAAATATCTACAAATTTTATCTACATTCTTCTATTATCTGCTAAACCTTCTCCTTCCTTGAGCCAGCAATACTACTAGATTACAAATATTGTATAAACATTGACTTTATGCCCCAAAGACGACCCACTGACCCTTTATTTTTATTTGCAGAGTCAATGTGTGTCTGGTCAATCAGTGAGGTATCGTGCCAGTCAGCTGCTGGCAGCTGTACTCTCTGCTCTTGGAGATGATGCCTCACTGGACGATGACCTGTGTGACAAGTTGCTGGCATCACAAGTAAGATATGACTTTTTAGCAGTTTTCAAATCTCATGTTAATTTTTTCTTTCCCTATTTAGTATTTCAACTTAGTGCCCCCTGTGCTCTAAGGTGAAATACTAAATAGGGAACAGTCTGAAAAGTTTATAAAGGTAAAATAAATATGTTAAGAAAAATGGCAATCACATAGTCTTCACAGGTTACATTGGACATATGGTGAACATGTATTTGCCTAAGTAAATTTTGCAGTTATATGTTGTACCTAATCATTGGTTGTTGTATTTAGAATTTGTCTTAATTGATCATTAGAATACAAATATAAAAATGCAAATAAAGCTTCACTATGCATATGTAAAAGTATCTCTTAATAAAACAGCAATGTGCAGTATAAATCTAAATAGTCTAAGTATTATTAATTTACATATTTATTATTTAGGCAGATATGTATTATGCAGATAAATATTTATTTAAATAATTCTTTTCCATACCTTATTTTTCCGTTTCCTTTTTTTTAAAGATTCTTTGAAAAACATTAACGCATGCTTAGCGAACTTTAAAGTTATTATATTAAACGGAAAAAGAATACGGTCGCGAACAGGATGCGAACCTGCGCCTCCCGGATAAATACTCCAGGCCCTCTGACCACTGAGTCATCTCGACCTCTGCTCACCACCGCGAATTCTTCTTCCATATTTTAACACGTCTTATGGCGACGTCATTGCTATCAATTCAGTCCCTATACAAGTGACGGAACCGACACAACCAACTTTGCAGTTAATACAATGTCGTAAAGAATGCAATTACCTTAACAATTCAAGATAAATGTTTGAAAAGCATTAACGTATGCTTAGCGAACTCTAAAATTATTATATATAAATATTTTATTTTGCTATATATTCTTGGTGTGATGAATGATTTTTCTTTCTTTCTTTATTTCAAAAATACCCTTAATTGTACATAAAACAAACATTATTAATTACTATATTAAATTGGTTTTTAATCATCATAGTAACTCTACATATACTTACCAATAATTAATGTAATATACGTTCCATCTATAATCAGATGCAAAGACTACAAGACACACGGGGCGCAGTGCGATGTCGAGCCGCACTCGCACTCCAAAGACTACAGAATCCGATGGAGCAAGACGATGACGTCACCCGCGCATACCGCTTCCATATGAGCTGTGACCCTAGCTCTTCAGTCAGAAGGTAAGAATAAAGAGTTAAAAGGCATTTCACAGACCTGGACTTATCCGAAATCTTTGTGTACCTTTTGCAAACATGGATTATTTGACGACTGTTTGTGAGTATAATAAATCTTGGACACAAGACAATTCTCATTCTGCTATATAAGGGAATAAATTTCAAGATCTTGATTGCAAATCATATTTTTTACAGGGCCATAGTAATGTCGATTGCAAAATGCAATCGCAATGTGCCTTTCGTATTGGAACGATTGTGTGACGTCGACGAAGCAGTGCGTCGCGCCGCTTTCCTGTACATCGCCGCCATTAATGTGACGCAACTCAGAGTCAAACAAAGAGTTCTTTCACTAAAGGTAATATTAGTTTCAAGATATTTTTTTCGTGGACAAGTACTCTTACCTACTAAAACCACACAGTCCTCCATTAACCTTATGTCAGAATTAGTCTAAAGAAAACGATATAAAAATTAATGCCAGGGTAAGTTTTGATGCAATAAAATAAAAAAATTGTATAAAAATAATCTTAGCTTATAATAAAATATTGTACGCCTATTCGGCTGAGCAGTGAGCTCACACTATGCTTATCAAAAAATAACATCCTGTTTTGCATTGTCTGACAATAAAGACATTTGATTTGATTTGATATATTTCCCTCATGGTAATTCCAGAAATGATTTCACAATGATTTGGCACGACGTTCATGATAGCCTATGAATGGAACTCCCTGCTCGTTGTGGAATGGAAGTCTTCCGTGTTCCAATCTAGGCATATTCAAGGCTAGAGTGAATAGATTTTTTCTCGATATACATGCTCCATTCTCGGCCACACCGTCGCTTACCATCAGGCGAGTTGCTGGCGAAAATAGATCAATCTACGAAAAAAACAAAATTCACTTGTTAAATCTAATATATAAAAATCTCGTGTCACAATGTTTGTTATCGAACTCCTCCGAAACGGCTGGACCGATTTTTATGACATTTTTGTGTATGTTTGATAAGTCTGAGAAAAGGTTGTAGGCTATTTTTAAATATTAGATATTCCTGCTATAGATTGATGATGATGATTTAAAGAATAATATCGGTCTAGATGATATTCACTGTTAGCACAGTGATCGAGTGATCAATGTGCCACTAGTCGCAGGTTCTATTCCCACATTACGGTCTACAGATAATTGTTCCAAGTCGTGTTGCGTACATGTGCAATTTTCATTCCTAAACGCACCCACGGTACAGGAGAATTTTATAGTGGGACAATTGTTTTTTGAAATATATAAAAATTTCAACCACTTATTTTTGTCAAACATACATGTGTGTCACCTGGTAATCAGCAAAGCACCCGCGCAGTCACTCTTAATGCTTTCAGGACCTTAACTTTATGTATATTGCACCCTCAGGTGGGTCTCACTGAACGCAGTCTCCGTGTTCGTCGCGTAGTCGAAGAGATTCTGATTCCTGGTTGGCTGAGTACATTCCAAGGCAACATTGTTGACCTGTTGAAAGCCATACGATTAGACAATGCGCACGATGCTAAGGATTCCCAATATGTCGCTGGTAAACTGCTGGAGTCATTGTTTAGGTAAGTTTTAGGAGAAATCGATGTCATTTTTAGTACTAAGTACATACAACTTATAAATTAAAAATATAACTATTATATGGGATATATTAAAATATAACATAGTATCACGTTTGTATGGGACAGGGTAGGCAGAACTTACAAAGACGTACACCCACATTTCACCAATGCTATTATTAAGTCCCATGTATTAAGTGGACAGCCAATTGCCGTCTACCTGGCACAGTTTCAAACTCTGAGCTGCTACTGAGAATTTCGTAATAGGAAAACCCGAAACCACTGCTCAATCTCGCAATCGAATCCAGGACCTCACGCTCAGCAATCGCGCCTGGGACCATTAGACCAAAGAGATTCAATATATTGTGTAGTATAATAAAATAATTAAATTAAAACCTTCACACCGATCAACAAAAGTTTTCAGTCTGTCCTCGTCTTCTTAATTACTTCATACATACATAGCGTAGCATCACGCCTGTATTCCCCGAAGGGGTAGGCAAAAGTGTATACAGTTGTACACCCACATTTCACCAATGCTGTTATTAAGTCCCATGTAATAGGTGGTGAGCCTATTGCCATCAACCGGGCACAATTCCAAACTCGGGGCTGCTACTGAGAATTTCCTAACAGAAAAATTTAATAACACTTTGCCCGACCCGGGAATCGAACCCGAGACCTGCTCAGCAGTCGCGCTTGGGACCACTAGACCAACGAGGCAGTCTTACTTCATAGCATTACATAATTATGTTAATCTCATAATTAAGTCTTGATAATATTGTCTTGTCAGACGCTTGCCGATATCGGAGCTACTAGAATGGCTTCCAATCGACAAAACCCTCCGTCTCATTCCCGCCGAAAAGTTGAACAAAGAAACAGCGTGGTACTGGCGCCATCTGGCGGAACATTTGCAGAAGATTGATGATGATGAAACATTAGAGACTATACTACCAGACTTGGTCGTGGTTACTGGATATATTAGAGCGTAAGTTGTTTGAAATATTTGAGTTATTTTTAGATTTCTTTCAAGTTTCAGAGGGGTTAGTGGCTATATAACAACTGCACAGATTGATCAATCGAGGATATACTGTACTTGATAACTATTATTTCATATCAAGCCTGCGGTCCTCGGAGGACCCGCTAAACCGTCGGGCCCGGCGTCACATGCATAATCTATGACCATCGTTACGAGAAGTGAGATACCTAAAAATCTGACAATCAGTCTTACAGCATGATGTCGTGTTTATTAAATATGTAAAGTCTGTTTAATATCTATGGTACCCTAAAAATACCCTCCTCTCAACAGTATCGTGGAATCGCCTTGCCCATCAGAGACCGAAGATCCAGTGGGGTTCAGTACTCGTCAGTACGTGCTACACGAGTTGGGCACGATGCTACGAGTCTACGACGCTACGGACCCCGCCGGCCGAGGCGCGCTGCAATCACTCATTACTGACGTACTCACTGGTAAGTAGCAGTGATAGCCTAGTGGTATGATCGTTGGACTGACAAGTCAAAGGTCGCAAGTTCGAATCCAAGGCACGCACCACCGACTTTTCGAAGTCATGTGCGTATTATAAATTAATTACTACTTGCTTAAAACGGTGAAGGAAAACATCGTGAGGAAACCAGCACACCTGAGAGATGATCTCGGTGGTGTGTAAAACCATGTCAGAGACCTACGGGTGGTTTAAACTCTGACACTAGGTTGTTCATTACCCATACAAGAAGAAGAAGAAGACTGGTAAGTACAGGCTTCTATACGTGCTACCTGGTTTCGCCCGATAGTATGACAATTATAGCCATAAAGAATACTATTTAACTTAATAGTTTCATCCATAGCGCACACATTCATTTGTAGAATTTCTCCATCTTAATCTTTATTCCAGTTCAATGTAAGTTTTCAAACAAATTTCGGTACCCCATCATCAATTTTAAGCACTAGTGTGTATTTACTCAATTAATTATATTTCAAAAGTCACTTCAATCCAGAATTATCTTTAAGTGTTAACATGAGCTAACGGACTCAGTCAGTCTCTTAAAAAATTATTTGTAATTATCCGAAAAATTTAAACCAGAGATTTATTATTTTTCGCGCCAGGTGACTACGGTCTTCTAAACTCCGACGTTATCCGCGCCTTCGTGTCAGCTCTGGAGCTAGTTGTTCCTGAAGTGTCTCCTCGTATGGAAGTGATTAGTGGAGTGCTAGCGGCGCTGCGGGACCCACCCGAGCCTGAGCAGCCACCGCCCCCACCACCGCCACAAGTAGACTGTACTGAGGCCAAGCTACAGGTACATACTGAGGAGCATAGTCTCTTCAGTCCACGAAGACATGCGCCACTCTTAGTCTTCACTACAGATTTCGCTAATTCAGTCTTAAGATAAACCCCACTATTTCCTGACTGACGTTCGGTACTGACTTTAGCATTCCGCGTCTTCCACTCGCAGAAAATGTAGCAGTTTGTGGGTTGAACTATCCATAACGACTTAGACAAAAAGTCTATCTCAATAGCAGTGATAACCTAGTGGTATGACCGTTGGACTGGCAAGTGTAAGGTCGCATGTTCAAATCCATGACACCTCTGATTTTGCGAGTAATTTCAAATTATCACTTGCACGTGCACACCTGAGAGATGTTCTCGATGGTGTGTAACGTCATGTCAGAGGCCTACGGGCGGCTTAAACTCTGACACTAGGTTGTTCATTAACCATACGAGAGAGAGAGGGAGACATAAAGTGAGGCGCGCTTTCGTTTATTGAATAGACTTTATCGAGATTTTGTGCTCCTACAGCGAAAAGGGAGGATTTTCCAACCAAGCAGATGATAATACCTGATAAACCGCAGTCCACCGTCTTATTTAAGGGTAATCATCATCATCATCGATGTAATGTAATTATATATTGTTCAAGGTTATTTTACGCGACATAGGATTCTTGACATCATCTGAACATTATACTTTGTCTTGTCCTAGAAGTGAATTTGGAGAGAGACTCACGTTGCATTGGGTGTTGACCTACCACTCCCGCAACATCGGGGCATATCTGAGTGACTAAGCAGTTTTGATCATATAATCGATTCGGGATTAATGATCTCTCTGTTAGAAATCTCGTATGGTGTTCCACAGGTTTCTGTACTGGGTCCACTCCTAAAAAATATGTCTCCGATCATTTTATTTTCCCATTTAAATGCTGATAAACTTAAATTTTCTTTTACCCTTTATTTGGTACACAGAGAGCGAGACTTCGCGTATCTTTGAACGTCGCCATCGAAGCCCAAGAAGAAGCTGTGAGGGATCAGAACTATGCATTAGCTGCTGAATGCAAGGCTAAGGTAATAATTAATTACATCAATTATAATTATGAAGTAGTCGCGAGCGCAGCAATGAACGTAAATACGCATTAAACCGACGTATACGTTTATAACTTTTGAGATTTCGCGATTGACGTTTATTTTAAACAAAACTTGTTCATGCCACCAGCACTACAATTTTGTTACACATGTACGTCTATATAATATTTGTCTTCTAATAAAGACGGCAAGAATAATATATTTTTCTAGTTAATAATCTACACTTGTATTATACACGAGTTAGATACGCACAGTTTTAGATCCTTTCTTTTTCGTTTTTATTAGGTAGAAGACATTCAAAAGAAACTAGATGAGTTATCCATACAACCCGCAGCGCCAGTTCCAGTACCTGTTCCAGTGAGTACTATTTTATATTAATTGATTTATATGTATATAAAAAATCATTGCCCTACATCTACACCTTTATCCTGGGTGCGTTTAAGAACACAAATATCACATCTATATCATACTCAGCCCCAAAACAAATGTTGATAGATCTTACAAAGACTTGTTCCGTGTGGGAATCCATAAAGGACTAGCGAGGTGCGGTAATCAATATCTCGACAACTGCGGCAACCGTCTCGTCTATATTCTAATTCTAATGAAACTATAACTTGGCACCTTTCTTCTTTTATATTTATATTTCCATTATCACATACACTTGTCGTGTTATAACTATGCATGTCTGAATTTAGGCTTTCTGAACGGCCACACAGGTACTATCGCGGCGTTTTCCGCCTGACCACTTAATTATTTTTTTGTCTAAATCCTGCGCCTGCGCCATCCCACGCCCCCTTAAAGTGTTCGCCTATTAGGAAAGCGAGAACACAATTAGTTTCAACAATCTGCACTGCGCAGCTTAGTCATCACGTGTACTCCCTTTTGTGAATTTTAAGTACGATCTAAGTTGCCCTTGGCGAGACTACAGAGCGCTTCTATTTTTTGAGTGCAAGCAAAAATTTACATAGTGGTGGTCAGGCGTGAGTGTCCGCGATAGTACAGTTGTATAGAAAAGTGTTAACGTGCTAAAATATTAAGATTTGTTAGGATATTTAATGAATGTGGAATATGTATGACACCGACTGTTCTAGGCCCTGAGCGAGCGGCAGATGTATAAACGCAATGTAGTGGTGGATATGAGACATCACGCTGTAACTTCGCTCGCCAGATCGCACATGCGTCTTCGAATTTTTAACGCAAAATTGACTACTGCAGCCGTTTGCGTACAACATGCAACATTATAATACGACAAGTGTACTTGTGTATATCTTGAATATGATTCTCTAAATTCTATAAACCTTTCGATGATTCTGTATAAATGTTTTAGACTATAAAGGAAAAGTTATCGGACTCTGCAACCCTTACCAAGTGCTTGACGATACTGAACTGCGCACTGGATACGCCGCAGCTGAAATCTGTTACTCCAATGATGCAGATGATATTTAACGAGCTGGAGGTAAACAAATACATCTCTGTATAGTTAGAGTAGACTAAGACCAGTATAACTTGAACTGCGGCGATATATATAACTAAGTTTAAATGTATTGAATTTGACAGTTAATTTACTGTTTTCTTTGCAAGCAGCGCTGTCTTGAAATGCCAAGTTGTATTGGTTACGATAAATTGTCTGATGGTGAAATTGATTTTTCATAATACCAATCAAGTAAGTTCGCGGTTTCAGAACATACTCTTCGGATTGTAATTCTTAATCAATATTTATCGAAATGTTTTATTTTAGGTGGACATATTCCAAAATCCGGAAATAATCGAGGCTGCCTTACAAACGGTGGCTTTATATGGAATGTTGGACAAAGAGTTTGCCAAAGAAAACAAAGCATTCTTCTTCGCTAACGTAAGTAATGTAATTGTAAAAATGATTATTTTCTCATCCTCATATTGCCTCGTTGGTCTAGTGGTCCCAAGCGCGACTGCCGAGCAAGAGGTCTCGGGTTCGATTCCCGGGTCGGGCAAATTGTAGTTGAGTTTTTTCTGTTAGGAAATTCTCAGTAGCAGCCCGGTGTTTGGAAGTGTACCCGGTTGATGGCAATAGGCTCACCACCTGTTACATGGGACTTAATAACAGCATTGATGAAATGTGGGTATACAACTGTGTACATCTCTGCCTACCCTCTCGGGGAATACAAGCGTGATGCTACGTGGTGTTATGCTATGTCATATTACTATGTCACAGTAAACAACAACATGAATAGAGACTGTATCAGAGGTAGGTGAAGCCTGTGTTAAAAATCATCAGGCCCCTCTATAGACTATCAATTACGTTTTTTTTTATTATAATACTTTATAAGTTGTCATATTTTGTACTATTAGCTGACGCCCGTGACTTCTTCTGCGTGACAAAAGGTAGCCTATGTCCTTCTCGAAGGTCCAATCTATCTCCTTGCCAAATTTCATTACAATTCCGTTCGGCCGTTTAGTCGTGAATAGGTAACAAATAAACAAACAGTTCCTTTCGCACTAGCTTCTGCCCGCGACTTCGTCTGCGTGAACTTGGGAATTGTGTCCAGCCGGGATTAAAAACCCTATGTGTTAATACAGGTTATAAACTATCTGTGTGCCAAATTTCATCCAAATCCGTACAGTAGTTATTGCGTGAAAGAGTAACAAACATCCATACATATAAACTTTCGCGTTTATAATATTAGTAGGATTTAGAATATTAGTATGGATTAAGAATCGGAAAATCTTAGTCGGAATATATTTTTAAATACAAAAACTGACTCGAACGAACTAGCGCTTAGTCTAGTGTCCGCAGGCGCGGCTGCTGAGCGTAAGGGCCTGTGTTCGATTCTCAGGTTAAGCAGAATTATTAGATTTTTTATGAGCGAATTCTCAGTAACAGCCCATAGTTAGATAGCGAGCCTGGCCATAAACTCACCACACCACATGGGAGTTTATAATTGAATCACTGAAATGTGGGTATACAACATTGTACACCTCTGCCTACCCCAACAAGGAATAAAGGGTGATGCTAAATTATGTTATGACTAGAAGAAAAATCTATAACACAATTATCTATCTACCTCGTTTTGTAATTTAAGGGTATTTATTTATGATTTTATTTTTCTTAGCTGATCGACACGTCGAACGAACGTACAGTATCGACCGTGCTCCGTTGTATAGTAGACTTGCTCTGCGTTCACGGCGCGCGTCTCTTTGAAGACGATACTCAGGAAGATACAACAGTAAACACTACGAGGAAACGAAGCACCTACCACAGCATTATTGATGACGATGGTAAGTAGGTATCTACTAATATCTGCCTAGACTTTCCCCAATTACATTGAGTCGGCTTCCAGTCAAACCGGATGCAGCTTAATACCAGTATTTTACATGGAGTGACTGCCTATCTGACCTCCACAACCCAGTTACTGGGTAACAAGATATCTCGTGGCATGACATGGTTGTCAGACTTTCAGGCCTCTTAACTACCCGGAGCGGCTGTCAAAGTTCTTAATTTGACAACCGGGACAGACTGCTTAACGTGCTCTCCGAGGCACGGAGGGTTCTCGGTGAGAGATGGTCACCCATCCACAGACCGACCGCGGGAAACTCAGCTTAACCTTGATCGAACGATATGTGCGGCTGTTACTTAGCCACGAGCCCCTAGGAAGCTACTATTATGGGTAAAATAAATAACTATAATACTTAATCGGAATTCCGGATAAGATTGAAGTGGCGCCTAGTCGGCAGCGTGGAATGTTTACACATAACATAGCATCACGCCTGTATTCCCCGAAGGGGTAGGCAGAGGTGTAAACAGTTGTACACCCACATTTCACCAATGCTGTTATTAAGTCCCATGTAATAGGTGGTGAGCCTATTGCCATCTACCGGGCACAATTCCAAACTCCGAGCTGCTACTGAGAAATTTCTAACGGAAAAACTCAATAACACTTTGCCCGACCCGGGAATCGAACCCGAGACCTCATGCTCAGCAGTCGCGCTTGGGACCACTAGACCAACGAGGCAGTGAAATGTTTACATTATTTATTTTCTCTATTCTGTTTTTCACAACACATATTCCCCAATATACATTGGTGAACGCTTTGAGTATCTTGTCTCTCGGATGGAACCCTGTCGCACTAGCTCTTATCCGATTCTCCTTCGTAAAATCCTTACAATACTCCCTTTTTTTACGACTCGTTTTGGCAGTAAGGAGCCCGAAAGTCTCACAACTTATACAATACAATACTTTTGTTCTCAGCACAGTACAAATTAAAAAAAGCATAGATATATATGTATAACTTAACCAGCAACTATTTACACCTTTTTGCAGGCAGTATATCAGAGTCGGCCATATCAATGTCGCCAGCCCATAGCACGGTCATCGAACTGCTCCTCAAGATTATGGACAGTACTGTAAGTAATATATCCTGTCTTAAACGTAAATATGTACCACGTCTCATTGCGGTGAATGAGTGAATTAGAGAATGAGGTCGGGGTAACAAAAGATCCGAGGTTGCGGTGAAGAAAGTTGTCATAGAAACCCGGTAATGGTATTGGACGAACGGTGTAGTTATAGTCGATACAAGTATTGTATATATGAGGATTCTCACACTGTACTGGCAAAGGAGACAATCGCGCAACCTCTAGCCGCAGCCTTAGATGACCAGAGGGAGACGGCTTCTGACTGAATATAAATCAAATATTCTCTCCACTGTTAGCGGGGATTGACGTAACACACAAGCACAAAGAACTTGCACTAAAGCAACAAACAAACATAAAATTGAGTTAAACACTATTAAAATCGTGTACTATCATTGTAACCATAGGTAAAAGGTATGAAGGTTTAGGATTGGGAATCATGTGCCAGTGGTGAGAGGGGTACACCCGCTAAAACTACTCCAGTACTAATTAATTCAAGACCGCAGCAAATATGTGGAATGTTTTCTTATACGAACGGAACAAACCTTTAATTATTATTTTTCACGTTGTTTTAGTGTGCAGCATATAGACTAATAATAGTAGAAGGTCTCTGTCGCCTCCTTCATCTAGGACACCTCGAGTCTCCCGCTATACTTAGCAGACTCCTGCTACTCTGGTTTAACCCAGCTACAGGTAAGCTGTATACTAGTGTTTAAGTCGAATTCCTTTAAATCGTTACGTTAGGTAATAATAAAAATCTAAATATTAGATTGTTCTGTAAACTCGATTGCAATCGATAATTTGGTCGTTTCATTGAAGAGTGGCGATTGTGCAGCATGCGGTTCATCAAAAAAACTATAGTTACGAGTATGATCGAATAATTCATTCGCTGCACGCGCGCCTTCGCGCTGGTCTTCATTAACCTGTGCTAATATATATATTATATTCTCTATATAATTCGATTAATGAATAAAAAAAATACGTTTTTTTTCAGTCGTCAGTATTACATTTAATTTTGATTTGTTGTGCAGTTGATGAAGATATGCTGAGACAGTGTATCGGAGTTTTCTTTCAAACGTTTCCTACGAGCGTAGACGGCGCTCAAGAACAGATACAGGTACATATAATATTTTTTATAATTATTTTGTGTTTCTATCAAAAATTAAAGTTAGATTTATTAAAATCTTCTGTATACAGAAAGCTACGTTGCCTACACTTCGCGCACTCGTTAACGCGCCATCTAGTTCTCCATTAGCAGAGATCGATCAAGAAGCAGTTGTTCGATTCATCGTGTCACTTACTAGGGTTAATCATGAGGTAAGTTATACGTGAAATATTAAAATCCAACACTATTATTATTATTATTTTATGGTATACGGGACAAACGCGTAGACGGTTCGCCTGATGGTAAGCGATTACCGCCGCCCATGGCACCCGCAACCCCAGAGAAGTCGCAAGTGCGTTGCCGGCCTTTTAAAGGGTTTGAGCCTCCGGTACCCTCAATCACTCACCGAAACACAACGCAAGCGTTGTGTTTCGGTTTTCTATGAAGCCTTATGAATCCGTTATCAAGTTATCACTCCGATCCATCCGATATTTACTCTTTATTTTCGAACTCGCGTCGCAAGCTCAGCTTATGACTAAGGTTTCGTTCAAATTCGAATTAGTCGTTCAATCCCGAGAAATGCGCGTGAGTTGAAAAGTGTCACTCGAAAGTTATTATACAAAAACTATTATACCGTCATATATTCTATTTCTTTTGTTTGTTATACTTTTGTACGATATAATAATGGAATTAAAAAAAATACATGTATATACCCTATTGTAGCATGACAATATCTGTATTATGTTCGCCAACAGCTCGCAGACAGTCAAGGTGGCATGGCGACAGTTCTCTGCCAGTACATAGTGCGTCGGCCCACCGCGCCAGAAGTTGGTCTAGCGTGTCGAGTACTAGCACTCCTGTCGACCCCGCGAGACGCTCACCTTGCATCTGAACTAGCACGTATGCTGAGAGACCTGTGTCTGGTAAGTATTTATTATACATATCTCGTTCAGGGTTTCCTTTATTCCTTTCGTAAGGTTGGAAGCCAATTCTGGTTTTATTGATGTTCAACTTGCCCAGGGGATTTGACATAACGACTGAACTGGGAGTTAACAAACGGATAAATGAATCACGGATAATGTAGCTCGGGGCTCAGTAATACGCGCATACTCGCCGCACAGATCGTTCGATTGAGGTTAAGCTGCGCTGGTCACGGGTGGTCTGCGGATGGATGACCATGATTTCATACCCAGACCCCTCCGTGCCTCGAAGAACACGTTAAACCATCGGTGCCGGTTGTCAAATTAAGTTCTATAACAACCGTTATGACTAGTCGAGGCCTGAAAGTCTGACAACCAGTCATACCAGGAGATATTGTGTTACCCAGTTATAGTTATATATCCTGTTACTGGGTTGTGGAGTTCAGATAGGCAGTCGCTCCATGTAAAATACTGGTATTAAACTGTATCCAGTTTGACCGGAAGCCATGAAATGGACGGAAATGATATTGAGATAAGACTAGGCAGATTAATTCCTCGGGTAATGTAGAACCGTTAAATGCCATTATATATATAAAAAATAATGTATGTTTTACAGAAACTGCCGGACAAGCAGTCGTGTCGCAACCTCACGCGGTACCTGGGAGCATTGGAGGCGGCCGAGCGAGCCAGCCTCAACAAAATGTCGCATACTGGTACTTAGCCCTTAAACTACATTGAAAAATGCAAATATTTTTCTATTAGCAGAGTCGATAATTATCAAAAGAATTCAAAATGAACACAAGCCTTTTAGCAGGATTTTGGTTTTAAGCTATGCTTCCCGTGGTTTATGTTCTGAACCTTTTTTCAACATTAAAGGTATTGCTTCCTTTTTAGGTATTACTGAAGGAGTTACGATGCAAGAAGATTCACTCGCGCCCTTAGGAAGAACGACATCGTCTTTGCGTAAGTTCATTTGCGATGTAGAATTCGATACAAGATCATTATGATGATATATATTTATTTATTTGTGTGAGTTTTAAATATAGACTATAATTTAAGTACCTAATAGTATTTGGTTTTATTCCCGTTGTGATTAGTTTTTTATTGTATGTTTGCTGCCCAAAATTAGTTTTAATTACCATTCTATACTCTAGAGTCTAACTGATGCAAGCAAAATTCATTTCTTATTCATATTTTATTCATTCACATGATCATTACATGAATTGCACTTGATACCTAATATTTCCAGCTCAACCTATCGCGCGAAGCACGCACGTAGTCATCAATGAAACAGTTGAAGAGGAGGTGGAAATAGACGAGACGTCACCTCCTGAAGGTATATCCAGGATTTCGGAAGGTTAGTTACACAAATATCTTCATGGGAACAATATCAAATATGTGACAAGGCATACACAAAAAAGGTGCTCTAAACGATTTTTGTAGGCGTAGTGCACTGGTTCAAATATCAAATATATCTTCGTTATAATTGCGTTTATTTTTTAACATTTGGCGATACAAGAGAATATATAAAATTTTAGAATTAGATGTTGTTGCTACCGAAAGTGCGTAGCGAATGTGTAATGGACACCTATCCCCCACCCATACGGCACCCGCTTATTGGTTCGCTGGTGATATCGTATTGGCACCCAATGAGTGGGAAACACGATGACGCGATAAATCATATAAATGTCAAGCCTAGTACAGTAGGGATGCCTAAGTATGCGTAAACAACGATATTTTGTGGAACTTTATCGAAATCTGCAAAAAATACTGTTATTTATCCACAAAGGTTAGCTCAAGCACGAGAAAGCTGACACTAGCCACTGTTAAAATATTAAATCCGAGAGACATAATTATAATTTTCAACTGTGTAAAAATCGTCTTACTGGGTTGTATCGGGCAAAATTGTATATGCACTAGCGGACTCGGCAGACGTGAACCCGAATGTAAATAAGCAAACTCAGCAAATCTCCCTTCGCAATGACGGTTGCATTAAAATATTACTTCTGATATTAAACTTAAACATCTTACTTTTTTGTTCTGGAGTTTCTTGCCGGTTCTTCTCCATAGGAAGCGACTTTTTGGAACGGTGCACGTAAATTCTGACTTTTCATAAGTGCCTTTCTATGGTTTATATGAAATAAAAACCTTTGACTTTGACTTTGTTCTTTTAGGAGGTTTTTCTGTGTTATCGGGCAATTATTAAATCTTTAATATAAATTTTATAATACAATTCGATTATCTTTGTATTTTTCATATCAGAGCAACCACAAGCGGAAAGCAGTCGAGCAGTACGCAACTCCTCAGAAACCAACACAGGACCTACAGTCGAACCATCTGACATTCCATCCGACACGAGCAGTGGTGTGTCACCCGTTAAAAAGGCTAAAATCACAAAAGGTAATTCATAACTAATTTCCTTTTAAAAAAAAATCCTCTGTATTACAAATGTCTATTAGGCCATAGTGGTTACTTTCAATTGCCCATCTGTCACATGAAATATTCAAATTATCGCAATTAGCTAGGAATCTCTCAATCATAACATAAAATATCATCAAGCCTGTATTCCTCAAAGGGGTAGGTAGACGCATACTCAGTTGTACACCCATTATTGAGTCCGGTGTAAAGGTGGTGAGCCTATTGCTATCTACCGGGTACATTTCCAAACTCCGGGCTGCTACTGAGAATTTCCTAACAGAAAAGCTCAATATCACTTTGCCCGACCCGGAAACCGAACCCGAACCTTATGCTCAACATCGCGCTTCGTCCAAATCGTCGCGCTTGGGACCACTAGACCAATGAAGAAGTTAACATCTTAATCAAATGGCAAATTTGTTTAAAATCTGCAATTTCCAGGCAAAAAGAAAAAGTTATCATTAAGTAGACAAACAAGTGGATCTGACTCCAGCAAGCCTGCCAAAGAAAAGTCTGGAAAAGGCAGGAAGGAGCCCAAAGAAGTCAATGAGAAGGGTGTCAAGAGAAGTAGGTCACAGCGCTCCCTGGTGGATGTGGAACGAGGTAGGAGATATTTCATAGTCAACTGAATTATTTTTACATGAACCACTCCTAAGTAGAGATGTTCAGAAATTCCAGCCAAAGCTTAGACATTCGTACATTTATAATATTCCAAATAATATGTTTTGTTAGAATTTATAATAATATGTATTAGTTTTTATACAAATTGATTCAAAGGCATCATCTAAAAATCGACGCCGACCGTAAACGGTGAAGAAACACCATGAGTCTTGCTAGCTTACTTTTTCTGTATCAGCTTAAGCATTTCTTCTAAAGTAAGAAGACCATTATGCACTTAATTAAAGTAAGAGAATGGAATAAATATATACTAAAGCAAAAACTTGCAGCCAGGCGTTTCCTATCGAAAATAGGCTTATTCTGATGTACTACGCTATCACAATAGAACTTCGCGCTTACGCAAATACATAAAAATCCGAAGCGACCTGGCGTGTTACTATATCAAATGTAGCATGAAATAAATAATAGTTTAATCAATCCCGTAACATGCTCGTGAATATTGAATAATAACTGACAAAAATAAATTTCTCATCAGCAAAAGCCAAAGCCGAGGCAAAAGCCAAGACAGAGGCGCAAGCCAACAAAGCCAAGTCCAAAAATAAGCAATCACCAAAGAAACCCGCTTCACCTGAAGAGTCTTCATCCCCACTGTCTGATCTTGATGTGTCCAACGTCACCGTACGGAGGTCTACCAGAGGCCTGCAGTCTGGGTCCAGTACTGATTCTAACGGAACTAACAAGAGGAAGGAGAAAACTAATAAGAAAGAGAAACAACAAACAGGTTAGTAATTTAGGGTTAGGCTCGGTTGCACCAGCATAACTATAACAGTAACCGACGTTTACTTTATTATTTTGACAGTTTTTCTATGACAAATCTGTCACAAAACACACTTATAAGCCGAAGTCGATTCAAGAATAGTTTGAATAAATACGGTTCTTGGCGAATAACCGAAATCTTAATTGTTTAGCAGTTAATAAGTCGGTCCGTACAACGCGATCATCGGGTGATGCACGACGAAGCAGCGCTGGTTCCTCACGCTCGGTACTGGATGATTCTGACGACACCATGCTACATACCATTGTATATGAGAAAGATTTTGTGAGTATGATACTGTCAACTATGGAGAAGCTATGTTAAAGATGTAGTCCTAATTTTGTTTGAAGTTTATTTTGCTTTGACAATCTGTGTAGCGCTAGGGCAGAGAGTGAACTTACCGCACGCCATCCATCCAGTTACTAAAGAATCGTGGCCAGAGCTGTACAATTTCTTTTTAGAAGTTGGTATAGGTACTTCGTGTAAAAAATGCATTAAAATGTGTTTAAAAAATGCATTAAAGCTTGCAAATTTATTTCATGTAATCTGAACATCACCGTGCTTCAGACTGCAACAAGAGTTTAACCGTCAGACCCGCTTGTTGTTATTTAATAGAAATCGCTAAGCCAAGTCAGAGTCATTTTATTCAATGGAGCGATATTAAAACAAATACCAATTACGCAGTAAGTTCCAGTGATATTATACACGTAATATAAAAACAAAATCTTTATATTTCAGGTACAATCTGTTTTGAACGACTCTAGCGAGCTGGCCGACTCGAGCAGGCGTGAATCCAAAGCTAACGTCACCATTCCGGAGACACCCGATGATAGCGAAGAGTGAGTTGCTTATTATCTCTAAACCACGTTTAGGCTCTTAGGCTCGGTTGCACCAACATTAACCATAACCGATGTGTTATTTGATTATTTTCACAGCTTCTCTATGTAAATTCTATCAAATTGACACAGTTACATGTCAGTTAATGAGCCTTAGGCTCTAATAAATATAGTTTTAATATTAACTATCTCATTTGACAAGCTCCGCCCCCCTTTCAAAATGGCGCCGACTCAAAACTATCAAAACTGTAAACGTCATCACAAACCATTTCGCATTTAACCGGTGATTGACACCATTCGAGCTTCAAAATGCAACTACACGTATAACAAGCTCGTAAATGCTATTTATTTAATACGGGCCTATTAAATAAATATATATGTAAGGCCAAATTCACCAACAATAATTATACTCGTAACTAACAGATGTTTATGAAAAAACCAACAGATTTTGGTATGCGTAAACAACCCTTTCCATTTTATATGTCTGTTATATTGTTGGTGAACATGGCCCTCTCCAAGATTACCCTACTTAGAATATTCATGAGATTACATAACCACAAAATTGAACACTGCAATTATAATCCTTTTTTCCAGATCAGACTCAGAACCGAAAAAAGAAATACCCAAAAAAGGCAAACGTAATGGCAAGAAAAAATAGACAAGAATTGGTTATTGAATAGTTAATAATAAAATATTTTTCTAACAAAATCTAATATTGTATTCATTGAGTCGGAAAGACCTTAAGAGTACTTTTTTATCTTAACTATCTTTGCTGCGTTTCAAAATGATCACTAGTCTGGAAGTCTCAAGAGACTAGTTCATGTAGTTTCCTTGGGCATATGCGTATTTAAATTTTTTATCACTTTCTTAAAACGATGAAGTGACATCTAAAGTTATTATATTAAATGGAAAAAGACTACGGTCGTGAGCAGGATTCGAACCTGCGCCTCCCGGATAAATACTCCAGGCGCTCTGACTACTTAGCCATCTCGACCTCTGCTCACCACCGCGAATTCTTAATCCATATTTTAACACGTCTTTTGACGACGTCATTGCTATCTATTCAGTCCCTGTACAGGTAAAAGAAACTTGACTTTGAAAATTACATTTGGCATTCTATCTCTTTTAAATAAGGCCGTGAGCGCAAGAGTTGCCGATCTTTTTCTAGACACAATGAAAATCAGTTATGTGTCTATAAAGATAGCCCACTCTTGCGCTCACGGCCTCTAAATATCCCTTTTAGAAAGAAACAATCCACAGAAAATGATCTTATGGTAATATTCAAGGTTTTAAGTTTTTGCCTTCAAGTAGTAATTTGTAGTGTTATCTCCAGTTTTAATCTAACTTCATGGATATACTATTTAATGAAAATTGAACACTGCCCTCTCCATTACAAGTAAAGTAAAAGAAAAATTTCTATACTTAAATATTTTATTTCATTAACCCTAAAACTACCGGCTGTGCTGTTTGTCGTGCTGTTGCCAGTTTTTATGCCAATCCAGATTCTTGTTCTGCCATTCGGGTTGCCAGTTTTTGTCCCAGGGCTTCCACCGATGCTCCCACCTGTAATTCCTGTTAGTTTGATTATCTGGTTGCTTTGTGGAGGGCCCGTGGGGCCCGTGGTGGCCGGCATAGCCGTTGTAGCCGCCGTGGTTGTGCCAACTAAATAAAATAAATAGGAATTATTGATGGTTGTTCGTGAAACAAATATACTAATTGATAACCTCTTTGTTTGGAAATAGTAAAAAAGTACTCTGTGGTAGGGTTACAAATACTAACTGATCTATGTGGGTAATTCTCATAGTTTGTAGAAGGAAACTTATTTGCTTTCAAAATTAAACTTAAATTTCAATTGTGAAACAGTACACACCGTGTCAAAATATCACATAGCTTCTGTACTACATATAAGTATAGAGTACTGCTCCATGTATATATAGGTAATTAGGTATTCGATTCGACGTGTTGTGTATGGCAGATGATTTGGTGATTTATGAAGGTTACATTTGTCTTTGTAAATTCAAGTTCGGTAAGTATATCTACTTTCTACAAAGATACTATACAAAATATTTAAAATCTACAAATACCACTTACTCATGATGTCCATGTCCTGCATGTCCGACCTGTCTCTCATTACTGGCGTAGTTCCCGCTTACATCTTCGGAGTTCTCCGCGCCTTGTCCACCGAACCGATCGGCCAACGCAGGCATATTCTTCGACAGCTGGTGACGAGTTCTGATGAACTCTGCGCCACGCTCCGCTATCATTATGATGGGCGCAGCTGTGTTGCCTGTAGTAAAAAATGGAATGTTAATAGTAGGTACAAGTGAGTTAAAATTGGTCATTACGGTCGAGGTTGAATTGCAAGCCGAGCCATTGGGGAGGGTTTTTAAACATCAAAACTGCTGGGATTTAAGAAAATCGGCGGTGCGATTAAAGAAAATTTACGAGTAAGTGCGTTGAAAAGCACTACTAATGCAAATACGTCATTTTTTCCTTATTTTAAACATTCCTTGAATGGTTAGGCAGAGGTATACTGTGTGAAGAACCCAACAACACTGCCCAACCCGGGAGTCGAACCCAGGACCTCACGCTCAGCAGCCGCGCCTGCTTCCATTAGATCAAAGTTTAAACAAAATACTAGCTAGACCAATGAAGGCATGCAATATCGGATATGATATGACATAAATATCGTAAAATACTCACCCGAAGGCACTGTTGGCATTACAGAGCCGTCTATGACACGAAGACCTGCAAAACAAAATAAAAAACCGATTGAAATTTCGGAAAACGAAAACGCACACTGCATTTATAGATGGTTTACAGACCGACATCATATACACACACACACACACCCCATCATAAGTACAAATATTTATACCATACTGTAAGGGAGTCCTAGCTGAGCTAAATCACTCCTCAATCCTGCCAACTAACACCTATAGGAACCTCCATCAGAGGTGTACTTGATGTTAATTGAATGATTCCTTCTATGATTCTAACCGAGCTCAATAATAAAACTAGGAGTCTCACCTTGTATCCCATAAACTTTAAGCTGCATATCAACAACCGCCATGGGGTCTGTCTCTGGTCCCATCTTGCACGTCCCCACCTGATGGTTCTCTGGAGCCGTCTGGTGCTGAGCCAGGCACTTGAAGAAATCGTCGGTGGGATCGATGCCACCCCCCTCACACTCCTTACCGTAACCCTCGGTAGGAGTCATACCGTATTTTTCTCGAAGAATCTGGAATTTAATATTTTGAATAGTGTTATCGATTCTAGTAAGGCACCTAATAGGTAGATGAGTAGTTAGCCAACATACGATTATTTTAATATCATTTTAGCCTATGCTTAAAAGCCTTACATTTGTGTAGTCTTAGTTATACTCGTCGTTGTAATTAATTGAAAAATGCAACTGAGAACTTGTATTCAGAAGAATTGCCGAGATCAGACAATAGTGAAGTACAGGTCTACTAAGTACTACGTACGAGATATTTTACAAATGATGGAACTCATCAACTCATCTAACTACCTATATGAATAGCATTAATTCAGATGTACCTAAGCTGCAAATGTACTTAATTCTAAAAGCGATGATGGTACACAGATATTACCTACCTAACAGATTAATCATGATATTAAAATAACCGAAATCTTAGCAGTAACCTATAACTTTACATCCAAGAGAACACAGAAAGACACATTTGATTTATAATTACTTACGGTAGTGTTAGCCAGCTTGTATGCGATCCTAGCGGCATCCACGACAACTTTTATGTCATGCTCATCGTAAAAATAGTTGGGCTGCATAATCGGTGGCTCAGTGGGATCCACCGAGCGGATGGAAACGTATCCTCGACTGCGCGGATGAAGAGCAATAGCTGAAATTCTGAACGAAAAATTATTAATTTTAATAGAGTTTATTTACATGGTATGTACTCCTACAAATAATTTGAACAAACAAAATGGGATTCAAAGGGAAAAAAAATTAGGACACATGACTACTATGGTTTCACGGGGAATACAGGCGTGATGCTAGGTTAGGTTTCAAAAGCGACTTAATCGCTGATCGCCGTGCCTGAAGTAAAAGGCTTTACTCGAATCATTTTATAGGCACAAGACTGAATCAATGAACTTCAATCCGTTTTATTAACGGTGTTGACTAAAAAAGGCCAATCTTCCCTTTTGAAAGTCTATTTCATCTACAAGACTATGATAAAGGCCAAGTAGGACTTTACTCTCTACAAAACACTTTATAAACTCACGAGACTTGTCTCTTGTCAGCGTGTTCGTTAACATCTTTGGGATCCACAACATTCCCATCGCCGCACGATGAGTAATAGCCTCCAAAGAAGAACTGCACATCGGGGTGACGACCTCCTGCTGATGCCAATCGAGAGTTCACCTTTCCTGTCAACTGTTTCACAGAATTGATTAACTTGCTGTCCTAGATGTCGATTTTAAGGGTCGATTCGATAGTTTGAAATTTGTAATGTATTGGTTTTCCAATCGATTACAGTAATCGAATAGAAAACTGAAACAGAGCTAGAATCAAAAAGGCAGCTTCTAGTAGGTGAGTGAATTTAAACAGCTATTTAGAGAAACACTGGAGGGGCTCGTGGCTAAGTAACAGCCGCACAGATCGATAGATCGAGGTTAAGCTGCGCTTACCGCTGTCGGTCTGTGGATGGGTGACCATCATTTTATACCGAGACCCCTCCGTGCCTCGGAGAGCACGTTAAGCCGTCGGTCCCGGTTGTCAAATTAAGATCTATGACAGCCTTTACAGGTAGTCAGAGGCCTGAAAATCTGACAACCAGTCATACCACGAGATATCATGTTACTGGGTTATGGAGGTCAGATAGACAGTCGCTCCATGTAAAACACTGGTATTAAGCTGCATCCGGTTTGGCTGGAAGCCGACCCCAATGTAATTGGGAAAAGGCTAGGCAGATTTAGAGAAACACTGGCGCAAAGACTTATGCACGCAAACGTACATTTTTAGTATAGAATGACTGCTTATGCTTAGTGTTAGTCCTGGAATAGCAATTAAGAGCATATAGATTATATAATTCGGTTTACCTGTGACATGCCAGTGCTGGACAAAGGACCCGATCTGCTCAACAGATACTCTGTAGCGACGTCCCAGTTGAGATCAGGAACCATCGGTTCTTTAGTCAGAGTAAATTCTAGACCGACTCCGATGTGGTTCTGCAAATTCTGTCCCACGCCCGGTAGATCTTTTATTGTGGGGATGTTGAACTTTTCCAGGGTCTCTTTGGGTCCGATTCCCGAGAGTAACAGGATTTGGGGAGAATTGAGCGTGCCAGCGGTAATGATTGCCTGTAACATCGTAATAATACCGACATTAATCTGCATCTTTCTTAGAAACAGTGAAGGAACTATTAATTATACATGAAGCTATCTAATCACTATACACACTACTGTCTACAGATGAAAATTCAACATTCTGGAGACTGGTGAAATATTTGATTGCGGTCTGTAATGCCACCTCTTTTGGTAGTTGACCTTTTCCATGACTTGTTTCACAAGTGGCTTGTTTTCAGGGTTAGATCATAATATCTGAGACATAGATAACTTACCTCTTTACTAACTCCGACAGTCTTAGTAACACCATCCTTGATGTATTCGACGGCAGTGACCTTCTTGGTGACAGGGTCTACGATGACGCGGGAACCGAGAGCATTGAGCAGAATGTGCAGGTTCGCCCGCTTTGAACCGGGCCGCAGGTATGCACGGGCTGTGCTGTAACGGGAACCGCCACTGCGGGAAAGAAAGTTAAATAGAAATACGAGTACATTGTATTAAAGGTGTATGATTTCGTCCGAGTATGATAGCATGAGCCAGCAAACCCATTTAACTTGGCGCTCGCAGTCTCGTAATTGTTAGTATAATCTCGAATATATGACTCGCAAAAACATTGTTTATCACGGAATTACATTGTGTGAAAACATACAACTCTTCCAAAATCACGCCCTTTTATTAATTTCCACTATTATCAATACATCTAGGTATACAAGGTGAAAAATTACGTCAACTTCGGAATAAACAACAACATATGTCTTAAATTGTACACAACTAGAACATCTACTCACTCATTGTAAGCCTGCGCGATGGTGAAGCCGGTGACTGTCTCCCCATTGAGGTCACTTGTTGGTGGATAGCCGAGTTCGATGGCTCCTGACACCACGTCGTGAGCGAACTGCGGCGCGTGACGGAACTGCACATAGAAATTATTTGCTTGATGATTTTTGCCACTACTTAATGTTTTGCGAAGTTGGATAGATATCTGTTCATGCGAAACAAACATGTACCTATAGAACAAAACTGTGAGAATGATGGTGGCCCAAAAACTACAAGTTCAAGTACGTTCATTTTCGGTGATTAAATAGATACATATCAGGTGAAATACTGGCTAAGCAGGAACTGATAAATCAACAAGTGGTTGCTTCTCCATCAATAATAAATACCAACAGCTTTTTTGGCTGTAACAAGCGCGTAGATCGATCGGTGGTCGTCATCAAAATAGTTCAGTAGCTGTATTATGCTCCTGTTGTCTGCTTTGTAAAAGGCTGCTCTGACGAGGAACCTCTCGGTTGGCGACTGTTTTCCTCTTGCTAGCACTGCATAAATATCTTCCTAATGTCATTAGGGGTGGCATCTATACTTACCGTGTGTTTCTATATCGCGCTGACACACTAGGAACAAGCTAAACATTACACCAGCATTGGAGGCAAAAATAAATTTACAAGCCAGACGTGTTCCCTCGCACTATCGCATATGCAAGCTGTATGTGCAGTAGATGAAGTACCGACTGTGACGTCGAAATCTTTAATATCTCTCACCTTCTGCACCGGCAACGGTCCGCCTCGATTATGATACTGTGACGACACTCCATTGCTGATCTCCTTGTTGTCCTCGCTCTTCAGGAAGTATGGTAGCACTTCGTACCATGACCATCCTGTCGCACCGTTCACTGCCCAGCCATCGTAGTCAGCCGGCTGACCTCTCATGTACATCATACCGTTTATTACTGAACATCCACCTGGGGAGGAATATTTTGTGTGATTATATTGATTGAAATTCGATGATCAAGAGTATCGTGGGTACTCGATTGTCCAAATTTTCCGTGTATAATCTAAAATCTAAACAATATATCGAGCGGTGGTTTGATTTGAGCATGTTTTTCGATTTTTCTAACGAGTAGTACTTAGTAGAAACGGCCTCCTAGTCTACAATACTTAGGACGCCTGTACCCATGAAAAGAGATTTAAAAATAGTTGAAAGTCTTTGTAAATATGCTAATTACACCTAATCGCTAAAGAGTTGATGATGACGATGAAAATGTTTCAGATTATAGCAGTCCCAATATATTTTAAATATCTCAAGTTTAGTAAATTTTGAATATGATTATAAGAATTTAATAAAGTTTTCATATTACATTAATTTTTCGCGTGGAGCAAAAGATTCGGACGCTTTTTATCCTTGGAAACATCCACTTTTCATAAATACAGATGTTTGAAATCATACCCAACATCTTCGCTCGAGGCCAAGAGCATTTCCCGCCCTCCGCCAAACAAGCTCGCTCCTGTTTCTCTGTATAATACTGCCAGTCAGTATCATTCCGCGACCAATACGCTGTAACCCAGGCCGGGACTCCCGACTGCGTTGGTTCATCACCACCTGCTTCTATTAACAGCACCTGCGGACGGTAATCGGTTTTAATTTAGGCGAATGATGCATCAGACACAATTGAATGAATATAGAATTGTAGAGCGCAATAGTGTTCGCTACACAACAGGCAGACAGGGTTAAAAATCCCGAGGCAATTTGATTTCCGATGGTGCTGAAGTGTCTGACTGCTACATTTGAACTGTCCGACTTCATGATTCTAATGATTATGGACGAACATGAAAATCGTACTTAGTCCTAAATTCCTGGTTAAATTAAGCATATTTATCATTATTTTATCGTTATTAAATTAATGGGGATGTAGTTTAACTGCATACCCTTAAAAGAGACGTATAAAATTCTAAGTGCCTCATTGATCGACTGCCGAGCATTCGATGTTTTGCTGCCGAGCGGGTTCGATTCCCGGGTCGGGCAAAGTGTTATTGAGTTTTGCTGTTAGAAAATTCTCAGTAGCAGTCCGAAATTTGGATATGTGCCCGGTTGATAGTAATAGGCTCACCACCTATCCGATAGGACTTAATAACAGCATTGGTGAAATGCGGGTCTACAACTGTATACACCTCTGCCTACTCCTTCTACAGGTATGATGCTATGTTATAAAAGTCATAATATAAAAGTTTACAAAAAAACTGTTATATTCTGAGCAGAACATGTTTTAATATTATTTTGATAATTTTTTCTCCAGTTTGTTGATCAAAGCCGCCGACAAAGTACTCACTACATACGCAAAATACCGAAGTTTATGAATAATTTCACGCCAAATTAATAATATTAATCAAGGAAACATTTTGTTATAAAACTTTTATATGACAAAGTTATAATGCTGATGTTATAATGATTTGTTACCGTCATGAATATTGACGTCATTCGAAACCACAAAATTTTAACGGCTTTACCGCAAAAACAACTAACAGTAGTCCCAAATGGAGAACAAAATAACACACAATAATGAATTGCTCTTTACCATCAACAGTCATAGTTAACAGCTATAAAGGTGGAAAAACATTCATTGAACACATTAGCTGACGACTGGACTCCTGAAAGTAAGAACTTCAACTAACTAAATAATATGTTGTTCGATAATTTAAGTTCCGCTTTACCAAAGTTACCCAGATTTCCCAAGTCTAGTAACCAGCAGTCTGGGTGCAACAAGCAACACAATAATTAAGAATGTTTTTGTTTAAACTTTGAATGTATGATGAAAGTAAAGAAACCCGTATATTTACCAACTCCGTTTTACGTGTGACATTTCAACTCCGCCATTAGCATAAATACCTATCAACTCAATTGGTCATCGTACTCATCGTTCAACAGCTTGTGCTTTCAGGGTGCGTTCTTAGCTTCGTCATAATTTATTTATCTTTTTATGTTCATTCTATTTTACATGTTAGTAGTAAACCTTCTGCAGCATTTAGTTGGTTGATCACTATAATATGTACATGTAATTGTTACCTCCGCCTACCATATATAATTGGCTGTATACAACTTAATAACGTTTTTTGCTAAATTTTTTATAATCTTTTTTTTCAACAATTTTTTAACGTATTCCAAAGCGTGTGTTATTAAGCATAGTTTTTAGAGAACTAAGAGTGAAACGCAAACGTGTTTATTATAGTAAATCGAGATAAATGTTTTTTTAAGAATAACAGGTCTAACAGGTGGTTTACAGGTTGATCAACGAGAAATCAACCGAATTCACAAACATGTTCTATCAAATTTAAAAATCAAAACATCGTTTTAGTGTGAGCCTATTAGGAACAAATTTAAGTAAGAATGGATCTTTTTAATAATAAGGAATCTTTAAAAAATCTGCACGTATACCCATTACAAGTGTGCGGCAACAAGGTGCGCATTCGTCTTGAGCTTGTTGCTGGTCGGGTGACAAATTTCCCAAGACCGTCGCCCGACGACCACGGCTCACGTGGCCAGAGATCATTTATTTTAGAGCCCTCTGCGGCAAGGGTGAGAAGGATCCGCCTCTCGCTCCCGTCCCGCTGCCTCATTCGCGAGCATCACCTCTTCGCAAAAGATGGCGACGGCTCCCCAAACGCTCTCGCTTCCAACCATATCTGATTACAGCCGGAAGCCAGAGATCGCTGCGCCCCTACTGCCTCGATAGGTAAGTTCATGGCACTGCTCAGCCCAAGCAAGACACACTTCCAACATGTGCTGCGCCGTGTCCTCAGGGCAGTCACCGCAGTGATGGCACCACATGGCTTTACCTACACACCATGCTGTATATGCCGGAGATCATAAAATTAAATTCAATAATAATCACATGATTTTGAATTGTCAGTCCTTGCATTCGAATTTTAGACTTGCCAGCCCAGCGGTCATATCCCTAGGTTGTCACTATTATTAGATAATGTTGGAAGCACATTCATCGCAATGTTGGTACCATTTCCACTTGACAACATCTTGTGTGTTTTGGTGCGCTTTTTGTTTTTATATTAAACTCACACACTTGTTGTTCTTCCTACTTAATGTTCCGTGACATATTTTCCAGGATAAGTACAGTACAGTAAAACGTATTATTATTAATGTTGATATTCCAAGCTCTCTGTCAACAATAATGGAACTGATGGCACATGGAACGTTTTTATTGATAATATCGTCACTGCTTAGATCGAGGTACATAGATTAACTTATGTCTTCCTTTATAAACAACTTAAACATCCTGATCAGAGGATTTATCTACACAAAAGCAAGTTAATCAAGGAAGAAGTCGATTAGAGACAACGATCGGTGACCTTCCATTGAAGAGACAACAATGCTTGGAATCAGAACCATGGCTTCTAAGCGTGAAATCGTCGCGAATGTCTGCCTATTGTTTAGGACTTATGTATAGGCTTGATTTAGTCCACACGAATGGTTTATGCATTTGATGGGCTTGTAGTGGAAGTTTGGTAGATGAAATTATCAATTTATTTGTTAAGATATAGGACACGTCGCTAAACTATGTAATAGGAGACATTTATTCTCATTAAGTTACCGAAATTAATAGGTACGGCTTATGGCAAACAAGTACCATTCTACCATTATTAAATGGTCTTGGACTGAATTTTGATTTGGAAAATTTACTTAATTATAATTTTGTGTGCTAATAAGGTAGGACATAGCGCATATTTTTTGCATTATTTATTTAAGTACCCTTTATACATAATGTACCCATATTATTTATTTACCTCGATATATTTATATTACTTACCTAATACAGAACATTAAAGTTTTCGGATTAGAATTGTTAATAGTTGATTAACAAATTCTAGTAGTACAATTTTAGGTACTTACAATCTTTACTAGACTTAAGTACCTACATAGGTAATTTCTAGCTAAGGAAGCACCCCGTCACACAAAATGGCAATAGGTTCATAAGAAGTTCATGTACGATGTATTGCCTTAGCAATCAAAGATCATTATCATCACGCACCTTCCATTGAGGATTCTCCGATAGTCTTCCAGCAACCACAGCACCAGCAGTCCCCCCTCCAACCACCACGAAGTCATAGCGGTCATCAGGAGGATCCTTGCTGGTGACCCTGTTACAGGGGTCCGCTAGGTCGCAGCGGCCGTTGATGTACGCTTCTAGGATCGTCATGAAAAGGAGGAACTGGTTCGGACAGGCCGATACCATGGAGGGGCCCACTTCGGTGATGGGGCACCCGCATGCCTGTGAAAATAAAAATAGGAGATATAGTAAAGTTATAAGTTTTTGTGGAAAGCAAAATACCTACGCCTTCCGGATAAATAGGTACTCCAAGCGCTCTCTGACTTAAGCCCGAGATTAAGGTCGAGATGGCAAGTTCGAATCCTGCAAGAAACCTATATCTTAACCTAAGAACCAAACACAACAACATAAAAAAAATATTAGGAATTAAATATAGATACACGCAACAGAAGAAAACAATGTCGCAAAGAAAACAAAGGGATACGTTTATATCAATTGTTTTAATGACATCTGGCGATTTATTATTAAACAAAGATTATCAAGTACTTGGGACGAGGCAATTATAAGCAATCGAATCAAACAACAAAAACGTCGGCATTCGCAGCATGAGCAAAACAATTACTTCAATTGCCTATGAGTATGTTATAAGACTTTTTACAATCTGGTGTTTCTTGGATTACAATTAATCTAATTCAAAATTTAAACATTAAATGTATGCAATGTAGGTACTTTTGAGAAATCCTACAGGGATATAACACATACTAGTTTGATTTTAATTGTTACCTCAGATTGTAGCTTCCAGATTCATAATTTGCTGATGTGAAAAAACATAAACCAATAAGTAGGCACCAAGGAGTAGTGAGCAAGTTCGAGTCGGCTTAGTGGTCAGGAGACTGAGACTGTGGACTTGAACCTCCGCGTCTCCCGGATAAATAATCTTGGAGGCGCGGGTCGCATCCTGCTCACAACCGGTGACTCACGTTTTCTTTCCTCAAAAATGTAAGTATAAGGTTACAATATTAAATGGAAAAAGAATACGGTCGCGAACAGGATTCGAACCTGCGCCTCCCGGATAGATACTCCAGGCGCTCTGACCACTAAGCCACTCGACCCTTTGAGTGGCTTAGTGGTCAGAGCGCCTGGAGTATCTATCCGGGAGGCGCAGGTTCGAATCCTGTTCGCGACCGTATTCTTTTTCCATTTAATATTGTAACTTTAGAGTTCGCTAAGCATGCGTTAATGCTTTTTCAAAGACATAACTTGAATGTAAGTATAACTTTAAAAACCAATAATACAATACGATCCCTCCGGTTAAGAATTATATTGATGTAATACTTAATAATAGTCCTCCCGGCCGTATTTCGGTCACGGCAGCCTATTTCCATGGAGATTGGCCAAAGTACGCAGGAGATATTATAGTGTACAAGTGTATGCGCAAACACAAGTGCACTCCCTCTTCCTTCACTCTCATATTCCGATGGGACGGCAATCCGACACGTCCGGAGAGAGATCAGGCGCAGGACCGACGGCTTTACGTGCTCTCCGAAGCACGGGGGTGTCACACCACCAACTTCCTGACTCCGGGCTGCTACTGAGAATTTCCTAACAGGAAAACCCAATAACACTTTGCCCGACCTGGGAATCGTACCCAGGACCTCACGCTCAGCAGCTGCGCTTGCAACCACTAGACCACCGACGCAGTCCGCAGAGCCGTGTTTTGATGTAAGTAGTATGCAGCCCAGCTACAGAGAATTGCCATCCTTTACTAACAGTTAGGCACCATAAAAGCGACCCAGCATGGATTATAATACGAAACCCGAACCCGATGATAAACAACATCAAACTAATGAATTTGAACCGTGAGTCGAACGAATGTTTATGCTTTATTATTATTGCTGTTTATTATGAAACACGCCGGCCGCAAATATTTAAACAACAGCGCACATTCATCGAAAATTTTAACTACGGAAATATTAAATCCGACATTAAAAGTTTTATTTTATATTATGTTATGTAACGGGGTTACTGTCTTCTTCGATGACGTCACAATGAAACTCGAGGAATGTACAACAAACTGGTTTATTGATAAGTACGTAACCAGATACAAGATAATTATATTAAATAGGAGCAGTCCCACACACCTCTTCCGCTTGGATGGAGGCGGCGGATGCTGTCCTTTAACCCAAAAAATGCAATTATTAGCGTAAACAGTATGACTTTGTTCAGAGGAGTCTCATGTGATCATTCCAAGTAGGACGTGATCCACGAATGCACCATGAATAAGATCTCACAAAATCAAAGTAAGAAGCCGAGGTCATTAAGTCACGGAGAATCTTAACACCGCCACTCAGTAAATGACGTCATTGCGACATTACCATCTAGTATCGAGTAGCGGAACTATTGTATTACTAGTATGACGGAGGTTTGATTTTCCCTTTATTTAACAGGTATGTTACAGTCTCCCCCTCAGGCCCCGAGCACGCCCCGGCGAGAGGGACTGGATAAGTTAAATCTTCCTAGGACGTCCTCGTCCTCTTTTATTTGTTGGATTGGTGACGTTGACATCACCCGCTTTCTTAGGTCGTCCTCTTCTTCGGAGGGGTTGAACCGGATCTGGCACGAGTGTATCAGTATCACTCCGGAATGACGTTAAGTCAGACGCGTGGTAGAGGCCGATTGACGTTTCAGGTTCATGAGGATATCCTACTTTGAATGAAGCTGGACCATGTTTTTCTATAATGATGTAAGGTCCATCTCGACGAGGAGCAAATTTAGCAGTTATACCCTGAGTTGCCCTGCTAATTGGATGCAACTTGACTAAGACTAAGTCTCCAGGTTTGTACTGAGGATGTGGTTGTCGGTGCTTGTCAACATATTCTTTACGAGCCTCTTCACTCATTTCTTGAATTTCTCTAGATTTTGCTAAAACGTTGGCTAATTCCTTAAGACTTGGGGTTATTTCAGGGACTAAATTCTCGGAAACGACAATTTCTCGGAAATCTAGCTCATTGTCACGAGGGGATCTCAATTCTCTTCCAAACGTCAAGAATGCAGCTGTTTGCTTTGTGGCGGAGCAATTTGTACTATTCATAGCGAACCGTATTGCAGGCAGAAGCCTTGCCCATTCGTTGTGCTGTGCTCCTTGAACCATAATAGCTAGTTGTGTCTTCAAGTCTCTATTCTTACGCTCCACAGGGTTAGCTTCAGGATGGTACAAAGGCGTGTATTGGTGCTTTATACCTAAGCTGTAGACAACCTGCTAGCGTATTCCACAGGGTGCTCATTTTCCTCCCCCTGCACTAGAACTGCTCCAAGAGCGTAGTTACTGGCATCAGTTTTCAAAGTAAATGGTTTGGTGTTGTCTTCCTTTCTGTTCTTGTAACGTATCTTATGCTTCGCTCGCTGTGTTCGGGCCCGACGTTGGGCGCCAGATTGTAACGGGGTTACTGTCTTCTTCGATGACGTCACAATGAAACTCGAGGAATGTACAACAAACTGGTTTATTGATAAGTACGTAACCAGATACAAGATAATTATATTAAATAGGAGCAGTCCCACACACCTCTTCCGCTTGGATGGAGGCGGCGGATGCTGTCCTTTAACCCAAAAAATGCAATTATTAGCGTAAACAGTATGACTTTGTTCAGAGGAGTCTCATGTGATCATTCCAAGTAGGACGTGATCCACGAATGCACCATGAATAAGATCTCACAAAATCAAAGTAAGAAGCCGAGGTCATTAAGTCACGGAGAATCTTAACACCGCCACTCAGTAAATGACGTCATTGCGACATTACCATCTAGTATCGAGTAGCGGAACTATTGTATTACTAGTATGACGGAGGTTTGATTTTCCCTTTATTTAACAGGTATGTTACAGTTATAGATTACGCTGTAATTATAACATCGTAATAAAAGGGAAAGGAAATAAATTATTTTTACAATTAAAACCTTTCAAGAGTTTGTATAGAATGTTTAATGGTTAATGATTTTGTATAAGTAGATATCTCTGTAAGCATGTCTGTGGGTCTGTCTAAGACAGCGTCCAGAGATCGAAATAGAAATAAATATTTTTAAATAAATTTTAAGAAGCTCATTATAAGTGAACAATGTAAGTTCTAATGAGTTAATAAATTCTTTAAACCGAACCCACATAAAATAATGAATTTTACCGAAAAATATATTTATGAATAAGCGAGCTTTTCGCCCGATTTCTTCAAGCCAAATAAAATAATAATTGATAAGATTTTTCTGTTAGGAAATTCTCAGTAGCAGCCCGGAGTTTGAAATGTGCCCGGTTGATGGCAATAGGCTCACCACCTATTACATGGGACTTAATAACAGCATTGGTGAAATGTGGGTGTACAATTGTGTACACCTCTGCCTACCCCTTCGGGGAATACAGGCGTGATGCTATGTTATGTTATGTAAGATTTTTCGATCGATAAGGTTTTAATAAACAAAACCAGTGATGATACATGAATCATTTTCCGTGACCAGACTTCGTTATATCTACCTAACTACCGTTTCTTGTAAAATCGTGATGATGATTCTATCAGTTCCCATCGTGATGAGATTTTAATTACCTTGCTTTATTACATGTAGATATATTTATACATATATGATGTAGAATTGTAGTGTAAATTACCGAGTGTCTTATATACTTTAATAAATACGTGATTTATTTACATTTTAATTGATTGTAGTCATAATTTTCCTAGAACTAAAAATAGGAAATACAACAAAAACAGAGGAAAACTGCCTTCTCATCTCGTACGAGCATAGATAACATGGAAAACAATGGGCTGTTAAACGTCAATATCTATACTAATACTAGCTGACCTGACATATCTATGTTGTCTTTGTCCGAATTCGTGGAGGAGTATTTACCTAGTTTTTCCCGAAATTTCAAATTTTCCGGACACCTTTTAGAATTTTTCCATTCCAAATTCTTATACGGACAATTACGAACATTAACAAATCAGTCCAACCGTTCTCTAGTGATCCGCTTACCAAAAACAGCATTTAATTTTTAGGCAGAGAGGGATATTGATTTAGTGTGAGTGTGTGCAGTGGGAGGGAGGGGCTCCATAGTAAGAACCGATCATATGGTTTAATCGTGGTCAAGCTGAATCTTGTTACCGCAGTTGATTTGTTAGTACCTAGTTCTTCTTCTTCTTACCGTGTGGTTGATGAACAACCTAGTGTCAGAGTCTAAAGCAGCCGTAGGTCTCTGACATCGCTTTACACACCATCGAGAATATCTCTCAGGTGTGCTGGTTTACTCACGATGTTTTCCTTCACCGATTTTAAGCAAGTGATAATTAATTTATAATACGCACAGGACATCGAAAAGACAGTGGTGCGTGCCTTGGATTCGAACTTGCGACATTTGACTTGTCAGTACAACGGTCATATCACTAGGCTATCCTTTATTAGTAGTTGATTACCAAGTTATGCGCTTAGCATGGAACAGCATATAATTTTTATTTTTATAGATATAAATCCTGACTGACTCATCAACTGACCGAGCCGTAACTACTGAAGTCAGAACCGTGAAATTTTAGCAATAGACGTTTCGGGACGTACCTAGGGCAGGCAAAAAACCGGTCAAGTGCGAGTCGAACTCGTGCGCCGAGGGTTCCGTACCTACCCATTATACCGTCTCTCCGTGTGTCACCACCGATTTCCTCAGGAACGGGTGGCCGTAGCAAGTTGAAATTTATACCAGATATAGGTCTATAGTCTCTATTAGGTCTTGAGTCAACACCATAAAAAGATATGGGCAAATTTAGATTTTCGCGAAAATTTGTAAGGACCAAAATTGACCTTAATACTATAATAAACTCAGTATCTGGTATAAGTTTCAACTTGCTATGTCAAACTGTTCCTGACAAAATCGGTGGTGACACACGGACAGACAGACGGACAAGAAAGTGATCTTATAAGTGTTCCTTTTTTACCTTTTGAAGTACGGAACCCTAAAAAGGGTAAATTTCCAAAAAATAGGGGATGAAAGAGTGTATGCGAGACTTGTCATACTTGAAACTATGAAATTATGCTCCTAGTAATTATTAAAAATTAAAACAAAAACGTTTCTTTTTAATGTTTAATACGTTGGTGAGCAGGATTTGAACCTGCGCCTCCCGGATAAATACTCAAGATTTATTTGTAACTAAGTTTTTTATCAGTATCATCATCATTGGTCATCTTGTTAACTTACCTCTGGATTCCTTATCATGTTGTCTTGTTATGAAGTATTAATCTGTAACAAAGTAACAAATCGTTTAATACACATAAGGTTGACAAATCTTATTTCATATATTGCTATACGATTGAATATACTGGGTCAAGTATAGAAGAGAAAATCCGATCCAGAAAAAATATAAATTTATTTGTATAATTATTCTAAGTTTTACATTAATTCAACTAAAAACTAAAACTATTTTAATAATAAGAAAAAAAGCTAGCTATTATCTAAACTAAAACTATTATAATAATAAGAAAAACCTACTATCTAAATTAAAACTTTAAGAGAGCATCGAAAAATTTTAATAACTAATTATAAGAAATGAACATCAAACTGTGTAATAATATGAAATCCTGTCATTATTCACGCCAGTATTCATCGTTGTCAGTTGTAGCATTATCTTTTTACTTCCATATAAACATTTATATATATATACAAATACACGCCTAATTAAAGCAGAAGCCTTGCAAAATTGCTAAGTTTATTGTCCATCTAATAATTAAAACAACACTGTCTGACTTATAGAATAAATTATGAAATAAATTTGATTTTTATAATTATTGAATTCAAACGGGACTTAATCGCGCTAAAAGTATAATATTTATTTACCTCGACGTTTCGATCAAGTTGCATTGATCGTGGTCACGAGTAGACTCAATCGAATTCAATAATTATGTGTTCGATTCGCGAAAGTTTAAAAAAAATTATTTTGTTTATAATAAATTTTAATTTCATCAGTCTTCTATTGTGATTGTGCGTTTACCCAATGACTAGATTGTGGCCGTGAGATAGGCAGTAACTCATTGTAAAACTGTTTGTACGTGTATTAAACTGCATGTGGTTAAACTGAAAGCCGACCCCTGCGTAGTTGGGAAATGGCTAGGCAGAGAGAGAGAGCGATCTATGAGTGAGTGTAGTGGGAGGAAGAGTCATTACGGCTAGTCAAATGCCTAAAAGTCTGACGACCAGTCTTATCAAAGAATATCGTGCTTATCAGTAACCGGGTCTTGGAAGTCAGATAAGTAGTAATTCCATGTAAAATAAGTACTGGTGTTAAGCTGCATCTGGTTAGAATGGAAGCCGACCCCAACGATTACTTGGAAAAGGGCGGCATTTAAATTCTTTAGTTCCATTAAGGATGTTGGATAAGGGGTTGATAGAATAGAACGCATTTTCCCGTGTGTCCTATTCTAAGACTCTTGAAATTAATACCAATTTCAATCCAATTCCAATATTAAATGAACGCCTTAAAACAATGAGTAATGTTAAAATAAATTTACCTACATCATAGTTATCATAATTTTAAAGCTTGTTGGCTAAAAATAATTAAGCAATCGGGATATTACGATTGCTTAATTATTTTTAATTCATTTTGGCATTTAAAAATGCGAATTGACATATATTCAATGTCAATCGAGCGGATTTATTTTCAAGAGTAAGTCTACTGATTATAATTCAATATTAATAGTGAAAATAAAAAGCAGTGATAGCCTAGTGGTATGACCGTTAGACTGGCAAGTCAAGAAATTCTGAGTTGGCCAAAATAATGTAGATCCATTTTCCAAAAAAACGTGTCCATATGTACACAAAATTCCATATAAACTAACGAATTGCGTATCTAAATTCTGTATGATCTTCACAATGGTCACCCGTGTCGAACAAGGCGTTACATTAGTTCGTCAAATAACGGTATTGGTTCCTACTATTAGCTATTCATTTCACATATAACACCCGTTAGTTACTTCTAGTCTTCTGTTTTCAAATAACTTTTTATTTGTGCATAGATTTTAAATTATTCTCGTAGTCGTCGTGACCGAATAATGACGGAACCGCTTCGTGACCAACGGATGAAGGCGCAAACTTAGCCACTTTCTTATTAATCTAAGAAACCACTGATCTGTAATCAATGCTCGTTTGGCTCTTTGCCTTCTATATGTGGTAAATATATCATGGCCGCTAATTATGCTATGTTATTATAATACATATTATGTCTAATTAGAAGACGATTGACAAATGAAACAAAAGCTTGAAGATTTTATTGAGACGTTGGTTAGACACATGGTCCCTACAAAATTACAATAATATTATCGTTAGCGTAATTGAGGAAATCCCGAAGTTTGGATTGTTTTTGTTACCAAGCAGTGGAGTCGAATAAAAACAATATAACTAGTAGACCGTACATAATAATTTGAGTAGGTAATTATGGAAACCAAATCGACTAAAAGTTGTAGTACCTACGTTTATAAATTAATCCATCCATTGTGGAACAAACGCCTTCAAATACCTGCTTAGCCATTTTCCAATTATACGTTGGGGTCGGCTTCCAGTCTAACCAGTACTTATTTTACATGGTATTACTGCTTATCTGACTTCCACAACGTGGTTACGGAGTAGCACGATGCCTCTTGATAAGACTAGTTGTCAGATTTTCAGGCATCCGGCGAACTGTAATGACTGTCATAGATCATTTGATATAACCGGGACCGACGGTTTTTTTTGGGCAGTCGTAAACATAGGCAGTCGCAACCTATAAATATGAAGTAACAGTGGTTTTAATAACCGTATTTATGAACACTGTCCGACTGCCTCTTTGGTCTAGTGGTCCCAAGCGCGACTGCTGAGCACGAGGTCTCGGGTTGGATTCCCGGGTCGGGCAAAGTGTTATTGAGTTTTTCTGTTAGAAAATTCTCAGTAGCAGCCCGTAGCTCGGAATTGTGCCCGGTAGATGGCAATAAGCTCATGGCACATGGGACTTAATAACAGCATTGGTGAAACGAGGGTGTACAACTGTGTACACGTCTGCCTACCCCTTCGGGGAATACAGGCGTGATGCTAGGTTTGTTATGTTTTATTTATGAACATATGAAAGCAATCAATACTTTGACATTTTTTAAATTAGCGTGTTGGTGACGCTATCCGTTAAGATTTACATAACATTACGCCTGTATTCCCCAAAGGTGTAGGCAGAGGTTCTTGTACACCCACATTTCACCAATACTGTTATTTATTCCCATGTCATAGGTGGTGAGCCTATTATCATCTCCGGACACAATTCCATACTCTGAACTGCTACTGAGAATTTCCTAAACGAAAAACTCATTAACACGTTTTCCAACCCAGGAATCGAACCCGGGATCTCATGCTCAGCAGCCCCCTTGGGACCACCAATTCAACGTGGCTGTTATCCCCTAACAAAAATCGTTCAACTTGCCTAAAGAAGTCATTATTAAAGAAGTGAAAAATAAATGAAAAATAAAAAACGAAAATATATATTTGATTTAGGTAAGTAATCAAATCCTGATACACTTCACTATTTTTATGTAAAAACATTTTTAAATTTTCACTATAAACATATACCTACCTACTAACTGTAGAAGTGTATTAACTTTGTACAGTCGAAAGCAATCATATTTATTTATGAAGCAATCATATATCTTATGGATTTAAGACCGCAAATAGTTGTCACATATATGGAATACCTAGATAAATATATGGCCTTTTATTATACACTAGCTCTTACCCTCGACTTTGTTCGCGCGAGCCTTGGACAAATAGCAATATATATTTATACTAGCTTCTACCCGTGCCTTAATCTGTCTGAACTTCAGAATTAGGTCCAGCTGGGATAAAATGTACCCTAAGCTTGTTAAATCCAAGTTTTAAACTATCTGTGTGCCAAATTTTATCCAAATCCATTCAGTCAGTAGTTATTACGTGAACAAGTACCTAAAAAACATCCATCCATCCTCACAAACTTTCTTATAATATTAATAATTATCTTCTGAACCCTCCAAAATATCGAAATGAAATACACGTTTTTTTTTAGTTTAAAGTCTTGTTTCATCATCAACATCATCATCATCCCCCTGCCCTTAAGTTTTGGCAATGTTTTATGATCGGCCGCCTGCCAGACGTCAACCTCTTTTGGATTGTTCATGGTAACCGACACCGGTTATATAAGATTAAGCATCGTAAGAAAAACAGCTGTCATTATAATTTATATATGCATTTATATTAAAATCACAGACAGACACTATGATTTTATTATTGCTATAGATTATAGATTGCGGTAGGTACAGTCAGAAACTTAAGTACTCACCACAAATGCACAAATGGTTTTCGAATGACTACTTTCAATTACATATTCAAATCAAATCAATTTATTTGTGAAACATAGGTACTATAAATTATCTTAAAAATATAAAAAACAAGTATCATAACACTATTGCCACGTTTTTTTTTTTCTATATAATTCTTTGGAGAATACTGTACGTAACGGTATATAAGCATATTAAACTTAAATGCGTTCCTTTACAACATAATAAAAAAAAACGAAATTTTGGTCTACTTACGTTGCCTGCTACCCAAACTCACATTATGTTTTATCTCGTGGTTTAGTATTACTAATATTGGCGATAAAGTAACAGCAAACTTTACAGGGCCGCAATTAATTATTATTTGCTTTCAAAATATTATAATATTTTTAACATACTCCAGGCGCTCACACGGCCAACTAAGCTATCGTTACATCTGCTCTATACAAATCAATGTTTTGTTAGTCAATGATTTTGCTATCCCGAACTCATGCGTAGCGAACTCTTATTAATTTCTGTAGAAAAAAATCCAGTCGTGAGTAGAATTTGAACCTGCACCTCCCGGATAAATACTACACCGGCAGCATTATCTCACTAAGTGGTCAGAATCTTCCTTCACATTTTAAGGTGACGTCATCGCCATCCATTCAGATTCAGCCCATAATTATTACGATATATTGTTACCGTTATTATTTTATTACAATATGACAACCACCACATTTTTGTATAATATAATAATATCACTATGTTATGGGTCATCGCCCCCCACCCATTATGTAGGTAACGTTCATAAAATTCGCATTCTGGCAAACAGAACAGTTAGATAGAAATTTGAATATATTTTAAATAACTCGTTCCGTCTATTAGTTAATACTTTATACGCCCGTCTTCACTCGCTTGGTGAAATGTCTCCCTATCATCATTATTACAGTCGTGAGAAAGCACTAGCTCAACTAAGAGATATTCTCGATGATGCAGGGGCGTTTCTGTTTTCTGGGTACACCCTCAAAAAGGCTTTATAACGAAGGAGACCTTGCCTTTGGATATAAGACCAGGGAGAGTGGGATTTTGATCTCGCTGAAAAGAGGTATTCTGGTGGTCACCATCGTCACGTGGAGGGGAGCTCCGGGTCCTCGCTCCAGACCCCAGAGGGCACATCGCTGGGGATGTCAGAAGCTTCGAGTGGTTTAATATCTGTCACTAGATAGAAAATAAAAGATAAGAAGGAAGGAGGTTTTTTATTTTATTAATTTTTAGGGACTTTTGTATCGCGCAGCGCATGTGAGTCCCATCGTACCCTAAACTTAATATAACTAACACATGACTAACCTGAATTAAACCTGAGCCATGAACTCGAACAGACTTCTCGCCTCCGAAGGAAGGAATTAATCGAAGAAGAATTTAGCGTGGAATAAGCTCACAAAATTTAAATAAATTTGAATCAATGCAGGATTTTCTAACAGATCTTGCCATATAACACAATATCTGCTTTCTAATAGATTTTTCTAATTCAGTAATACTACGCGACCCGTTAATCGAACACAGGACCTTACACTCGAAACCCGCGCTTGCGTCCACTAGAGCAATGAGGCAACTGTCTCTCAATAAATATATATTCTGCTTCCTTTTGTTTCTTTCTCAATAAAAAATCATTTCGTTACAACGCTCAGTTTTGACATGACAGTAGGACAAGCTTTTTAATACGTAAGACCTATTAAACTAAATTTTATCAAGTTTTTTTTTTGTATAAATTTGTTTGTAATAAATAAATTTAAAAACTAATTATCCGATTTAAAAAAACTCTTTCGCCTGTAGAAAGCTACATTATCACTGGGCAACATAGGCTATATTTTATTCCAGCAACAATAAGATTCCAGCCTGAAATGCCACACGGTTTAAGCCACGAGCTAAGCTAGTTAATATAGGGATGGTGTATGTCAGACCTAGTCAAGTTCAATGTCTTCAGAGGAAACTGTGACGTCACAGAAACAGGTTTAAGATTATTAGTTAGAAACAAGCTAATAACTGTAGTTAATAGCAGAGCAGAAGCTCTTGTCGGAAGCCAAGAAAACGGTAAATTGTTATTTAGGTACTAAGTACGTACGTAACTACCGTTGGTCTAGTGGTCCCAACCGTGGCTGCTGAGCTTGAAGGGTTCAATTCTCGGGCCAGCCAGTTGATGGTAATAGCCTCACCACCATCATCATATCTCATTTTACTATCTAATTTCATCAATGCAATATAATTTTATTTTTTTTGTAGGATGGAATGCATTCGCATTTCCTCTCCGCCACGGGGGTGACGGAAGGGGGTATGTGGGGCTCTAACCCACCAAAACCCTCCCGTAAGCAGTCCTCCACCGAGGTGGGGCAAGATAGGGTCGCGCTAGCATTCATCGTCTTGCCCCGGCGGTAGGCCCGGCCAATCCGGGCCACGCTATAAGGGACCTCGCTCACCAAGGCCACCTCCCTCCCGCATGCGTGGTGCCGTGCAAGTCGGCGAAGAGTCTTCCCTGTTCTGCGGTGAACCGGGTCTGCCAGGGCGGCATTCTCACTGGCCCGCTCCGCGGCCTCCTTCTGTGACATTCTTCGCAAAAGGAGACAACTGCCTCCCACGACCTCTCGCCGCTAAGCATGGCGTTAACCACGCTCGGCAGAGAGAGATCACGGTCAATCACGGCCGAAAGTGCGTGTCGCTGCGTGGCCCTTGCGACACACACCTCCAACGTGTGGAGCGCTGTGTCCTCCAGCGCCACACACTTGTGGCAGGCCGGGGTGGCCTCACGTCTCGCGATCTGGTGCAGGTACTTTCCGAAACATCCGTGTCCTGAAAGCACCTGTACCAATCGGAAGGTCAGTGACCCGAAGGACTGCCTCACCCACCTCTGAAGGACTGGGCGGACAGCCTCAACGCAACGTGGGGCAAAATTCAATCTAACCTAACCTAATCCTTCGGGGATACATGCGTAATGCTACGTTACGTCCTAACAGAATCAATATCACTTTTTCCGACTCAGGAATCGAACCAACGGTGTCGTTTGATAAATAAATCCTTATTTACCTACTGTTTATAAAGAAATCTTAAAAAATATGGTATAGGACTACCAACATAATTATTATTACTAGTGGTCGCCCACTGGCCTAAACTCGACCATAATTGATTTAAATTTTAAAATTGTACGTAATTAAGGTTCTATTGTCAAAGATATATACATATATGGTAGTGTGTGTAATGTATTTTATTTTTATTAATAATTGTTTTCTAATGCATATTAAATATAAAGATTAGCTTTCTGCACTCCTTTCCATATAAACTAACCGTGCCAATTTTCATACTCCTCCGTCCGCATAATTTTGGTAATAAGGGAAACAGAGTTTTTGCTTCACGTATTAATACCTACATAGATTATTTATGTGTATGTACCTATAGATTCAAGTACAATACAAAATTTTCTCTACTTTTACCACATACCGCGGTTAACACTTTCTAAGTTTTCATATTTGAATATATCTACAGCACAAACATTCAAAAGTACCTATGTATGACTAGCTTCTGCTCGAGACTTCGTCTACGTGGACTTTGGAATTGAGTGCAGCCGGTATAAAAAGTATTTGTGTTAATCTTCCAGGTTATAATCTATCTGTGTGCCAAATTTCATCCAAATCAGTACAATAGTTATTGCGAGAAAGAGTAACAAACATTCATCCATCCTCACCACCTTTCGAATTTATATTATTAGTAGGAAGTATTAACTATAATTGACAAATATATAATAATTGCAGAGACTACTTTTTTTTTTAAATTAACTTTAAATTTAAAATCATAATAATTGTTTACTATTTTTTTGTTCAATGAATTTTGAACGAGACAAGTTAGTTCAGTTGGTAGAGTGATGACCCAGAACGTCAAAGGTCGCGGGTTCAAGCCCCGTTCTTGTCTATTATTTTTTCAATGTTTCTTTGAAAAATAGTAATTAATATAGGTTTTACATGGCCTCAACATGTATAAAAAAATATAATTATATATGATTCATAATAATTGTTTTACAAAATTTAGGTCAAAATCTTTCTATTGTCGTGTTAGCGATTTCAAATATTCAAAGTTTTCATTGAACATGACCTTTAAAATTTACACATAATAAAAAAAAAGTGTGGTAGGTATACAATAAAAGTAGCTGAACACATCTCACTGCCAGAAGTAGAAATATTTTAATATCCAAGATATGTCTTTGAAAAAGCATTAACGCATGCTTAGCGAACTCTAAAGTTACAATATTAAAATGGAAAAAGAATACGGTCGCGAACGGTCACTTGTAAGTACTGAATTGATTGCAATGACGTCGCCATAAGACGTGTTAAAATATGGAAGAAGAATTCGCGGTGGTGAGCAGAGGTCGAGATGGCTTAGTGGTCAGAGCGC
This sequence comes from Xylocampa areola, assembly GCA_935421205.1. Taxonomy (NCBI): domain Eukaryota; kingdom Metazoa; phylum Arthropoda; class Insecta; order Lepidoptera; family Noctuidae; genus Xylocampa; species Xylocampa areola. Next base: position 7,418,217 of record OW285219.1, on the reverse strand, counting down.
CTGGAGTATCTATCCGGGAGGCGCAGGTTCGAATCCTGTTCGCGACCGTATTCTTTTTCCATTTTAATATTGTAACTTTTTTATAATATTGTCGTCGTATAAATAAATAAATACAAAAAATACTAAAAGTCAGTCTGAATCAGATGACATAGGTAATTAGCACTAAAGTCCATGCAATTTTTTGGGTTCGTTAATGGACTTCATTTGCTGACTGTACTGTATTCCTACCCAGTACTCAAATTGGGGTACTCTAAACATCTGTATAAACACGACATTGTTAAATTAAAACTACAAAAAAAAATTGTAACGACCTCCATTTAGATATTATGTTGTAAACAGTAACTCGTAACTAAGAGTAGAAGAACCAAATTTAAATTATCATCATCATAATGATCATCACCATTTCAACGGTGATCATCATCCCAGCATTTAAAACTTTAAATAAGTAAGTATTAGATAAAATTTAAAATATTTTAAGTCAATATTCACCTTAAATATTTCTATCACTATATCACATGAACACAATATCACGAAAGTCACTAACGATAAATGATGCGCGCGCACGTGAGAAGACGAGCTGTCGACAACGCGAACTGCGCTTGCGCACTTTTTGTTTATATGGTGAACAGACGATTAAGCTGAGGGCAACTACACACTGGAGACGATACACTTCCAATAACCGGAAAAAACGTTGTTAGAAACAGTTACAGTAGCGTATAACACATCCTTAACAAGAATTTTCGAAATATACTTTGGTAATGACATGCGAAAATGTTGATAAATTATATATAAAGTTATAATTTTTGGTGGTAAATAAAATACGGTCGTGAGCAAGTTTCGAACCTGCGCCTCTGCGCCGGGAAATACAGGCGTAATGATATGTATTGATATATTAATATTGTTAAGCGATTAATTATCTGATTTAATAGCCAACTTTTATAAATAAACTTTACTAAAGTTTCAGTTGAAAAGTTATATCCATACTTAAATACAGGCAACAGCCCTTCTATAACCATCTACGGTGGCGGCTATATAGACCGTGTAAATAATACTTTAAAAGCGTGTGAGTTACCCTATAAGCAATCCTTGGGCGATATTGCAACCGAACCTGTACCAATGTGGTTTACTCAACCACAAATATATTTTGCACTAAAAACATTCAAACACTGCCCTAAAATTATTTAAATTATTAGTCTAGTTTCTGCCTGCGACTTCGCCTGCGTGGACTTCAGAATTAGGTCGAGCTGGAATAAAATGTATCCTATGTGCTAATCCAGGTTATAAATTATGCGTGTGCAAAATTTCATTAAAATCCGTTCAGTAGTTCTTGCGCGAAAGAATAAAAAATATCCATCTATCCTCACCAACTTTCGCATTTATAATATTACTAGCTGGTGCCCGCGACTTCGTCTGCGTGACAAAAGGCCTATGTCCTTCTCCAAGGTCCAATCTATCCCCTTGCTAAATTTCATTACGATCCGTTCAGCCGTTTAGTCGCGAAAAGGTAACAAACAAACAGAGTTACTTTCGCATTTATAATATTAAGTATGGTTTAGTAGGATATATAGTAGAGTTAGTTTGTATGTAAAAAAGTTATGTACCTATTATTTGGGATATTTTTTAGATGTTCTAGAGAATTTAGAGATTTCCTCACTAAAAGTCCTGAAGGGATCATTCGTCATTGTAAACAACTCTTAAGAGCAACGCCTTGGACTCTACAAGCCCCCATAACTCATACCTATTTTATTTATGTGTTACTAACCCATATTAGATAAGACGATTTCCCGCATTGGAAATGTCAGAAAACAAATCATACTTAGCATATTTTAGTACATTTTTTCATAAAATTATCATCCACGTCTTATCAATGTGTCGTGCCTTCGGTTCCAAGGTTTGACAAAGTATATCAAGGCTTGTATAAAAATGAAAAATCTCTAGAAATTGATAACTTGCGATTCAAACAGATCTATGATACTCATCATCATCATCATCCCCCTGCCCTTATCCCAATTTATTTGGGGTCGGCGCAGCATACTTATATCTGGCATGCTGCTAAAGTTTTGGCTATGTTTTTGCTTGGAAATGCTGTTGTTGGTGGTAACCGCCACGATACAGTCTCCTAACTCTTGAAACTAATACCAATACCAATCCAATTCCAATATTAAATAGACGCCTTGAAACACCGCGTAACTTTAAAATAAATTTACCTACATTACAGTTGCCTTAATTTTAAAGCATGTTGTCTTCTTATTATCCCGGATCTATAATAGTTTTTTAGACATTTTGGCATTTAAAAGTACGATCTGACATATTTCCAATGTCAATCGAGCGGAATTATTTTCAAGAGTAAGCCCACTGATATCTTGAATAATATATGGCTAATTTTAAAAGACCATTAAAATCTGTACAAAAATACTGATCTCAGAGAAGTATTTTATTTATTCAAATTAATTATTAACAATATATATAAAAAAATACACATCTGCTTATTATTTAAGACATTGATATATCCCAATAAAATAAGTTTATTCATCACTGTTATTCATTCAAATGCAGCTTTATTTAACCCGTAAGTTGTGTATGTAACTCAAACTGAGTAACCATAGGTACCTATTATCCTAAGTATACAAACTTTTCCTTTTAAAAAGGAAAATTGTTTTTATCAATGTCGTTGAAATTGTTCTTCATTTAAATATGTTTTTATTAAACACTGGGATTTCCCAGTTTCTGAGGTATTTATTTCGTTTATCTCTATGTACGAGTATGTTTGCACATCACGTGCGATCGGTAGACGGATTTCGAAGAAACTTCCACTTGTGTACACGGGTGATTCATAGAGATGGATCAGTGCGAAACAATTTGTAAGACTATTGGAGATTAATGCAAATTTGTTCTAAATAACGACGTCGACAATTTTATAAATCTGGTAGCTCGCTTCCCGGTCGAGGCAAGACTTTTTGAAAATCTTTGAATACTTACAAACTGTAGGTATTCAAATATTTTATGGCGGCTGGTAAGTTAGCAACGGCGTATGAAGGCGCGCGTGGCTAGTACTCGCTTGAGTCGCTTGAAGCACGGTGCGGGGGTCATACAATATAATACCGAAATCGACTTGATTAGACCGAGATAGAATTAAAATTGAAATTTACCAAATTTTTCCCAAAATCGACTCAAATTCGACAAGAAACAAACCCACCCATAACATAAATTTACAATATATAATTATTTCATTTGAATTGTTTTTATTTTTAAAAGGCGTTTGCCATTATCTGGTAGCTTTAACAGGGGTACCTGGGGCCATAAGTTTGAGAAACCCTGCTCTATAGATTATGTAGAAATTATAAGCACGATTCATCTTGAAATTTTAGGTCTTTTATTAAAATTAGCTAAAGCACGGTCCCGGTTGTAGTTAATTAATAGAAGTCGATAAGCCCAGTTAGAGGTCTACGGGCAGCTTATACAAGCCCAAAATAAATAAGCACGTGTTTTGGCTAAGCATTTATCCTGTCACACAAATGTCAAATTACAAGTACATGATAGAGACGGCAACGTAGCTAAACCAAGGCATGTGCGAAGTAATTAACAGACTTCAAAAAGAAGGAGGTACGTTTTTTTTTGTATTATTTATTTAAAATATAATTTTACAGTTTAATATAACCAAAACACTTAAATTTAATATTAACAATTTGTATTGTATGTTTGTTAGGCGTTTATTCCGCCAATTGAATTGATTTAATGATTTTTTCTTTTTTTGCTAGGTCGTATTTCATAGGTGGTCCCATAAACATTTAATCGATATTGATTCAGCGCTTTTAGAAAAAATTTAACAAGAAATAATAAATATACACAGATTATGGTTTGTGGTACGTCTCTACTTATTTCTAGTTCAAGTTTGTACATTTAGGCGTAGTCTTGAAATCGGTTTTTTTATTGTTCCTTTCTTTTCCTTGCACTGCACTAGGTCGGTTCCTAACTACCTACACGAAAAAAAAGGTATGTAGATCCTACTCCATAGGACATGTTTAATGTAGTTATTGCTAGCATCGTATCTGGGAACATACTATAACATAGCATCACACCTGTACTCCTCGAAGGGGTAGGTAGAGGAGTACCTACACAGTCGCACCACATTTCACCAATACTGTTATTCCATATAAGTCCCTTGGCAGCCTATTGCCATCTACCGATCACAAATCCAAACTCCGGGCTGCTGCTGAGAATAAATAACACTTTGCCCGACCTGGGAATCGAACTTAGACCAACGAAGAATTCTCTGTCAAAAAGTAATGTGTTCCTAAATACCATTAGAACCCTGCTATTCACCTAGAACTTGTGTATAACTGTATTATCACTAGGTACGTAATAAATAATTATATAATCTGTGACATGTAGCGATTTTTAAATAAAAACGGTAAACAGAGCGCGTAATTACTTGACATTCGTATCAAGTATTGTACAATAGAACAGAGTAACATGTTTCATTGGAAAATATTGCGTGCAAGGCCGGTACAGTACAGGCCTGTTAGGGGATATTATTATTTCAGAATCTATAAGTACTTGTCTTATTAAAGTACCATAAACTTAAATATAATAGGTATATATATTCAAGATATGTCTTTGAAAAAGCATTAACGCATGCTTAGCGAACTCTAAAGTTACAATATTAAATGGAAAAAGAATACGGTCGCGAACAGGATTCGAACCTGCGCCTCCCGGATAGATACTCCAGGCGCTCTGACCACTAAGCCATCTCGACCTCTTAGAGAGATGAGGATAAAAAAAATATTTTTTATTTATTTGTATGGAGGTGGGCCTCGTGGCTAAGTAGCGCACGGATCGATTGATCAAGGTTAAGCTGCGCTTGCCGGGGTCGGTCTGTGGACGGGTGACCCTAATTTCATATGGAGACACCTCCGAGACTCTGAGCACGTTAAAATGTCGGTCCCGGCTCTCTAATGAAGTTCTATGTCAGCCGTTACGCCTGAAAGTCTTACCACGAGGTATCGTGTTACCCGGTAACTGTATACGGTAGCTCCATGTAAAATACAGGTATTAAGCTGCATCCGGTGCCGTTGTTAGACAGATTGAGATATTTATGGTGCTCGATTAATGAGTGTCTGTCTAATTAGACAGAATTAATTGCCTGAAAATTCTGTTATTAGAAGTCATGCCGCAGTAAGTAGGTAAGATTTTTTGGGAAATACAAAAATGATTTTCGTTTCCATAACACATTCGATCGCACCGTCGCGAATGTTTCAAAGGGAAATTTGCTTAGTCTCAGTGGTAGAATCCACCTATATTAACAATTATTTGTCTATATTAAAAAAGGGCATGGGTAGCTTTGCTACTTTTAGCATTGGCAATACTGCATTGCGTTTCGGCAACTCCGCGATTGGTCGCGATAATTGTTCAATCTATCTGAGTTTGATCACGTCGCGGGCACAACTAATGACTAAGAGCTCCGTTCGATAGTAGTCACGTGAGTAGTGACCAGTGAACAATTGAATATGAATGCGTCTTACGAAAGTTATTATATAGATAAAAACGTGTATCTAAGTTTCCGAAAACTGATTACCTAAATAGCTAAACACTGATGCTAAAATTAGTAAGCCTGCGGCGGCTCTAAACGCTACGGATTAATTCCCTAGTTAACTCTAAGGTACTGTTTTAATAATCGTCGCTTAAGGATCACGCAACATCTTTGTTGCGCATACAGGACATGTGTCTAGTCTATGTTTTGTAAAATATTTTATGAGTAGAACAAAAAAAATTGTTAACATAAAATACTCTTTAGTAATAGTTCATTCAGCATAGACACCTACGTAAATAAAATAATAATCATTCCGGTAAAGGCACATTCTACAAAATGATAAATTGGTTTTCTAATTGCTTAAAAACAAATTGGTTGATAATCTGTCTACCCGTAATTAAGCCCACAATTTTCTTGTCTTTGCATAAATAATTTAAATAAAGGAACAAATTGCTCGAAATGTCACTCAACTACAGTGAGACTGGGCGAGGCATATTTGAGCTGTAGACCCGTTTAACATATTATAATAAACCCCCGAGATAACCAGACGGGTCTACGGCAGACAAAACACAATTAGACGCAACATCGCCGCGGGTTCAGTTAAAAATAGCGGAGAATGGAGGGAAGCCTTCACCCAGTGATGACTCCCATAAGGCTGTTGATAGAAACAAAAACTTCAAATTTTATTCGTTTCTGGCAAAACGCATGCCACTTGGAGAAACGGAAAAGGCAGCAGTGTCTCAACCCAGCCGCTTCACAATACATGCAACACTTACCTACTGTGTATTGCGATGACCGCGTATGGCCGTTCGTCTCTTACGGCGCTGGGGCGTCTTTTAAAGACACGCAGGTCTTTAGTTCAGCGCTTGAAATGTATAGCTTGTTGCCTAACAAGATGATGCTGGACTAGCTGACTGACCATGTGATCAGTATTTTGTTTATGTATGAAAGCTTTGTTTTAACGCTATACGAGGAATTTCCCCTGCATCGCGTGTCATAGAAATACAAACGCTTATCTCACAATAACACTCATAACCGGAATGATGAATCCCAAAACTCGATTTGTTTTTCCAAAACGTACATCTAATATTAACAAAATATATGTGCGAGGTAAACTCCTGATTTGAATGACGTCATTAAGCAATTTTCTCACACATATTTAAATATGATATTTGTACCAAGGCTGCGGTTAACCCAAAGAGGACGCTACTAGAACATTAGATTTGCATTTAGTTAAAAATAATGGCAATCTAAGACAACCTCATTCGCGGTTACCACCATTTTACATAAATATAATTGTTTTTATAGTGATTAGTCTCGACTATGAATGGAAGTCTACACCATTAATTCCCATGGGTCTTTTTATAAACTTACAATAAACGTAGTCTTTATCAAAATGGTTTATCATACAATACTTACGTCAGAACAGTAAAATCCAATACCCTACTTGGATGCGATTGGCACAGCACAGAGGCTCGTAAATGCAATGGCATAAGGCTAGGCTTACAGTATTGAAGATTGATTGGATGATGACCAACTAAAAATATTAACGTCATGTAATGAGTTTTTTGTATAAAAACTTTCGTGAGACATATTCATATCAATTAATGTTCACCGGTTACTACTCGCGTGCATTTTTCGGGATTGCCCGACTAGTTTCGAACTCGAACGGAGCCCTTAGTCATGAGGTGAGCCCGCGGCGATGTCGCGAGTCAAACTCTTTGTTTGACTCGCGACATCGCCGCGGGCTCAGCAAATGCACGTGAGTAGTAACCGGTGAACATTAATTGAAATGACTTTTTTACCGTCTTAATCCAAATATTTTGGAATAACCCTTGTATTTAGAAGCCTAAAGGATAATATATATTACTAGCTGTGCCCCGCAAACGATGTTCTGCCATATAAATTTTGTGGTTAGGGCCACCCTTATCATATAGGGGTATAAAAAATAGCCTACGACCTATTCTCAGACCTAACAAATATATACAAAAAAAATCATAAAAATCAGTCAAGCCGTTTCGTCGTTCGATAACATACACGAAATTTTTATATCTTTAAATATCTATATATATTATATACATAACTATATATAAAAATGAATCCCTATTTCCCTTGATCACGCCATAACTTGAGAACGCCTGTACCAAATTGGACAATTATTGTGTTCGTAATTTTCAGGACAAGGTTATAACATAAGTTTTTTTTAAATCGTACGGAAATGTTTTAACGGGCGGGTAAACCCGCGGGGCACAGCTAGTATTAGATAAACTGACTGACTAGTCCAACGCTTTTGACGGACTGGCGGGATTGCTTTCCATAGGTACAGTTGCAATCCCGGAATCCCGATGTAGGTTAGAGGATCTATAGTTTTATTTGGAGTCTCACACGACGTTCATGAATGACTTCAATACTTAATTTTTTTTATAATATGGATAGTCTTCTCGTGAAAATATATATGATATGATTAGGGTTACCACCCGTCCGAGTTTCCCCGGATTTGTCCTAGTGTCCGGGGAGCGTCCGGGCCGGGTTTCATTTGTAGTCCGGCTTTGATGCTGCTGACACATCTACCGAAAATACGCGACCAAAATTACGTCTAAAATGCAAGATTAATAATTCCTTATTATTTCTTTATATGGATAACCATCCATACTAATATGATAAATGCGAAAGTAACCCTGTTTCTCTGTCTGTCGCACCTTACAGATCACTCCAAAGCGATGTTAATAGTTGTTTCACTAAATTATAACAACTACCTAATACTATATAAATAATAGTTTAAGTTGTAATAATTTAGTTATAAAGTTTTTCTAAGATACTGAAAAAAAAAAGAATGTTGACATGTCCGGATTTAACGCTCCATAATCCGGGTTTTCACGCTTCTTGTCCGGGTTAGCGATTTTAGAGATCGCAACCCTAGATATGATAATGTAATGCTGTATCGTGATACAGCTGTTATCATACCTGTTACCTACCGCCAATACCGGTATTATCCTTATTGCAAAAACAAGATGTAGTATGAGCGTTGTTATAATTATAAAAAACCCGATATTTTTTATTAGGAACACGTCTAAATTACAATACATAGAAACTATTTTCGTTTACCACGAATACTTTGACTTAATGATGATGACCTTGAACTTGAGGCGAGCCTTGGTTTTATGATATTATGATATAATACCTGTAATTTTGTAGGTAAAAGTTCTAGAATTAAGGCTTTTTGTAGGTTAACGTAACTACAAAACTCACTTTTAAAAGCAGTAGCTTTCATTTTAACAATTCGTACTATGCGTCAATCTTAGTCATTCTTACACTATCATGTATGTATATATCAGAGAAATCAGTATTTTCAATAAAAAAAATACATGCAGGACTTTAAACATCATAGTGAAGACAAAAAAAGGACTAAATCTCAAAATCTATTATTTAAACCAGTTGTATCAACCAGTAAACATTAAGTTATTTATTTAAAAAAAAATTCAAATAAGTGTATTGATTTATAACAATATGCATACCAAATGAATAAAATTCAACAAACAGGGTAATGTGTTTAAAACAAAATCAAGATCGCTTCAGAAATATTTTTTTAAACTGTTATGGAATTTATGAAACATAGAAATTACCTAGTTTATAAGAAGATATTATATGTATTTTATAATAATAATTGTGCCATATAATTAGTAAAGTGTAAGTTTTAATACAAATTTTAAACGCTTGCTTGCAGGTAGAATACAGTAACATTTGGTCTATATGAACCCTTATAATAATAATGTAATTATAGCAAATAAACATTTGATTTGATTTTGATAATCGAGGTGGTATATTCTTGGTATATTAGTTTTTATAGAAAATTCGGCGCAATGTATGACAAATTGAAAAATATTGTCATTACAAGCGAGTAGGACTCCATGCACAAAATAAAAAAAATTACATCCCATTTAAATAGGTTCACAATACTTGACCATAGCTAATGTTAGTTCCGGATATGTTGACGCATCACCATGTTTTATCTAGAATAGGTTTTTTTTTAATGCTGTGTCATTTCTATGTTTCAATTGATTATTTTCTATGAATATCCGATGTAAGATTCATGGTAACACCAACCAAATGGAACAGGTTCATCGATTATAATAAATTACTGTGTGACTCGGTAAAGTTATTGATCCTTATGCTTAGGAGCTAGCGCGTAAGTTGTTAAATAAAGTACCGGGCCAAAATAAATAAGAAATAATTTGCACGAACTGTTAGCTATTTTCCTGTCTCTATCTAACACTCGTACTTTAACAGTTGTGCGACTATGACAGGAATAATGCTAAGCGAAAGCACACGCTAATTATATTATTTTTATTTTATATTTATCAATAATGGATCTACGGTTGGCCTTATAATACATTGCTTAAAATATTGCCTCGTTGGTCTAGTGGTCGCAATAGCGACTGCGGGAAGTCCTAGGTTCGATCCCCGGCTCGGGAAAAGTGTTATTCTGTGCTCCTGTAGGTAAATTCTCTGTAGCGGCCCGGAGTGTGGAATAATGCCCGTTTTATGGCAATTAGGTTACATTATTACATCATCACCCCCCTGCGCTTATCCCAATTGATTAGCGCGGCATATAAAAAAACAGCATTGGTGAAATGTGGGTGTACCACAGTTATGCTAGTTATGCTGCTAGTAAAAGAGGTTACGTATTTATGTAGTTTTGACGTCCTAAACCCACATTAACATTACCTTATCCTTTTCCCATTTCTCGATTCACAGTAGCATATTAGAGAAAAGTATTGACAATTTAGAAATCATTCTGCATTAAATGTGAATCGTCTAAGTATATATTGCATGGAGTAGTGTACTTAGTCATTTGAAGTCACGTAGCCAGTTCGCTACCAAGTTCAAGTCCAGAAAAAGCAGCTTAGAAGAAATACTACTAAAAAGTTTGTACCTATTGTGATTTTAGACTATCGATTTTCTATTCGAAAAAACTGAGTATTCAACACACGAAGTCAAGACGTGACACGAATCGATTAACATGCGAATGATTTTGGAAATTATTATTTAAGAGCACTACTATTGGATATCGATTGCTTGGAATCGTCGGATGACGTCGTAATAACATTTTTGGACGAAGGTACCCCTACCATATATATTTTTAAATGCTACTGCCTTCTCCTTTAGATATTCGCTCTAAAAAAGCATCTTTCTGTTTTTCTAAAGAAGCTCATCAGTGGTTTTATCAATACAATACGCAAAAAAAAAATGAATTGGAAAGATTCATAATGACGATTGTGGTATTGTAACAGTATGGATGATAAGCAATCCAGTGTCCTAAGCCATAGGCCTCTGACACAGCTTAAGACACTATCAAGTTTAAGGCTAAAGTGAATACATTTCTTCTGGCTCTACGTGCTCCATCATCGGGCAACCCGTTGCTTATCATCAGAAGGCCAGACGTAGTTACATTTTTGATAAAAATAAATCACCTAAATCCCTCAAGTGTACTGGTTTCCTCATGCTTTTTTCCTGTACCATAATGATATGTAGTCAGTTTTTTTTTATATAAATAAAAATGCTACCTACTTATTACTAGGAATTTCTTCCTGTATCGTGACTGCGTTTACAGACATATATCACATGCACACACACCCAGATCCGGAACAATTATCTGTAAATCATACAAATATTTGCTGCGTGCAGAAATCGAACCAACTGCACCGACAGTACTGCGTACCCTGTGTTTAACCTGCGACCTTTTCCATAGGCTATCACTGCTTATCATATTTTGAGGGCTGCGTTGCCCGCGTCCGTAGGAGTGCACCCTTAAAATGGAATACCTATACGTAGCCCCTGGGCGATGCAAAACAGGCAACACAACTCTGGTTTCTTCGGTCGTAACTGGTTACCACCCACCGGACGAAGCCATGCCATGAAGCGACCTAGTCGTGTTTCGGGATATACTCGGGTGCAACCGTTGTGGGAGACGGGTCTGGGCAGTTGCACCAACTCCCCAACTATAGTTCTCCCCTAATCTATCCACTCTACTTGAGAGTGAATAGATTTATTCTGGATAATCGTGCTCCATCCTCGGCCACTTCGTCGTTTACCATCTGGCGAGTTTGTTGGCCAAAAGTAAGTCCATTTAAGTTTTTTTTTTTTTTAATGTTGTGTTATGTGTTCGTTCGAGAAATCCTAGTAGTATCAAAGTCAACGTCTCCAATGTTACGGTAACCTCCGAAGCAAAATAATTCATTTCGTCGCAGCTTTAACGGTACCCTTTCTGTAGGAGGCTTTGCATAAAAGATAACGTTTTACATCACAACATAATTTTACGGGAGAAAGTTGATATTTCTCTTCTGAAGGATCGAAAGCGGGCCTTAAAGAAACTCGTACTCGTACAATAAAAATGGTGTTCAGATTTCAAATGAAATATGTGTTCGAACTGGTGAGATATTCTTTATAACCTCTTGAATGTGATCTCCAATTTATTTTTATTTTTGCAGCAGGACTTCGACTTCTTGCAAGTTGAACCAAATATTTAGTTTCGTGCCCAAACTTTTACTTTTACGTCATAGAACCTCTACTGAATATAACCACACAAAATCTCGTCTTACTTTTTCTCGGAAGTCTCACAGCTGTATAAACCTGGCGTCCGAGTGCGCATCATTTCGTCAATTTCTTGGGCTCTAAAAAAGTTTTTATGTATTGAATTTTATCGTTTTAACAACACTATATATCATGCCATGCTCGCACCGCTTGCATGTACTAATGTGATTTTTCAATATTATTGTAAGTACTTTCTTATTAATCTAACACATCGCAGACATACGGTGAAGGAAAATATCATGAAGAAATCTGTACTTATTGGTCAATCGCCAACATACAGTGAGCTAACGTGATGATCAATACTAGTGCCTTCTCTATATAAGACGAGGCCCTTACTCTAGAGTAATGGACTGGTTATGTTATTAATGGTCATATAGAATGGATGATCAAGATAGATGGAATTAGTCCAGGATTTTATTAATATGAATGAAAAGGGAATGAACGATAACATGAAGGTGAGAATGTATGATAATAAATTGTGCCGACCCTTAATAATTTGGGACTAAGGCAGGAAGACCAAGATCTTAATAGTAAATTGACTTAATAATAAGTATACATAATAACTCTGTCTAATTCGTTCACAGTCATCTTTTTTCTAGGGGTCATTATCCCGCGTTATAACACGTAACGTGTGGTCATTTACTATTCTAACAGCACGGAAGTTTGTACCGAAATTAAAATAAAACAATTTAAAACTAGGGTCACCATCTTGATGGAAATTAAGGAAGTAAATCGTTAAGTACTAGTTAATAGTTACCGCAAACCCGAAGATCGCCGATAACACTGATGGCAGTCGATTTATGAAAAAAAAAACAAACATAAAACAAGCTGTCGTAATAACCGCTTGTTTAAACTTAAAATAAACAGAGACTTTGAAAGTACTATCGCGACCTTTTCCACCTGACCACTTAAAAAAATATTTGTCTAAATCCTGCGCCGGCGCCATTTCACGCCCCTTAAAGTGTTAGGAATTAGAAAAGCGAGAACGTAATTAGTTACAATCCGCACTGCGCAGCTTAGGGTCGCATCACGTGTGATGCATCCTTTTGTGAATTTTAAGGACGATCTAATTTGACCTTGACGAGGCTACAGAGCACTTAAATTTTTTGAGTGCAAGCAAAAATGAACTTGGTGGTGGTCAGGCGGGAGTGTCCGCGATAGTACATATACAAATTTAAGAAAAAAAAACAAGCAACACAAACAATAAAACTGGTATATTAACTGCTTTGTGTTGTTTAAACTTAAACTAAACAGTGCCTTTGTACAAAATCGATGTGTAAGTAATCTAAAAACCTTTTTCTCTACATGACAGTCATCTCATTGTGACACAAGTTTACATCAGAGATTACAGATTGCCTAGATACATTACGCCTGTATCCCCCGAGGGGGTCGGCAGAGGTGTACACGGTAGTACACCCACATTTCACCAATGCTGCTATTAAGTCCCATGAGCCTAATGCTATCAACCGGGCACAACTCTAACGTAACTTTACCCACTTTACCCGACATGAGATTCGAATCCCAGGACCTCATGCTCACAGTCACCTTTGGGGCTGCTAGTCCGAGGCAGTACATTGCTACTACGAGCTCTTATAGTGTTATTATAATGTTATAATATTAAAAAATATTATCGCAAAAATACTATATAAAACATAAAGTTATTGAAGATGTCGATGGCGATGACGTCACCACAAAAATGTAGATGAAGTATTTAAAAATAAGGTAACCCGACTTCTGCTCACCACCGAAGTTAGGATAGTTGCTGAGTTGCCAAACCGCCTGGAGTATTGATCGGTGGGGCATATGTTCAAATCCAGAATTTTATATTAGACAAAAAGAAAATATTGTTTTAATTATTTTAACATAACATAACAGGCATCAGGCCTGTATTCCCCGAAGAGGTAGGCAGAGTTGAATGCTGTTATTAAGTCCCATGTAATAGGTGGTCAGCGTATTGCCATCTACCATGCCAAACTCCGGGCTGCTACTGAGAATTTCCTAACAGAAAAACCCAATAACACTTTGCCCGACCTGGGACTCGAACCCAAGACATCATGCTCAGCAGTCGCGCTTGGGACCACTAGACCAACGAGACAGATTATTACTGTAGACCATCTTTATTCACTAAACCTTACAATTATTAAATCTTACCGTACATAACTCATGAGTCATCAAGCGCTGTGTTTGAGCAAACCATAAATAAACCCATATCATACAAATGTCATACAAAAAGTTGGTATTACCATGTTTTCTCTTTTGTCGGATTTATCGACACGACTGAACGTGACACATTACCAATGTTACTAACATCATAAGGAAAAACTATGTTACGAATTTACGATAATTTATCACACACAACTGCCTCGCCAAGTGCGACTGCTGAGAATGAGATCCTGGGTTCGATTCCCGGGTCGGGCAAACTGTTATTGGGATTCTTTCTAGCAGCCCACTGTTTGGGATTGTGCTCGATAGATGGCAATAGGCTCATCACCTTTTACATGGGACTTAATAACAGCTATGTACATCTCTGCCTACCCCTTTGGGGATTACAGGCATGACGCTATGATGATGATTATCACATGCAAAACATGAAGATTAGCATAAGTAACCATGACGACTAAACTTGTTGATAAATCAATCTTCTTCTTATCGGACTCCTCGTTGATGTAGTGATCCCAAGCCTGACTGCTGCGCATGAAGACCTGGGTTCTAATCCCAAGTTGGGCGGTGTTATTTGTGTTTTTCTGTTAAGAAATTCTCAGTAGCAGCCCTATGTTGGAATAGACTTACCACATGGGACTGGTAAAATGTGGGTATACATAAAATAGTGTACACCTCTGCCTACCCCTTCTTGGAATACAGGCGTGATGCTATGTTGTCTTATGTTCTTATTATATGGTTGATAAACAACCTAGTATTAGAGTTAAAAATAACGTAAGCCTGTGACTCTGGCATGGTTTTACACACCATCGAGAATATCCCTCAAGTGTGCTGGTTTCCTCACAATGTTTTCCTTCACTGTTTTCAAACGCCAATGACTTCCAAAAGTCAGTGATGGGTGTCTTAATTTTAAACTTGCGACTTATAACTTGCCAGCCCATCAGTGTGTCACTTATCTCATAAATCAATAACAAGTTTATTCGTCATTATTATTTTATGTTAGGTGACAAATTCAAAGACAAATCCGTTTTAAATTCTATAAGATTTATTATAATTTAGCTTTGTTTTTGTTTCTCTAAATTATCTGAGTTTAACATTGAACTTAATAAGCTAGCCCTGAACTTTACTAGCACTATATTTCCTTAAAAAATCTAATGCAAAATTAATAATGCGAAACCGGTGGAAAAATGGTGGTGGCATACATTTATAGACTATACATCTCCGCCTAGCCTTTTCCCAAGTATGTTGAGGTCGGCTTTATATAGAGGGACTGCTTAACTGACCACCACAGCCCAGCGTTCTTATTGACTATCTCGGTTACCAACAAATTTGGTCACTTTGTAGTACATTGCGCCGCATGTTTTCAATATTTTGGCTCATCATAGACAAGCTGTAACACACGACGCAATGTACTACAAAGTGAACATCAATTCGATGTCAACCGAGATAGCCAATATAATATTGTGGTAAGACTTTCAGACATCTGAGTACGTGATGCTGGGGGTCCGTCTTAACCTTCAACGGATCATAGGTAACCTGCGGTTAATGCAGCTGCAATCCCGTTTTTAGCCGGTAGGAGTCCGACAGACCGTGCCGTTTTTAGCCGGTAGGAGTCCGGCACAGGGTCCATTACGGATTTCCCAAAAATTAAAAAGAAGGGTCGGCTTCCAGTCTAACCGGAAACGAGACAGTCAGATGGAGCCACTTTCAATCTGACCTCCACATCCCAGTTATTGGGTAATACACTATCTCTTAACAGGACTGGTAGTTAGATTTTCAGATATCTTACTACCGGTAACAACTGTCATAGGTTTGACAACCAAGACGAACGGTTTAACGTGCTCTCCGAGACTCAGAGCAGGCGTCCGAGCACGGATCTTTTCGACAACCTTGTTGATTCGATAAAAGTTTTTATGTATTGAATTTTATCGTTTTATGTGCCTGGCTCAGTCACTTAATGTCAAATTTGACGTTTAAAATCGACAAACGTGTCAACAAAAAGAAACATGCTCGCACCGCAGTCTCGATACGAAACGATAGTCATTAAAGAAACCCCAGCAAACGCAGCTAAACCTTGATAATAAATACAAACAATAGACACGATAGCTCATTGGGAGAGCGATGTTACGGACTGACAAAGGACTCGGGTTCGAATCTTGTGCGTGTGAAAAATAATAGATTTTTCAATGTCTTTAGAAAAAAATAAAAAATAAAAATAATAGGCTCACCACCTATTACATGGGACTTAATAACAGCATTGGTGAAATGTGGGTGTACAATTGTGTACTCCTCTGCCTACCCCTTCGGGGAATACAGGCGTGATGCTATGTTATGTTGTTTAGAAAAAAAAAAGTATATAGGTATTATATGACCTTAACATACCTATATAAAATAACATTAATATGATTTTTATACACTTTAATTCCTACATTTTATTGCATTGGGATCATACCGTTGCACATTGCAATCGGATACACTTTCAGACTTCTGAGTCAAAAGTGAAATCAACCTGTTTCCATTCTGGAACTGGTCTGTGGGCGACGATTTATTTAATAAGTACTCTTGTTCTTATCGGACTGTCCTGACGAAGATAAATCAATCAATTAGCATTTTTGAAGATTGCCTCGTTGGTCTAGAGGTTGCAAGCTGCTGAGCGTGAGATATGGGTTTGATTTCCCAATCTGGTAGAGTATTGTTAGGTATTTTTTAAATTCTCAGTAACAGCCCAGAGTTTGGGATTAACTTAATAACTGCCCCTTCACACCAGTACCTATTCCCTATACAGATATGATGCTACATTATGTTATTAATCTGCTTTATGTACCTTATCATCATCACCATCACCGCCCTGCCCTTATCCCAATTTAGTGTAGGTACCTAATTGGTATAATTTCATTATTAAAATGTGTAAGGTGCAAATTTGCCTAAATTGACTGCGCCAAGCAAAAACAAAATGCATCGTGCTATAGGTTTAGTGTCATTCAATTCACAGAATAAGGATTCACTTTTTACCGCGATGACATTTAAAAATTACTAATACGTGCACAAAAAGCTAATTGCAAACCGCTCTCAGATCTAATCTGACATTTCAATAGGCTCATAAATTGCATTTAAGTGCATCACGGATACATTGTCAGCCCAGATTAGATATAATATTAGGTACCTACTTAAATATTGTTTGCTCAGAAAATTAGATCACCGTGCATGATGACACAGGTTGTGCGTAAAAAAGCAAGGTTTTAAGTAATGTTGCCATCTATGATGACTAAATCACTGTATTCTAGTTTTTTTGGCGATATCCTCTTGTAGACCCCAGAGGGGTTTTGTCTGTGTAACCGGTCAATAGCTAAGGCGAGGCAGTTTGATGCCTCCAGCCAGAGCTTATTTGAAATTAGCTCAAACTAAGCCACACAGCACTAAGGGCGTCCCCTGCGGGACACGAGTCTCGGCTTAGGGCGTTGCTGGGGCACAATTAGGGACTAACTGGATCAGATCAGTTAACTGTACCCTAGTGTAATTTTTAACACATAACTTAAAACATATTTTTCTATAGTAAGTTAAAAAAACACTTACAAATTTTACTATAGGTATTAAATTATTGTAACAAGAGAAATACGGTCGTGAGCAGGATTTGAACCTGCACCCTCTGTGGTATAAAGCTGCATCCAGTTTGACTGGAAACCGACCCCAATGTGATTGGGTAAAGGCCAGGCAGATTAACTCTACAATACTTATGCACGGAAAAAGACGTCGGTGGATTCATACGAAATTTCCCTTTTAACTTCACTTGCATCAATACAGGATACCTAATACCTCCCTATGTCGTACAATCGACCCTACAAAGTGTAGGCTACATTTACACCAGCGACCTAGTTGTCATTTGGGTAAAACCAGTGAGAACTATCGCACTCAACCGCATGGCACTGTAAACGATACCTTATATATTATAATTAATACACACCCACTTCGATATATTTTCTAATATTACAGACAGATGCATTGCTAGGTGTGTCCTTAATGTCAGTTAGCTCTTTAGAGTATGCGGGCTCATGTGCACAGCAGGGCCGGATCTTTTAAGTTTGGTGTGCTAGAAGCATTGATCGAATAAGTGGCGGCCCGAATAGCTTTTAAAATAAGACGATAATTTTTTTTTAAACATTGTCCCACTATGCTTTGAATTTATTCCTGTATCGTGAGTGCTTACAGACATATAATCTCATATGCACCGGAAAAATTATATGTAGATCATACAAATAGGCGGTCTCTCGATCACTGCGCCAGCCGCGCCGTCAAATATGTAAATAGTCTCTTTAATTTTTTAAACCTCCTGTTTATTTTTATTTTTTTATATACATACTATAAAGTACCAAGACGATACTTTATCTTAATTATATTCTACTAGGGTAACCAACGCTTATGAATAAATTTAATTTTAACCTAAACTCCTCGTGAATGTGAACCTATTACGAAATTAACTACCAACATAGGCGTAGCAAAAGGGCAGGTGGGCCTAGCCCACCCTAGAACATTCTTACGAAGAAAAAACAAGATGAATCTACAATAATCTAAAAATTTGGCCCCACCTAATAAAATCATTGATACGCTTATGAGTGCCAAGGAGGCCTTCTCTTGTGGAGGCCCCGGGGCTAAAACCCCATGTTGCTCTCCACTAAATCCGACTCTGTGCACTTATGTTGAAGAAATGGAAAATCATGTCATGATAAATACAGGCGGTATATTAGCGAAATTCCAGGGTCATGTGCGTTAAAGGGCGATTTGCACTGACATCTTACTTTAACCTATAGAAACATTTTAATTTTATGTTAACGTGAACAAATTTAAGCTATAAAATATAAAAATTTAAAACACGATCGTGAGCAAGGTTTTGAACCTGGTCCTCGAGGCGCTCTGCCTGCTCTGTCACTTTACAGTTAATCCAATATCGTACAGTTACTATTAGTCGACAAATGCAAGAAAAATTAATTATTTATATTTAGATTTTAAATATTCACATGTAAGTGAATGTATCTAATCTTGAGAGAATAAAGTTAACTTAACCCTCAAAAATAAATTAGAATAATTTAAAAATCTTTCAAATTTATTATTGTAGTACCTAATAAAATTTGACAGCGCGGTTGGCGCAGTGGTCGAGAGACCGACTGCTGCGCTGCGTGTCGCAGGTTCGATTCCTGCACGGAGCAAATATTTGTACGATCTATAGATAATTGCTCCGGGTCTGGGTGTGTGTGTACTTGTGAGATTATATGTCGGTAAACGCACCCACGACACAGGAAGAAATTCCTAATGTGGGGCAACGTTTTTTAAAAAAAAAAAGAAAAAGAAAGAAAAAAAGAATTTTGGCACTGTCCTCTGTATCAAAATACGAACAAACTATTTTCTCTGTCTGTAATCCATGTTGGTCACTTGAAAAGTTCATTCATGATCAGTAGCTCATAGTCGTTTACAATCTTATATTATAAACTAAGCTTATATTTAGCACATTCCCATAGGTGTTTAGAGCAACAAAGAATGGGAAAAGCATGGGTGCAAAGATTTTAATAAAACAAATTTGACCAAGGAAGTATCACTAAGTATATTATCTAAACCAGCATCTGATGATTGAATAGGATTTTACACCAATATCTAATTGTTTTCCTTACATAGAACATAATAATATTTTTTTGCTAATATTAGCAAAGTTAGGACTTTTAATCGTAGAGCTAAAATGTTTCTAAAAAACTCCCAACAATTAAGGTTTATTGGTTTCAAACAACGTATCCTTCGATGTTTTCCGTATATATCCTCGTAGGACTATATTGCTTTTAATTCAGAATAAAAAATAATCATTCGCAATAGTATCATCGCATAGCAAAAAAGCTATGATGACATAAAAAATAATTTAAAATATTTACGTCATATTGGCTAAACTTTCATTCTTATAATTTAGAAATAACTAATTTAAATTGGTTGTTTAAGCTGTTATTTACATACGTTTTGCATACGTGCGCAATTCATCACCCTGAAATTACCCTAAATAATTTAATCTGGTCATTGTCACTTTTCTATCAATGAAAAAAGATAACAACAGATTAAAAACACATTCAACTACTGGGAGCTGTTATGATAAGCGCCTACCGTCAATTTTACAGCGTGAAACACTACCATGTTTTTTCTTGCAAATTGTTTGTCTATATAAATACCGGTACAGCCAGAAAATTGGCGGTTAACCGCCGTAAAAGCTTGTATTATTATTTATTCTGTGCCAAAAGCTAAACTCATGATGCATGATGCATGAAATGCTCAAACACAGAGATAGACGGCACGTAAAGAAGCAAAGGACTTCGTTGGCAAAAGGTATTTCTTATGTACCTACGTACCTATGTACATACCTTACTATCTATATATAAATAATATTCAGGCATCATTTCAGCTGTAATTTGTGAAGGTATGTTATGAATTATCATTACCTTAGATTAATTAGCAGGATAGTCTGAGGGAAAGTGCCTGCCATAATTAAAATAGCTTTTATTAGCCTCCACGTAGTCAATCTTACCGCCTTACAGGGGCTTTACACCTGGCTGTAGCAAATATTCATTTATTATTACTTAAGATATAAAATATTTGAACTAAGTAGTTAGGAGCTAACTGTCAGAGTTAAAATCCTTATGAAGAAGACAACATAGAATAAGAAAATATACAATATTTAGATATTAAGCTCAGAAAATATATATTTAAAAACGTAGCGCCAAGCGAAATTATATAAGCAAATTAAATAGTCTACTTATTGCTATACGCACACAAAATCTGATTCAATCTTAAATTCCACTACTAGTTCTTATTTTAATACATATTATGAGAAGCAACTATAAGCAGATTTTTTTAAGTGAAAGCTTCTTTAGTTGAGCACTTTTTGGGTGAACAAAAATCATGGAACTCGCGTCACCGTCACCGAACGCTCGACACATTTCACAAGTTACTTAGTTTTCACTTCTATCGGCAGTCCCCCTCCCCAAAGACTGCCCCGCATGTGTTTTTTTTATTAGCAGTCTTCATATCTTGGCTGAGTATTCGATGAAGTGTATGGAAATCCTGATCCGACACACAGAAAACGGCTTACCATCCGCTCTCATCATCATGATCAATAAATATAAACTGCTTTATCGAAAGTTCTATAGGAAATAGCTAAAATATAGGGCACCATAGGTAAAATATTCGTTGCCAGGAACCATACGTAATTGCGCGACACTGGGCCTCGCCCATAACAGCTACTGCCTGTTTTCAGACAAGAACAGCAGCCTAATTGCATAACACTTTCGTAATAGATTTAAATTTCCATTTCGTAGATCACTACTGATATTATATACATAATAGTTCGACATAATATACAAACTGCTTACGTTTATTATCAAGCAAACAATCAGTACCTGTGCGCGGGATGAGATTTGATGTGTGATTCCTATTTCTTACACGGAAAAGGTGGTACCTTCTTCTTCTTTCCTATGGTGTGGATGAACAACCTAGTGTCAGAGTTTAAACCACCCATAGGTTTCTGACATAGACACACCATCAAGAATATCTCTTAGGTGTGCTGGTTTTGGTTTCATCACGATGATTTCCTTCACCGTTTTAGGCAATTGATACCTAATTAATTTAAAATACTCCGAATACCCACATGATTTTGAGTAGTCAGTGGTGCGTGCGAACCTGTAACTTTTGACTCGTCAGTCCAACGGTCATACCACTAGAGTATCACTGCACAAGGACCCAGGTGCCTCAAGCGCCCACAAGGGGTTGTTATAGCGGGATCCTTACGATGTTTTCCTTCACCGTTCTAAGCAAGTGGTAATTAATTTATAATACGCACATGACTTCGAAAAGACAGTGGTTCGTACCTTGAATTCCGACTAGCGACCTTTGATTTGTCAGTCCAACGGTCATACCAATAGGTTATCACTGCAGTTGTGGTACCTATTATAACCAGATGGGTGAAACTGCTTAGCGGATCTTGCAAAAGACGAATAATTATTTTCATTGCGTGGATCTAGCTTTCGAGCCGACATGTTTTTTTAACATAGTTATTCAAGCCTCAGAGAGCTGTGCAGCATGAAAAGTGTGATACAGTCTTACCACTAAAATCAAAGTATTTATCCACTTTTAATCGGTAGATAAGTACAGAGGTCTAGTGGTTCACTAAGAATAAAATATATTCTTTAAACAAATTATACCTGGATAAATCTTACAAACGCATTTACGCATGCGTAGCGAATTTTTCTCTCTATCCACAAAAATTTATAACTAATTTGGCATACATTCAAACAACCGGCTAACATATTTTAAAGTTAAATACACTTTTTACATATATTATTATGTTACCTAGTTCAGTGATTATTGGACGTGTGGAAGTTGCATACGATAACTTTATAAATGTTTAGTATTGAAGATAGTAATTTATTTAGTGTACAATAAAGAGTATAACTGCCTCGATGGTCTAGTGGTCCTATGTGCGACTGCTGAGCATGAGGTCTCAGGTTCGATTCCCGGGTCGGGCAAAGTGTTATTGAGTTTTCTGTTAGTAAATTCTCAGCAGCAGCCCGGAGTTTGGAATTGTTCCCGGTAGATCGCAATAGACTCACCACCTATTACATGGGACTTAATAACAGTATTCGTGAAATGTGGGTGTACAACTGTGTACAGCTCTGCCTACCCCTTCGGGGAATGCCGGCGTGAGGCTATGTTATGTTATGTTAATAAAGAGTATATAAATAAATACTATATTTTCGAAGAGTAATACCAAATTAGGTAACACTTACAACTAAACCACCCTATCAGAGATCCAAGAGCGTGAAAACATAATGCATAGGATATATATATCTTACTGATAATCTGGTAGCAGAGGAAATACAACGTGTTAGCAATTTATCAGCTTACTTACGCAAAACCATTGAGTAACTTAATTCACGTCTTTCACGTTCACGTCGCCTCTAGAATAACGGAAGACTCGTAAACTTACTTCACTTACAAATGGCAATTTATATTCATATCTTCTGAACCCTTCAAACAAATGGATCATACCCGAAAATGTTGAATTGCTTCAGGAGAAATTTCGAAAATTCGCACGCTACGACTTGGATCCATGTTCATGATACGTACTGCTCGTGAATGGAACTCCCTGCCGTCTTCCGTGTTTCCTGAGAATACAATCTAGGCATATCCACGGCTAGAGTGAATAGATTTCTTCTGGATCTACGTGCTACATCCTCGGCCACACCATTGCTTACCATCAGGTGAGTTAGTGGCCAAACATAGATCCATTTTCCTTTTGAACCTAAAATTCTTCATTAATATCCGTAAAAAAATCGATTTTGTCGGCTAATTAGCGAATCAATAGATTAATTTTTAAATTGTTGTTATTGTTAAAAAAAACACTTGGAATTGCTTCCTGTATCGTGGGTGCGTTAACAGACATATAATCTCACATGCACACACACCCGGACCCGGAACAATTATCTATAGATCATACAAATATTTGCTCTGTGCAGGAATCGAACCTGCGACAAGCGATGCAGCAACCGGTCTCTCGACCACTGTGCCAACCACGCCATCGCAGGCAAATGCTTCAATTTGATTTATTGGTAGAGATAGGTATAACATTGCCAGTCCTTCTCAAACTGAGCTATAACGCTGTGTGGGCGCTGGAGGCACCTGGGTCCTCATACAGTGATACTCTAGTGGTATGACCGTTGGACTGGCGAGTCAAAGGTCACAGGTTCGCAGGCACCACTGACTTTCCAAAATCATGTGGGTATTTGGCGTAATGTAAATTAATTAGGTATCAGTTGCCTAAAGCGGTGACTGTAATCATCGTGATGAAACCAAATCAGCACACCTGAGAGATTCTTGATGGTGTGTAAAGCCATGTCAGAGACCTCGGTTGCTTCACTCTGACAATAGGTCATTCATCAACCACACGAAAATAAGAAGAACAGATATCTGTGATTGTTCGCGGTCACGTGGGCCTTATTTGTCAATTGACCAATTTGGATTGATTGATTATCCCCTCGTTTGATACACAAATTAATTTAGTTTTGTACCAAATACAGTTTTTTTTATCCAGTACTAAGCACCTAATTTTAGAAGGTATATTTATTTATTTATTATATATAAAAAAATTACTTCTTGGCTGTGACTAAATGAGTACGCTGGAACACCGTCACAACAGTTATTGAACAGGTTACATAACTTATCTAGTCTGTGACTCCCAGTATCCCTGCTGACTGCCACGTTTGAGTACGGCCGCTGCACGTAAGGTTATGGGTTCGATACTCGGATCGGGCAATTTGTTATTGCATGTTTCTGTTAGGAAATTCCAAGCACCCAGCGTTTGGAATTGTGCCCGGTTGAGGGCAATAGGGTAACCAGCATATGGAATTAACAAAGATATTGGTGTAATGGGGCCGTTCTTGACACATAAAATTTTCATCCTACAGCTACAATTTTTAACTCTGTTTATTTTAATTTAATGCCTGACGATAGTACCGACTCGTCATCAATTCCGATTTGTTACCAACATTTTTGTCCATAAAAAAATCCCGATACGTCACCCTTTAAAAATAAATTAATTTTGATTTAATATTTATATCCCGATTCGTCACTCTTATAAAATTGCATGTTGTAAATTAAAGTTAGTCAGAAAAGTTTAAGTATCCTGACCTTCCTACAAAAACTACTGAACGGGTTTGGATGAAATTAGGTATAAGTTACTCCTAGTCCTGGAAAAGACAGTATGTTCATTGCGATTTTTCAAAATCGTAGACTATACAAGATAAATCTTCGAAAAGCATTAACGCATGCTTAGCGAACTCTAAAGTTATTATATTAAATAGAAAAAGAATACGGTCGCGAACAGGATTCGAACCTGCACCTCCTGGATGAATACTCCAGGCGCTCTGAACACCACAGGGTCGAGATGGCTTAGTGGTCAAAGCGCCTGGAGTATTCATCCGGGAGGCGCAGGTTCGAATCCTGTTCGCGACCGTATTCTTTTTCCATTTAATATAATAATCGTAGACTATATTTCTTTATCTGCTTGAATAACACGACATATAATGATAAGTTGTAGATATAAGCAACACAACAGGTATTGTAATAATAAAAAATAATTTAGACAACTCGGCTTTTCTTTCTTTCTGTATTTTGCCTAGTTATACTATTCTAGATAGATAGACAGAACTAGATTAACTATGGTTCATTTATTACCAGATACAATAGATTTTTATTATTATGAAGTGCAATTTTGTACTTCCCCCATTCGAAGAGTTCTTTCATCCATCTTCTTCACATCCATCTTCATCATCATTTACGTGTATTCATATCATCCGTCTACAAATGTCGCTATCGAGCGAAACCGGGACAGGTCAGCAAGTTATAAATTATTTACAGATCCGTTTAAGTACTCATTTGGTATGCGTAACATTATAATCATTTAATGTAAACCGGATGAAGGTGTCACTTAAGCTTGTACAACCAAATGGTTTACGTTCCTATATCGTGTATCTATAAATTTTAGTTTTTACTATTCTATGCCAATCCCGTAGACATTTCGTTTTCTTCGTGACTACGGATGCATTTGATTTGTTCCCACCTCGTGTAGTATTCAATGTCTTGTGATAAATTGTGTCGTTTTATCCTTTTTTGTGTAAGCATTATATTGAGGGTTAAATTAGGGCGTTTTTTAATTTAAGTTTAGAAAGCTGGTTGTTGTTTTACTGGTGTGTGTACGATATTGTCGTCAATATCACAAACTTTTTCATCTATTTACAAAATTCATTGAATATGAGTCGATTTTAAAGTCATAACTCTATGCATGTGGTGATATTTTTTTTGGTTGTTGATAAATTATGTAATATTATACAATATCCAATATCAAAGCTTTTTTTTTTAAAAAACCATAAACCATTTTATCTTTTTGAATATAATTTTCCTATGTCATGTTTTTATCAATTCATGTTGTGTTGCGATTTCGATTAGGTAGAGAGTTTTTGATTCTAATGAAATATTTAAGGACTAAAAATCAAACAAAAGCTTAAAAATTATTTAGATTTTTTTATTAATACATTTTCAAGTTCGTTCTACAAGAGTTTGTATTATAATACACAGTTCACATTCAGCTTTATACAGTTTAACATTTTTTTTGGCTTTTTCTGGTCGTTTTGTATAAAAATAGTATGTCAGGCAGTGTGGAGCTTAGGTCAGAGGTAGGGGGTTCAGTGCCAGCCGCCGTGGTGGCCCCAGGGTTCTTCGGGGGCTGATGCTGCGGCCTGCGCGGCGTGCGCGTACTGGGAGAGGTGGACGGCGCGCGCGTGCTGCACCTCAGGTGTGTCCACTACGTATTGTCCGTCATGGGTCAGCTGGATGTGGGCCTGGAGACATAAAGTTCACGTTAGACAGAGAAACAAGTGTTATGTTATGTTATGTTATGTCTAATTCACAAAATAATGTAGATGAATTAATGTCCTCTTATTCTTTTTCCAGTTAGTGATGGTCACTTCGGAGGTCTATCATATCTCTTTTGACACAGGAAAAAGTCACGAAGGGCTATATTCATAACCAGTTTCTCTAAATTCAAACAAGAATAAGATAATTACCGGAGGACCAGTCCACTTGCCGTAACCGGCAGCATAACCCGCTCCGTGTCCAAGACCACCGCCGTATGCAAGCGGGGCGAGGGCCGCACCGTGGGCGAGGGCCCCGGAGGCGAACGCGCCGTGCGCTGCGCTGGCGTGAGCAGCGCTGTGTGCGGCGATATGAGCGGCCTTGAGGTGGGCCACCTCAGGTGTATCTACCACGCGGCCGTCGTGGGCCAGGGGTGCGGGGCCGTATTTGATGAGACCTGGAGAAGTACAGGGTTGAATTGGTTAGAAGACATGTTAAGGAATATTATAATCTGTGTGTTGATTTGAAACTGTATTTAATATTTTCCTTTTTTAATGAAAACAACATTAGGTTTGCTTGCTTAATATAATATGATATGCCTTGGTACTGTCAATTGATCATTCCTTTTCTAAATTGACTAAGCCACGTAACAATAGACACAAACATTTCAAAAATAGGTTTCTCAACCATAAAATATAATGAGCTTTCCAAAATATGCTAGCTACATTCCGATCCTATTTTAATAATCGATCGACTTCTTAAAGAAACTTACCAGCGGCAGGAGCGCCGTAATGCCCGCCGGCACCGTAAGCGGGTCCGGCAAGGTATCCTCCGGCGGGTGCCCACGCGCCGTGCGAGGTGGAAGCTTGCGCATGCGCGGCGGCGTGCGCGGCCTTAGCGTGCGCGACCTCTGGTGTGTCCAGCACGTACTTGCCATCGGGACTAAGCTGAATGTGCGCTGGCGGGCCCGCGTAGTACGACGCCTGCGCCAGGCAGAGGGTGGCTGCGAGGATAATCTGAAAAGAGGGTAGGTTTGTATTATGACCATTGTGAGTAAAATTACAGTTAACAAACACTTGCATCCGCGACCTCATCTTCATCAATGGCTTCTATTGAGTTCGAAACATGGTCGAAACTAGTCGGGCAATCACGATAAGCTTAAAGCATACATATATACAAAGGAGTAGGTTTTTTTTTAGAAATCACTATTTTTAAGAGATTCCTTGCTTGTACCAGGTTAAAAAGAGAGACAAGGTACCTAGACTTGGGTATAAAAAACGTTTGATGTGCAAGGTGAACAATTTTGACTAGCAAAGGGAAATCCTTTATTTTGAGTTGTTTGTAAGTATAGCTGTGAGCTAGAGACATTATGAGCCAACAATAATTGGTGTATAAAATTATGAACCAATTATACTCCGCTTATAATGATTGGCATAATAAAGTGGGTATTTAATAGCCCAGGTACGTGGTAATACTGTGAAATGGTTTTAAAATAGTATATCTAAGACTTAGAATATTTTTGCTAATACCACACCACCGATAGAAAACCTAAAATAGCAAGGAGGTGATACTAAAAAGCGGACAAAAAAAAAATTTACACTACTTTAAGTCCGTGCGGAGCCCGAAGTAATGAAAGTCGTCGAGCCGTGGTAATGCTTTTACGAAGTTACCGTATCACTGCACTACAATTTTTAAGTTTACTCTCTTACCACCTAAAGGAGACGTTTGGAGATATCTATCAACAATCTTTACAATTGACTTTGTAAAAAAACTTTAACTGCCTCGTTGGTCTAGTAATATGAAGGGTGACTGCTGAGCGTGAGGTCCCGGGTTCGATTCCCAAGCCGAGCAGTGTTATTGAGTTGTTCTGTTAGGAAATTCTCAGTAGCAGCCCGGAGTTTGGAAATATGCCTGGTAGATTAGCCTTGTTGAAATGTGAGTGTACAACTGTATACACCTCTGCCTACTCCATAGGGAAATACAGGCGTGGTGTTAATCTTGCTATGTTAATCTTTACAATTACTAACTACTTCGTTATAGTCGGCTATTAAAACAAACACTTAAAGTACCTCATAAAATGATAATTGATCACTTTTCGCGTGACATTGTGTATAGATATTTATCGGAGCGAAACCACAAGTTTCGCGGTTTCACGCGGTTGTTCCGAAACTGTTAGGCGCTTACGCAGCCACCTGCGCCGGAGTCACTCACACGTGAATGTAATTAGACAAGTTACGACACATACACTTACTAACTAACTAACCATGTTAATGGTCGATAGAAGGGCTATAGCAGTGTTCGCGGGACGTGCATACATTAAGAGTTAATTTAAGTTTTACAAGTATTTTTCCATATTCACAAGCTACTAAGGATTTCCGATTTTAGGAGCATTGAGGTGTAAGGGCTGTGTAGGTTTTTTTATAACGCGTAATTTTTAGGCATCGAGATAATCCCAAAACACTACGTGTTCTATTTGAAAACGCGATTGCAGCCCTTCGATAATTAACATACTTCACAAGTGAATTCATTACCAAGTTGGCAATATGAAGCATGCCAAAGATAGTAATGTCCTATAGCATTAAAAAAATAACATGTAATATCAGTCTAAACAAGGCTGTAGTGTGTTGTGAGAACTCATCCAATTTTTTCTGTAAACTAAATAAAGGTATCACTTGAAGAATATGTCAAAACAAACTAACATAAAGTTCCGGGCACAAATTGCATACAGGCCGACCCATTACAGCTCACGCTTGACTGACTCCGGTACAAAAAACAGCAAAAGACAATTTTGACATGTCGTTAGCATGTCTATTACACGGACGAACGAACTGACTCGGCTATCGTAATGTTGCCAAAGGATTACACTAGTTTCTAATATAGGCATATATTTGTGTAGACCGACTATCATATTGTAGTAATGTGAGTGTCAAAGAAGTTTCGTAGTTGCCCGAAACCAGGCCAGTTATATCGCCAGTACTTTCTTATAAAAAAAACTGTAGAATTTTTCAACAGCGTGAGGAAAGGGATTTTATGTTATGCCTAAATAATATTTCTAAAAAATACTCCTTCTTCCTATAGAGTGGTTTATGAACAATCTAGTATCAGAGTTCATGCCAATCGTTGACCTCTGACACACCATCAAGAACAACTCTTGGGTGAGCTGATTTGAAAGAAAAGAAAAATAAACTGTTTATTCACATGAAAATGATGCACATACTTAAAAATTTTTGTTTATCAAAAGCCTAAAAAGAAAAACACGATTTCGCTTTATAGAATATAGCGTTTCGTGGTTACTGAAAACTATTTAATTAACTCAATGTAAATCACTTGTGAAAACGAACTTAGGTGAGACGGCGGTCTAACGAAAGCCTATAAGATAATAATCAATTAAAAACCAAAATTATCTTCAAGATTCTTGACATCTTAAAATTATGTCAAGATAAAGTCCTCACTAGAGCTATTATTAGACACGATTTCATCAAATGTTAATCATAGCAAATTAATGCATGCATTGTGCATTATAATCAGATTTCCCACGGGCTTATTTTCTATATCACTCACATATACCTAAATGTCAAGACACATAATGCATCGTGAACCCAATTTCAAAATGGATGCCAAATTAAAACGCGTGTGAATTTGCAATCTATTATGTTAAGTTTTAGCCGTTAACCGTTTTATTAATAATAGTTGTGTCTACTACATAGAATTATGTGTAAACAGCATTTCTATATGTTGCTTTGTAAGTTGTTGCTTCTAAAAATGGATATATGATCTTGAAAGAAGGTAAATTAATTAATTATAAAAATACGTGATGGAGTGAGCTATAATTTCATACGATGTCTATAATCATACTACAATTGTTTTTCTAAGATACCTAATCAAGAATAAAATAACATCAATATGTATACCTAATTATAATTTAATGAATCATCAGTGAAGCAACGAATATCATGAATAAATAGTATTTAGTATTAAGCATTAAAATTCAAAAAATAGTAATTTGGTAACCCGTAATAATAAAGTAAATAAAGTCTCTAAATAATTATATATGTTGCATCAAAATCCGTTATGTAGTTTAGAAGTATTTACCAAATAAACAGAGGAAAACGAAATGCGACTTTGCTATAATGCCTACTCGTAGGTATTATTTACTGATGTTCTACAATTAATGAGCGTCATCGTTACTAAAATGTCTGACTCTCTCGAAAGTATTGCAGTCTTCAATAAATACACTTCACAGAACGAATATTATTTGAACAATAAATTATTGTTTCATCGACCAAAGCTCTAAGTAAAACACAGAATCAATTTATTATCTATTAAATAATTCGTGCAAAGCTACTCAAGCTTGCAGTCGTAAAGTAGGTTTATATAAAACAGGGTGATTTTGCAAAACTATTGCTTGAAGCTAACTAGTTACGCGAAATGTTTAAGGCGTGGCACGCACCGACTATCGCGGCCATTGCAGATGACAGATAAACAACAACAGCTTTAAATAATCCGGACAAGCGATAAATAATGCTGTACAATACCTACAGATAGCAATCGAACACCTTAGTTCATAGATAACATTACAAAGGGCCGCGAGCTGTAGTCGTTTTTCAAAAATGCACGCATCCAGTCAGAGTATTACTTCTTAATCTTTTTTATCTTTCTTGATATCTTTGACATTCTAAAGTTGGTATCTATATCATAAGTTGTGATTTATTTTATACAGCTATGTTCGGAATTTCAATTAAATCTTAAATCTTTAGATAACACAATTAGTCTCACGGTTGCAATGATCATTTGTCGGACATGACATATTGAAGACATAATAGGAAAGGAATTATTGCCATAAGTCAATATTTATTAATTAAGTACAAGTGAAGTCAATAATTTCCTTCTTCCTTGTACCTAATTTAGACATAACAATATAAGACATCAAATAAAGCTATTGTGGTATTATCTAGACATGGCACAAAGGACCATTTGTGGAATATATTGCTTAAGACAAATCTGAAGAAATAGATCCGAATTAAATACAATACGGTCTCTTTTCAAAGTTTAATGTAGAATATTGACTTAGCGAATTTGTTACTTTAACATTTAAGATCGAAATCTAGGTACTCTATTATCATGTCGAAAGGCTGAAAAGATTACTTTAGCTCGAAAAACAGAGACAATCCATTTACTTTTAAAATCCTTGTTGGTCTAGTGTAGGGAGGCGCGACTTTTGCCTCTGGGGTCCTGGGTCCATGGACCGAACAAACCTTGGAGTTCGGAATTATATCCGGTTCACCACCCACACGGGACTTAATAACAGCATCGGTGAAATGTACACCCAGTACCAGACCTGCGCTTGCTTCGCTATACAATTTTATAATAATTCATGATCTTTTACATAGATTGAAACGCTTTTAATTTTTAAACCACAGTCCGAAATGCGATCGAATGTGGTTTACTTAGTTTTACATTGGTATATCGCGTTTCTACAGATAATAATACAAGCACGCACTTCGTAATACAATATATTGACACCGAATATGAAACCGCAGACCGCTTCATAAATTGTTACGTCCAAAATAACATTCATAAATTGAAATAGAAAGTAGCCAGTGTGAGCGTAATCAAAGACAATAATGTTTTTTAGCCTAAGGCATTATTCTATCCAGCCTAGAGCCATATTTTTTTGTGATGACGTGACAATTAAACGCGTAATAAGAAAGAAGTGGCTTCTAAGGTCAAAATAAATAAATTACTAATCTTAATTTTGGTGTAACGTATGTAGCGTAATGCCACGGTCTCTTTAGCCAGTAATAAAACACTTTCCTATGCTTTAGCAAAATAATTATAGTAATTATAAAACGAATACATGAATTAATGTACAGCAATTTAAATATTTTTTATAAGTACCACATACTCAACTAGATTATAAATTCTAATAGTTCAATTTCACGATTAAGAAAAATTTCATAACTTGTTAGTGGTGCTAAATGTATAAAATTGCAATTAATATTTAATTTACATTCGAAATTAATGCTAATATCACGTAATAAAAATATGTGCCATAGGTTTAAACCTTCCTTTATCTAACCCGTTTTTTACTGATCCTGTTATAGGACCAAGTCATTCTATCTCGAAGATTTTTCGAACAGTTGGGAACCGTTACTATGCTCAATTGCTCATAGATGATGAAGGTTGTCATATTATTGTTTCCAAATTTTAAAGCTTTGGATCGAGAATAATGTATTATAGGGAATCAAATTAGAAATAGGTAGTTAAGAAGTATGGGTTCATAATTCCGCACTTGTTCGCGCAATCGCAACCCAATACTTTGACAAGTGATCGGCAATGTAAATAGATACAACCGTTTTATAAACAATCGTCTCTTGCGCAATGCTTAGCCACAGCCCCATGCTGAAAGGTCTAGATTAACAACTATTATTATTTAGATATGCGCCTTATATGTATGTAGCTATTTGATTCGAGAATGTTTGGCAAAGTCGTTTATCAAGCGTCATTAGTATTTCGAAATTCAAAAAAGAAAATAGTGGGTATGTTCAGAAACCTTTTTTTTTAATTAAAGGCTAAATGATATGGCATTATGTTCTGTGAAATAAGCAAAGGTAATAACACCAATAATAGCTAAACTAGTTTACAGCCAGTCTCTCAGTATTTGTGTTATTAAAGAAAATTTAAGGACATCAGACAAAGCGAGCGCACCGTAATTTGTGGGCGTGGGCCTCATATCGACTCGCCTTTGCATTCTGTTGCAAAAGCGCCATTTTGCAATAGATCGGAATTATCATTCGGCGAACTGGTGCACAACCGGCTATTGCAATTTAGAAGTTGCCTAAGAGGAAGCCGTGGGCGTGAGGAAGTGTTATGGTGGTCGAAGGTCACAGAAAAATAGGGGACATTGAAAATAGAAATTTGTCTCGCTCGAATAGGTATCGGTAGCGCACAACTTTTTGTTGTGGTTACGCATGTCGGCGCCGAACTTTTTGCTAGTTAACTATGTGAAAGTGTGTGCAATTATCAAATAGTAATTTCATAAAATAGCTTGTTATAATTTTTTGTTATATATTATCAAGGTAACAAACATGGAAAGTACAATTTTATACGACGTAGTAAATTATAACAAGAAATCAGGAATTTCTGGTTGTAAACGGCTCGCCGTAAAACGGACGCGCTCCCGCCCACTCATTAGTGAACGAATGAAGATGCGCGCCCGCCCAGTGCGCATGCGCCTCTCTAACGTTTATTTGGGCGCGAAAACTACGTCGAAAACTGAAGACATATTTATCCGTTTTTAAGTTTTTTTTTTCTGGGAAATGTGCTCTTTAAGTTATTTTTTTTTGTTTTTATGGTACATATCTGTCTGTCTTTTAAATTATTATAACACACAAGGCATTAAATATTCATTTAAACGGCTTAGCAAATAATATCCAAATGACATTAATTTCATAAGTATGATTGATTAAACCCAATCCACAAGTTAAAGTAACACTTTAACTAATAAATAACTCAGACTCATTACAATTTTTATGCGTAAACCAATTGTAATTCAAATCAGCTAATCAAGTAGTGTTGTACATCAAAATAATATTCAAATATTGAACGTAGGCGAGTTTACAAAACGGATACATGTATTAATCATCACTTACATTGTTTTACACAGACCTTGACATATTTATCACCTCTTTCGTTTAGAGATAGTACAGCTAGGGATCTTAGGTTCTTCATAAAACTGTTTTCTCGTCTATTGCCTAGTGAACCTCGTCATGAGAGTCATTCTTCAAGTTGGATAATTTGCGTCATTTTCGTGGCATTAATATTTTTATGAAAATAACTTCAAAATATTAAAATTGTCATTATTACAAACTCTAAACCACCCATGAGTTATCTTTGGATGCTCGAAGTTCGTTTCATCAATATACGTAGCTTCAGTTTAAAAAGGAAAGTTGTCAAACTTTAACTTAGTTATGCCATTTTCCTTGCAAAGGAATCAACACTATTTTATACTATAGAATTTTTGAGGGTCATAACAGTGATAGATGCCGTTTTATTACAAAGCCATGGATGTATTATACGAATTGTGGGCAGAGCCAATCAAAAGGAACAATTTGATTATGTACTTTTGATGTTTGCTATTGTTAAAAGGTTAAGTTTAACAAGGTGTGAACAATATTGATGTTGTTTTAATGTCAGCTGAGTCGAGAATTTTATTTTGAAGAAATGTTATTCCTTTCAAGTATTTTTATTGTGTTTGGTTTTCAATATTCTCTTTCACTGCTGTTATTTTAGAATAGATTTTCATCCAATATTTTTTGCTTTATAAATATCTAAAGCAACAATAGATCTATTTTAGCAATAACAAAAACTGTTTGGTGCGACAATAGATACTTTTTGCGTGCATTTCAATTTACTTATAAATCCACATTTTAGTTTTATAATAGCAACTTTCTCCAAATAGATTAATAAAAACTTAATTAACCATGTCACTCGTGTTCGTCTTTTTGGTCCTTCAATACGCGGAAATTAAACAGTATTGACAACATTCAATCAACTGATTTCCCACTATTTTCAAGCTTAATTAATTATTGTTCTGAAGGAAACGTCAGCAGTGCTGGAGTATTGTTCTGAGTGTTAAGGTATATAAATCTTATTTATTACATCATGAAGGGAAGTTACACTGTAGGGTTATTTAAATGTGCGAGGGTGAAAGTGTGTAAGAAATAGTTTCCTTGCACACATATTTATTAGGTTGGTATTAGATTTATTATGTTACTCTAGTTAAGGAAGTGCAAGTAAATATTATTAATTTGTAAACAAAAAAGAGGAGGGTTTTTGTTTTCGAAGAATGTTATTTGGAACGTTTACAAATATTGGAAATTATTCTTGTAATAGAAAAAAATATGTTTTAACATAGTTTTTAGAGTTAAGTCTTAACAACTAATTAAAACAATTTGATTAAACTTAGGGGGCACTATAATTTATAATATTTAAATTAACAGTTACAGACGAGATTTAATAAAAAAAAAAATACCCTCATTTTTAATTTACACAAGATTTTTCGAAAACTTAATATCGATTAGTGAAAAATAAAAAACAGAACACTCACCATAGACTGCATGATTACTGTGTGTATATCTAAGGTTTAGAGATCTCAAACGAACTAACTTAAGCGCTACTGTTAGCCAGTACTCGCCTAGAAATTTTCGCCTAAGCGTGTGAATGCAACCACCTTCCGAGTCGGAATGCCGATTGGCCACAGTATGCCCCCTTATATATGGAACACCCCGCTTTGGCGGTCCGTAATTGGAAACAATTAAGTTGCGAGCAAGTGCAATGCTGTAATTTTTAATTGTAAGATGTGCATGCGTTTTTCCGGCGGAACGCGTTCAAAAGTTTGAAAAAAGAATAGATATTTGTGATATGGGTTCAAAATTTTGGACAAATATTGGTTCCGATACAACTCATCATTGGTGTGGGTAAGGCCGTTATTTCGATACATTAGATCTGTCAATATAGTATATAATGGAGATAAAGGATGGCTTAAGCACCCGTTGAGTAAGATAATGGGACGCCTCTATTATATTGCCATTTGTTACTCGTGTTTATATTGTTGTTGCTACACACAACTAGATACGTTTTGTGGTTAGGAAATGAAGTTAAAACCAATATTGTACATTCAGTTAAGCCTATTTTACCGAAAGGAAACTTTAGGGTAAAAGGACCAAAATTTAATTATTATTAATGTTTAAAAACAAAAGAAGTTACGCTTTTCTTATCACAGTCATCAACGTAGGTTCTATTTAAGGAAATTATCTGTGGAATTTATCGACATTTGGCTATTTTACTTCTAGTTATGGCAAGGTAAACGCGGTAACAATGTAGACGGTAATCGACACATACCTTAAATTAACGGCTAACAGTTCAGTCTAGCCCTAAATATACCCACTATTTTATTACCAGAAATGTTTAGAAATTGGGCCAAAATGTTCACCTAACTATAGGTCTTTTTTTTCTTAGCTAACGAAACCGGAAACAATGCGTGGATCCGGTTTGTACTTGAACTTGAATTCTGTCACCGACAAGCTTCAAGTATTGTGACATGTAATGTAAGTGGAATGCATATAAAAATAATTGAGCCTGTTCATTGTTGTTTGTTTGTTATTTTATTTTTACTATCACGTTTCTTAATAATCCAAACTAATATTATAAATCCGAGAGTTGATTTGTCTATCTGTATGTTTTCACGCCTAAACCACTGACCCAATTTTGATGAATTTTGGTATTTACATACATTGGACCTTGGAGAAGGACATAGATTACTTTTTGTGTAGACAAAGTCGCGGGCAACATCTCGTATTACATAGCATATTTTCATTTATTTTCTATTTCTTGTAGTCAGGATCCCAACTAATAGGTAGGTATCTGAGTTATTGAAGCCGCAATTAGGATTTCGGGACCGACGTACTCCCCGAAGTACGGATGCGGTCACCCATCTACAGATTGGCCGCGCCAAGTGTGGCTTAACTTCAACGATCGCTTACCTGAATTGAATAAAGTAAAATACGACTTCCAAGTGATTTTATATCCACATTGTCGTCAACGCGTTGATGTCTTTATTATGAAGATTACAAGAATATCAACAACGAGCACATTCATGAATAATTTTCTTAAATAAACCTTTTTTTAAGAAAAATATGCATTACTTATTAATAATAAATCCTATAATTATAATTTATTCATTGGACTAGAATTAGCATTATTATAAAGTACATAAATACATTGCAAAATCTATTATTTTTCACTGAAGTCTGTATAAGTCACTGGCAAAATTATATTCACAAAATTTGTTTCAATTGATGTTCAAAAATATATACCTAAGGAAGCAGTCCTTACTGTGTAAATGAAACGCAGAGATATCATGTGATGTGTAAACTTTTCTTACCCAAAATGACTTTATTGGCGCGTTCATAATATTTAATATTTTCACTTTATTCCCAATAATAAATTAATTAGTTTCGCGCTACTATGCAAAAGATAGTGTGGTAAACATTCTTAACATTGCATGTACTTAACTCATTTTAACTTTCTAATAATTATTAGATAACAAACTCTTTTTAATCGCCTGGCGGTATTGTCTTTGGTATTTTTTTTTATAGCATACAGGTCGGTTGTTATCATCTGAATATGTCGCCTTTGACGTCATGTATGGGTTTAATATAAAAATGTTAGACCTTGAAATTAAATCTTATAACATTACGGTTATATTCCCCGAAAGGATAGGTATACTTATCTACTATATTTTCCTATATTTACAATACCTATATCGTATGTTTCACCGATTATTAGGTACCATGTAAGAGACTGTGAGCCTAATGCCAACTACCGGGCATAATACTAATATCCGGGCTACTGCTGAAAATTCTGTAACAGAAAAACTCAATAACAATTTGCTATTGAACCCAGAACCGTATAGTCAGCAGCCTCATCAGCGGCCACTAGAACAATGTCATAGGTATCTTATATCTACTTATCCGGAATATAAAGAACATTTTCTTCATGTATGTCGTCCCCTTTCTTTATCGTTTAAGCTGTTATGATCCATGGACAATATTCCACAAACATAAAATTTTGAGGTTCGGTAAAATCGGTACTTTCCGCAAAACTTTACAAACTGACACGTGTCTAATGTCAATCGAGAGGATTAATTTCCAAGAGTAACCCCGCAGACCAAAGACTTAGGTACCTAGTCCATGGTAGGTATTATAATTACATAATCTTACCTCTCATAAATAATTATAATAAATCAAGTAATAATTTTAAATGGAATAATAATACGGTCGTGAGCAGGATTCGAACCTGCACCTCCCGTATAAATACTCCAGGTATCCAGGAGGCACAGGTTCCAATCCAGCTCACAAGCGTATTTTTTTACCACCGAAATTTATAACTTAAGAGTTCGCTACGCATGTATTAAAACGTTTGAAAAACTTCTGTATAAGTAAAGTTAATTGTACACAATATAATAAATTTCATTTTAGTGTTATAAACTTTTGTATTACACTTGAAACACGAGCAAAAACATTTATTACTTAGATTAAAATATATTTGAAGCAGTCTTATAAATCGTTTTAAATTATTTTTGAATTATATCAAGTCGGTGTTATATAAAATAATGTGGAACATAATTTATATTACAGTTAGGTATAACATTTTACAAAAAATATGAATTATTCATAACGTTATTATGATTAATGGTACCTGCACTGAATACATTGCATATAATTTTAAGTAAATAAGTAAAAAAAATATAGCTTATGATATTCTGGGAGAATAATATATGTAGAATACTTCATAAGCGTTAAGAAGTTAAGATTGCGGTAACTGCCTCATCAGTCTAGGAAATGTAAGAGAGACTACTACTGGACAGTCTACTGCTGAGTATTTACCTAAAGAAAGTATTAAGCTCACAGTTTCAAATTGTGCGGGATAGATGGCAATAGGATCACCACCTTTTTTTATAAGGGAGTTTATACATCATCGCTATAATATAGGTAAGTACATAGATAGAATTCTTCTGCATAAGCCTAGGGGGAGCACATACACTTGTGATACAATTTTTGTACGTATTTAAATTACTATAATCATCACTTCCTTGGTTGACGAATTATTTTTTGTGATCACTCCTTACACGAACATTATCATCAGCCTATAATAGTCCACTGCTTTCCCATCCAGCCCCTGCCAGCCACCCTGCGCAGATCGTCACTCCACCTAGCCTGGCGACATCCTACGCTACGTTTGCCGATTCGCGGTCTCTACTCAAGAATGCGTTTACTCCAGCGGTTGTCGGTTCTACGGGTAATATGGCCGGCCCACTGCCACTTCAGCTTACTAATCCTGTGGGCTATGTCGATAACTTTAGTTCTCTGACGGAGTACCTCGTTCCGGATTCGGTCTTTCAGAGGAACTCCGAGCATAGCCCTCTCCATACCTTAGGCGAACACTCGAACTCATTTACACTAAACCGAGCCTTAAAGTGCACACAAATATCATAACTATTATTTTGTCAAAATGACAAAATTTACATAGAAAAGCTGTCATATTAATGAACAGATCGACCTGTTTATGGTTATAGTTGTGTTGGTGCTACAGGGCCTTATCGTAGTATTCCCCGCATGTATGAACCGTGTTACTTTTTTGCGAATTTCTGGTTCGAAACTAGATTCACTTAGTAGACATTTACTTGACAAATCTCGCAAGAGGAAAGAGGAAAATGTGTATATGAATTTGAGTATTTGCTACACCTAGATATTTTAGTTATTCCCGATGACTATATGCAGAGATACCGCCACGCCCATCTTTATCTAAGACCTTGATTGAAGTCATAGCTGTACTGAAATACGTATTCAATTTGTTGAGTGAGTCATATGTCTCAGAAATTATGGAGCAAAACAACTCTGTTACCTAGATTGATAGAGATTCTAAATATTGAGGTAACTTTTACTTCGAAGTTTAGGGCCCTTTCCATATAAAGTTCTATAGACAAACAAGACAAGAAGATAAGATTTTCTTTTTTCTTTACACTTTCCGATTATTTTTTCATATATTTAAATTATTCCTGATGAACTGAATATAAAAAAATAGAGCCATATCCTCTGTTATCCTTACGTTCATGCGATTTAATCACTCTAACAAGACTTTTGGCCCCTAATATTGAGGTAACTTTTACCTCAAAAGTTTAGAGCGCTTTTCGCGTAAAACTCTGAAGACACATACATATGTAAGTAAATCATCTTTTGTCGTTTCCGTCTTACTTTCCGACTCCTTCTTCTGAAATTTGTAGGTTAAACTGATCAACATAAATATTTAAGTTATTCCTGATGACTATATCAATAGAGGCACGCCTCTCTTTCCTAAGTACCCTACATCAGTGAGCGACAGTGCGTTCGTGCGATTCGATCAGTCGAGTGGGTGGCCCCAAATATTTAGTCTAATTGTGCGACTCGCGCAGGTATTCCGCTCTATTGTCGACTAGGACAGACTGACATAGGACCTAGAGGCTATGTAATATAATGCTCTCGTCTGCATTGTTATTAATAATTCATTGTGACTTGACTTAAGTGCGAATATTGAGAGATATTTAATCGACATAAATAATTTCAAAATTAGGGGTCTCGTAAATAAGTAACAGCCGCACAGATCGATCGATCGAGGTTAAGCTGCGCTTGCCGCGGTCGGTCTGTGGATGGATTACCGTCATTTCATACCGAGACCCCTCCGTGCCTCGTAGAGCACGTTAAGCCGTCGGTCCCAGTCGTTGAATTAAGATCTATGACAGCCGTTATGGGTAATCAGAGGCCTGAAGAAAGTCTGACTACCAGTCATACCACGCGATATCGTGTTACCCAGTAACTGGGTTGTGGAGGTCAGATAGGCAGTCGCTCTATGTAAAATACCGGTATTAAGCTTCATCAGGTTTGACTGGAAACCGACCCCAATGTAATTGGGAAAAGGCTAGGCAGATATATACATATATATATATTATTTTAAAAAACTTTTTTTTTTGTAATCTTTATTTATTTACAGGACTTTTCTCCGTAGGATATGTCAGTCCTATTGTAACAAAACTTACTTAACCATATAATTATTTACCTAAATCTTTACACATATCATATACATGTTTAGCTGCCTCAGAGTTGGGAGCAGCTAAAATACTTTGAAACAGACCGATATTTTGCCTGATTACATTAAATTTTTTAAACAAAATTTGTCGGCTTGTCTGATTCCGTTTACATTCCATCAAGTAATGATGGACATCATCAACTTTTCCACAAATTTCACAATTCGGTGAATCATATATTTTCATCATGTGTCCAAATTTCCTTGATGGACAAAAAACTTAAAATTACTTGCCCCGTGCTTTGATCAAGGCGCCCTTTAATCAAAAAATAAAATCATAAATTTCATTTTGTTATCCAATCACAGATAGGAATGACTGTAGTTAACTTGTCTATTGAACTAAAGATGTTAACAATTTCAACAGATGGTAGTGCTATATTCTTTTCCCTTGTATGTTATTATTTTAAATATGAAGCCAGGCCCCAGGAGGTTATAACAGTTTTTCATATATCTCTTTCCATTCTGGTTTAATATTCTCCGATTCTTAAGTTATTTTACGAAGTTACAGGAGGTCAGCGGAACTTGGATAGGTACCTATTCAATCTACTATTGAAATTTTCTATCATCGTCACAACCTTGCTACATTAAACCGTGGAACAACATCGCAATAGACACTTACATCTACACTTACATTCTACATACCTCTGAGATTGATTTTTCACAAGCTATTATCGATCACGTATCAATCGAATTTAATTAAATTACTTGTTCCAAATAAATTAATTGAATGTGTGTCAACTCACACTGTGTTGCAAAAAACAATTATCGGTCAATTAAAAAGCAATTCCTTACTTTCATAAATAATACGTTTATATAACAATAACATTATGTATTTCAAGTAAGTAATATTCCCGAAATTTTACCTAAAAGCGTAATAAACGCTTGACTTACTTGTCATTAGTAACAAATATGAGTAGTGGCTAAAACCAAGTATGGGTTAGTGATGTATAGGTAGTGTAATGGTCTTTAAGTACCATATCAATAAATAATACGCAATCAGAAGTGATCATACACGTACTATCTCCTCAGGCTCAGCGACCAGAAGCTTCGCTCGTATCGAAATAGGAAAACTCTCCACTTTTCACGGCCTGATGTGATTTCTTGTCAATCTCTGCTTGAATCTCAGGAATCTGACTCTACCACATCCCACCTGCGGTATCTGAGGCGACTAACTCCTAACGACTAATTATGTAATTCATTGAGAGTTCGCATCTAAGGCATAATGGCTGGTGTCTCACTTCCTGCGCTATGGACAGCGAGTTCGATTTTGAGAAAGAAGAAACGTTTTCATGACCTACAATTAATCATGTTTACTTTTACTGAAATGTGCCATTTGCGTAT
This sequence comes from Xylocampa areola, assembly GCA_935421205.1. Lineage (NCBI taxonomy): Eukaryota > Metazoa > Arthropoda > Insecta > Lepidoptera > Noctuidae > Xylocampa > Xylocampa areola. The sequence goes on along the minus strand of OW285219.1, from coordinate 7,375,481 downwards.
TCCCCGAGGGGGTAAGCAAAGGTGTTCACAGATGTACAATCACATATCACAAATATTTTATAAATGTAAGATTTATGCTCATCGTAACCATGATGCAAAAGAGGTCATAGTCAGAGCAAGGCATTTGTTAAAGCAACAGTCAGTTAAGTATATTTTTATCAATCAAATTAAATTAAAAGCATTCAGACGTCTTCCGACTAGTTCAATCTTGGCGCCAGTCAGATGGCCACTCCCCGCCACTCCTTAACCTTGAGCCACCTACGTCGAACCACGAACTCGACACGGAGGGTTCGTGTTAATGGACTAAGTGGGTTTTTATATTAATGGGGAGAAGGACCAAAAAACAGAAAGTAGGTAATTTAATCTAATGTTATAATATTAAATGGAAAAAGAATACGGTCGCGAATAGGATTCGAACCTGCGCCTCCCGGATGACGGCCGTACTCTTTTTCCATTTAATATAATAACTTTAGAGTTCGCTAAGCATTCGTTAATGCTTTTCAAAGATTTATCTTGAATTAGGTAATTTAATTTTAATTAATTTATATTTTTTAGTGAAACGAAATATAAATTAATTAACTATAAAATTTTCGTTCCTCAAAAAAGTATAACTTTATAGTTCACTCTGCATGCGTTAATGTTGTTGAAATAACTTTATCGTTAATACAATGTCGTACAGATGTGATTACTTTAACAAATAGAGATACATATTTAAAAAGCATTAAAGCATGCGTAGTAATCGATAAAGTTATTTTTTTTTTATAGAAAGAATAATTAGAAATCAAAGGTATTTATTGCGCGTTAATTCCTGTTAGTTATACATATAATAAGAATAATATGGTTGTGAGCAAGATTCGAACCTGCCTTCCGGGTAAATACTTCGGGCGCTCCAACCACTAAGCTATCTCGACTATCCTTTTGGTGACGCCATCGCCATCTATTCAATCCCTATTCATTCTCCATACTTTCACGTCTCGACTACATTAAATATCGCTTAAACTGAAATCTTTAAGCCAAGTCAGAAAGCTTAGCTTAAATATGGTTAGGGTTTAAACCATACAAGAGAATGAAAGAATGGCGTCACTGTGCCGTCATATAAAAGTATGCAACTACTCCCATGATATAAAAACGTATATTTATATCGTCAGCTTCATCACTGCTGGGCTTCTTTGCATGCCCGATTCTGTAGTCATCGCGTCAATCTTGATTAATTATCGTCAACCCATCTTAACGTCAGACACTTGCCTGCCAGAGATTTCTTCCTGTCTCAAGTACCGTCAGAATGTTGCTTCTTCGCCCATTATTATATTATCAGTAGATAGTGTGTGTGATAAACAAAATTTAGGTATATATAATATACAATATATAGTTAAATTAATTCTGTAATATGATTCGTAACTGTCTCCGAATGAAGTTGTACGCAGTTCTGAAACAAACTCCGCAATGTTAATAGTCTGCAAGCTGCTTGTCGACCATCAAGACAAGTCATAATATCCAGTTACATGTAACCTTATCATATTTTTATAACTCTTCCATAAAAAAGCGACACCCACTTCTTCTGCCGCAAACAGCATCAAACCCGGAAGAATTTGTCAAGCAATCGCAATTAAGAGATAAACAGGTTTTATTTGACGCTCCTTGCATTTCAAATGTCAAATGATTACCATATAATTCACATTATTACTTGTATTACTGTACGTTTTTATCATAAAAGTAATCATTTATTTTTATTGCCGATCGACCCTGTGGCGACGTTTTAAGGACTTGAAAACGCCTTTACTCAATAATTCGATCAATTTGCAGTCTAATAAATTATTTGATAAATATTCAAACTCTACTAACTACTTTCTGGGTTACTTAAATCAATGTCAATTTAAATTAAATTATTTTAGCTTCATCAGTGGCCGTAAGTGCGGCTACTAAGCTCTTCAACCTGTATGTTAATGCGCCGATAGAGAGGCTCAGCAGCACGCATGTCGATTGCCATAGTGAAGGTGTGTGCCTAAACAATATCAGTTACGCTGACGGCATGGTGCTGCTGAGCGCCTCAGTCTGTGGTGTGTCAAAGCTAATTGGCATCTGTGAAAAGTATGCTGAAGAACATGGTTTGTTGTATAACACGAACAAAAGCGAGTGCATGGTTTTTCGGGCCAAGAGGAGGTGTCCAGATTACTTACCGGCAATTCATACGTTTAAATATCTTGGACATTTATTAACCTCTGACCTGGAAGACGCTGCAGACATTGAAATGGAAAGTAGGGCGCTGTCTGTTCGTGCGAATATGATAGCCCTATTAAGGCCATTTTGTACGTCCTTTTATACTAGCAGTCTGTGGATGGATTACACGCGGAAACAGTCCTACAACAACGCGTTCAGGATGCTTTTGGGGCTGCCTCGCTTCTGTAGCGTCGCGTCGGGGATGTTTGCCGAGGCGGATGTGGATTGTTTCCACACAATTATGCACAAGCGCTGGACATCCTTGGTGCGTGGGGTGCGGGCCAGCCGCAACAGTATCCTCAACGCAATTGCTGACCGTTTCGACTGTCAGTTCGTGAACGACTGCTGCATGGTTGACGTACGGACAAATGTTAAGATATTATTTTAATTAAATTGAATTTTGTTTATATACTATTGTTTTTATGAAATTATATGATTAATAATTGTTAATTTGGCTGAATTTTATGATCCAAAATTAATTTAGATAAATAATAAAAAAAATCTCTGGATTCCTTTTTTATGTGGAGAAACCATCATGGACGCCGTGCGGAACTTCTACCGACTAAAAACCACACAGTCCTTCACATACCTTTACTGAAGTCCCAGGATCACAGCTGCATTAACTATACTTCCCCGGCAATGGGATGCTAGGTTCGATTCCTGGGTTGAGCAAGGGTCATCTATTCGGAAATTCTAAGTAGCAGTTCAGGTAGCTGTGTGATGAGTAACGGAACAATTATAATAATCTTTGATCTGGGTGCATGTGAGATTTGTAAACGCGATAAACTCCTAGTAAGTTAAAAAAACATCTTCCGAACTAAAGGCACGCTTCAGTCATCGTCATCGTAGAACTATTAAATACGTTCCCCTATAGTTGTAGATGTACATATTTTTGTAGAAAAAAGAATGTGGTCGTGAGCAGAATTCGAACCTGCGCCTCCCAGATTAATACTACAGGCGCTCTGACCGCTAAGCTAGCTCGACTTCTGCTCTCTTTCTCAAACTCTTCCTCATTTTAATACGTCTTTTGGTGACGACCTTGCCATCTATTCAATCACAATACAGGAAAGATTCGTTCGAATCCTGCTCACTACCATGTTATTCTTTCCTCAAAAATTTATAACTATAGAGTTCGCTATGCGTGCGTTAATGCTTTTCAAAGATTTATCTGTATACATTTCCCAATTTTTTGGTTTATATGAGTGGTGACCGGCCATCTTGATGTTCACAACTCAACGACTCACAGCTCGCCTCTACCATTAAGCGCAGAAAGTCCCATATAGCACTATTATAATCTGCAATGGGTGGTTTGCTAAAACTGTATTAAAATCGCATCAGGTAGATATATCAACTTCATCGAGATTTCATATTCTACTTGTCTTAATCAATAACAGCAATACAATCAAACGCAAATTTAGATTAATTATCTTTTTAACATGAACATTATGACTTAAACACTTCTAATGTTACTAACTTAAACAGAAATAACTATCAGGGTCAAGTAATTTTTTATTATTTAATGAAAACTTACAGCTATATAGTTGACAATGCAAATATACACAGGTAGTAGATTCCAATTTTCAAGTTTTCACTTGTATTTAATTCAGTAAAAAATACTATGAAGATATTCGGATAGATTTAGCGTTAAATACTATTTAATCAAAATATGTAGATATTTTAAGATAAAGTAAACATTACAACATCAAAAGAGTCTCAGAGAAAGTCCTAGAAATATGAAGTCACACATGAAAGTCATAAACTTGTGCACTATAATATAATATATAGGAGTGTACCTGTGTAGGTAGACTCCCTCTTCCTTCACTCTCAGATTCCGATGGGACGGCAATCCGACACGACCGGAGAGAGATCAGGCGCAGGACCGACGGCTTTACGTGCTCTCCGAAGCACGCATGACGCATGTCACACCACCAACTTCCTGACCCAGGGGACTGACAATTTTTTAACTGAAAAACCCAATATCACTTTAGTCCGACCTGGGAATCGAACCCACGACCTCCCGCTCAGCAACCGCGCTTGCGACCACTAGACTAACGAGGCATTCACTTCATATTAAATGTACGACACGCCCTTACAAGAATGAGTTTCAGTCAAGTAATCGTTTAAACAATTATAGAACAATAATCTCTCGATATCGAGTCTGGGTGTCGAAGACTGCATACAGCAGCGAGCAGAGCGCCCGCCCGCGCCACTCTGGAGTCTATAAACAGTACTAGCTGTGCTCACAGCTTGTCCCGCGTGGAATTTACAGACTGAAAACGTATTATGTCTGAAATAAAATAAAGCCTATGTTTCTCAGTGATAACGCAGCTTTCTAATGGTGAAAGGATTTTTTAAATCGGTTGGTTAGTATTTCAGTTAAATCCTTAGAAACAAACAAAAAATCTAATTATTCCTCTTTATAATGTTAGTATAGATATAGAAGTATAGATAATTGTCCTGCGCAACGTGATGGGGTCTGCCGACAATTTTAGCGGGTCATTCATCATGCAATCATCCCCCGGGATTGCGGTGAATACAGTTATTTTGTCCCGGACCCTAGATAGACGCAGGCAATAAACATAACATAACATATTAACACGCCTGTGTTCCCCGAAGAAGTAGGCAGAGGTACACCTAGGCGCCCATATTACACCAATGCTGTTATTGAGTCCCATGTAATAGGTGGTGGGCCTATTAACATATACCGGGCACAATTACAAACTCCGGGCTGATATTGAGAATTTCCTAACAGATAAACCCAAAAACACTTTGCCTGACCTGTGAATCGAATCCAGGACTTCATGCTCAGTAGTCTCGCATGACACCACTAGTCCAGTAAAGCAGTACACAAGGTATGCCTATACCTTTTCGTCAGACGCATTTACTTTATTATTTTTCAAACGCATTAACGCATGCAAAGCGATCTCTGAAGTTAGAATGGGGGAAAGTCTTATAAGATTTTTAGGAAATTCTTTATAACAGCCCGGAGATTAGAATAGTGGCAATTTGATGGCAATAGGCTCACCGCCTATTATATGGGGCTTAATAACAGCATTGGTGAAATGTAGGCATGGGTGTACAACTGTGTACACCACTGCCTACACCCTCAGGGAATGCAGGCGTGATGCTATGTATGTATGATACCTTTTGTCAGAAGTTATATATACGTATATACTAAAACTTAATGTGTTAACAGTAAACCGACATACTCGTAAAGTTGGTATTATCTGGCGCATACAAAGGATAGTCCAACGAGGCGTTGGTTCGCGACTGAAAGGTCGCAAGTTCAAATCCTGACTGCATTAAACACCCGTAGACCCTTTTATAGTAATATGTCCTCGGGAATAGTTTATAGAAATAAACTTAATACTATCCGTTTTCAATAAAACTAATATCAACATAGAATAAACTAAACATTTTCATCTTTACCTCATTACATCTAATAAACAACTCCCCATTAAAATGTCAATATGAAATATATGATGTAAATCAACTTTACAATACATTACATACCTAGTCAAAACAACCACAAAAAATCAATCTATATTCAATAACAGAACAATTAAACAACAAAGCGAACAAACCCGCGGGCCATTTGAGACTCGACGGCTCTAAAACGAACACGCCCTTGATTTTTCCATTACATCTACATGTAAGAACGTTCTAGATCTCTACGCAACTAAAATTGCTGCAAATGTCAAACGATTGCTGGCAAATCGTGACCACTGTGCACCTGATTGTCTACAAACGATAATCTAACAGATCTAGCTGCCGTTTTACCTAAAAAAAATACATACTCACGTATATTTGAATAATTAAATTACTTCATAATTTTATGTGTTGTTGAAATTAACGTTTATTTAGTTTGAACTTACGTAAAACTATGAGCAATAAACTTTTGAAATGTCTACTGTTTATTATAAATAAGTCTATGCGATGAAGTAAAAGTATTGTCTATTAATATTTTAATTTCATTTGTCATGTTTGTCATAATAATATTAACAAGGTCACTATAAATACGAACATCAACCATACCTTGGCATGTGATGTCCTTTCTGACAACGAATATACACAACCTCCTTTTTTGCATAACCCTTTCTTGTACCACAAACATTAATATAGCTTGTATTCCCCAAAGGGGTAGACAGAAGTGCCGTGCACCCACATTTCGCCAGTGCTGTTATTAAGTCCCATGTAATAAGTGGTAAGCCTATTGTCATCTACGTGGCGCAATTCCATACTCTGAGCTGCTACCGAGAATTTCCTGATAGCTAAACTCAATAACAGTTTGCGGGAATCAAACCGACCTCGATTAGATTCCCGCAAACTCTTATCTCTCTTCGTCAGGCTCAGCAATCGCGCTGGGAACCACTACACCAACGAGGCAGTTCTGCAGGTACCAATCTGATTTTTATCAATACTATATTATTCAAGATAAATCTTTGAAAAGCATTAACGCATGCTTAGCGAACTCTAAAGTTATTATATTAAATGGAAAAAGAATACGGTCGCGAACAGGATTCGAAACTGCGCCTCCCGGATGAATACTCCAGGCGCTCTGACCACTAAGCCATCTCGACCTCTGCTCACCACCGCGAATTCTTCTTCCATATTATATCAATCTTCGAGCCCATAACTATCCCACTGCAAGGCAAGGGTCTTTTCTCATACAGAGAACACCACGCTAGCTCACTGTGGGTTGGCAATTTCAAACCATTATGGTCCAGGTTTCCTTAGTGTGTTTTTCTTCATCGTATTTCCGTGATGTCTTAGATTAACTAAGACATATAACATTGAAAAAGTCATATTGGTACATGGTCAGATTTGAACCCGTATCCTTTGAAACAAAAGGCAGGCCCGTAATCACTCGGCCAGCACGACATTTTCAGTTAAGTTTTTTTATATTTAACAAAAATAGTATAGTTATTGTCACATTCCAAATGTCGGTCATTTGTGCTCCAGATATCTACAGTAATTTCGTTTGTAAGTAATGCGCTATTGTAATTAACTCTAAGTTAGAAGTAATGCAAGTGTAGTGAGAAATAACAACATGTAATATTACTAATAGATATATTACGATTGTTATCTCAGCCGAGGTTTATAAAAATAGTAAAAGTAAACACAAATTGTACGTTATTTTCTAGTCTCAATGTTTCATACAATGGTTTCTTTTTCTGTTTTTTTTAAACGTGGGCACTCTCGGTATTTTTGCTGAATCGTGGGTGTGTTTCTTTTAAACTCATAACTCCCTCATCCAGATTCGGACAATTATCTGTAGCTATAGGTCATACAAATATTTATTTCGTGCGAGAATTGCATCCGCGACACACGCCGCAGCAGACGATTTCTCGACTAATGCGAAAGATAACTTTTTTATATCTCGACTAATGCGCCAGCTGCGCCATTCTATTTTTTATTGCTATTATAAATTGTGATTGTGACTTGTCAGTCATTTGATTGATAACAATTGCTGGTTAAACGTTGGTTAATTTTCTGTCAAGTGCTGTTTATCAATGGAAACAAATCTAAAATATACTTGATCGATCGTGTGAACATATAGCTCAAAGATTTTTTTTATCAACCATTGTTTGATGAAAACCTCAACTATGAGTGATGCGGGTCACATTTCGAGTTGAATCTAGCTAAGGTCATTTTTACAAAAAAAAAATACTTTGCCTCTTTGCTAGATGCGTTCTGCGTTTATAGAAAATACGGAACGGAAATAGAACCCACGACACTTCGCCATCTTCGCTGACACTTCGTCGCCGTTATCTTTATTTGTAACACTAACAAAAGTGTCATTTAATATTGTGATCTATTATTCGGTAACTTCTTATTAAGGGGTCAATGTGTAAGATAAGAATTCATTTCCAACTATCATTTGAAATTCTATAACAATTTAATTTTTTTGTTAATGTTTACCGTTAGAGGAATGAATGTACGAACTAGTATTTGACGTAAGCATTATATATTAAACCCTACAAAGTTACGACCTTATATATTTATGTATTTGCAACTTTGTCCTACTTAAATTATAACCAAAGCAGCCGTACTTTGCACGAAGAAGCAATATTATCGATATAGGAAATACTCGTTCGCTTACAATGTAGTACATTTTAATATAAAAGTCACAAAAGAAATGCCAACGACATAATCTATTCAGCCATTCAACAACTTCATCGAGAGGAAAGAAATTCGATTCTTATCTTCATCTGAGAAAACAAACCGATCATTAAATTAACATTTATTCGTTTCAGATAAAGGATACGGCGGCAGCGCAACAATTGACCGGTGGGTTTCGCCTTCGATCAGGAGAATGCGCCCGCGCACTCGCCATGACTGTTGACATTCAGAGCACCTGCCCATCGTGAGATACTCGCGAAATGGAAGCAAGTGTCAAGGGTTAGCGATTGCTATCGGCTGGGTAGTGACCGGTACCAGTTCTGGGTAATAATGCCTAGGTAAGGTACTGGGAATGTAATAATCGGTACAGCACAACGCTTTCCGTTATTGGTACGGCATCATTTTACATTTTTACTTGGTATTCATTTATTTTTTCATATTATATTATTTAAGATAGGTCCTATGGAAGAAATGGATTTGGTACAGTTATCTACGTATTATAGGTATAGCCTTATTTAAATCAACTTAAGTTTAACCGTAACCAACATGTTACTGTGTCATTTTGACAGAATTTGCGTAAAAAGCTGTCAAAATAATAAAGTAACACGTCGGCTATGGTTAAAATTATGTCGGTGCAAACGAGCCTTAATTCAAACAGTTGTCGACATATACTTAGAGTGAACGCTTTTCACTAAAATGTCTTCTAATAATATATGTATTTGTTCCGATTAGAATAATGTATCGAGACGCGGTTTGCCGATGAAAAGATCATATTAATAGCTCGTTAATGAACTTTTGTGTTTAGCCACTGTAACTTTAGTACCTATACGATGTCGATATGCAGAGGTATTCTCGATCTCGATCATGTACTCGAGTTACAATCGATGTTAACATTATTGACTACAGCCTACGTCGTATGACATACATCATAGGTTAAATACCAACTAATATGGATCAAACTTAATGGTTGTTTGATTATCCATTCGGTTCACACGCTTTTACTAAGTAAAACGAGAGTTTAAGTGAAATTTTGGTAGCGAAAATCTGACTATTTATATTTTTCAGGTGTTGAAATACTTATTTTAGGACCATACAGCCTACCAACCGCGGATGGAAAGTTTCACGCTGAAGTGTCAGAATAATGTCATTGGAAATCAGACTGGTTATCGAATTAATTACATGTTTCTTCAGGAAAAGTGATATACAAAACCTTAAATTATAGTTTTGTGCAGGAAGCAGAGCGGTACTAAAATCTTTAATTTTTAAACAAACATGAATCGAGGTGGATCCTTTAAGGAGATCGAATACGTCTATCAATAGTTTTTTCTTGATACGTCATCCCATGAAGCACGACATTATTACTATCGCCTGATACCCCGCTGTTATAATAATATATCTACGCGTTTTACAAATGCGAATTAAATGAATATCTGTAAGTGTCACTCCAAGTTAGTACTAGGTTAGTCTCTAACTAACCCAGTACTTTTTGAACATCCAAAGTTTGAATACTGTGTAGATTTGTAACAATCCTTATGAATTATGTTGGACTCATACCGATTAAACGTAAACTTTTCCTCTAATAACCTTTACAAGTGTTGTGGAACTCACAGCCGGATTGAACGCCAAAAACGCCCACTCTTCCCAACGTTCCAGTGTTTTGCTGGAAACTGAAACCAATTTAAAAGGCACTTATGAATCGCCAACATTTTGTTGCACGGTCCAAAAATTGTTGATTCCTATGGAGAAGAACCGGCAAGAAACTCCACGGTTACTTTTTCATATTTTTTACAGTATTTGTAAATATAATTTAGAAAGAGGAATGCGAGAATAGTGTAGGTAATCTTAGATACAAAGTAATGAATATTAAAAATATTTAGCTATGTTGTAATAAACACATCGAATCTGGCAAGTTACTGAGTTCTCGCATTTACAAAATATTGAAGTTAAAGGAGCTATTTAAAACAAATCATATGAAAGTGAATGCAAATTAAACTGAATTTATTCAAGCAAAAGAAATAAAATTGGATGAAGTTGTTAGAATTGTTAAACTAAATAGGATAATAATATGGAACTTTAAAGGAAATATTAAAATATATTTTTTCTCCTAATTTCGAATTAGTTAATAGACATACATAAACGTGCGTTACCAGTGAACAGCCGGGGAATTCACTTGTGTAGAAGATATTATTGCCAAACATCTCTATCGTCAACGTAGTCTAACTATAACCAATATATAATAGGTTTTTTGTATTATAGTATACTAACATGGATTTAATAGATAGTACACGTAATAAGAACGTGAGTTACGTCACTATTGTGTCCTATTATTGAGAGGAAGCAGTCATTCATGGTACCTACGCTAATACCGTGGAGTTTACTAGATTGCATAGGTTTTTACACAACTAGTGACGCATGTGAGATAAAACATCTTATGGCTTTGTAGAGCAGAAAATGCAACGAAGTGGTGCGGAGAAATAAAATGAACAAATAGTTCCGTTTGACAGATTTTTTAACAATAGATTTTTTAAATAAAAATAATAAAATACAATAATATAGTACTAACAAACTATTAAATAAACTTATTTACTAACTACACACTATACACATACATAATTAAAACTTTTTTAATATAAACATTTTTTTTATAGAAAATTACTCCCCGAAGGGGTAGGCAGAGGTGTACACAATGTTACACCCACATTTCACCAATGCAATGTCTTCCGGGCACAATTCCAAACTCCGGGCTGCTACTGAGAATTGCCTAACAGTAAAACCCAATAACAGTACCCGAACTGGGAATCGAACCCAAGACCTCATGCTCAGCAGTCCTGCTCGGGACCACAAAACCAACGAGGCAAGACCAAAAAACAAATAGTTAAAATAAACGAAAGTATTCATAATTGCTTCTTAGAGAAAATATTTGATACTTTGCCTATGCGTTAGGTCTGGTTAGGTCATCAAAAATATCTATACTGTCTTATGCTAACATTGGAAATCTAAAACATACGTATATCCACATATAGCCACAGCATTATGCTGAGCAAATACCTTCGTTTTTACGCACATAGGACGCACAACAGCCAGCACCATGTTTAAAAATTAAGAATAAGCCTACTGTTTTACTGTTTTCTATCATAATTGGAATAAACATTAATATAAGCTTTATTTTTGCAATGTGACGTTTGTGTACCTAATCTTAGGTTAGGTTAGATTAAAGTGTAGGATTATGGCCCATAGATTAAATATTGTTCATAATTTTTAGTTTAGTTTATTATACTTACTTATGGGTATACTTAGTAATATCATGAGTTTTCCTGTGCTTAAATTAATTAAGTTTCAGGTATTTATAGCAAAGGTTTTAATGTGTTTTAGTTACATATAGTTCTTTAATAAATTGTATAGATATGTATAAGTGTGTGCGTCAGATGGCGCGTGAAAATAAAAACTTTTTCTTTCTTTCTTTCTTTCTTTTCTTTATATTCTGCTAGGCCATAGAGTGCATGTTCCTAGTATTTCCTAAAGGGGGGTTCTGTTTGGCTTTACAAGTAACTATACCTTCAAGTATAATGGGTAAATATCTAGTGGTAATGTCACTTCCATGTTTTATAACTGTTAATAACCCATATACATGTTTTACCATACAAATGGGAATTGAGCATTGATCGATCTCATCATTATCTGATTTCCCATTATGGCATTTTCACCTTCATGTAAAGATTGATTACCAAGCAAGCTGTCTTAAAAAATACTACACTACATTCATTCAATGTTAATATTCATAGTACAAATTGTATAGACCAAAAGGAAACATGGATACGCAATTTTCATTTTTTTTTAAATGAAAAAAATCGTGTCTTCTTTCTATTACAGGATGTAGTAAGAACAATATGTACTTATTTATATAATTAAACCATTTATTGATATATTTTTTTCTTAAAGATATTTTTTTTAAAGCATGATATGCATATCTTACTCTAAAATTATACATTTTTGTGGTAAGAAACTTTCTTTAACTCATTCACAAATGTTTTTCTTAATGTAGTTAGAAGCCAAACTTAGGCTCAATTACACCAACCTAACTTTAATCGTAACTAACGTCTTTCTGTGTCATTTTGACGGTAGTTACAAAGAAAAGCTGTCGACACAATAAAGTAACACGTCGGTTAAGGTTATAGCTATGATGGTGCAACCGAGCCTTAGAGTTTATTTATTTTATTTATTTATTTATTTATTTAAACTTTATGAAACTTTTCAAGTTACAAAGGCGGACTTAATGCCTTGGGCATAAACAGTTCCTCCGACTTAGCAACTGTTTATGTATCTATCAACAACAACCGAGACAACCTAATCGTATTTTTTCGTCGTTAATAGTATTTTTCTGCCTCGTTGGTCTAGTGGTCCCAAGCGCGACTGCTGAGCATGAGATCTCTGGGTTCGGTTCCCGGGTCGAGCAAAATGTTATTGAGTTTTTCTATTAGGGAATTCTCAATAGCAGCCCTCAGTTTGGATTTGTGCCTGCAGATGTCAATAGCCTCACCACCTATTACAAGGGTCTTAATAACAGCATTGATGAAATGTGAGTGTACAACTGTGTATATCACTGCTTACCCTTTCGAGAAATACAGGCGTGAGTGATGCTATGTTATGTATTTTTTCAATTACAGTGACCTACGTTACAAAATCTAAAATGACCTGCTAATAACGGAGATGGATAGGTAAAAATACTTCTAGCGGTAAAAGTCACAGGTTTTTATTTCATACTAACTGTGCCCCGCGGTTTCACCCGCCCAGTTAAAAACCTTTCCGTACGATTCAAAAAACGACGATTTCCATGATTGTCAGGACAAGGTTTTTATTATGACGAACACAACAAAAAAGAATTACCCAATTTGGTGCAGTCGTTCTCAAGTTATGGCGTGACCATATGAAATAGGGATTCATTTATATATATAGATAATCATCAATCAATACTAAACGCTGCTTTACCTCTAATCAATGAGCTACAGAGTACGCACACTCAACTCAATCAACCCTGAAAAAATATCTCAAATTACGAAACTAAAACTCCTATGCACGTCTAATCGATTGTAGTAAAAAAAAACTTAATTATAAAGGAACGATAATTGTATCCATAGCCCACTAGTTGCACACTCGGGTTACATACACTTTAGCAACTGTGGCATTGCGTCCGTCATACGTCACACCACAATTACCAACCTCCTTTACATAATACGCACTTAATTTTCAACCTTACTTGGTTGTACTAAGGGAGTGTTAAACTGCATGTCATGTTTGCCTGTCGGTCTAGCCGTACCAATCCGTTGTATGCGTGTGAGCACTCTTTGATTTCTCGCTCTATTTACTAAAGAGCTATTAATCAGTTTTTAGCGTTACAACAGATTTTTTTTGTATCGTTTTGCAAATAAATATGTTCCTATGTCTTTAGGAATTTGGAGGTTTCTTCCGATGCTAAATTGTTTGCGGAAGTCCCCTTTACTCTTCTTCGTGAAAGCTATTGATAATACAGATATATTTTTCACGCATGCGAAGCGAGCTCTAAAGTTAATGTGTAAATTTTTGTGGTAATAAAAATACTGTTAGAGCAGGATGGGAACCTTAGCCTTTTTTTTTTTTTGAGTTTGGATAATCCATCATGGACGCTGTGCCGGACTCCTACCGACTAAAAACCACACGGTCCTACTCCAACCTTTACCGAGGACCCGGGTTCGTTGCAGCAATCACCGCGACCCCGGCAGGGGAACCTTAGCCTTCCGGATTATACTCCAGGCGCTCTGACCACTACACATTCTAAGCTTGATATCTATTATCTATGTTCTAACGAAACAGGATTTGTGGTCATGTCAAGAAAATATAAAATAATATGTATTTCGGAAGCATTTTTTTTCCAAATAATTTATAAAAAATAATTAATTTAATTATTGGTTATTTAAACCGAAAAATACTTAATATTGTAAAACAGTTTAATGAACAAACCACTAATGAATTAACCAAATCACACGAAAAAATTATTAATGGACAGTCAAAGTTTTACACACCCATTGCATTGAGAACATCTCTCAGTGGTGCTGGTTTCCTTACGATATTTTCTTTCATCGTTTTAAGCTAGTGTTAATAAAATTCAGTCGCTTCTTAGAATTTTGAGTTGTTAATCCAACGAGCTATTAATTCTTCCCACTGTTACACTGCACACAATATTACTGAAAAAAGGACCGAAAATTTACTATTTATACCCAAGTCAAGCTTCGACCGTACAGGACCTAAAAGACGTCAAAGGAATTAAGATTTTATTGTCTAGGAACAAAGCAGATGATACAAAAATATATAGATTATATAGTAATTATATTCCATATTATGTAATACCGGAACTTTCAATCATAAAATAACAAATACCTAACTAAAAACACTTAGCGATACAGCACCTAAATTGCATAGCATTTAAACTGAAATTAAATCGTTGGTGATAATTATATACGTAAATATCTTATCTGTTTCAATAATCGCATGTAATTTGCCAATTTTGCTAACTAGACCACGAATCTAATTGATCGTGAAACGTAAAAATAGTAAAAATATTTGACTTACTACATCTATATCGTCGGTTACCTTGACTGCCTGGTTGGTCTAGTGGTCCCAAGCGCCACTGCAGAGCATGAGGTCCTGGGTTCGATTGCCGGGTCGGCCAAATTGTTATTTAGTTTTTCTGTTAGGAAATTCTCAGTAGCAGTTCGGATTATGGAATTGTGCCCGGTAGATGGCAATAGGCTCACCACCTATTACATGGAACTTAATAACAGCATTGGTGAAATGTGGGTGTACAACTGCGTACACTTCTGCCCACCCCTTCGGGGAAAATAGGCGTGATGATATGTTATATCTTAGTTAACATCAACGCTCCATTCAAAATAGTTTTACTTTTCAATGTAAAGCTATTTAACGCACGTCAAACTACCTAACAGATTCTAGAAATTTCGAGTTCGACTACTATGGGTCTATTATTAGTAACAATAACAAACTATGATCGCCTCACAGTTAATGCTGGACATAGTCCTCTCCCAGTTGCGCCACAACACTTGGTACGTTCTCACTTTAATTCAATTTAGCCAAACCTCAACGTATCCTTAGAGGAACAATTATGCAAATACGTATATAATTACAAAACTCGAAGCATTAAGGCTAACTGTATACTTTGACACAACATACTTGGTAAATTGTAATATGAGACTAGCCTTTACCTGACATTTCCCACTGTATACTTCCTTATTCTTTAAATAAATTATCATTTAAACGTCAAACAATAGAACTAGATAAATTATTGTTACTTCAATTATTTGTTTTTTTTCAGCAGAGTAGAAGTATTACATATGACCCTTATTCCAATTCCTACCCGGTTCCACTCTAATTCCAGCCCAACTCCAATCCAATTTCATTCATATTCAAATTCCAACCAAATCCAATCCAATCCAATTCCATGCTAATACAAACCCAAATGGTCCAATTTAACTCCAATCTAATTCCAATCCACATACATAACATAACATAGCATCACGCCTGTATTCCCCGAAGGGGTAGGCTGAGGTGTACACAGTTGTTCACCCACATATCACCAATGCTGTTATTAAGTCCCATGTAATAGGTGGTGAGCCTATTGCCATCTACCGGGCACAATTCCAAACTCCGAGCTGCTACTGAGAAATTTCTAACGGAAAAACTCAATAACACTTTGCCCGACCCGGGAATCGAACCCGAGACCTCATGCTCAGCAGTCGCGCTTGGGACCACTAGACCAACGAGGCAGTTAATTCCAATCCAACTGCAATCCAATTACATCCCAATTCCAATCCAAATGCCAATGCAATGCCATGACAGTTCCAATCCAATTCCAATCCAATACAAACCCAAAGGATCCAATATAACCCCAATCTAATTCCAATCCAACTGCAATCAAATTTCAACCCAATTCCAATCCAAATTCCAATCCAATAATATGAAAATTCCAATCAAATTCCAATCCAATTCCAATACCTCGCTACTTGCCTGCGTTTGGGTGCTCCCAGTGTTGATCCGCATCGGTGCCACTGTGGTGAAGCTGTCGACAGCCTGGGACACCATGGCCTGTCCTGTAGCAGGAGTGCGGGGTGCATAGCCGGCACGCTAGCATTAAAGACATTATCCGCCGAGCTCTTGCTAGCGCCGGTGTACCAGCTGTTTTTGAGCCCAATGGTTGGGTGCGGGACGATGGTAAGAACCCCGTGATCGTTAAGTATTTGTCTCATGCATGTACAATAAATAGAGCAAAACGGTAAGTAGAATCAAGAATAAGGTTATTGAATAGTACACTAACCTTCCATGAGTCCTAGTGTAATTATGAGCCGTTTGGGTGTGGCTATAATAGCTTCTGTAGCTGTTGCGTTGCGTTCTGTGAGTAATATGATCTATTAATCTAGGTATTACAAATGAAGGAAATGTTGACGAGCCTTGTAACTAACGGAATCCATTAAACTTACAAGAAGAGTTTTAAATATAGTTTATATAGTTACTTAGAGCGCCTGGTATATTCATCCGGGCGGCGCAGGTTAGAGATGGGTAATACTGAGCTGCGCCGCGCCATTGCGCCAATTGACTGTACCACTGTAGTTCACTGGACCAGTTCAGTTGACTCACTTCTGTAAAAATTACTTGATGCCTGCGAGCGCGGGGTGCAGATGACGCGCTTCGCAGCTCACACGGCGCGTTGCACTTTTCTGCGCCATGGCGCGGTGCACTTTTCTGCACCCTGGCGCAATTTGGATTAACTCAAAAGGCCGCGCCTGAACTACTGAGTTGCCGCAATTAATTTTGCTATATTTTGCTACCCATCTCTAACGCAGGTACAAATTCTGCTCACTTAAAATTTTAAGTTCGATACACATGCATTTGAAAAGTAGGTAAATACATCTGAAACTTAAGAGAAATTTATATATGACTGTTATAAATTTTGGAATCAGTTTATTGGTGAATGATAAATTACACCAGCAAAGCAAGCCTATACCCAATAGTATGTTAGTGAAGACGGGTTGCGAATTATGATGATGATGAAATATATTTTAAGATGAACATAGAACTTCCAAAGACCACTTTGATAACAATTCAAAATGGTTTTACAAAAAGGAAAAGTACTATGTGTAAACTAATTAGGTACATTCTCATCAACGAAAGAGTTTTTTTTTGAACGCATGCTAAAGTACACTTACAACATGCTGTAAACCACATGCTAACCAATAGTAGGCAATTTGTTGAGGTGAATGTAGCTGCGGTCCTGAGAACTCGCTAAAGGGTAGTGGAGAACCCTGTGGTTTTTAGGCCATAGGAGTCCGGGACAGCGTGCTTAATGGATTATCCACATATAAAAAGCAGGCGCAGGAATCTTTTAAATTATTATGACAACAGACACACAAATATAGGTAAACTTTCGAATAAAATAAAATAAAAATATTGTTGGAATGTTAATTACCTTTATTATTACAGATAGGGCCTACCTACCAATGCGTTAAGACTTTTGTAACAACATGCAATAAGGCCCTACCATTAGTTTTGGCCTAAAGGCATTTGTTACAAATCCGAAATTTAATGAAACATTACTTAGTTATTCAGTGTATATTTAAGTTAATATCTACCTCTCTAAATAAAAATAAAAACATTACTTAATGAGCTTCACAATTATGTGCACTAGAGAGCAATACAAAAATAAAAACAAGATAGCAATGACACGTGCGAAGATGCCGTAGCTCTTCGAAATTATTTTTAAGATATTACCGAGTAACTTTATTAAAATAATCTAATTTAATATATTTGAATTGATTTGAGTAGATTATAGATTATTTTGATAGAAAACAGATTTTTTTGAATTGATTTGAGTATATTTGGTAGGTGTGAGAATAGGACGTAGGCAATTTTTTATACCCCTAGGTGATAAGAGTGGCCCTATCCAAAAAAATAATATGGCAGAACAACGTTTGCGGGGCACAGCTAGTATAATATACTTTCTTCCAAGCTACACATAATATATGCAGGTTTCCCAGAAGAGTAAACACTCTTATTAATTGACTTATTTCGAAATATTATAAGAGACGATTTATGCTAAACTGAGCCATATCCAAACCGAGCTGAGACTCAGGCGGGACGCGGACGCCGCATGGTGTAACATGCTTTATATAAAATATTCATTCTAATTTGAATTCATACCTCGCCCACCCTGGACGTGACTTATTATGATAAACATTTATGTCTATCACTGAGTAGAAAGAGACAATATCCACATCCTCCAGAATTACGTATTTTAATCGACTCCGAACACATTTCAAGACCGAAAGAGGATTAAGTGTGCATTTTAACATCTTGTTCTAGAAATCGTTCGTCGTTGAGTTCTTTTAGTTATAATTGAACTACACGATGACTGTACATACCTCAATGCCGTCAGATAGGACAAATCACTTCAAAGCTACTTTAGCTCTTTCCTCAAAAGGCCATTCCAGACAAACCTGCAGGGTTACACTCACATAATTATGTACTATGATGTCTAGTATTTAAAAAAGACCTTGACCTCTTTGTTTGTTCCGGCATTTCGTCTCAGAATCAGATAGGAAATGCTGGCGCCATCTAGTCTATAAAAACAGACTTGACAAATATATGTTAAAGATTTATTTACAGAAATAAAATAATTTTTCGCTAAACTTTTGCGATACAGCCATACAAAAAGGAGGCCTGATATCTTCACCGTATATCGAACAACCAGCCGATATTAATGAAGCATTAACAAGGCCTCTACAACTCGTGCGAAAATCCGCAGCAGCATAAATAAACACAATCTTACAGATCAGGTGATTATCAAAACAACATGAATATATAATATTTAAGTTATTTAATGCACAACGAGCACGAAAATCAGTAAACGCCAACAGCGAATGAGACGTGAACCAAGTAGCGTGGTTTTGTATTGTGCAACCCGCTTTATAGGGCACGGGAATAACGATAGATTTATTTTATTTAATAAGGCCATTTGAGGGGTCGCAGGGACGGCTGCTGAGCGAGAGGTCCTGGGTTCGACTTCCGGGTCAAGCAAAGATTTAAATTAGGTTTTTTTAATAATGAATTCTCATAAGCAGCCCGGAGCTTGGAATTGTGATAGATAGATAGCAATAGGCTAACCACGTGGGACTATTACATTACATTACATTACGTGGGGTAATTAAAACATCGGTGAATGTACACACACTTTTGCCTACCCCTTCGGAGATAACAGGCGTGAAACTATGTATATGCTATATGTATGTCGCAGATGGATTGTAGAATCAGCTGTTTTACAAAACTGCTAGCTGTTTTACAAAACAGTACTGTTATGAAAAACAGCTGAACGACGTTTAGCGGTTTTACATAATTACTGAACTATAACACGCCGAATTGAATGAACGTTTTGCGTTTATCAATGCAGCGGGTCAACGATCAGAGATTATGTAAAACAGTGTGAAATAACCTGTCAAATTGTTGATTTTAGTTCGAAATTTTGTCGCATATGGCTCTGTATGTCTTAACAATAATAACCTAACAGACAGAAAAATAGGAGCTCCTCGAAGCGGGGCTCCGTCGACCCAGCCACGAAAAGTCAAATCATAGTACAGTATCTTTTTTTTACTTGAGTGGTGACTATCCATATGATATACCTATACAATAAACAAACCTGTCCCACAGTAGATATGTCATTCTGCATTACGTCTAAAGGTGGGTAGCTGTTTTGTTAAAAACGTATCGCAATGGCAATCCAGCTGAACGTCGTTCAGCTGTTTTATAAAACAGTACTGTTTTGTAAAAAGGCTTTACCCAAATTTTTTTTTTTGTGGATTGAAAAATAGGACCACAAGTAGGTATGCATTAAGTACGAAACCTAGGTAAACAAAATTATACCAATAAAACTACAACTCCATTTTCTGAACCTTAAAACCTATAGATAGAAAGCAACGTTTCCTGCCACACAATGACAAAGCATTTATCAAATGTTCAGTGTGAACATACCAGCTACTTGTTAGCTCAGTTATGTGCTTACCCAATACATTTTATTGCTGAGCCCAACGAAATACATTGTAATGTTTAATTAACAAATAATTAATTGGCCGCGGTGTTGCAAAGGAAATGGCAGATCGATTTTGTACAGTATTAAAGTCAATCGATGTGAATCGATCATATCAATTTGACGTCAGTTTCGTCAGTCTTTGATAAATAATCTTCATTCAGTAAGTCATGTGCAACTTTATCTACACCGTGGGAGAGCCACGCTTCGGCACGAATGGGCCGGCTCGACCGGATTGATACCACGGCCTCACAGAAAACCGGCGTGAAACAACGCTTGCGTTGTGTTTCGCCGAGTGAGTGAGGGTACCGGAAGCCCAAATCCTTTAAAAGGCCGGCAACGCACTCGCGAGTCCTCTGGGGTTGCGGGTGTCCATCGGCGGCGGTAATCGCTTATCAGGCGAGCCGTCTGCTCGGTTGCCCCCTATTCCAACCACTGGATCGGAGACATTTCGTATGAGTATATATATGTACAATACGACGTATATAAAATATACAATACATGTATATAAAACACTGTAAAGTTATCTATATCTATTATTATGTTTGGTGAAGAATAGCCTCGGATCTAGGGAGAGCCCAAACCGGAGATTCGGCCCCCAGCGACAAATTCAGGGGCGCCAAATTCATGCTTGAAGAAAAATATGTCTTAATTCACAAAGTGCTTAGTATCCAACGCACGTTACTCTATCGATTATTCATTTGATTGTAAAACGCATCCCAGTTGGTTTTTGAACATATCCTAAATTCGGTTTTAACGCAAAATGTCCGGTTCACAAATCATCAGGTCGAAAAATCTATACATATAATAAAAATGTAACGGATTGATGTCTGTACATGGAAGATATATGAGAAAAAAAATATTGGGACCTTTATCAACGCAAATAGCACCCAAAACAATGATTGTTAGAATTTTTATCTGTTTGTCTGTGCATTTGTGCACGCTAATCTCAGAAACGGCTTATCCGATTTAGATTGGGTTTTCACTAATATACTGTGATAAACTACACTTAACATTTAGTGTTTGTTCATGTCAATTGGTTGATAAATAAAAAAGTAATGCCAATTTAAAGAATCACGTCGAACATTTGTTGTTTATGAATTTGTGCTCATACACGACATGGTGTTAATTTACGACATCCTCGCGGACGGAGTCGCAAGCACAGATAGTGTTTTATAAATTTTAAGTTAGTTAATTCATGTTACTAAGACAATTATAAAACTTAGCAACATTAAAATAGATCTCTGGTCTGAAATAAAGTTATTTATCTCGAAAGTTTGCAGTAATTCGACGAAACAGTTCTACTGGGAAGATTCAAGACAAAATATCGCTGCATACCATGCGCGTCCAATACCTACAAAACTGCTTTCAGGCGGTCTTTGAGACTACCTCGTTACTGCAGTGCGTCGAAGATATTTGTACAAGCTCGTACAAATGGCTTTCACACGATTATTCGCAAATAAACGGCTAAGAACTGCAGCTGAGAGCTTCAGGTCACCGACTGTAACGCAGTTTATTTGGAGGGCTAGAGGGTATTCGGTACTAAAATTTGGTAATAAGCTATCTTATTTTTCTAACACTCTATGGATTCTTTGTACGGTCAACATCACGTAAGTGGTAACACACTTGAACTACGAAAACCGTACTTACTGCTACGACATAAAGACGCTGTCAGCGTCAAATTTTTACCATGCGATTGACTGTACCAGCGTCAGTATAAAGTCTGCCTAACATGTATTAGAATATTTTTTTAAACCTCTACTTCATCTATGATGTTAAAATGACCATAAACTAGGTTCTCTATTACTTGATACCTATCATTATTCAGTAACTGTAGCTGTATGTATGACAATTCATCTGACCTTTGCTTATCACCCGCCAGGGTTGTATCGATTACCTAAGTCATCGTGTTTGCCAACTTTCATTTGCCTATTACGTAACTACCCACCTTTTTCGGTATCTTTAACGTGACGGTTATTGTATATGTACTTATGTAAAGCGTACCTAATTAATAAGTTGTAATGATAAAGGGCATGCTCCGATTGTTCGTGTTGAAATGCCCGGGTAACGAGGTGTTTTATGTATATTAGTAATAGCAATGCGAAATTAGTAATAAGAAATAACGATAACACGATATAAGTAAATATTAAATAGGATAAAAAGAATGTAAAATAATGACACAGATGAGGAGAAATTGATTTTGTCTTACTATAGCGATTTGTACACATTGTAACAATATATAAATCGTATCTAGAAACGTCTGGAAACAAAAAGGTACCGTAGAAGCCTTTTTATACTAAAATATCCACTCTGCTTGGAGTGAATAGATTTCTTCTGAATCTACGTGCTCCATCCTCGGCCACAACATTGCTTATCAGGTCATTGGTCATCAGGCGAGTTGGTGGCCAAAGGTAGATGAAAAAGCAAGATCAACACCCGTTAATATAATTCTAAAACAGACGAGGAGAATCTAACTCTAGCCTTCTTTTTACGGCAACGTAACCTCGTCTTGTTCCCGTGTCCTATTCTATAAAGGACATCCTAGGTTTGCGTATAACAGCCTAATGTCATACATAGTACGCATAGCCGTAGCCGTGCTAAGCCTACCTTATAACACCGTGATGAACAATTTCAAAACTTTATCCAGTTGATAAAGTTTTGAAGTTGTTAATCACGGTGTGATGTACTGATTACCTAAATCATGTCTCGTTCCCGAGTATCTGTCTATAAATGACACCGAGGCTATGCATGCCACTGCCTACGTCTGTTAGATACAGTACGCACGGCCGTCAATGTCTCTGTCGTTGTCGCGTTGCGTTAAAACGCCCTGATACACTCCTAAAACATCTATAAAATGTTATCAACTGATACCGATTAAATCTCGTTTCGTTCCCGTGTCTCCGCCTATAAATAACACCGCGGCTATGCGTGCGACTGCCTACGTCTGTCGAACACGGTACGCACGGCCGTCGATCTCGCTGTGCTGCGTTCAAACGCCCTAATAAATACCTAGCAAGTTGTAAGACACTCGAACGGTATGCGATACAAAAGGTCCTCGCCGATTATCTTGTATTACGTTTTAAATGCCCTAATTTGCTTGACCGCAGTCATAGTATACAGAATACGATAAATACGAAATAGCCTCAGGTTATAGTTTATTACGCTGCATTCTGATTTGTACAAAAGAACAATGAGATTGTACGAATATTATAATGTGCAAATGTTACCGATACACATTGCTTGATTAGGTAGGAAGTTTTGCAATATGTTTTAATACGTCTTAAAGCCATAGTTTAGTCCGCTTAGCCGATTCATAATAACATTAAAACATGTAAATTATTAACTGTTTTAGTTTGAGTTTCTGGAAACAGGTAAAGTACGCTTATTGGAATTAGTAATAAAACGTTTATGACAACGAAAATAACGCTTTGAAACTACAAGGATTTATACCCTAGACCCTAGTTTTCACACGAACCTATAACTCAAATGACGCTCACTGTATTTCAAATTTTAAGTAGTACATTTTGCTGGCTTGGCTGTAGTGGTGAACAATAAATTTCTCAAATAGTTAGCCCAGATACATATCAGTGCGTTAATAATACACTAGTAACGGATTGCTATCAATCATAATAATCGATCAACAGGCTAGTACCTACCAGCCTCCAGCTAATAGGTATAATCAATTTGTTTATCTGTGACTAATATTTTAGCGCCTGTCTTTAGATAGGTACTTGACTAGGACCCGAACTTTTATGACGACAACCTAGAAAATATAATTTCTATTAATATTATTATAAATGTGAAAGTTACGTTTTAATCACGCATAAATTACTGAACGCTTTAGGTATTATGTATAACCTATTTAGTCATAGAATAGGACAACATACTTATTAATTTGTATCTCTGAAAAATGCACAATAACTATCTTCGGGAGGATATAGAGCCTAAAATTCTAATAAAAGGTAAAATATAATGCTTTTTAACATGCTTTTTTTATAATGTAACTATACAAATTTTCAAACCCTTATGACAGATGATCATTATAATAAGCGACACGGATTGAAACAGAATATATTAAAAAATGTTTACTACTCTTCTTTAGGCATTTACTTTAGCACTAGACGACCGAAACCATGACTGGTCTGCCAGTTGTGAATTCACCAGAAGACCTTCTAGCAAAATACGAGTCGTGCCCAAGAAATCTAAGAATACTGGTTTTTCCATCAAGTTATATCAAGTCATCTGTATTCATATGTCAAGTGACAACCTAATATAAATAAAAACGATCTAATCAATACAATAATTGATATCAGACATTTGTATTTACTTTGCAAGTGTCCATTTTGACATACACTCGTGCAGTAATTAGTAATTACAGCTGTCATTGTGTCAAAATGAAGTGTCATTATCGTTTATAAATATGGCGGGTATGTGGAACTGGGCTTGCTGCCTTCAGGCTTAAAAAATTATGAGCCACGATTCCATTACTGTTATTAAACAAGCAATTTTTATCGATCATTTGCAAACTACTTGTGTAACTTTAAGGTTTTATGCTCCGGCGCAACTTTTGTCGAAATATGGTTAAGTACTTATATTCAATGTATATATAAAACAATTTTTGAATAATCAGCTCTTAAGTTAGCCTTTGGAAAGCGCTAGTGCTCATAGGCATTGTCAATTGCCACTGTACCATTAGGGGTGTTACCGGAAGTTTTGGAATAAGCAGTCCTTAGTACTACCAGAGAGGCTCTTTGCTTTAGTAAACGGGTTTTCCTGCCCTTCCTGCTTCATTTGCATAAATAACCTAACAGAAAGTGCAAAAGGATTAATTTTTCAGACCAATTCTTTTTCATCAGTAGACCCCTCAACCGCAATTACAAAGTTGAAAAATCATATGTTATATGAGCTAATTAGGTGAAATAAACTAATTTGAACACCGTAAACAGTAGAAAGTGGAGGTCGGTGTGTATACGTTATCATTAATATCTGTTTAATAAACCTATATTGAGCAAATAAATATATTAGAAGTTGAAAGACAAAAAGTTTAATCTTTTTTGGCAAAATAAAATAACAGCATACCAGTGCGAGCTCTCGCTTGATGTAGAGTTCATACTCGCTCCTAGTTTAGGGATTATTAAACTCCCTATGATAATATCAATACTTTTTTGATTGTCCATTGTGAGGCTCATCGTTTCCCTCCATTATTAGAATCCTAAATTATTGCATTAATGTGTATATACGTGTTATATGTATCAGTATTCAATTTATTTTGCTTTTTATCTTGGTTAGGGTAAAGTATATCTACTTGTTGCTTGGTCTTATGGTGGCAAACGCGGCTGCTGAGTGTGGTCTTGAGTTCGATTTCCACGTCAGACAAAAGTGAAATTTTAATGAGCAGCTTGGAGTTTGGAATTGTTCCCGGTTGAAGGCGATAAGCTCACTACCTATATGGGACTTAAGAAGGGTACCCGTGGAATGTGGGCATACTACATCAGTAAGTTAACATCTGCCTTCGGAGAATACAGGCTACGATACTTCAATTCATGTCGAAAGTATAACTTTTTTTTCGGTCTTAAGTGATTCCTGTGGTGGATAAAGGCCTCCTTTCATATTTGCCAACCTCCTTGGTCTTTTTTATCCCTAGACCTCATTTACCAAGTCTTTTACAGACATATATTATTTAAAATCATCATCCTGTTTCTCAAGAAGAGTTATCTCGTGGATATTGTTTAACAACACTAATTATTACAAATGATATCTTACTATTTCACAATACCAATAATAGCAATTGGAAAATACAGCTCAAGTTGTAAATACTTCAAATGCCAGTCCAACACTATTGACAGGTATTATCATTATTTATCTGTGCCACTGGTCTAATGGCGCGAAAAATATCTAAGCTGCGGATAAGCAGGAGATTAGGATTGTTTAGTGAGATTGTAGTGTTGAGTATTCTAGGATATTTATAACTAAGGACAATCCTGCCCATATTTGAATAACCTTTTTCTAATATTTGTCACGGAAGTTAGGAAAATAAAAGAACAACGATCGTCTCCTCAAAATATTTAATACTTATTTAAATTATTTTCAGCCAATTCTATAGTTTTAGATAAAAACTTCAGTGTAGTTTTTATTTTTATATTACCTACCTTTCTGCCTACAGTAGAAACTGACGTGTGCTATGTTTAAGAGGATGGATAGATGTTTGTTTGTTACTCTTTCACGCAATAACTACTGAACGGATTTGGTTGAAATTTGGCACACAGATAGTTTATAACCTGAATTAACACATACTTAGGACACGCGACTTGACGCGACTTCTAAATACATAATACTCTCGCACCGGTAACTTGCCACTTCTAACTATCAAATTGGATGACTTCCGCTACATCTGTCAGTAGTCGATCGGAGCCCCATCAATCCTCAAATTATAGCAAACTAGCTTCTGCCCGCGACTTTGTCTGCATGGATTTTAGAATTTGTTTTTTGTTTTTTAGGTTATAATCTATGTGTATGCCAAATTACATCCAAATCTGTTCAGTAGTTATTGCGTGAAAGATTAAAAAACATCCATCGATACACACAAACTTTCGCATTAACTTTCATCAAACCATTAACCAAAACTGGGCTGCGACAAAACAACATAACTTTAAGCCTTAGACTATACATAATAGATGTTCAATATTAACAAGTCGACAGCTATTAACGACGGAATAAATAGTCTTTGCGATTAGTAGGTAGCCACAGCATAATATGGCAATATCATAATTTAAACTTTTAAGACCCTCATTAATACCGATTTGGCCACCGCCGCCGGCGTACAATTAAACTTGATCTATTCAAGTACAATCAATTACAATAAAAAGACTTGTTTTTTTATTATTGTATTCTATAATATTTTTGCTATGAAACAATTTTTAATTCGCAAAAATTTTAGTTGTTGTTTCGTTTTTATTTGGTTAAAATATTAAGAAAATATTTGAAAAATATAATAATATTTAGTTAAAAGTTTTTATTTGGAATAAAACTACTTTTTTGTTTGGTTTTGACTAACTGAACTATTGAATTCTAAATGTTATCAACTATACGATTAAATAATAAAAAAGATAATATAGTGAGGATAATTGCATCAAAACATTTACAAAAGACGATTAAATTCCGCGAAAATTCCGGAAAATTCGCGTGGAAAATTTTGTGTTGCTTAACCGGCCTCTATTGTATTATTTCCCTGTTGGTAACAGTGAATATTATATTGCTAGCCCGGTTATTCCTGTTCATAATAACACAAGAATAACAGAGATAGGGCATTTACTTCTTGCCTTGCCACGGCAAGTGACAGACTTAAGTAAATGTGTTTTAATTATTGACATTGCCGTGGCACGGCCCATACTAGTCCAGAAACATTCTTAAGTAAATTTAAATGAGCTTAGTTAACAAAATAAAAATTTATAATAAAAACAACAAACTTCAAAAGTTATAAAGTTACAATATTAAATGGAAAAAGAATACGGTCGCGAACAGGATTCGAACCTGCGCCTCCCGGATAGATACTCCAGGCGCTCTGACCAACTGAGCCATCTCGACCTCTGCTCACCACCGCGAATTCTTCTTCCATATTTTAACACGTCTTCTTCACGTCTGTTCAAAGACATATATTGAATTATTAAGGTAATTGCATTCTTTACGACATTGTATTAACTGCAAAGTTAGTCGTGTCGGTTCGGTCACTTCTAAGTACTGAATTGATTGCAATGACGTCGCCATAAGACGTGTTAAAATATGGAAGAAAAATTCGCGGTGGTGAGCAGAGGTCGAGATGGCTTAGTTGGTCAGAGCGCCTGGAGTATCTATCCGGGAGGCGCAGGTTCGAATCCTGTTCGCGACCGTATTCTTTTTCCATTTAATATTGTAACTTTAGAGTTTGCTAAGCATGCGTTAATGCTTTTTCAAAGACATATCTTGAATTCAAAAGTTATATTATTATCAATTATATTTTTAATATATAATTAGATAGATATGATAAAAGCTATCGAGTTTTTGAATTGACATAATGATTTGATACTTCTGCGGGCTTAGTGGGCATGTATAAGAAATGATTTTGTAATTTTGTTTGAAATTGCAGTCAACTACTGCTTTTATTTTTGTTGTAACAAAAATAGAGACTGTTTCTCTATACTAGATTTGTTTGACGATTGATGTACCGAACATAACTTAATATCTACTGTAAAAATAAAATTAAACACTTTTTCGTGTAGGGCATCTTGCAGATCAACCTAGGAGGTTGTCAACTGCTTAACCGGGCTTTCCCGTGGTTGCCTGAAGAAAATTAAGGCCCCAGTCAGGGCATTTGACTATAAACTAACATTAAGCGACAACACCCCCTACAGGGTACGGTCGCTGGTGGGAGGATAGCAAGGGACAGGCTGGGTCAGATTCAAATTATTTTTATTAAGGAACGATTTTAAAGCTGCAGGTGCTGTTGCTGGCGCAAACAATGGTCGTGGAGGAAAAAAACGATGTTTAAAAAATATATTTAGTGAAGCCATTTTATAGTTTCCTACGTATGTGAAAAAGGAACTAACAATGTCGCCTGTGTTTTTCGGTCCGGTCGTGTCAGATTGCCTTCCCATGGATTATATGTGCTTGCGCATAAATTTTATCACAAAGTACACACACCGTTCACCAATGCTGTTATAAGTCCCATGCGGTGAACCTATTGCATATGGCAAGTACAACTCCAATGAGTACAATTCCGGGCTGCTACTGAGAATTTCTTAACAGAAAAACTCAACAACACTGCCCCACCTGGGAATACCCAGGTACCCAGGACTTCATGCTCAGCAGTCGTGCTTAGGACCACTAGACCAACAAGGCAGTTGAATCTAAAATGATGTAAGAATCTATTTCAATTTAAACACCGTCGTCAACTCGGGCGTATCACCGCTTGAAACAAAACACATGCGTTGACAAACTTATCACCTGACATCATGAACTATTGCAAACGTAGTGAAACATCAGTCATTAATACGATACGCCTCGGTGAACAACAAGCCTTCTGAATTCAATTATTCTTTCATTTCAGACTATTGCTTTGCAAAATATTTAATGTTTAAAATAATTTTTGTTATTATTAACCGAAGAAAAAGGAGGATGTTCTCAAGTCGACGCATGTACAGGCTGTGGTTTTGAACAGTGGCCATATTGTAGGAACATATACAGCAACAAGTTATATGTTGTATAAAAATAATTAAAACAATAATAGCCAAGAGGTCAACGTCCTATTCGTCTCGTAACAGCTAACGCTTCTCTGTGAAATTTTCGTATACGGCCTTTGTCGGCGCGCGGTGCCGTCCTTGTGCCTACTGCACGCGACGCGGCGATGGCTATGACACGACGTATACGCAAAAAACAGTAAAATTGCGAAATTAATTCGATTTTCTAAGGTATACTTTTTTTAATTGTTTTGTAATCAGTTACACCAATAGATCCACCTCCTTCAATTTGGCCACTGTCTAGAACCACAGCCTGTATATACTTAAATATTATGTAGGTATATACGCTTTATCCTTTTTGTTATTAGAGATTTACGCACCTAAAATACTGTAAAAATAAAAGACCAACCAGCGCTTTTTTTTTCAAGACGGCATTGTTTGTATTTACTGCCAAAAAAAAACAGCGCATCTGAGAGATGTTTTCAATGGCATGTAAAGTCATTTCAGAGGCGTTTGTCCAACGTAATCAAATACCGTTTCATAAGTGCCAGTAATTTTCTTATCAATCATCGTCATCAATACATATAATAAAAATGTAACAGATCGCTGTCTGCACATGGAAGATATATGGGAAAAAATATTATTGGGACCTTTGTCAACGCAAATAGCACCCAAAACAATGATTGTTAGAATTTTTGTCTTTTTGTCTGTGCGTTTGTGCACGCTAATCTCAGAAACTGCTTATCCTATTTAGATGTGGTTTTCACTAATATATTGTGGTAAGTTTCTTAACATTTACTGCTTGTTTCATGTCAATGGGTTCATAAATAAAAAAGTTATGCCAATTTAAAGAATCACGTCGAACATTTGTTATTTACGACATCCACGCGGACGGAGTTGCGGGCACAGCTAGTATGAAATAAAAAGATTTGTGTAAATACAACTATCTATAATATAATAAAATACTGGCAAATAATAAATTTAAATTTCTTAACTATTACAATCCAGAAACGTCTGCGCAGCCGTCAACTGTACCGAATGCATTTATTATAAAACGTGAATTACACATTGTTGAATTCTTAAGATATTACATAGCCCTCGGTAATATGGATTTTTAATTAATTAAATTTCGCTAGTTTGTTCAGTACCCACCATTCGTATTAACCTCGAGATCGTTATCTATTGCACAGGAAATGTTTCAAAAGATAATTAATGCATATGTACTAACAAGTGTAGATTCACTTGATAAGTGTTTGTTATCAGTCAAATCAATAGAATTGCCTAGTTTAACAAAAAGAGTAAATGCTCAGATATTTTATTTAATAATTAGAGTTACTTTTGCAACTAAATTTTGGAACATATAACTTAGGTATATTTCCAAATTCTCGTGTCAGGTACGCACGTCGGTCTCGCGTTAGTTTACTATTAAAACGTTATTTCTCAGAAACTACGTCATGAATCATCTACAGCTACAGTAGACCCAAAAAGGAAACGATATTATAAATATTTCATCTCAGCGATAGAATTACCCACTAAAAAGAAATTTAAGCTGTAGCTAGAGGCTGACCACAGGAGCAGCGGGAATCAGGTAACGGCGTTATTTAGTTCCGACTTCTGTACGTTAATTAGAGTACTAATTTTTGTATATAGGAACATACGATCACACAATTATATTTAGCGTCATAAGGGCACAAATTTTATAACATAGCATCACGCCTGTATTCCCCGAAGGGGGAGGCAGAGGTGTACCAAATTGTACACCCACATCTCACCAATGCTGTTATTAAGTCCCATGTAATAGGTGGTGCGCCTATTTCCATCAACCGGGCACATTTCCAAACTCCGGGCTGCTACTGAGAATTTCCTAACAGAAAAACTCAATAACACTTTGCCCGACCCGGGAATCGAACCCGAGACCTCCTGCTCAGCAGTCGCGCTACGGACCACTAAACCAACGAGGCAGTTTTGTACTGTCAAATAATTCCGATCGTGGATGCTACCATCTGCTGCGCCGTTAGCGTTACCTTCCCCATAGCGCATACACTCCTACACAATAAATACAGCACAAAAAAGTAAGTTTAGTGAATAAATAACTTTATTTACGACACGTTTAACAACATGGCATAATTATGTTCAACGCCGCTAATGAACATCCAACGGGAGTAATTGATGCGTTTCTAACCTTGAAAAATAATCTATTCTATACGTATAATAAATCTGTAGAGATGGTTTCTTCGGCACGAATGGGCCGGCTCGACCGGATTGATACCACGGCCTCACAGAAAACCGGCGTGAAACAACGCTTGCGTTGTGTTTCGCCGAGTGAGTGAGGGTACCGGAGGCCCAAACCCTTTAAAAGGCCGGCAACGCACTCGCGACTCCTCTGGGGTTGCGGGTGTCCATGGGCGGCGGTAATCGCTTACCATCAGGCGAGCCGTCTGCTCGGTTGCACAATATTCAATAAAAAAAAAAGTAAAAAAAATACTAAAGAGATTTCCAAAAAGAAATGTAATATGAATTTGTTGTCTCACACGACATGATGTTAATTTACGACATCCACGCGGACGGATTCGTTGGCACAGCTAGTAAGTACTAAATAAGTAATGAAATACCAATATGTCATTATCATCCCCCTGCCCTTATCCCAATTTATTTGGGGTCGGCGCAGCATGTATTCTTCTTCCACACATTCTACTTATACTGGAATGCTGCTAAAGTTTTGGCAATGTTTTATGACCGGCCGCCTGCCTGACGTCAACCCTCATTGGGAATGCTGTTGTTGGTGGCAACCGCCATCAATACGGTCTCCTTCTATCTAGCTATGTCATACCAAATTTAATCCATGCGCCAGGTTCTGATGTTATCCTACTATCACACTCCACTAACCGGGCCAATGAGATACCATTAGATAAAAACAATTATTTACCTTTCAAAAAAATCACCCAGCCCGTCATACCAGAGCTCAGTAGTGCATGAAACACTCGTCATGACCGTCGAGGTCGGATCGATTCCCGGATGCGCATAGTACAACAGTGCGAATATCCAATAGATCGACAGTAGGGCTGCTACCATAGATATACCAAATAAAAGACAATTTAAAGCGTTCATAGCCTAGTTGTAAAATGTGGTCTGCTTGAAAGAAAGAAAGAGAAAGGTTAATCAATGCTTGTCTCGGTCAGTCCATAGATGAGTAGCCGTCGGTATCGGCTGTTATTAATTTGATTAGATATTCAAAGCCGAGGCTGTAGCAAAGTCAGAGGCCTTGGGTGACTTGAACAATTTTGATTTTAAGTTGGCTCCTAATTTCTAACCACACAAGAGCCAACAACAAAATCTCAAAAATGTTATAACATTGAATTTTTATTATTACGTGCTCTACAACAGAGTATTCCAGTTGAACCTGGTATTTTTAAATAATCCTGTGCCAATATTATGAACCTACTAAAATAAATAGACATCTGAATTATAGAAGAAAGAACAATAAATTTAGCGTAGGTTACTAACAATAAAATTTATGTTTTTACATATTTTTTCACTAGTGACAGCCCTACATTAAGGCGTGTACCTACGGTACAATACAGATACATTGTTATATTATCAGAGTAACGCGGAACACATTCGTTAATGACTGTGATCTCTACATACCTACTATAGTACATATTCACACACACTTACAGCTCACACATATACTTTTATAGGCAATTTTAGTGCCAGGAGTATATTTGCTGTCGTTACTTCACACTTTATTATTTGAGATACGACAGAAAGTATTAATTACTTAAATAAAATTGCTTTATTTTATTATTTCAGTTAAGTGTTTTTACATATTTTTCTCGTTTTTTTATGTGTAGGTACTATTTATTATGTAACGACATTTTTCCTTTTGTAGGTTTGTCTTACAATATGCTGAAACAACACATAGGGGATATTATACATCATCGTAATTTAAACTCAATTCTAGAATCACTACAATTTTGTAAAACAAAGCAAGTTTTATAATATTTCGTGTGCAGTCATATAAACAATATATGCCTTCAGAAGCATAAAAATGTAACAACACATTGAAAATTTTAAATTTTAATGTGACTTTATTATTAAAGGTTTTTATCTACCTTATAGAAAAAAGGTTGCACTAAAATAATATCAAAACCACTAGCTGATTTTATTGAAAAACTAATGTGGAAGCCATTACATACCAAAAAAAATTAAAATAAAAGTAAAACCTTAATGGCATCCTTGATTATTTTGAATAAAATAACCAGTAAGTACAATTTTCATCTCATGAAGAAAGGTTTCGACCAAGAAGTCTGCATTAATATTACGTATTCCGTTTTTTTATAAAATAGCAGACTCATTAACCTGTAAGTACCTACCTACCGTTTCACTCAAGAATTTAATTTAAATTTAACAAATACAATTAATAAATAAATACCATATTTATATAAATTCAGTTTAACAATTAGTTAATTGAATCTATAAATCTAATGAGCCTAATAAAGAAACAGATCCGTGAAGGATCTGGGCGCAGCAACTATGTAGAAACCTGCAATAATCAAGTTCATTATCTAATAGAGTAATAGCCTACTTCTAATTCGAATCAGTCTTAATGGCCATTAAAGCATATTTTTCACACTTTTAATAATACACGTATGTACTACTTACGTTGTTATTTTTTATGACATGCGAGGTTGATACTGGCAATTATTGATACTAATAGTTGTAGTAGTACGCCATACGGGCGTGGTCAACACTAAATCCAAGGTGATGACAACTAGTGCCGCCATGTCGTCAAATATAATACAGCTGAAGAGTTTGTTTGTTTGTTTGAACGCAATAATCTCTGAAATTAAAGTACGGATTTTAAAAAAAATGCAATAGATAGCCCAATTCTTGAGGAAGCTATAAACATCACGCTACGACCTTTAAGAGCCGAGCAAAAAGGAAAAAGATACTGAATCCGCGGAGCACAGCTACTTAGTATTTTATCATTGAAATTTAGTTCAGCTTGAGCCTCATCCACAGGCCTCATCCATAGGCCTTACTATTAGACTGGTTGTCGCAAGGATCATTTGACAAGCATCGCTTGACTGCATCTACCATGATCCGAAGCCGGACTGCTAAGCATAAGCTCCTGAGGTCGATTCCCAGGTCAAACAGGGTTATTGTTTTAACGAAATCCTCAGTATCAGCCCGGAGTTTGGAATTGTACGATTGATGGCAATTCTCAGTACAATATGGGAAATGTTTTGTTTGGTGTATGGTTCACCAATGCCTACTCCTTAAAAGCTGACTACCTTTCTTACCACGAGATATAGTGTTACCCAGTATCTGGGTTATGGTTGTGGAGCTCAGATAGGCAACCGCTTCATGTAAAATTCTCGTATTAAGCACACTCGATTAGACTGGAAGCCCACCCCAATGTAAGTAGTTGCGAAAAGACTAGACAGATTTCGAATTAACCCCCCACGTCCATATGGCGATAGTCCACAAGCCACAAAGGGTTTGGCCCACAACTCAATTGACGCTGCTATCACAAACAAAACTACGGATGCTCAACAACCCTGATGCTTTCTCTAAGATAATGTGTTTACAATTTAATTACGTAGGTACCTACAATTGAAGGCCGGTCCAATATTAATTACGAATAATTAGTTAAAGTTAATTGCAAATGAACTTGCTGCGTATGCGTATGTTAATCACTTTGACCACGTGCTTACGATATATGTGTATCTATTTAAATATTAGGAAGGAACAGTCACAGAAAAGTGAGATCATATTCAAATGTCAATAACAGAATTTGTGAAATGCAGGTGTACTCCGAAGGGGTAGGCAGAGGTGTACACAGTTGCGTGTACACCTCACACGCAACTGTGTACACCTCTGCCTACCCCTTCGGGGAATACATGGGTGATGCTATGTATGTATGATGACGCGGATACAGAAGATTTCTGCTACAAAAATAGTTCATTTAAAAAAACAGAGTTGGTGACCAAATAATTGTTCAGTCACTAGCTATGAAAGTTAAATACTTATATAACATTCAATTTAGAGATAAAGCTGAACGTATCAGAACGTATTTTCAGCTGAACGTATCAGCTGAAAATAGAAGTAACTATTAAATCTGAACATAAATAACAGCTAATGAACGCACTTCATTTTCTTCAGTTACCGAATCACACATATTATGTGCTCTGGGCACGCATCGGTAACAGCCACCAAAAGTAAAAGTAATTTTTAAATGTCACGCAACTTTATTCGCTTCTTTTCTATTTTTCAGTAGATACAAAAAATCTGGAATAGTTTAATTGCCTGTCCTAAATTTTTTATCCTGATATCTTAAAACTTAAAAGCTCTATCATACAGATGCGATACGAACATCAAGACACGTTACGTACGAGCGATGTCCAATATTGCTCACTCGACATTGCTATGCTATATCGCTATGCGACCTCAAATTATTTATAATATCTTGCAAAATTGTGTAGTATGTCGCGTCGCATATCGTCGATAGGGTGTTAAAACTTTTAACAGAACCCAGTGAGTGGTGGGTACTCAAATAATATTTGTCATAGTCCCGACCTTACACTTTCTTACATATATTTGCCCTTTTTTTTTCATTGTCGTGTTATAACTTGTGTCCGTTTCTCTTATCTAGAGTGAATTTGTCGGTAGTAGCCGGTCTGGTGAAGAGAATTTAGCAGCAGCTAAGTTTTATTGAAATAACAGTTACTGGTTTTAATTCTTGAACTAGAAGGAATTTTGGATGCAAATGGATTTGAGGAAACAGAGAAAACATTGCTATATTAAAAAAAAAATGCAAAACACAATTCACGTAAGTATACATACACATACGAATTCTCAATATAAAAAAAAACTTTTATTAAAATAGATACAAATAAAAACTGTATAGTAATATGTTATACATACAAATTGCTTCAAGTAACTCGTACGTATAATAGAGCCATTAAAAAAATAAATTAACGCGAAGTGTATCACTATTAAAACTCATTTATGTAGTTACGTGTATCTTGTAGTACCGGCTTCCGCATATTTCTGCTCATATTCCAATGAATACGCCTCTATTTCAACCACAATTAAAGGTTAATCTAAATAGAAACATTTCTAGAATTGTGACAAAATAATGCTAACTCGATTAGTCAATAACTAACACTTGAATATTCAAAGGCTGTCTAACCTGAAAGATTGGTTTATGGAGCTGTGATATGAGAATTAAATCAAATGCTTTCCTTAATATAAATCCTAAGTTAGTTTACCGGATTAAGTAAATTCATTTCGTTGATCTAAAGCAGCCAGCATGATACACAGAGGCTGTTAGTTAGTATATTGAATTACACATCACTTTTTTATAAGTAAAAAAATTAAAGAAGTGTTCAGTATCTGAAAGAGAACATTTCTTTTTACCTAAAATATAAAAGTTCAAATTTTCGATCACAATGTTTTCTTACGATGGCTAATAGCACGCACAGAAGTGAAAACAAATAAAAAATAAAAAGTAAAATTCACTATATAACACATGAATTGATGTAGTTATAATAGAATGACAATATAGTAAAAAAGATGCAATTATTTTGTATTATGTCCATTTTAGTGGAAATTTGTAAAAATATAAATCTAAGCAAGTTGATAGATTCTATAAATCTTTCATTTTTGTGGAAACATATTAGGTAGGTATATGGACTGAATACATAGACAACGATGACATTATTCATTACATCATAGAACGTATTTTTTCGCTGTGTCGATGTGATGACGTCACCATACGACGTACTTTTTTCGTGCTGTGCGTGCGTTGATCCGTTTGAAAGATTTATCTGTATTTGTTAAGGTAATCGCTTCAGTACGACATTGAATTAACTTCAAAGTTAGTTTCGGATCAGTCAATCTCTATAGAGACTGAATAGATAGCGATGACGTCAACATATGACGTATTACAATGTGGAAGTAAAATTCGAAGTAGTGAGCAGGGGTCGGGATGGCTTAGTTGACAGAGCGCTTGGAGTATTTATCTGGGAGGCGCTGGTTAAGCCAGTTAGGCCATAAAAAATAACAACTCCAGGTGTATAGATAGATTTTTTAATATTGTAATTCACGCGCTACACATTTTAAGTATAGAAAATTTTTGTGTCATTAAGAATTGTTTTATAGGTTGTCCACGACATCTGCGACAACTGTCGATGCGTGTCGACGACAGCTCGACAGCAGCCGTAAACGCGCGTCTACGACGCTCGGCGGGAACCGTCGATGTTCAACTGCAGCCGTTGATTACAAATGAGCGTCATCGACGACACGCGGCAGCAGCCGTCAATTAAACGTGCGTCGACGACGCTTGGCGGTAGACGTCGACGATCGACTGCAGTTGATGACTGCCGCCGAGCGTTCGTCAACAACATGCTGTTCGTATGTGTAAGTAAAAGGCCCTGTAAAGGTTTTCGGTTAGATATAAAAAAAATATGTGGATATGAAAAAAAACAAGTTGTGCAGAAGTATGTAAAAGTGGAGGCCACTGATGAATGAACTGTTCTTTAATTTAAAAATCGCGTCAATATTACAAATTGCAGCATGCAGAGAAAGTGCAATTCAAAATCACGCGAGCGACCACGAAAATGTTCGAATGCCTCTAATTTAGGCTTCTTCACGCCTCGCCTGTAGTAAGCATTTAAATAAAAGTGCGTATTTTGTCTTAGGTACCTTCCGCTCAAAAGATAAAGTTTGAAAACACACTCATGGACTCAAACCACACCGTGTTTCTCCAATTACCTCCCCCAGATCTTGAGATCGTCCCAATTTGCTGATAGGGTCGGCACAAATCTTTTAAATAAAATAAAAGTCAAAACCTTTTTTGAATAGTGCTGGATTTTTGTAAATTAAGGGTTTTTTTTAATGATTTTTCGACCGACTAAAACAGGGGGCGGTTTTCAAGTTGACGCGTATATTTTTCTTCAATATTTTCCATTTGTTATCCTTTCAT
Source organism: Xylocampa areola (assembly GCA_935421205.1). Taxonomy (NCBI): domain Eukaryota; kingdom Metazoa; phylum Arthropoda; class Insecta; order Lepidoptera; family Noctuidae; genus Xylocampa; species Xylocampa areola. The sequence goes on along the minus strand of OW285219.1, from coordinate 7,336,819 downwards.
TGTGATCATCGTAGCTCCTCGTAGCTCCTTACAAGTAAAGTCAACGTTTGAGAGAGCAAGGCATTGGTGATTATCTATCTCTTATAGTTAGATAGTTTACTAATAAGTTATTAACTTAGCACGAGTCGCGTGCGCCGCGCTCCACCGCGCATACTCGGAATTGCTTTAAATCATTATCAAATTTATTTCTAATTAATCAATAGTTTCCTCTTTAATATAGCCTTACGGAGTTCCGATTACGATAAGGATGTTATCTGTTTACGTTTTGTATTAATTATACTGCATATTTTTAAGATCGCGTTATGAATTCCTCTCTCTTTGGTTTTTGCAGCAGCGAACCAAATAAAACATCTAAGTCATAAGAAAAAAGATACTTAATTATCAATTAATTAACCCCTTCGCATCCCTGCAGCGCAGTTACGCGGCAACTGAGAGTCCCATTCCAAATCAGTACGAACTCAAAATTAGTTAAACATATCAGATAAAAATTGTTACGTTGCACCAACTTGCTGTAATATTGCAACATTATAAATGGACATTAGTATAAATAAGTGTAAGTGTTCAATTCTTCGATCGGAGCCGCGCCCACTGCGCCTGCGCTGCGTGCGTACTCTCGTGGGCGAAAGTGTTCTACAATGCGCAAATATTCCTAGCGCGGCCAAATTGACAGCTTTTGAATTATGTCGTTGTCTCTGTGTACCGGGTGGTAGCTTAATTGTCAGTCTAAATATTAAATATGTACATATTCACACCTGCCTTATTAGGATATTGACTAACTCAATATACCTGAACACTAAGCCTGTAATCTGCTTAATTAATATTTGTTACGTATTGTTTGTTAATTAAGCAGAATCGTTAATTAAAATCGTTGTGATTTATCGACTGTTAAACACTTACGTGATGAAGAAAATTAGAATGTAGGTAAATCTATTTTTCGATTGCTGATATGTACCTACTTAGGTCATCAGCTACGTCTCGTAATACCTAGTTGGTTTTATGAGTGTACTTTCTTCTGTAACACCAAACTAAATAAAGCGACTAGAGTCGGTCGTATCAAGTTGCCAAAATGAACGCAAGAAGTAATAGAGAGTTGTCGTTTCATTTCATTTGTCCAACGAAAAAAGCTGAACTCTTCAATTATTGTAGAAGAAGAAAACTTTTTGATAAGTTCAGTAATCCTTAACATGCCTAAAATTAAACGATACTCATTATGAAGATGATGTTTCCTAATACTCCTTAACATTTTCGTGGTCGATGCTACATCGGTCGCTATCAAACACAAAGCGTTGTTGTAAGTCTGTTGGTGGCCAGCAACCCAGCGAGATAAGGGTTATGTAACGCACGCAAGGTAGCTCCACTTTCATTCCGACTGATACAATTTCACTATTATATATACGAGTACAACTAAATATTTATATATTACGTTGTACTCTTAATTAGCTAGTTATATGTGTTGAGGCCCTTATAAAGGTAGGCTCTTTATTTTTGTTTTACCTATAACGATAGGATTGAAATTTGTAGAGTTTTCAAACAGGTTTTGTGGGGTTGTTGCGTTAACAAAGTACGCCGTTCTAACACATATTCATAGAGTTTTTCTAGGCAGTGCAGTGTCGTGATTTACGAAGCAGACACTACCAAAGTAATTTACCTTTTTTTTATCTAGGTGCCGATTAGCATCTCGTGATTGAAATCGTAAACGTTATACCTACATTGGATGTTTATTAAAAAATATTGTATCTTCGTTTTCTAAGTTGCGCTTGAGCGATTGAATGATAAAATAAGATAGAGAAACGGCAAAAGATTTTAAATGTCTGTGGTAAGTGGCTTAAACCATAGATGTAGAATATTTTCTAAGCTTACGATTTAAACAGTTGGGATAAAAACTCACACATTATGGACGAATCTCTTCAAATGAGCCGTATACTTGGATCACAAAGCCGTACTTTACAGAGAAGAAAACGTAAATCCATTAATATCTACCTCCGTTGCAATATTAGACAGTTACGGTATTGTAAACTTTGTAATCAATACCAAACCAAGAGACGATGACAGAACCTTTTGAAATAATTTAACATACGGATGTTACCTTACCTGTTAAATCACACAGTACCTCGAAAAGGTTTAGGCTACGGGGACTTCCAGCTGTGCCCCCCCAGCAGGTAATTCTCTGCCAAAAGTGTCCGGTCCGGTGACAGGGACACGTGGCGCAAGCCGGCCACAATAGCATATCACGCTTGTATACCCCGAAGGGGTAAGCAGAGGTGTACCTACATAGTTGTACATTCACATTTCACCAATGCAATTAAGTCCCGTGTGATATAGTAAAGTAGTGAATAAGCTCACTCTGCCATCTACCAGGCAAAATTTCTATCTCTGGGCTATTGACTACACCGAGAATTTCATAACAGAAAATCGAATAACATGGCCCGACCCGGAAATCGAACCAAAGCCCCACGCTCATCTTTGGTCTGACGATGTCCAAAGATAGCCTGCACAAATAATACTCCAGTGCGGTAGTACCTCAAATTCTTCATAATACCTATTATAAATTCCGACAGATCGAGACTCGAGACAGACAAAGACACACTTGTCGCGTGTTACCCCACAATAAATTACAAAATAGCCCCGCGCTGGCAACCCAGTTCGGTCAAGACTATCCGACAGATATTGGAGCAAGAACGCGTGTTTGGGCGTGGAAACCACTACCATGAACACTCAATACGGTAGCTTTTGTTAATAGACGTACATTGCGCAGTTAGTTATAGTTACTTAAAGGCAGGTATCTTCCCAAATAATTCAAGTATGTATTATTACACCCACTTGGATAATGTTATTTATATCTAAGTACGTGGTACCTCGTAACTGCCTCGCTGGTCTATTGGTCCCAAACGAAACTGCCGAGCACGAGCTCCTCGGTTCGATTTTAAAGGCTGGCAAATTGATATTGGGTTTTATCAGTTGGGAAATTCTCTAAAACATGCCAAACTTTAGAATTGTGCCAACTAGACGGCAATAGGCTCACCACCTATCTATTACTTTCAAATTCAAATACAAATAGCCTTTATTTCTGATACTATACATTTGTATTTAACATACATTTGGTTTCCATGCATTACTATCAATAAATTAAAATAGTTATCCTTACATTACTTATTTGATTACATTTTTAAAACGAATATATTTTGTTTAATCCTATTTATTAGTTATCAACATCGGTAACATTGGTAACAGCTTGCCCTTTGGCATAGGCTTCCCCTAGAGGTTGCCATAATTTCCTGTACATAGCTTTTCTTCGGCATGTCGAACCAGCAGTTTTATTGAATTCATCTACCCATCTGCTTCTTTGACGCCCTTTTCTTCTTTTCCCGTCACTTAATACTTACATGGGACATTGGTGAAATGGAGATGTTCAATTGTATACACACCTGCTTATCCCCTCGACGAATACAAGCAGCTATGTTCTTCATGTTTTCGGCATTATTGCAGTATGACGGCATGACTTTTAGTGATAGTTTTCTACTAGTTAGATAATTTTCTAGCGCGTTTTACTATTTCAAGAAGAGGGTAAAACACTTTTTTAGAAATATATTAAATCGGGTCTAAATGGCTCTTCTACGGTACCTTTTTGTTTCCCGAAGTTTCGACCTAATTGCACCAGCCGTAGTCAAGATTGATTAAACCCCTAAAACACATGAACCCTGAAAACAGACAGACACACTTTCATACATTTATAATATTCTGTACGAATTTTAAAGATCCGTTTACACATGTCTATAAAAAGATTAGAGATGCGAATTGAAAATGTGGAATCTAGATCTTCTTCTTTTCGTATGGTTGATGAACAACGTTGTGTCAGAGTTTAAACCACCCGTAGGTCTCTGACATGGCTTTACACACCATCTAGAACATCTCTCAAGTTTTTCTGCACGTTATTGTATTTTTTGTGCTCAAGAGATTTGATGGATAGTTTTTAAGATTTTAAAAACTTCTGTCGCTGACTGTACCTTCCCAACTCAGTAATTATTTATTATTAACGAGTGAAATCAATAAAATTGGTCTGTCGACCTCCTATCAGCTCTAAACAGACAACTGATTTAGACACCGTCATCTCCATTAAATGGTACCAATGCTCCTTCTGTGCTATGCCTTTGCCATGACCCGCGGAAAGCATTGGTAATAGATTCCCCGATCACTGTCCCGTTCACTTCAGGGCTTCCACTCTTGGCGCTCTATATATAAATAAATAACTGCTAACCTGACATGAAACAGCAGTGTATGCCGTCACTCTCGTTATCTCCGCACACCTGAGCAACATTACCAATTATAGGCTAGGTACTTATGTTAAAGCAATTTGTCCCAATATATTATTATGCTTGGCAGCTGTAAGAGCTTCGTCTCACTACTGTTTAATAGACGCTCTATTCACTCTGAATACATTTATTTCTGGGTTTTTACGTCTATTGCAAAATCTGTTTTTTCTCTCTCTGATAGCACTATATAACAAGGTAAGTATTTACGAATAACAGATATTGTTATGCCCATATAACTACGGACTTTAAAGTACTATATCACGAACATGGACACGGATTAGATGAATGATAGGTAGTGGAGAAGGGTAGAACGGGTGGAAAAAAATAATATTAAGGTTCTCCTGTAAGGTTCTGTTTCTCATTGTTTATTCAATTAGGTACATCCTAAACTTATATACTCCTTCCGACCGTATTTCGGTCACGACGGCCTATCTCCACGGAGATTAGCCAAGTACGCAGAAGATATTATAGTGCACAAGTGTATGCGCAAACACAGGTGCACTCCCTCTTCCTTCACACTCATATTCCGATGGGGCGGAAATCCGACACGACCAGAGAGAGATCAGACGCAGGACCGACGGCTTTACGTGCTCTCCGAAGCACGAGGGTGTCACACGACCAACTTCCTGACTCCGGGCTACTACTGAGAATTTCCTAACAGAAAAATTCAACAACACTGCCCGACCTGGGAATCGAACCCAGGACCTCACGCTTAGCAGCCACGATTGCGATCACTAGACCAACGAGGCAGTCAACTTCCTAAACTTTTGTATGTCTACTATCTAATGTAGGCAATAAACATAATGCGATACAAAATTTTAAGCGAATTATTAAGTACCTTTTCTTTTTGAGAAATAATGGATGCATAGGGGTCTCTCGGTTTATGTATTCCATTGTAGACCTCGTACGACACCAAGCGGCTAGACAGTGACTAAGAAAGCGAAAGTGATTTAAAAAATGAGACTACCTGCTTTTGTTTTCTTTTTATGTCAAAATAATAACATTTTGATTGCAAAATTCGCCTTCTTCCTAGTATTTCTTTCTTCGCGTAGGTTCTGTCTAACTCATTATTTTTATTTTACATATCTTACTTAATATTATAAATGTGAAATTTAGTGAGGATGGATGGGTGATTTGGTTCTCTTTCACGCAATAACTACTGAACGGATTTGGATGAAATTTGGCACACAGTCTATAACCTGGATTGGCACATGGGTTACTTTTATCCCGGCTGGACCCACTTCTGAAGTCCACACAAAGGAAGTAGCGGGCAGAAGCTAGTATTGTATAGTTACAGGTAGGTATTATATGATATTTCTTTGCCCAGGAAATTTTAATCACCCAATGGAGGATATAGATATCCCTAACCTTCCTCGTAGTTCAATCGATCCACGATTTAGTAAGCCACACGAACCCCTCAAAAGCTGCCTCATTTAGCTGCACTACTTATTTAGTTTTTCTGTTACAAAATTCACAGTAGCAGCCGTCTAGTATTGGAGATGGCAGTAGGCTCGTGGGACTTACTAATGCCATCGATGAAGTGTAACACCTCTCCCTAGTCCGTCAGAAATTACAAAAGTGATTATTGATGTGTTTTTGACGCGTCAACGTTTATTTACACACCAAATATTTTCGCTTATTTTATTGGTCTAACCAAGTCTAACTTAACGAACCTTATTCATTAGTGACTTAAATATAAGACTTTTAATTATTATGTCGTTAATCTTTTATGCATTACGTACCTACATGTATATGTGAAATATCCAAGTTAATCAATATCCTGATCGTACTTATATATAAAGAAAAATGTTATCATAAATATTCTATGTCAGATAGTATACATTCTTAAACATACAGGTATTGCATGATAACTTTATTATACATTGGTATTGACATTTAATTAACTGACAGCCTCGTTGGTCTAGTGGTCCTAAGCGCAACTGCTGAGCATGAGGCATTTGTTTCAATTCCCAGGTCGGGCATAATGTTATTACGTTTTTCTGTTAGGAAATTTTAAGTAGCAGCCCGGAGTTTGCCCGGTAGATTACCGATAGGCTCACCACCTATTACATGGGACTTAATAACAGCATTGGTGAAATGTAGGTGTACAACTGTGTAAGCCTCTGCCTACCCCTTCGGGGAATACAAGCGTGATGAGGAGTTATATATATATATAATGCTCGTGCCTTCTCTGTATGAGAAGAAACGCTTGCCCTGCAGTGGGACAGTTATGAGCTAATTATGATGATAGCAACTGATAGCGTCTGATAAGAATCATTTCGAAATTTTGTATTTGTATCATAAAATTTCACTTTTCAGGCCATGAAATGTATCATTTTCTAAAATATGATATCCCAAAAACTAAATTAATAAAACAACATGTTGTCTAGGCCTAAGTGGTCACTAATATTTATTTGAAACAAAAAGTTTAGGTTGTAGTAAATAATTAATGGTTAGCACCACAGAAATTTATGTGAACGTCGGTGTCGTATTTGTAGCACATGGGAAGTGGTGTTGCGATGAATGCAGCTGCGAATGCGATCCGGAGATCCCAGTTAAGTTTAGTAGAGGGTTTTAAGTCGCTAGGAGTCCGGCACAACGTCCATGATGGATTTGCCACACACAAACTAGGGCACGGCGTGGTGGAACCTATTGATGCATGACATTTACGTACCTATGTAGTATCCCTGATTGAACCCTGCATGAGCCACTACAATCTATATTATAAGTCACAAACAATATATTAGTAGGACCATCCTGTAACAGGGCAGTCATTGCAGTCAAGAAAGTCAATTAAGAATAATATGACCTATAATATTGAACCTAACTTAGAATTAAAAATAATAGTTCAGACAATTCTAATGTAGCAACCTAAACTAAATTTAGAGCATTGTGTTGGAGCATTCTTGTACTAAATCTTGTTAAATGGGCAAGGCGTGATGAATCCAACAGATGTCAAATTCGAATTTAGGCACGTCAAATTAAAATCTCCGACCATTTTTATAAGTAGCTACTAAAATTAGAGACGTCGAACGAAAATTGTATGGAAATTTTAGGTTGACATGATTACATTTGGGTTTGATTTCATCCCGTCCCGTTCTTATAGTAACGGTTAGTATCTAAAAGATAGCAATGCGCTAAATTTAGTTTAGTATGGACAACTACATTAGAATTGACAGCAATTAAACTTCTTTCACACTTAAATTTTTATTAAATTCTTTAATAATTGGGTCATATATTTGTCAGAAACAAAGTTACTTACTTATGTGTAACCTTATGATTAGAAAATTCTGTGTGGTCGTGTTTCGCAGATTATAAATAGGTTGCACACCAATTGACTATTGCTAAGGTGTGGTGCAAAAGGTCAAAATGTAGGTCAATCTTATTTAAAGGTCGTATGCCCGAGATTATGGCTTATTGAATAGATACCTGTTGGGCTCTGTTTATACAAAATCATAGTAGGCATTTACGGAGATGGTCCGGTTAGTGCAGTGTGATAGTAGGATAACATCAGAACCGGGCGCATGGATAACATTTGGTGTGGCATAGCTAGATAAAAGGAGGCCGTATCGGTGGCAGTTACCACCAAGAACAGCATTCTCAATGAGGGTTGACGTCAGGCAGGCGGCCGGTCATAAAACATAGCCAAAACTTTAGCAGCATGCCAGTACAATTAGAGTGTAGTACATGCAAGGATACATGCTGCGCCGACCTCAAAAATAGTGGGATAAGGGCAGGGGGATGATGATGTAGGTAATTTACGGAGATGGTACAAAGTGGACAAATCAAAAACTATTAAGAGTTAGGTGTATGGATTATTATCTTAAATTTAAGAGAAAAGAAAACTACAGCCCAAGCTTTTTGAAAAATCACTTATTGGGCATATAATCTAACCGATATAATATTATAACAATTGATAGGATCGCTCCTATTGATATTATAGGTGAGAATATTATTTTATTAATTTTGCACCGATCGTTCTCCAACAGTTTAGAATAGATACCTACATACGTAATTGTTAATTGTTTGTGTAACCAATTCGTGCAGTTGTCTGAACCTGCATGGTATGGATAATTAAATTTCGAATCTGGATATGGATAAGGATATATTATGTGAACAAAATACTATAATTAAACCGGTTTCAGATACAATTAAGGATATTAAATTATTTCGGATTATCTGATATAGTTTCAGTAACGGATATAAGATTTTTAGGGAATCGTAGGTCATAGGAAAATACAAATAGGTAATGGTTTGAAATTATTTCTAGGTTCATTTGGTACTCACTACAATCACAGACTAAAATCGGCTCGGCCGGGCGAAAACCTATTATAACGATAGGGGCGGATCATTTAGACTGCACCTATCCGAAATTATTCTAAACTCTTATATCAGGTTCGGTTACGGTTTCGGATAGATTTTTATTTCTGATATCCGATATTTTCGGTTACAGTTACATCCGTGGTTTGTACGCGGTAAACTCAAAAACTACCGAACAGATTTTGTATCATTGAGATGTTGTGTAAATTCGCTTAAATATGACGATGATAGCTGGAGAAGTCGGAAAAAATCATGCAAAACAGGAACTTTAATGGCGTGCGCCGCGTAAACCAATAGAGTTATATGAAAACAATGTTCCTACCTATTACGGAATTATTCCTATTAAAAATATATATCAGCTGTAGCAACGCTATATGTCTATCTTCTAAGATTAAATCACATTAACGAAAAAATATGCTATAAAATACTTTTAAACATACCTTTAAAATGAGCGATTTTTTGGGGTTATTATTACGTGTCCTAATTAAATAAAATTAGACCATCCTTGTATAAGTACCTCTCTCTTCTTTGCTTTTTGAAATATTTGCATTTTTGGAAATAAAATACATTAAAAATACTCCAAGTAGGATGAACATCAGTTACATTATAATTTAAGCCACATGCTCGACGCAACAGCCTGATACGACACTACGTCTGAAAAAAAAAGCATTTATGCTCTGCTACCCGTGCGAAGCTGGAGCGGATTACTAGTAGATAATAAATAAATTATGGTTTATTTCAGTAGTTGCAAGCTAATCAGCATTTTAAATAAGTGTTACATCTACCCACATGCCTCGCCAGGAGGTACTTACCCAACTAATTACAATTTATCGTAAACAATCCAAGTGTTTTAATAATTATTTGGACATTTGGTACGTTTTAAGTAAATGGATTTATTGGATACAAATACCAGAATATGTTAACCATATTTATAACACATTAATTCCGCGGCAAATGGCTCTGACAGTATGCTAATTTATAATTTGCGATAAAATATTGATTTCTAGGTAATTTTCAATTAAATTTCAAATACAGAATAATTAACCTGGACTGTTCCTTTGTAGGTAATTGGTCGTATACTATAAAATATTATTAATCGGAGTAGTGCATTATACTATAAGGTAGAGTGATAAATTGCTTTTGAATCATTATCGTACCACGCACTCGTCGCCGTTCATTAGTCAAGTGTTAGGATACAATCGAATATTAGTTAATATTCGATTTCATGTGCCTGAAATGATATTATAAAACCAAATATTAAGTGTACGCACCCACTAACGTTTTTTTTAAATCTTTATTTGGGCGTTTCTTATTTTCAATATTATGAACCTTTTATTTCGCAATCAACAATCCGTAACCTGAGAAAATATTTTTGGAAATACTCTCTTAACTACTAAAAATGCACTAAAATTGCTGGTAAATTCAATAGGTATAAACCTCGTAATTAACCGTTTTATACTATAACAGAATATTAGAGGATCTTACAAAATTATAACTTTCATGTACATATAAATAAAGCTACGAGGGCAAACTTGCTTAGATCAAATAATTAGTATCAAATACTTATACCTACCCAATGTAACTAGTAAGAATATTTATTTAGGCTTATCAGCCGTGGTCACACGTGTCTAATATTACCCATCCCCGTTGGTATTTGGTATACCCATTATCTATGGTTGGGTCACCGACCCAACAGTAATGGTATAAATTCAATTTAATAAATCGGTCAGACGTCTACGAACATAGCAATGTTAATTTTGCCTTTAATGCGTTTCAGGAACTCTTCAACTTATGTTTTCCGCTACATAAATATAAATACAAGATACACCTAAAATATTTTTGTATAACCAAAAGGAAATTAGGATATTATACTTATTAATACAAAAAGGGATAGAATAATTAAATACAAATATCTCACTAACAAAAAAATTCTTAAAAACGCATTGTTTAATATGGCAGCACAGCAACTAAAAAAATGAGTTTTGTTGTTAAATGCAAAAAAAATACTGTCAAGCTACATGGAAGCTTACTAAAAGCTACGAAAAAAATATTGTAACAAGTACATAGATAAAATTATTTTTAACAATAGTTAATTCAGCTGATGTAGCAAATTATTTTAACGGTTTATTTATCAACCTCATGGCTTCCACACCAAATCAAATAATAGCCTCATTAAACGATCATGCGAAGAAATATTCAAAATAATTAAGTCCCTCAACGACACAAACTTTGAAGGCTACGATAATATTTCAACACAAACTATCAAACAGTTTGCGGGAATAATAATTCTTCCATTATGTTTTGTAATAAATCTATCTATGTCTGATGGGCTTTTTCCTGATAGCCTAAAAACATCTGTTGTAAAACCAATCGATAAAAAGGGTGAAAAAACAAATATCAACAACTATACACCCATTCCTCTTATAACTGTTATTTCTAAAATATTTGAGAAAGTTCAACATGCTGAAGCCGGAACAAAACGGTTTTCTGACAGGTAAAACAACCACGCTTGCTGCCTTTAATTCAGTCCGTAAAATCACAGAGAATATTGATAAGAATATACCAACGACAGCAGTTTTCTTTGATATGAGCAAAGCATTCGATTTTGTAGATCAAGATGCTTTGCTTAACAAATATAATTTGTATGGAATTCGCGGTAAACCTGGCTGAGAAGCTATCTAAAAAATAGGCGTCAGTTTTTTGCGATCTCAAGCGTTAATGAACATAAAACAGAAGTGATCTACAGATCTATTAATAAAATCGGTGTACCTCAAGGCATTATATTGGGTCCCCTTCTGTTCATCCTACACATTAATGAACTCTCCGACGCAACAAAATCACCCCTCTATTCTATTCGCAGAGGAAATTTCACATTTTCTTGTGACACATCATGATCACTAATTATTTCTTACAATTCATCCACAAATAATTATAATACAATAATTTATGAACTAACATTATTCAATGGTCAGAAAAAATAATCTAAAAGTTAACATAGAAATATCAAGATACGGACAATTTTATAATAGAAAGAAGAAACCAAATTGTTTTAAAATAGCTTACAAAGAGGAAGTTCTCCTTGAATCTGAAATTGTTACTTTTCTAGGTCTTCTACTGGATAACCAATGAATAACAAAGCTATAATTCGATATTTGTTTGTGCGTTATGGCGCCTCAATAAACTCCGCAACCAAAAAACTACCTTACCTATCATGAGTAGGTATGTACCTTCAAATTTACGGTAATATCTCTAACTATGGGTCAATTCTGTTGATATAAACAGATTGTTTATCGCACAAAAACAGTGTATTTGTGCCTTAAGTAAACCAATAACATCATGCAAGACATTGTTTCCCAAATTAAAACTACTTACTGTACCTTCCATGTATACTCGTATTTACGAGTGCTGTTGAAAATTGTGAACAAGGAAGGTCATTGTAATTTTAACACCAGATATCTTAGAAGATTGCTTCAACCTGTGATAAAAACTAATCTATATCTATCATAGAAATTTCTATTCAATGTCAATAAAAATATAAAATAATTTGCGCGATTGACATAAAAATCTGCCTTTCAGTTTGTTTAGGTTTTTTTTTTTTTAATTGATTAGTTTAAAAATGTTTCTGACTACTACACATTCATAAGGGATTTTATTTAATAAAACAACTTGTAACCTGATTAATCGTGTATATTACACAGACCTTAAAAAAAAACAGACGGTGCATTGCGTACGACATGACACGAGCTAAACGCATGCAAATACTTAAAACACATCCACTAGGCGCCAGTACGCCGTGTTTGTGTGTGCGTAATCTATTCTTCGCTTATGACAAGGCAAGGTTACATCCGTATTTTTTTCGGATCCGTGGTGTATTATTGGTATTTTTTCCTGACGTTTCGAACACTTTATTGTATAAAAAATAGCAATAAAGTAGATAATATATTGCATTGGTTGAAGTCTATTAATTTAAGTTTCACATTTTGATGACTTCAAATTAACAATCTATATTAAATTTTATTAAAATGCCTTTATTATACATCAAAAAACGAATACATTCATATTAATCATTAATTATCTAACAAGCTCGGTTTTTTATTTATTTATACTATGTATTAGTTATTTATTCTGTGCTAGTAGCTACCCAACGCTATTCATTTAAATAAACTTCTTATAAAAACTGTGTCAGTAACGCGTTATAACGTTATAACAGATAACAAGAAACACTTTTCCTTACAGTATCTGTATTCCATTCGTTCTATCATTCGTTCGCAAAGCTTAAAGGTACTGCTGTCAAAATATATTACTTCTATAAAAGAATTTTGCAATTGGAACCTAAAAGTAATGATTTTAAATAATACAATTGTGTAACGGTGACATGTGGCTTATGCTTTCTTATACGTTCAAAACCTGGAATCAATTTGTAAATCTATCGCTATGTAGTTTTTGTCGTAGTTAGATACGTAAATTACTAATCTGTCGAGTGTTAGAGTGTTTGTACCGATTTACCCGTACACCGTACGCTTCTGAGTCATGTTATTTTCATTTTTATGCAATAATCTACGTATTCTTGTATAGATATTTTCTTTGATTTGGGAATACTGTTTTAGAAACCAGTTCAGTACAGCATTTCGTCGGACAGTCTCACAAAAATAGTGGTAAGTTACCTTAAGTATTACTAAAATATTATAATTCGTTTTCGATGACGTCATAGTTATAGATGAGATTATCCATAGTCAGTTTATAAAAAAGAGGAGTAAGAATGTTCTATTTTTGATATTCATGCAGCAGTGGTATTAAAGAATGCGATGTTATAAATACTTATATCATATAAAATAACGGTGACCTCAGGCTTCTGGGAAGTCTAAAACTACATAGTTTTTTCTGCAAACATATTAGACTAGACAATCCAATCCCCGGCGGATGATCCTACACTGTATACGAAAATAGTGATGGTTAAGTACATGTAGGTAGGTAGATTAAATTATACTGAATACCGTTTAACAATAATGAAACAATATAATTGTTTATACTGCAGGTCCTGTTTTTAGATTGAAGCGACAGAAGCAAAATATAGGAATTGGACATTAGTAAACTTACTACGTACTTAATAAAAATGTTGATAATGTTATAATATAGGTATTACTGGTAACTCGACGTATACCCGGCCGGATTATAGGAGCTAAAATGCAACAAATTTAACCCCTATGGTAATAAAACGAAATTTAAATTCAAAGATACTTTTAATTTCGCGAAGTTAACAAAAAAAAACCTATTTTGAATAAAAATAAGTTAGCTTAATGAATCCCATTAAACACACAATACATAAATACTAAACAGGTAGTGGACATAATAATTATGATACAGGTAGATAGTATTTGTATTGTTTAATACTTAAATAACGGTTTTATTATAATAAAGATCATTATCATCAGCAGGTATAATATAATTTATAATTTTCTAAATTATTATATTTCTATCATAAGTTATAAAATAATATATATATATTATCAACACTGCTATGACCTTTAAATTCATGAATCATACCATGAGTGGCCGATAAGATACAAATTAAACGATGCAATTAGGTAGTTGAAGTAGTTCTCTTAATGTGAATTGTCAAGTAAAACGGGGCCACTTAGTACAAAAAAAAAACATAAATTAGGAAATTGTATTATCAAGAATCTATTTATAGTTGCTTGCAAAACGCGTAAGTAGGTAAAATACTTATTTTCCCGTTCGCATTACGCATTGCATACGTCGACGCGTTTATAAAACAAACAAGACATATTAAAGTTTTCTTACAAATCCTCTAAATACCTACGGAATGATGATTGCCCGTTCTTATAAAAAAATTGGTAACCCGTTTTTGATTTGGTCGTCGGTCGGGCAAAATTAATTAGGTTTTATTAAGGGTTTAAGAACCCTTAATAAGACCTAATTACACTGCTCTGCTTTTAAATACGAGCGGAACGTTGTCGACGATATCGTCAGCCAGGCGCGGCAGCCGTCGACGCGTGCCGCTCATATTTAAGAGCAGAGCCAAACCCGATAAAACCAATAGATATACGCTGGTAAGAGCCCTGCGTTTATATGGGACTCAATAACGACATCGGTTGGGTGTGTGTGAAAAAATATATGGGTTTATAACAGAGCCTCTTTGCCTAACTCTTTGGTTAATCCCTACGGACGCGCCGCGTAATGCTAGTTTATTATTTTAAATACACGTAGGTAGGTACGTGTGTATATTGTTTTCGGTCTGTCTTTCCAACACGTGTTCTCGCCCAATTGGATGCAATACGTGGTGGTTGATTTGTTCAAAGTTCCCAGTGCGCCATAAACTTCAAAACTCTTCTTATGGCTCGAGCATATTTTATTTACTTATACATTTTGTTTATCCTATTAAAAAACGAGGATGAAGATAAGTAGAACATGGGTATATTATCTTCAACCACACTGATTGATATGCTATAACAAATTGTGTGACTATTATTCTCGAGTTGAAACGCTTATAAAGTATATTAATTTATAAAGTACCTACTTACTAACTTTCACGAAAGTGTTGTGATATAGAAACATGCATTCATAATATGTACATACTAACATAATTATAAAGGCTGTATAGTCTAAAAAATACTCAGCATAATTATTTTTCTGAAAAATTTAATTTCAGTTTAAGTATACCATGAGTGGAATTTATATTTGTATAATAATAACAATATGATTTTTTCCATTGCAGCTCCTCATAATGGCGGCTCTCACGCTAGAAGGAGACACACTCGGCGACAAACACAAATATTACAACAAACTTGTCAAGGAGGCAATGTCTGATAAACACTACGAACTTCGTAAAATAAATGGCGACGACAGTGACATAGAAAATCTTCTCAAAATAGACATCGCTTGCAATACTAAAAATGTAGACTATATCATCGAGGCAATGAAATCCGACGACATGCTGTATGTGTCCAGAGCTATTAAAAAATCTAGGTGGCTGATCACCGACCAGAAGTACGTAAATATCATTAACCCAGAGTATCTACATACACAACTTTTCCCCAGCATGAACACAAAAGCTGTTAACAAACTGATGCTTTTTATAAGACTTAACTTGAAAGACGAAAGTCGAGTTGAAACTTTTTATGAATACCTTAAAGGAACGGATGGAGCTCTCAAATGGTTGGAACACTGCTCCATCCCTTTCATAGAAAACGTTATGCAAAAGGGAGGTCGCATACCAGTATCTCTTTTTAAACGGTTGTGCAGAAGATCTGTGAAATTTCTAGCATACTATAAAAACACAGACGACGAACGAATCGCAACAAAAGCAATATTATTTCTGATAAAATCTCATCCTGCAGAGGTTTTGAATGTAATAGAAGAGCGGAAAGCCTCTCCTGGAATGGGTAAAAAGCAAATAGATATTCTCATGAAAATATACCCGCAAAGAATTTTAGAAAATTTGGAATATTACGTTGGAAGTGACAACATGTCAATAATATCAAAATATATAAAAAAAGAAGAAATGAAATCTTTCCTTGATAAGCAATTCAAAAAAGAACACTTAGTATATTTTTTGAGAGAATATAGTTTTTTGAAACATTTCGTCAAAAATATTCCAGAACAAGAAAGGTTTGAATTCATAAAGAAAACTTTTTTAGATCAACCATATAGAGACCCACGTGGTGAATGGTATGCTTACGAAGGAGAAAGTAGTACTATCCACTGCACCACAGATTCCTACAATTGGTACGAGTACGCCCCGTTTAATGTAGCATTCACTGATTTGAAAAAGCTGATACGTGCTGAGAACTCTCCCTCTGAACGAATAGTCATACTCTCAGTGATGATAACATGTGCAGGACAGAATCCAGAACACATTAAAACTGTGCTCAAATTCTTCCATGAAAAACACATTAATGAACCGTTCAAGTTCAAGATTCAGTTTGTTAATAATCTACTCAACAACGTATCAACCCACGAGTTTGACGTAGAAACTTGGAATGTGTTGGATCAGTTATTCCACAGTATGGAAGTATACACTGAATCGGAACTCAACGTACAAGCGTGCCTCAAATCTATAATTTTATATAAGGTTTTGCATAATGAAAAGGTACCAGAAATCATCGAAAAAAAGATAACATTTGATACTTTCAAAAAAATACAGGGGAAACTGAATGAAGAACAAAACAACAAACTATTTACTTACCTGTTAAACTTCGTTTCTAGGAGAATACAAAACAAAAAGATTGCCAACGAATCGGATTTCAATGAAACTATAGACCAATTAAAGAAATCTCTTAAGTTATTAAAACATTGGAAAAAAGATATTATTGATTACCCATTCGTACTTGCTAAAATCCAAGAACTAATCAAAATAAAAACGGAGAACTCGTGGGAAACAGATTTGTCGATTTTATATAACATTAATAAACCGTGGCGAAAGCACATGTTTGAGGAGTCCTTAGCGCTAAGCCCGAGTGAAGAGACATGTCTGAATGCGCTGAAACACAGGCCACACCTGCTGAACAGCAACGACAAGGCCATAGACATGTTGCAAACTAACGACGCTGTCTCGCTGCGACGGCTGCTTGCCAAGCTACGCGTCTATTGGCCACAGTCACTTGCGCAATACTGGACCGACACGTGCTTACAAAATCTAAACAACCATATCGGGCAAAAAGCCCTTATAAAAGGACTCTTCATACTGCTTCCTCAAAAAGAATTAATAAAAATTGTCAATAACCATGTGCCTGAAGATTTTAAGATAAAATGGGGGGCAATGAACCAAACAGAAATTACTATTCGCAAAAATATCGCACAAAATTTGCATTTAGCCAGACCGCCGTTGCCCTTAGATACAGTTTTATCGTACGCTAAAGGAGACTACTTACAATATGCAGTACCATCGCTTAATGCAATTTTTCACGATTTGAGTAAAGTTAAAAGTCAGGAATATTTGCCAACAATATTAGAGGCCCCAGTATCCTTACAAAAATTGGGACTGCACCTCGCATTTGTTAAACTCAAGCCTGAGGAACTCAAACCAATATTCACACAAATTTGGAACAATACCAAAAATTCTACGATTCGCACCGTTCTATTTATGCACACATACACTCTAATATGTAAGGTGCAAAATCCAACCGTTGTTAAAGAGCTATGGGAGCTATTAAGTATGTTCATCGACAATTTATCTGCTGAAGAAAATAAAAATATATATAAAAAATTATGCCATATAAAAACAATTCCTGGTATTATACAAGCGGAATTTTACATGAAAAGTTACGTGTTTTTAAACTCGTTGCCTGGAAGAGCTAATTGCGAAAAGCATTTAAATGAATTAATACGATATGCACCCAACATAATGGATTTACTCGGCGAAGACTTCGTTGCTGTTAAAATACTGGCACCGGCAGACATAAAATTTTGTACATTTAGAAGTGAATTCCTAGAGTTATTTGCATCATACGTATTGTTCGACAATACGGAGGAAAATCAACTGTATAGGTACAAGAGAGTACTTGAGCCAGCAATGGAACTGGCTTTTAAGTCTTGGAATAGCGTCCGTGATAAACAATATTACATTAAAGATAACTTCAATAAATTTTTAAGTGCTTTGGTATTAAATTTTAGAAAGTATGTTAGTTTTAATAAGATAAACGTTACGGCCAAACTTTTTACCGAGATAAAACATAAAATGGAAGAAAACTTACCATTGCACGAAAACTATGAACAATATACTTGTTGGAAACTGATAACAGAATATGTGAAATTATTGGACGAACACAAATCATTATTAAAAACTTTCAAGACAAACAGTTTTTCTGATTCCAGCCTAGGAAATAGATATGTACATGGGATGTCAAATGAGATTGAAAATGTTTGGAAAGAAATTCACATTGAATTATCACCCAAACTGGGTTCAGTCATTGTGAAGTGTTTAGAAGAAGACACTGAGCAATATTTTCCTACAATACATTTGTTGTTTACCGACGCTTTTAATAAAATGTGCGAACAATTATCTTTGTCAGATTACGATTTAAAACTAGAAATTTTAAAACACATGCTAAATGATCATGATTTTATTCCTAGTTTCTTAGTAGTCTGTAACTCGATTCCTAAATATGGTATTGTAAACGAAAAATACGAAATAGTACGTAAAATAATCGCATCCCATCCATCTAAAGAAGTGCATATGCATTATCATCATGTTTTTGGATATATTCCGGAAGACAAAACCGAATAAAAGAAATCCTCTGTATTATATATACTCGTATATAGGTATTATATTACTGCATTTTAATAAGCAAGAGTACTTTCAAATTCAAAACTTGGTAAAGATGTTCCTATGGTGATTCTAATAAATATTCTTTTTTAAACGATAATAAATTAATACCTACTTCTACGCAATGTACTTAGCTATTCTTGGGAAAGGAGTCAATTTAGATAAGTTATTTAGAAAATTGCTTTTTATTCAGTTTCCGACTTGAAATTGGGACTGTAAATTGTCTGTAATATGTTATACTGAAAATTTGCGACTTGTTATGTCAATTTTTTTTTCTGACGATGACATTAGTCGGCTGCGTTAATTTTTTTGTAATTTTGACTGACTTATTTTTTTACAAAATAATTAACAACCAGATATTTTTTATATTATCTTTGATTATTAGATATAATATGAAACAATGTGTCACGAATTTGTAAATAACTACTTATTTTGGACCCAGGAGCTGGGTTCTTGGCTCTGAAGGCGTTGGCGTTGGCGTTAATAGCTAACTTACTAAGTTACCTGCTTAAATATTTTTATCATCACTAAAACTATCAGTACTAAAATATGAATAAATAAATGTTTTATCGTTGAAGCTGTTTCATTTCTTCCAAACTGTTCAGTGTGATATTCTCCAGAATTTGTTATAAGTAGGTACTATTTTCTTAGCCAGGCTCAGTGACGCAAAATTAATCTTGACCTCCCATATGAGGGAACAACTCTTGGTTCGCATTATAGCGTTAATACGTCGCCTTTTTACTAAATGATTATTCGTTTTCAACCCGATTACACCTATTTGTAAACTGTTTTCGAGGATTCCCCCAAGCTATAGAGCTTGGAGGAATCCTCGATCACGGAATAGAAACAGTGAAAAATTAACAATAAGTACCACCTTCACCCCTGTATGTCAGTGCCAGTGCACAAAAGTGCCGTACAAATCTTTATATACATAGTTCACCCATCACGGGAATCTAAAGACTGTTGTTTTATCTAATATCGATTCCCGAAACTAAAGTAATCACATCTGTAGGACATTGTATTAACTGCAAAGTTAGTCGTGTCGGTTCAATCACCTGTACCTACAGGAACTGAATAGATTGCGATAACGTCACTAAAACACGTATTAAAATGTGGAAAAATAATTAGGGGTAGTGAGCAGAGGTCGAGAGTCGAGACGGCTTAATGGTCAGAGCGCCTGAAGTATTTATGCGAGGGGCAATGGTTCGAATTCTGCTCACGACCGTTGTGCTTTCCACAAAAGTTATAACTATTGAGTTCGCTACGCATGCGTTTGAAAGATTTACCTAAAGTTTAAATTTTTTTGTTTGAGCTGTGGGACCTGGCTCTTTTCATTTCAAAATTCAAGGTCAACGTGAAGTACCTACCGGTACCGGCGAGTGTCAAAATATGCATGCTTGATAGACAGTCTCACAACGAAGTGATCTTCTAGGATTCCTCTTTTTCGTGACTGCCCAAAAAAAGAGTGTTCCTTTATGGTGCGGAACTGCAAAAATAACGGTAATAGTCAATCGGTTGATGCTTGGAAGTTACGGACTCATTTGTTGCTCGCTCACGTTTTGTGACCAGTTATTACCCCACAAACTTGAAAGACCATTTGAAGGTTTTGTATTTCATGGATAAGACATTATCCTCCTCCCGATTACACTGATGTTTACCCATAATATAAATAAATATAGGGTTCTACCTTCCTGGGTCACGGTAAACGCAGCTGCGTTCCTGGGCCCCCGGTAAAGGTATAGGACCGTGTGGATTTTAGTCGCCACAGCATCCATGGTAGATTTACCATACATAAAATACACATACTTACTTACATAGGGTCCTACTTTAAATAAATCTAGGTACTTAATTATCTTATTCTTTCATGTAATTCATAACGAAGACACCAACGCAACATCGAAGCCATGTGACAACATATAGGTATAATAAAAGGTTTTACAAAAACTTTTTTTTTACAGTTGCACAACATGGCACCGCTGGTATTGGAGGGCGGCACCCTTGGGGAGAGACATCAGCATTACAACAAGTTGCTCAAAGAAGCCATCGCAAATAATCAACCAATTTCAGACATCTCATTGGATAACGACGACGTTGAAAACTTGTTAAAAATAGATCTGGCTTGTCACAACAGGGATGTTGACTTCATTGTCGGTTTGTTCAAGTGTAGTGATATGTTTTACGTGTCACGAGCGCTCACAAAGTCCACCTGGTTGATCACCGACAGACAGTACGCGCACATTATCAACCCTGAGTATATGCAAACACAACTGCTCCCATACATGAGCACTAAAGCCTTCATCAAGCTTAACAAACACATAAGGCATAATATACAGGACGTAACACGCGCCGAAAAATTTTACCTTCACGAAAAAAAAACTACGGACGCCTTAAAATGGTTACCACGTTGTTCAGTTCCTTTCATTGAAGAACACGTCCATAAACACATCGACCATTTGAAACTCAGAACATTCAAACGGCTTTGTGAAAAATCGATCAATATCTTCGAGATCGTTTATAAAAATACACAATTTTATGGGAGACTCCAATATGCGCAAGCTGTAACGTTTTTCCTAAACGCTGATACTGATAAATATTTAGATATATTAGAAAAAGAGGATTCCTACCAAAAGTATCCTAACTTTAGTGATAAAGCCACACATTTACTAATGAAGAATTGCCCGAAAAGAGTGATCGATAAATTTGAAAATTTTGCAGATTTAATTCATATACCGACCTTTACTAAATATTTGAAAGCAGATGAAATTAAAACACTTTTATATACTCATGCTAAAAAAGATCATGAGAGTCGCCAATACTATGGTTTACAAACTTTTTTTACATTTGATACATTAAAATACTTCATAAAAAGATTGCCAAAAGATGAGCAATTTCAATTCGTTAAGAAAATATTCATTGATAAAGAAAATGCTGACGCTGTCGAGGACAAATTAACGGTTGATACGGAAGCATACAACATGAAAAAATTATACAACGTAGTTAAAACACCAAGTTATGTGTGGTATCGTTTTGCTACATTTCAACAAGCCTTTGAAGACATCACTAGATTGATATCTAAAGATTTGGACAACAATAGAAAAAATGCTATGTTGGAGGTACTGATTTTATGTGCTGACCATAACCTACAGCACATCCAAACTCTACTGGAGTACTTTCGTAATCAACACAAAAATGAAGATTCCCATTTTGTGATGGAATTTATATCAAAATTATTAAACTGTACTCATATTAACCAATATGACGAAAAGACATGGAATTTGGTAAATGAACTATTCAAATCTTTAAAGATATATGACGACTCCAACAATCGCTATACAAATGTAGATATATGTATTGAGTCTATAATTATATATCATCTATTACACGACCAAAAAGTGCCTGCAGTCATAGAAAAGCAGTTTGAGTTTCGTACTTTAAAATCATATGAAAGTAAACTAAATCAAACACAAAAGGAAAAAGTTATTCTTTTCTTGTACGAAAGTTTGATATGTAAATTAAAGGAACCTGTACCAAATGAAGAAGGGTTCACTAAATCAATCAAAACGTTGGAGAACGTTTTACACTTATTACGTGATTGGAAGAAGGAACTGCTAGAATATCCTTTGGTAATTGAAAAAATAAGGGAATTCATTAAAATAAAAAGAGAAAAATTATATAAAGAAGATTTTTCGTCGATTTACAATTTTAATAAGTCTTGGCGAAGACACTTGTTTGAAGAGTCTGTTACGATGAATCCAAGTGAAGAAGTATGCTTGAACGCGCTAAAACACCAGCCAGAGTTGCTAGAGCGCCACCACGATGTAGTGGCGACCCTACGAACTAACGACACTGTCTCGCTGCGACGACTTCTCGCCAAGCTACGCATCTACTGGCCGCATTCGCTCGCGCAACACTGGACCGACGCGTACGTACAAAATTTAAACAGAACCGACGGCCACAAGGCCACTCTCCATGGTCTTTGCACGGCTCTTCCACAGAAACCATTACTTGAATTTATAGAAAAATACAAGCCAGCACAGGCTAAAATTGACTGGAATACAGTAGATGACCGTGTCCTCAGTATTCAACGGTTATTGGCGAAAAACATGCACCGTGCAAGACCGCATCCATGTCCAGACTCTATTTTATTATACACTAAGGGAGACTACTTGCAGTTTGCACTTCCATCACTGCTTGCAATATTTTATAACTTAAATATAACACAAAGTCAGCAACATATTCCTAAACTTCTCGATGCTCCAGTGTCAGTACAAAAACATGGCATCAGACTTGCGTTTCAAAAGCTGGAATTCGAAGCAGTCAAAAAAATATTTTTAGATTGCTGGAAAGCATCAAAAAACGTAAGTATTCGAGCTATAATTTTTAAATTTACTTTTGAACTTTTACGTAATGAAAAGAACCCTACTAACGCTGTAGGTCTCTGGGAATTATTGGAGCTATTTATTGACAATTTAACATTTGAAGAAGATAAAAAAATATATGAGCTATTACGTAACGTCGAAAGTATTCCGCAAAATGTTAGAGCTAACTATTTAGTGAAGAGTTATAAATTTATAGAAAGTCTTATTTCAAATGTAAAAGAAACCGACCGCGCGGAGTATGAAGTTCTCAATGCACAGCTGGCAGAATATTCCAGGGAAATAATGGAAGACTTGTCTCCAGACTTTGTTTTATCTATAATACAGGAATTTGTCGAAAAAGACTTTTTCGGTTCTGAGGGCAAATTTGGATCGGTCAACTCTTATAATGGTATAATATCTGTAATTTCTGCGTATTTACTGTGCGCCAAAAGTGAGAATATTCAATCACAAAAATATCAATATGTGTTTGTTCCTATAATGAAACGAGCTCTTGCATCATGGACTGGTTCCATACCCATTAATTTTCAATTATTGCTAACACGCCTCTCCCTCGACCTAAAAGAATATGCTGTTGAAAAGAATATGATTATACCTGAAAAAATGTTTTCAAGCATACAAAATGAAATAGAAAACACTTTGCCAATATCGGAAAACTACTTGATGTTAACAAAATGGAAATTAACTGTGGCATTGGCAAAACTTGCAAACGGATTGAATTCCGACAACAAAGAATGGGTAAATATATGCACTAAAATTGGTCCACAATTCGGTAAAATTTGTTTGGACTATTTAAAAGAAGACGTTAAATTATATTTTCCTTGCATTTACAAACTTTTTTCAACAGCTTTAAATAAAATATTTGAAACAATAATCCCAGAGGATGCAAAGTTAGAAATGTATGAATGTATGCTAGCCGACAACGATTTTGTGCAAGGGTACCTGACCACGATCGAAATTAGCGTTTACTCGTATAAATATAATAAAAGTAAGTATGAGAATTTGTGGAAGCAAATACTATCACATCCTTCTGTGGAAGTAAAAATGCATTATTATAATCGAAATGAAGACGAAAGACATTATTTGCGTTAAATAATACTAATCATGAATACTTTAACATTCACTTTGCCATTTGTCAACATAAGATCACTGGCTATAATCCAAGAAAACATGGCCGGCTGTGGTCACTGAAAAATCACAAGATTTTATTCATTATTTTATTACAACATAAAGCTGTTTTTTTTTTAATCATCCCTAATATTTCTAACTGTTTTGCTTGAATAGAGATCAAATAAGAATTACTATAATGCGAATAGTGGTCCGGGACGATAAATACATGATAAATACATATTATTTATATTTCTTCATCAGGCGGTTCGGCAATTGGACGGCATACATTTCTAACGTTATTATTATTATTATTCATTTATAACGTATGTTTATATACAATCAAGTAGGTAAATGACTTCATTTACGTGACTTCATGTTTTTTATTAGTGATCGAAGGACTTAATCCATAGATTAACGTAGGATATATAATTCTCGTTCATGCTTTTCATAGAATAAGAATAGTAGGTACCGATCAAAAGTGCTCATAGAGAAGACATCCCTTGTTACCGTGGACACTCGACGAGGCGACGGCTGCCGTCAGCAAAGTGCCGCTCGTTAGTGAGAGCCTGAGGTGTTACCTACAACACTACATGTGTAATGTTATGCTTTTAATATAATAAATAGTTGCAAAAATGTATTCAGCTGCATACCAACCTAACTTTGTTATTAATATCTAATTTTAAGAAATTCTTTTATTTATTATCTTTTTTA
The DNA here is from genome assembly GCA_935421205.1 of Xylocampa areola. Classification (NCBI taxonomy): domain Eukaryota; kingdom Metazoa; phylum Arthropoda; class Insecta; order Lepidoptera; family Noctuidae; genus Xylocampa; species Xylocampa areola. The sequence goes on along the minus strand of OW285219.1, from coordinate 7,311,707 downwards.
AATATACATTTTTTTTACCTATATCTGCATTTTAATCTAAACGATGTGATTATTAAGGACTTAGTTTTCATAACATAGCATCATGCGTGTATTCCACGAAAGGGTAGGCAGAGATGTACACTGTTGTACACCCACATTTCACCAATGCTGTTTATTACAACTCATGTAATCGGTGATGAGCCTATTGCCATCAACTGGACACAATTCCAAACTCCGGGCTGCTACTGAGAATTTCCTAACAGAAAAACTCAATAACACTGCCCGACCCGGGAATCGAACCCGAGACCTCCTACTCAGCAATCGCGCTTGGGGCCACTAGACCAACGAAGCAGTAGACTTCGTTTTAATGTCAATATTTCAAGGAGCACGTTTATTAGGTAGGTACATCATTATCAACCCGTAGATGCTAAAAGATATTCGCTTGGTGATTCAACAGGAAGAACGGCAACCACAGGAACTTATGATTAGCTGATCCACCCCAGCTTTGCGCGTCTTGAGAAATAGTGAAAGAAAAACTTTATTTCTATATCTACTTTCTACTCGAAACATGAAAAAGAAACTTCCCCTTGAAACACATAATTAGTACATACGCATAACACAACTAAATTTTAATCTCTGACTACTAACTGATCATAAAGGTAGTCGGAAATTAAAATTTGGAGAGCCGAGTGACGGTTGGTATGAGCGCCTGCCGCAGGGCAGTATTCTTGGCCCCACGCTATTTGTTGAAGGTGAGCTCAGCTGCTCTTTGACATGGATGCTATACGCATACTGTCATTCAGTCGGCATAAAAAAGTACGATGGCATTCGAAATGTTAAAAATAATCGAAATATATAATAGCTATGACTATACTTGCTTGGGCTATGATGACTATGGGCATGGAGGAGATAGATATTCTTTCTACTCGTTGGTTTATCACAAGGAGTTAGTTGCACTGTTAAGGCAACCGTCTAACCAGTGCTTTTTCCAGATGAATAATCTTCGGAAATTTCGTCTCGGTAAATCCCAAGAGAGGCAATTTCTTATCAACGATCATTGGCAATGGCTAAAGCTAACGTAATATAGGCTCGAAACGCTTAATATCTATAATATTATTAATAAGAAACATAAAAAACGGGCAACCACTTTTGATTATAACTCAGCAATCATAGTAAATTCGCTATTATTGTTCAGTTGGCATCTTGTTCGATGGCAAAAAGGTAATTGAAAGACCATCGATAGAAATCTCAAACATTAGTAGACTACCATTACTGATGCCATTCAGATTACACTGACACAGTACTGCAGTGCAGAATAGCAAATAACTCAATGGCGGTTCAGTGGCAAGTCATTGGAGGACCACCGGTCTTATTAAGCTAGCAGACTACTCATTAACTAAAACCATTCCATCAACACAATATCGACATTGACTGTGAACTGAAGCATTCGTAAATTAGCAGACTTAGTCCCAAGGTCTGAAGCCAGATATCGCGGCGATTGCTGCAACGAACCCGGGACCTCGGTAAAGTTTAGAGTAGGACCGTGTTTGAGAGTTGGCCATGAATTCGTTTTTTTAATACTTTTGTAGTTTTTTATGACATAGGCTCAAACTGTTCTATGATATTTTACTGTCTCATTGGTCTAGTGGCCGCAAGCGCAGCCGCTAAATGTATGGTCCTGGGTTCGATTCCCGTGTTGGGCAGTGATTTTAGGTTTTCCTGTTAACAAATTCTCAACAGCAGCCCGGAGTTAGGAAGTTGTTGGTGTGCCACCCCTGTGCTTCGAAGAACCGTGAAACCGTTGGTCCTGCGCATGATCTCTCTCCAGTACTGTCAGATTGATATCCTATCGGAATATAAGTGAAGAAGAGTGCACTAGCGTTTGCGCATACCACTTGTGCACTATATCTCCTGCGTACTTGGCCAATCTCCGTGGACGTAGGCCGCTGTGACCAAAAATTCCTTCGAAAATATTCTAGGATATAGTAGTTTCTTTGTGGCCTCATAATCATAGGATTGTAGCAAATTTTGCACACACATAATTCTTCCATTAAAAGCTATGCTTATTAACTCTTTTTGTACTGTTAAATAACAAAATTTATGCTGAAAGTTTTTCTTAAATATTTAATACAGTATGTTTGCACATTGCTTAGACTACCTCGTTGGTCTAGTCATTTAGTGGTCCCATGCACGACTAATGAGCATGAGGTCTTGGGCTGGATACCCAGGTTGGGTTAGCGTCATCAGGTTTTAATGTTAGGAAATTCTCAGCAGCAGCCCGGAGTTTGGAATTGTGCCCGGTAGATGGCAATAAAGTCACCACCTACTACGTGGGACTGAATAACAGCATTGGTGAAATGTGTATATAACTCTGTATAGACTTTTGACTACCCCTCCGGAAAATACAGTTGTGATGCTATGTTGTATGTTTTAGTGCGTGCTTGCATACAATTCTATCCACAATTATAATTAAAAAGTTTAGTATGAATAACAGAAGAATGCTCACAGTGATGGTCAAGTTCTGTGGTTAATTAATTAAGTTTGGGGCCTCCTTCGTTGTATAATCAGAGGTTATGAGGTGAAAAATGTTGGTACCTACCTACTGTTGTACTATAGACAAAAAAAGGTCACCGAAACGTTGCTGTTTCTATACCGAAAATAGAATGCACTGCCATCTTAATACCAAGGCCATCCATACTAATATATAAATGCGAAATTAACTCTGTTAGTTTGTTACCTTTTCACGACTAAACGGCTGACCGGATCGTAAAGAAATTTGGCAAGGAGATAGATTGGAGCTTGGAGGACATAGATGTCCGCTACTATGACCTGAATCTTAGAGGACCATACGGGAGACGGCTCCTAGCTAAATATTGAACAAATTTGTGCCCCGCTTTTGGAGGGGGTGAGGTAACACACAAACACAAAAGAACTTGCACTAAAGCAACAATAGCTCTCGTCATTACATTAACAGTATTAACACACTTATAAAAACTAAACACAAGTATAAAATTGTGTCACACACATCGTGTAAAAGGTATAAAGGTGTGATTCGGAATCGTATGCCAGTAGCGAGAGGGGTACGCCCGCTAAACCTACTCCAGTACTAATTCCTTCAAGACCTAAATGCAGATCTCAATAAACTTAGACAGATCCAAGGCGACTTCGACAGAAGTTATCCGGGGAATGAGATTTGTATTCCATATCATGTAGGGAAAAGTTCACCACACTACTGATTTTGTTGAGCAGTGCAGTCTCTGAATTGATAAGTATTAAGACTTTTATAGTCATTGTATTAGCAACTGAAATGATTCAAGGAATTATAGCTTTTGTGTCGGTTTCGTTTGGTATAGAAAATAATAGTCATAGTTTAGTACCAACATCGTTACAATGTTGAATTTATTATCTTAAATCATCGCACTTAAAATATAACTAATCTTAGATTACATTAAACTAACAAAAAAAAATTGCGAAAGACTTAGCCGATAATAAAATATATCTAACGTTCACTAAAACATTATTCTTATTTACTTCCAGAAAATACTCGGAAGTGGAAGTATATTAGCAATCATGTTTTGGTGATTACAAAGAAACTTTTCGTCATTGATATTCTATCATAGAAATGACGAAAATCACATAGCAGGCAGTAAGAGCTACTAAGTTTATTCATTACATTAATAATAAACACTGGTTAGGCTGGAGCACATTCTTAATATAATTATTTAGTAAAAAACTGATAGCCAGCATTTGGAAACTTTAAAAAAAGGCAACAAGACATCCTGGATAATGAGCAACTATTGTACACTAATTTACATAGACGATTGAACTTATGGTAATTATTGTGCAAAGTCGAATGTATTCCTGTCAGTGTTTCTTCTAATAACTAAGAATGTTAATAAAACATATAGGTACTAACAATTCTCTCTATTACAACACAGGAGGTCAATTTATATCTAGATAATCACTATGACAAGTGTTAGTTCATAAAAATGGAATCAACTTACTTTGGCCATAACAATAGATAAATACAATCCATGACGATAGTATTTAGCTGTTATGCCAGTATTATGTATGAAGTTATGTAACAATACATATCATTGCATAAACTCAAAAGCATAAAAAAATTATGAAGACTCCCAATGATTTATCAATGTTTTCGAGTCACTATCTACAATGTCAATTAATTATACATCACTATAGTCATAATTTTATCATAACAAAGTTTACTTGAATGAACTGAAGATGTGGCCGATGATTAAAATGACAGTGAATTCCCAATTTCTTGTCCTTTAAAACTTTTTCACTTCTTGAATCAAAACAATTTTGTCACAGAAGTGGAAGATCTGAAAATAACAAAAAGATTTTGAAGTTATATAAAAGCTACATTAAAGACTATAATAGGGTTGAATGGTTGAACTCTTTAATATTAACACAGTATAATTATGTAGGATCTCAGCTGTTCAGAGGTAATCTCATAGCAACAACTGTTTCCTGTCCACATGATAACAATTTTAAGAGAGAAAACATAGCTGTTTTGGCGTTCGATAATTTAGTGGCGTATACTACAGCTCAACTCAATTCCTTCACAGAAATATTACTAATTTTTAACTAGATGCATGCAAAGGTTGCTGCCCTTTACGTTACAAAAATTCTATGCATTTGTGATGGATTTAGCTCCTATCACCCAAGCTACTAAGTATAGTTTAATTATTACCATTGCCCCTAGTCGTCATTGCCGGCTTCGTCAGGCGCAGGCGTGTGCCACGTGAGCCTCTCCTCATAGAACTGAATGACAACCTGCGGGCATCGTACATTGGCTTGCTTGGCCGGAACGAGGTCCGCTTCGTCAGTACCCTGCCACTTCATTAAGAACATCAGCTCACCACTACTGTCCGTCGCACCTATAATTATTTAGATAGGAATTTTATAGCTTCTTAGTATACAAAGATCTTAGAATAACAATATTGTCTGACAATTCTGCATCTCTATGTCCTAAAAAGTAAAATCCTCAACTAGATCAATGGAATGTTTAAAGCTATTATCATTAAGTTACAAAATCACGCTGCAGGAGCCCCGGATCTATGAATATTCCGAACCGGGGCAGAGACTTAATAGTGGTGCCCAAGTATTATTTATAGTACACACAAAAAGTAGATGCGACAGATATTAGGAATACTGCATACTATGTAAAATGTGTGGGCATTATGCCATACTATCTAATAAATGTAGGCATATGTATGTTACCCACGCCATACTGCACAGCACCCAATCTCTTGGCTGGTGTGGCACCTTCTCTGGATATTTATAGCCATACTAACCAATAATTTTTTCAGGCTCCAGTCCACGATCAAAACCAGATGCTTTTTTATCATCACTTTTTGCCTTTTTCGCCCCTTTCAAGTCTGGTGTGGGAACAGCAGATTTGCGCTTCTTAGCATCCTTGTCGACTTTCAGATTTTTACCCTCTGAAATCATAATAAAATCATGTAGAATTGATATGAATAAAGAATCTTATTTATTCTCTGTAGAGTTCAGACAAAATTAAAAGTATAGTGGCATTTAAAGATTCAAAATAATCAGACAATAAATAGTAAAAATCAAGCTTGATAATGGTATTTTTATTGGGTAGTGAACAGTTGATTGAAATTGGTAATATTAATCTATAAACAGTGAAAATTTTACCAATTAATATAGCATCAATATTTAATGCCTACCAATTAAAATTAAATAGTATATGCAACCCACCAGCTTCTTTCTTTTTCCTTGCTTCTTCAAAAGCTGAAATGAGATCTGGGCAATCAAGATTTTCTTCAGGTTCCCAAGTATTGTCCTCATCACTGTAACCCTTCCATTTTAGGTAATACTCAACCTAAATCATAAGGAAGAAATCTGTTTTAAAAGGCTATAAACTCACAATATTTACCAATCATGTGTCAATTGTGCAGCAAAAAAAAACTGCAATTTTAAACCATATTACCATTTAATTTACAACTTATTTATTGATATCAGTGGTGTTGACCGCACCATCCAGGTGAAAGAAACATTCCAGGGTAGGATCAAAACAGGAATATAAATACTACCTTGCCATTTCTAACACGACGGTCCAGTACTTTTTCGACAGAAAATTCTTCCTCACCCTCAGGTTCACCTTCCTTTTTTTTATCAGCCATAGTTCTGTTAATTAATAAATTAGATAAGTAACATACATCTTATACATCATCATGATACTTTATCTGGATGAGATTAAGATTCAGAGATGGATTTGAGTAAGTTCATTGCAAACATTACATTATTACATGTACAGAACTTGAAGATTTAAAAAAACCGCGGGAAGAAAAACAAGTAAACAGTAGGTGATTAAGTCCCAGTTCAGTCAAGTCTTGCGTTTTACGGTTATTATGATAATGTTTCAACCAGTCAAACTGAGCATTTGTGATTAAAATATTTTGATTTTATGGTAGATAGATGCAGAATCTCAGATCTCACGTAGGTACTGGCTTCGGGGTATAACCTATACATTAAATGTTCCTTTTGTTAAATATTAATGTATATAGATAGTAGCGGAAAATTGTATGAATATGTGGAATTAATTGTTCAATACCAATAATAATTAAAAATAAAGATTTCTGGAGTGTATTTTTGTTGTACACAAATCAGTCCAGCATCGTGTCCCGCCATTTTGACTCATGATAAACGGTAAAAGAGTCCAATGATTGGTTTGATTTTCAATAACATTTAAGTCGTTACTTCAATCAGAGTTTGTATGTAAGAACATTAATTATTTATACAATTCCTATACACTAAAATACACACCCTTTTTCAAGAAATCAAGAGGAAATTGGAAATACCCGGCGTACGATACGATACACTCACGTTTATGGTTTAATTTAACTTTTTTTTCATAATAAATGAAAATGAGTGTTGTTGATAATCGAATATTAATAATCGATTAATTAATTATTTCAATATTATATCATAATCAATGATGGAAAATTTTAATCAGTATCAATAACAAATATAAAATATGATTATATAAAAATACCTGTCATATTATTTCTATCTTTTACCTACATAACTTACTAAACATGTGATTAATATTTCTAATGTTAACCAATCTCTTTCATATCGTATTATTTAAACCAGTCGTAGGTCTCTGACATGGCTTATCAAACCATCGAGAACATATCTCGGGTATGCTGGTTCCTCACGATGTTTTCCTTTACCATTGTAAGCAAGTGATCATTAATTTACAAAACGCACATGACTTCGAAAGGTCAATGATTCGTGCTACTTGTTAATTATCTATACTGTAATATCACTAGGCTATCACTGCTACTTAACCAAAGACTGTAACTGTAACGACTACAAATAGTTTATACATTAGTAAATAAGATCAGTTGCTGTGTAGTGTTGTTTGACAGATATATTTTTGAGATTTTTTTATTAATATCGTTGACGTTTTCAATAATAAAGCAGAATGACAATGTACATATTTACGAACCAAGATTTATTTACTTACAATTTTTTAGGCCAATTCATATCCCCCCCAGGGGTTCCGCCTTGTCATGGTGGGGGGGCTCTGGTAGCCGTAGCTTGGCGCCGTGCTCCTCTGGCTTGGAGCAGTGGTAGGTTGCAGGCTTTATGGGGAGTGCCGCAACTGAGGTGGGCTGCGTTGTTGTGTGGGTGGCACCGCATCTGAGGAATGGGAGCCGCGGTGGGAGAGTAGTGCCGTTATGTTAATGCGCCGCTCTCCCTACCTTCCGTGGCCTTGACGGAGCCGCCACCGTCAGATGGTGGACGCGGTGGGGCCGCAGACCTGACCCATCGTAGGGGAACTTAGGCATCTGGACACGGGGTCGTCTGACGCCTATTGCACATGGTCGCCGTGGTGGTTGCGGCATGCAATGTGTCTCGTGTGCCATAGCGGGGGGGTGCAATACCCGTGAGAGGGAGTTCGGCCGGCCGCGGGTGGGTTCGCGATTGTGTGCGCTATCATTCCCGCGTCCCACCCTCAAGCAGCTGAGAAGGTATACCGTGGAGTTTTAGTGAATTCCAGTCCCACATAACCGCTCTGTCTCACCGTGTCAGAGCAGTATGCGAGGGCATTTCTCTACGTAAATTATATAGATGATGCCAATTTTAAATATGATTCCGATAATCAGATAATAATCGATGTATATATATTACTCGCCAACAGTTAATGGATAATAAAAATAGAAAAATATATCACAAATAAACATGAACAATGAACGAACGAACGACGAACTGTTTTATCTCTTGGTGACTTACTCCGTCCTCGTTAGTTTTGGTTTTTGCGGGTTTTTGGCAATGACTATTTTGCTTTTTCAACACAATTACACAATACATTCCGACAAATCTGTGATTCCGACTATCCTGACCTACCGTCTATATTTTTAGATATTAATATTATTATGCCGTTTTTTTATTGTATAAACATATTATATATCAGTCAGATACATAAAAGTTTTTTTTATTGTGATAGGGGGCAAACGAGCAGACGGATCGCCTGATGGTAAGCGATAAGATGGTAAGAGTGGCGCTTTGGAAACCCCTGATAACTATATGCTGTGTGGATACTTTCAAAAATCCTTCAAATAGTTGTAAACTGTTAAATACAATCAAATAAGCATTTATTTGATGTTAAATGTTTAATTTGATGTTAAAATCAATAGTAATAATGCCTAGCGTATTTTCCACATTCATTATTAATTAAACATTTAACATCAAATAAATGCTTATTTGATTATATTTAACAAACTCTATTTTTGCAATACGTTGTCCTGACTATCTACAATTACTTATTTACAACAAAGTCAACAAACACTGTAACATAAAAGACCTCGAGCTCATTACATGCAGAAGGGTCATAAAGAAATGGCTAATATCACTACGATGAGACCAAAAAGATAGTAAGTATTTAAAGCACACCCATTTACACACATCACAAAACCACGTGAAAACACCATGTTCAGTCACACACACACACACGCGGTATCGCGCGCACGCACACGTACACGCACGCGCGCGCACACACACGCAAGCACGCGCTCACACTTACACAAACACACGCACACATGAAAACGCATGCACATACGCACGCACGCACGTACGGACGCACGCACATACACACACACACACACACGCGCACCCAAATCTGCCCCCTAAGATACAGGCTAACGCCTAATTTAGGGTTTCCGTCCATTTTACAACGTGTACAATCAAATGATGATGCGATATTTCAATACGTTGTACAATACAATAAAATCTGTGCTGTGCCCTAACAGGGTCCTTATTTGATACCTTGTTCATAATTGATAACTATGTCAACCTATATATAAACATTATAGAACCCAATAAAGATATTGAGTAGTGATTTTTGTTAAGAAATAATATTAAAGCATGTAATGAATAAATGTTATCTTATCATATATCTTAAAAAAACCTTAAACATATTTAAAATATACAAAAACAGCAGGCGGTCGGCATCGGCTATTCCCAGTTAGCCTAGTATAACGTGACACGACCGTTTCGTTCGCGAACTGCGACGGGTACATAGGAGCAAAAAGTTTAACTTCAGCTATACCAAATTTCATGCTCCTAGGGAGCAAAAAATTACGCGGAGGGCCTCGTAATTTTTGTAAGTACATATTTATAATAATAATAAATCCTCTTTATTGTACACAAAAAAAAAAGTTATAAGTACAATTGGAGGTCTCTTTAAATGGCTTCGACTTCAATTGCAATAAAAAAAGAAATATAAAAAATATAATTTATATGCGGCATTTTTGTATCAAGAAGGTGGTTTTTCAACGCAAGTTACTGGTTTTGGATCCTGGCCACTAGGTTGTGTCTGTCTAAGTATTTACTGTTAGCATGACGAGAACAAATAAAAATAATATATCTCACGAGACCCAAAAGCCAACCAAAAATATTCTGTGGACTCATCTGACAGTGTTATGACATGCCATACATGATAAACACCAAGTACACATTATGGAGCCATAATTAACCAAAATTGGAATTGGCAAGTACACATTATACTTCCTGAAGTTGTTTATCGTGATGTCTAAGATGATGACTTAATCCATATAGTCAGAGCTTCGTTCATTTCAGTATTGTTCCTGAGGACAGGAGGTTTCGCCAATTCTCTTTACCCAGGGATCTTAGTGTGAGACCTTTGTCCACTCCAACTATTCCACATCGGCATGGAGAAAATACTTCCTAAGGGTACACATGTCGCGATTGTATAGTCTTTAGAAAGCTTCGTCCTCTACACTTTCACGGAATGTACAGTCTCATTACCGATGATCTTCGATGATGCATCTGGTTTGCAGTTAATAGTGTCCGTACCTTCCAGTCCAGGGCGTCCAGTTCAGTTTAAGATCGAAAATAATAATTAGAACTGGCATAAACCATCTTGTTTCCTTATTTTCACAGGTGGCCAAAGAAGCTCTCCCGAACCGACTGTTTCATGTCAGCCTCGTTGATGCCAAGTCCCTCTGCCATACCTAGGTATTTCTATATCATTTGCAGATAGTGAATTGAGATGTATGGAATCCGAAAGTTTGAGCCAATCGGATTCCTTATTCGCACTTACACATACACACACCTCTGCACATTTTTTTACAACATAATTTTTAGTGCATTATATCGACTATGTTTTAAATCGATTTTTCTGAGTTATCTCGATTCATAAATAGATCGGTATAAAAATATATATATATATATCATATATTTATCTGTATGTGTCTATGTATGTCTCAATACGGGAAAGTTGTAAATAATTTTCATTAAAATTTTGACGAAGCTCCTTTATTAGCAGCCTAGGATAAATAAAAAGTGACCTAATGATTACGAAGTGAGTTCTGAAAGTGATGGGACCCCGTAAATGGTGTTCCTTATGAAACAAAAAACTATCATTGCGCACGATACCTCAACGCCATTTTGAAGCGAAATTTTGTATGTAAGTGCCAAGTATTTCGCAATATTTTCAATTCTCACCCTTGTAAAGGGGGTGCGTTTGATAATTATCGGTAGTAGTGGATGTGAAACACGCCTACGGAGGTGCCAGTATGTGATCAAGTGCATTGACGGAAGCCCAGACTCACTGGTTGATGGTTGCATTGAGGTGGGTTGCGGCACCGTTTATCTGGAGCTCGCATTAATTAAATTAATAGTGGTATATTGAACTGACAATTTGTTAGCTGACGATGTGTATAGTGGCCAGTAAAGTGTTCATTATTTATGTCAGATATGAACGGTAGTGGTTAGTGCGAAGTGGTGTATTTCGGTGTGACGAGTGTTATCGGTGGCGTTTCCGACTGTTGCAGATAGCGAGTAGCGCGGAGGATGGCCCGAGCCAACGGGAGCGCTCTCAATAACTGACGGACGCTGCCGGCTTGCAGCTGGCGCAAGCAGTAGGTTTTATGCTTTCTATTTTCGTTAAATAAGCCCTAGTCCGATTATTATTTTGACATTGATTTTTCAACTTACTGGAGCACATAATACAACGATTTCCCACTGTACAAACCTATAGAGCATAGGTTATGTGAATACATCACTGTATTCTCACACAGATTATATCTGTTTATTCATCTAATATTTTCTCAGAGCTTCCTAATTTCATTGCTCCATGACATCTGCAGCATGGTTTAGGTTCTCATAAATCTATTTCTACTATTGTTTTCAAATAATGTCTTGTTGGTTACTGATATGAATGTTTCAATAGTCATTTCTAAATCTTTATTGTTATTGTATTTGTAAATTAAAGTAAGTAAAGTAAATTGTAAACTGGATAACAAATATCCATACACTATCAACTTTATTTAGAATTACTCATGATTAATGACATCAACATTTATATTTATCATCAATCACACATTATTAAGTTATTTGAACTCTCAACTATCTCAGTTTGGGGGAGAATTTGGATCAATAGACCTAAATAGGTTATAATGTCACAAAAATTTGGAAGAATAGCAATTAAGTCAATCACTATGGAATTCAAAAGTTAAACCTTAATTTGTTTTTTATAATCAGTATCCAAAAAGATAGAAAACTAAATCAGCTAAGCATACAAACATGTTTCAGATAAAAATGCCACGACCAGGCAGTCTGAAAGACCCAGACATTGCTGAGTTGTTCAGCAGGCATGATCCAGAGAAGATCTTTGAGGACCTTCGTGAGATCGGTCATGGGTCTTTTGGTGCGGTCTATTATGCTCGCTGCAATCTCACTAAAGAGATTGTGGCAATTAAGAAAATGTCATATGTGGGGAAACAGAGTGAAGAGAAATGGCAGGATATCTTGAAAGAAATTAAGTGAGTGAATAAGTGTTGTTTTATTTACTTATGTTTATTTTCTATGCTAGTAAGTTTCACATAATGATGAATATTTTTTAAACAGCTGGACATGTCCCCCATTTAAATATGTAGTTTTTAATGTAATGGTTTGCCTACAATCATTGCCATGTGAGAGTTATGGTATACTTTCTATATTATCAATTATCAAATAATTATAAACAAATCATGCAGACATAGAATAAATTGTATAACTTATGGTTTTACCTGTTGTTTTTGTATAAATTTATTTCAATTCATACTTTTGAGAATTAAATAGAGTTCAAATATGTTTGTTTTTTGTGATGTCATCATTGTGCATTATGGGAATAACTGTGGCAATAGAGGTCTATTATTGTTTAGTATATATTGGTATTGTGATTGCCTAATAATCATCCTAAGAACAATTAACATTTGACATAGATCCTAAATTCCAGCCCAGTTAGTGCACAGTTTGTGAGATTTCTATGTCTAGCAGTGGATTGATTGATTCATAGGTCCCACAGCTTGAGCATCCTGGCTCTGGGAACAGGACACTCTTGCGCTTGTGAGCTGGATATTATCTCCACATGAACACTGTTTGACTATAAGAATATTTGAGAATAAAATCTAATACAAATTGTAATTATGATATTGTGTTTAGATTCCTGAAGCAGTTGGAGCACCCAAACACCATAGAGTATAAAGGGTGCTATAAGCGAGAGCACACAGCATGGCTGGTCATGGAGTATTGTGTTGGTTCCGCATCGGATATCATAGAGGTAATGTATTTTTGTACATTGCAACCATTATGTGCCCTAATAAGCAATTACTTGTGATTATTGTTGTGATTTATATCTTAAATATATTAAGTTCATAGTCTATCCACCAAATCTAAGTTATATGTTTGCCACCTACATGGGACATAATAATGACATAGGCGAAATGTAGGTTTACAAAGGGAATACAGGCTTGATGCTACAGTGGCTGCCACAGTTGCGGCCATACAATGTTGCGTTTGTTTTAATACTGATTCATAACAGCCTACGCTACTACTATTTTTGCATTATGGGAGACCTCTTAAGCAAATAGAAATATTATTTACAATTTAATTTATATCTACTTAATAAATATGTTGCAGATAGATTGTAGAATAAGCTGTTTTACAAAACTGCTAGCTGATAAACAAAACAGTGCTGTTATGTGAACCAGCTTAGTGAAATTTTGCATTATTACTGAACTACAAGATGCAGAATTGTATAAATGTTTTGTGTTTATTAATGGAGCGGGTCAACAATCAGAGGCAAAAAAGCGTGAAATGAAATGTCAGATTGTAGGTTTTAGTTCTAAATGATGTCGCTCATAGCTCTGTGTTTTATCAATGATAATGTAATTATAAATATTTTGTAAGTGAGTAGCAAACAAAATAAAAAGAAAATTTTGAATTACGTAAGTAATTAGCAGACACAATAGATTTGTATTGTTATGAAGTACGTATTTGTATGTAGCTGGCCAAAGGGTTAACGCATGAGCGAGCGAAGCGAGCTCGGGAGTTTCGTGTAACTCGACACGGACAGGTTAAGTTAAAATAAGAGGAGAGAGAGGGCCAGTGAGCGCGCGAACTACCCTCGTCATGCCTTCGTGTTTAGGTTTTTTCTGATCTTACAGACACAAAAATAGGAGCCCCGAGAAGCGGGGCTTCGTGGATCTAGCCACGCAAGGGCAATTCAGAATCCAGTATCTTTTTTTTTTTACTGAGTGGTGACTGCATTTAAAATACAATAAAGAAAGACTGTAGGTAAGTCATTCTGCATAACGTCTAAACGTGGGTAGCAGTTTTGTTAAAAGTAGCGTAATGGCATTCTAGCTGAATGTTATTCAGCTGTGTTATAAAATGGATCTGTTATGTAAAACACCTTATAGTTTTGTAAAACAGCTGATTCTACAATCCATCTGCAACATATAAAATACATACTGTTATGAGCAAAAGCTATTTTCATAAAGAGGGTAAATGCGATTAGCAGGGAATTATTAAGGAAATATACTCGTATATATATATACCATACAAGTGATAGATAGTTACCTAATTCCGTTATCCACAAATAAATAATAACGAAAAGTTGAAAAGTTTTTTGGCTGATGATAGAACTACTGACCGGATTTGAAAAATATTAACATAAGGCTACGACCGTTAGGAGCCGAGCGGGTGACACCGATGGACACTGCGAGTAACTAATATTTGATAATATTTTGTTGTGGAATATAGATGTACTGTGGAACTTAAGTTCACCTCTGATCAATCTAGTGTGATGTTAGTTTATTTTGTTGTTTACAAAACACAGCATTCAATATTTAACCCAGTACATATTTTTCAAATAAGCCAAGTAGTGATGCAATTTCATATTTTGTTATGGTTTTTCTAATTTTGTGTTAGTAAATACTGCATCTATTACTATATTTGCAAGTATCGGGAAGATATTGCTGGGGGTAAGATGATCACCAGCTTAAATTTATTTAATACTTTATACACAAAAGAGTACAAAGGCATTTTATCTCTGGGAAATCAAAATGTAACGAAAAGTTATAAATGATTATCTGTCTCATTGATATTACAGATTAAAGCTATAAAATGTTATATGACTAAGGTATAATATAATCTATAGAATTAATAGTTTATTCTGTATCACCTGTACCTATCAATTGCATTCGATCATTTTGTAATATTGTCAAACATTCATATAAAAATAATAGATAAAACCAGTAAGATAATCTCAAGTAGCAAAATATTCTGGTACTAGATAAGCCCGTGAATCAGTGTAGGACTGAGATAATAACAACTACTCTTTGATGTAATAAATTACATTCACAATTTGTCATAAATATAAACGGTTGCAGTACAGTAATATTAATAACGGAACGAACTACCGATACCGGTACGATTTCATTATATATGATGTGCATGCTTCCGAAGTCCCGACCGTCATGCTACATACACGCCACGACGAATAAATATTATTAGAGTTATAACTACATTAGGCAAAGGCACACATATGACATGTCTCAGACATGCAAGAAATAATATATTCTCTGCAAGAGGCTGATATTTTCCCACCATCGGCCATGGGTGAAACTTGGTGTTGGAACGGATGTAATGTATGTACATAGTTCTAAACAACTACTTACCTTATAATATGTAAGGGTTCCGACCAAGGCCGAAGCTAGGAATTGATTTGGGGGGGATGGTCTACCTTCAGGAATTTATTTTGGGGAGTTCTACCCTACCCAGTTTCACTTCTTGTCTGGGATTTCGTTTAGACCTTAGGTTTGCACACCAAACCCGTCATACATACATATAATCAAGCCTGTTTTCCATTGTGGTAAGCAGAGACTATCGATTTCCAGTTACTACAACCACCGGTGTGTTCGACTTCGCGACTCTCAGTATCACATTGGGCTCCGCAGGAGCTGTGCCGCAGTGGTTCGTGGACTTACGCGTTCGGCGCTTCATTCCTATGTTATCTATGTGGCCCATATGTGCCTAATGTAGCCCTTTCTTTAATGGTCATATACCTACTCATGTGTACGTAGACACCAAAAATCCTAATATCATAGTAACAAGTTACAACACATATATTCACGCATCTGTCCCCGCCGGATGATCGATCATTATGGTAGCGCTACTACTGAAAATGACACTTCGTGAAAATCCAGTTCCAATGTTTTTCAGTGCCAATAACGAAAAATATTATACTATCGTGACAAAAGTAAAATTTAAATGAAATAAATAACAATATACTTGATTCATTCGTTTCTTTATTTGACCTTGACCTACCATAATAACATCGGTTTAAAAGCAAACATTTTGTTTAATATTTTATTTGGTTCCATATTCGTGCCTGCGTTAGTTAAAATCGTATACTTTTAAGATTCAAAGGGGACTTCTTGAATAATGGATTTTGATGAGTCAGTCAAGCGGGACTCTTGTCATTATGATGGCGTTGATGTAATGTTTACATGCTAGTTAATGTTGCGGAACTAAGACTTGTTCGAACTGTTTCGTCACTGTGACCTCACGAATCATTCAACACTTTGCATGTCCAATTATATAGTGAAATCGATTTTTGGTGACAATCTGACAGTTAAGTAGGCTGATTATGCAAAAAATCCCCAATAGGACGTTTGTAAAAGTCTAAACGTAACACAGGTTCACGCCTGTATTTCTGGAAGGTTTAGGCAGAAAGTAGAGAGAGTACACCTACTTTTCATCGATGCCGTTATTAGGTCCCATGTGATAGGTGGCGTGCCTATATACCGGGCAAATTTCCAAACTCTAGGTAATTTCTCTCAGTAGTCTTGAAGCCCTGCCGCCGATTGTCTTAACGGCTCCTGAAAGTCCGTCGTATTATTATGTGATTTATATTGGTTACACTTAAGCAAGATTCCTTATGCACACTCAACATTCTCAGAATTTCAATGACTAACTTACATCCGAATATTGGAATTCTAATTCTCATATTCTATGCGCTGTCAGTTAGTTATCTTTGATTTCCGAGAAGAAATTCAAATAAGCTTTGATAATAAGTATTACGTACTTACGATTCCCTTTTTGAGTCATCTAGATTTGTGTTATTATGACTGTAATTTAATATATTTTTGGGATTCGGGTGATTTTTATGACATGTGAATGGGATACCATCATGTTTAAATATCATAATTCTTTGAAACTAGAAGTCGGGCACAAAGTCTGATTATGCGATTTCCACGCGTAATGGGTTTATTTATTTTTTCAATTAAATTATCTATATTGCCGAATACTTATTGATAATCAAGAAACTTAAGTATAATTTCACTGAACACCAAATATAAAATACTAAACACACATGCGAGAATACATATTCACGCCTGTATTCCCCGAAGGGGTAGGCAGAGAGGTACACTGCTGTACACCAACATTTCACCGATGCAGTTATTAAGTCCCATATAATAGGTGGTGACCCTATTGCCATCTACTGGGCAAAATTCCGAACTCTGGATTGCTACTGACAATTTCCTATCAGAAAAACTCTATAACACTGCCCCGGGAATCGAACCCGAGACCTCATGCGCAACAGTCGCGATTGGGACCACTAGATCAATGGGACAATAATTATACAAATAGGGAAGCTATTAATTGTTCATTGAAGTTGTCTTTCTCATAACTCAGGTTGTATCATATCATCCATCAGGTGGTCCCTTCTTCCTGTCTCGGATAGGCTGGTAAGGATAAGACTATTTAGTCGTATCATACCTGTTTATTTATCATTGAATCAATCAATGGATTCCGTAAAATGTCAAGTGCTGTCAGGTTCCGTCACTAGTTGTTTAATGAACGCACACCGCATGCCGACGCACACTACATGCTAATAAAATAAAATATATAATATAATGTCATATTGTTTCCTGTTTTTGTGTTACATAATACAATCTGACTTCCGACATCGTGAATCGTGCCTCACTCGACTCTCATTGCTTTCGTTTTGTTGTGTATTGTTTATTGAGGAACGTATGCAGTAATTTAGATAATAAATGAGTACATAGCAACTTTTTGAATGACTCAACATGAACATTATAAAATTCAAGATATATCTTTGAAAAGCATTAACGCATGCTTAGCGAACTCTAAAGTTACAATAATAAATGGAAAAAGAATACGGTTGCGAACACGTCTTATGGCGACGTCATTGCTATCAATTCAGTCCCTATACAAGTGACTGCGACCGTATTCTTTTTCCATTTAATATTGTAACTTTAGAGTTCGCTAATGCGTTAATGCTTTTCAAACATTTATCTTGAATTGTATTAAGGTAATTGCATTCATAACGACATTGTATTAACTGCAAAGTTAGTCGTGTCGGTTCGGTCACTTGTATAGGGACTGAATTGATAGCAATGACGTCGCCATAAGACGTGTTAAAATATGGAAGAAGAATTCGCGGTGGTGAGCAGAGGTCGAGATGGCTTAGTGGTCAGAGCGCCTGGAGTATCTATCCGGGAAGCGCAGGTTCGAAACCTGTTCGCGACCGTATTCTTTTTCCATTTAATATTGTAACTTTATGAACATTATAAATTAAAATTTACATTGCAAGTACAGTTTTTTTACTCAACCAAACTGCAACCGATAATGGATTACAATGAAACTTGCTTGGGATGTACTATCTACGAAATAAGCAGAAGCATCCATTAAAATGTTAATATATGTAGCCGTCTTACTGTAAGACCAAGAGCTTCGAAAGTTTTCTAGCGTATATGTTAAACAAGGCTCTGTTATAAATTAATTATTATTTGCTGCCATCAGCTTCCGTGTCAGTACTTCGGGATGTCTTTTGACATGGCCCCAACAACAAATACATAACATAGCAACACACTGTATTCAAGATATGTCTTTGAAAAAGCATTAACGCATGCTTAGCGAACTCTAAAGTTACAATATTAAATGGAAAAAGAATACGGTCGCGAACAGGATTCGAACCTGCGCCTCCCGGATAGATACTCCAGGCGCTCTGACCACTAAGCCATCTCGACCTCTCAACACTGTATTCCTTGAAGGGCTAGGCAGAGATGTACACCAACAACAAATAATAACTCAAATATCCATCATCAGGTACACAAACGGCCACTACGCGAGGAGGAGATAGCCGCGATCTGCGAAGGTGTAGTGTGCGGTCTCTCGTACCTGCACAGCCTGGGCCGCATCCACCGCGACATCAAGGCGGGCAACATCCTACTGACGGAGAACGGCACGGTGAAGCTCGCTGACTTCGGCAGCGCCAGCATCAAGTGCCCTGCTAACAGCTTTGTTGGCACTCCGTACTGGATGGCGCCTGAAGTTATACTCGCTATGGATGAGGGACAGTACGATGGCAAGGTAATGCCTTTAATTTTATAAAATTACTGATGCTTGACCACTTGACTGATGATATTTGTATTCCTTGGAGTTACTTGTGTCCACGCTTTAATCATACACAACATTTGATCATTTTACATAGAATCAGCTTTCTACATGAGGAATACTTCAATTTACCTGCTGATATGAAAGTTTTTGATTATTATTTTATTTCCAGGTGGATGTTTGGTCGCTAGGTATAACGTGTATCGAACTTGCGGAGCGCAAGCCGCCATACTTCAATATGAACGCCATGTCCGCACTCTACCACATCGCACAGAATGACTCCCCCACCTTACAGGTAACTATCATCAAGAGACGTTCCTTTTGCTCATTAATTAAATGCATGCGTTATTCCTTTACCATTCTAGTGGATGATTTCCTGCTTGCCAATTGAGGCTCTAAACACTATTACTGATTTATTTATTTTTGATTTCTGAACATAATATTTATATACAAAAAAGTACGTATTACAGGCACCAGAATGGACAGACACATTCCGCTACTTCGTGGAAGCTTGTCTGCAAAAGAACCCGTCGGATCGCCCATCGTCTACCAAACTGTTGTCGCATCCGTTCATCACTCGGCCGAGGTCACCCAACGTACTCGTCGACCTCATACAAAGAACCAAGGCTGCAGTACGGGACCTCGATAACCTCAACTACAGGAAGATGAAGAAGATACTGATGGTCGACGCTGATAACGAAAGTGCTATAGGTATGTACAATATGTTATCACTTATATTTAGAAACACTTGACCGACTTTTGTGCGTATTTGACCTTTTGTCGTATCATTCACAAAATATTGATACATGTAATCATGTGTTCGATGTTTTAGTATTTCCGATGCGCAGTTTTGGTTTTGTAAAAATTATGTTTACCAAAATTGTTAGCACGTCGTAGAAATTATAAAAAAAAAATACTGTTTGATCAAATACATGTTTGATGTATTATTATAATAACTTCCGAAAATAACTTGATCATTTTGTTCATTGAGTTCTGTTTATCTAAACGGACATATTAATTGTTACACTAATCAAGAATTTCAGAAATCCTCATTAATTAAACTCTGTCACTAAGTATGACGCTCGTATTCAGAATTATCTAGACAGCCCTTAAAGTAAACATATTTTTAATAAAAGAAATGCTAAATCAAAATAATAACAATCCATACTACTACGGTTAGTTATTGTGAGCTTCATATAGGCTCATAAACATGTACTAATGAACATAGGCGGCCAAACATTAATGATATTAAATGTATTATACAATCGTTACGGCCAGCAGTCTAATTAATGTAATTTGTTGTTATTAGCAGATATAGGAAGAAGTTACTGCCATTCCTCATAACTTCTCTTAGGCATATTTTACGACACTCACGAGGAAGGAAGGCAATTGTTGCTGACACTAGATTCTATAAATTTATTCGTTATAAACAAGTGGTTTAAAAAAAAAAGATGAGATCTCAACAATTTACCCTACGTTATTGTGCTAACAACAAAAAATATGTTGTGCAGGTGACAGTGAAGAGACTGCGGAAGAACGATCAGGAGGCGACAGCTCCAAGTCTAACTCGGCCACGTCGGAGCACAGCGCGGCCGGCGCCTCCAGCCAGAGCTCGTCGTCCGGCAGTCTGCGGCGGCGCCCGCACCCTGTAAGTAACATTACATCACGCTTGTATTCACCGAATGGTAGGCCTAATGTTCTCCTGTACATCCAAATGTAATTAATGGCCATTGCCACCACGCGCCCCGGGCGGCTACTGAGAATTTCTTAACAGAAAAACTCAAAATCCCTTTGCCCAAAATCTCGCGAATTCTCGCTCAGCAGTCTCGCTTACACCCACTAGACCAGTGAAGCAGTTTTCCGCAACTAAAGTACCATGTATATTTGTAGCAGGTGAACGCCAACCATCACGGGCAGCACCAGCAGCAGCCACAATACACGCACCTCAACCACCAGCACTCGACGCACTCTACCCGGTGAGTACCTACCCCACACCCTACCAATGTTATTACACTGATACTACCTTATTCAATGTGTAATTAAAATAACGCAAAACCTGAAACTAGGTTTTTCACTTAAAGCGATTACATTACATTACATTATTTTGCACCAAAGTAAATATTTTGTTATCATATCAAGTTTTTCTTCTATCACAGATATCTATCTGTGATAGAAGTAGGACTAGACCATAAACAAACTATTACAACTAAAATCAGTTGGGATTTGAGTACATTTTGGAGTTATTAAATTTGCACGTTGTATTATAATATGGCGCCAGTCACTCGCATATGCATAGACTTTTACACCCTTTTTTTACACTAGATTCTGAATCACATCCACTGTTAAATGCATGTGTATTTTTGTAGATAGCTTAAAATGTTGTAGAACAAGTTGTTATATTATTTATATTTTTTCATTTAGTCAATTGTGTAGCTTCTAGTAATATTAAATAATGTATGATAAAGTCTTATCTCGGTATTTTAGTATTCACAAGAAAAATAATGCATGAAAATGTCCACCCTGTAAATATGTACACTCGTAGCTATATAACACGCACATGTAGAGCTTCCAGTATGCACGTCCCGCACTTGCCTTTCAGAGTTCGCAAGAGCTGGCTTTACTCATGTTGGTGTTTCGTACGCAGAGAGAGCGAGAGCCCTCTGCCGGGCGGGCACGACGACTACGTGAACAGGGACGCGATGCGCGACTACGCGAACCGCGACTCTCTGTGCGACGACTACGGCGACGACTACGCCAACCGCGACGCCATCCGCGAGGCGCGCGACCGCGAGCGCGAGCGGGAGCGGGAGCGGGAGCGGGAGCGCCAGCCCGACTACCGCGAGTACGTGAACGCGCCCGCCGCCTGGCACGACGCCGACGACAACCGCAACACGCAGCACCGCCTCACCAACAGGAGTCAGTACTATATACACTACACACAACTATATAAACTAGCTCTCTTCAACTCCCAACAGTGAAATGTGAATTCACATAATAACTATTTGTTTTGGTGGTTGCAGTATGTAGGAGTAACACAAGAGGATGCCTTTTGTGACTCTCACTAGAATTTTGGTCGTTATTATAAAACAAACAATACATAACGTTAACTAACGTATTACTATTCAGATGATAGAATTCCCAAATCGTATCAGTTTAGTTTTAGAATCGTCATCTTATGATTGTATCTTTGAGGGGCTCGTAGCTAAGTAACAGCTGCACAGATCGATCGATCGAGGTTAAGCTGCGCTTGCCGCGGTCGGTCTGTGGATGGGTGACCATCATTTCATACCGAGACCCCTCCGTGCCTCGGAGAGCACGTTAAGCCGTCGGTCCCGGTTTGTCAAATTAAGATCTATGACAGCCGTTACGGGTAGTCAGAGGCCTGAAAGTCTGACAACCAGTCATACCACGAGATATCGTGTTACCCAGTAATTGGGTTGTGGAGGTCAGATAGGCAGTCGCTCCATGTAAAATACTGGTATTAAGCTGCATCCGGTTTGACTGGAAGCCGACCCCAATGTAATTGGGAAAAGGCTAGGCAGATTGAACATCTTATGATTGTATCTATTATAAGTTTAACTTCGTCATTGGTAAACATCACAAATTATTTTAGCAGTCACAATGTGACCATGATAAATTATATCCGATGATTTTATAGGTATAAGCAACAACGTGTCAGCGGCGATGTCGCTAGTATCGGAACACGGCGCCAACAACTTCGCCACGATACGAACCACCAGCATCGTCACTAAGCAGCAGAAGGAACACAACCAGGTAGTTTACTACTCTATATCATTTACTATTACTTTGAACTGCATATTACAACCCAAAAAGTTTGATGCTTTGAGTCTTACTTACCTAAGAATATTGTATGGCATAGATGTAATGCATGAACTGGAAGACCACAGTAGGCCTCTCACAGATTAGGGGTTGTGGTGTTTTTATTTTACTTTGTCACAATTTTCATCTAAAATTAGTAATTATTTCTCTCGCCTAGATGTGGCCAAGACAAACTTAGTGTAGGCGCACACAAGAGTCGATGAGCAGGATAATGTTTGTTTCAGGAGATGCACGAACAGATGTCAGGTTACAAGCGCATGAGACGCGAGCACCAGGCGGCGCTGCTGAAGCTGGAGGAGCGCTGCAAGGCCGACGTGGACGCGCACAAGGCGCAGCTCGACCGCGAGTACGAGGCGCTGCTGCAGCAGCTGTCCAGGGAGCTCGAGCGGCTACAGGTCACTACACTCCCTATATCAACTAACTTTATTTTTATCTTTGACATACGTAGGATTCACACTAATTCGTGACATAGAGTATCTCTACTGGCTTAGCTCTGTTGTTACCTGAAACGAGACACATAATGTCATGGTAGTATGTAAATGGGCTTTGTACTTTGTATACATACAAACTGGTAAATAAATGAATTTGAGAGGATTCCCTCAGTTGCCCTACGTAGCAAGTAGGAACGCAGAAGCATATTTTAGTCTTCTGGCATTTCTGTAACTGCAACTGAATAGTGAAAAAAAAGTAAGTAAAATAAACCAATATATCGGAAACCGATATCGCCACATGTCCGCAAAAGGCGAAAATAATTATATTTTTTCGCAAAACTTAACTAACATAATCTCATAATATTACAGACAAAACACGCGCAAGAATTAGAACGCAAACAGAAACAGAACGCGGCGGCGGAGAAGAAGTTAATTAAGGACATAACTGCGAGACAGGAGCAAGACCGCAAGGCGTTCGAAACGCAGCGCAAGCGCGAGTACAAGGCCAACAAGGAGCGCTGGAAAAAGGAACTCAGTATGGACGACGCCACGCCCAAGAGACAACGGGACGCCACGCTGCAGTGAGTATCTATTAACCACAACAATCGAAACGAAACCACAATAACCATTAAGAAAATTGTGGTTGTAGTAGTTGCGGTATGAACACTGCTCAGTCTGTCAAGCCAGTTGTAATACCCACGGTAAAGTAACCAATTCAAGTTCAATCATCATAAAAGTTCAGTAATGTCACGTAACATGTACATTGCAGATCACAGAAGGACAACTTGAAGCAAGCGGAGGCCGCGGAAGAGATGCGGCTAGTGCGGTCACAGCGAGAGTACCTGGAGCTGGAACTGCGACGCTTCCGCCGCCGCCGCATGCTGGCGCTGCATCACAAAGAACAGGAGCTGCTCAGAGAGGTCTGCTCACTTAATACAGTACGGACGACGTGCCTAGGCCGTCCTGAATATAGTTTTTCATAACTTTCGCGCATGTAACATCGTATCTCCATATCATACCTTCAGTTGATTAGTTTCTTCCAAAATATTTTAACTGCGCTGCCATCCGAATGAACTTCACAGTGGCCAAGATACGATAAATGTACTGTTATTATGTTATGACAATAAGAATAAAACACGGTATCGCATCACTGCTTAATATAGGCCTTCTCCCTTTTGTGCCATGTTTCCCTGGTCTTTTCGAATCATGTGCATCCATGTCTTCCTCGTGATCCTTGATATAAAAAGAGCAGGTTCAGCAGATGAGTCCATAGAGCACAAACACAATGCTATGTCATTCTGGTCGATTATCTCGCTCAATAATTACCTCGAAACCGGGGAAAATAGTATAGAAATAGCTTAGGAACTCTATATTCATTCATCATCATCCCCTGCCCTTATACCAATTTATTTGGGGTCGGCGCAGCATACCTATATCTGGCATGCTGCTAAAGTTTTGGCTATGTTTTATGACAAGCCGCCTGCCTGACGTCAACCCTCTTCGGGGATGCTGTTGTTGGTGATAACCGCCACCGATACAGTCTCCTTCTATCTAGCTATGCCATACCAAATGTTATGCATGCGCCAGGTTCTGATGTTATCCTAATAATACACTCCACTAACTGGGCTAACTCTATATTCATTTTTTTTATTTTTTATTATTGTGTTATCCTTTTATTATTAATATTATTTACAGGAGTTGAACAAGCGCCAGAACCAGTTGGAGCAAGCGCACGCCATGTTGTTACGTCACCACGAGAAGACTCAGGAGCTGGAGTACCGGCAACAAAAGGGCGTGCACGCGCTTAGGTTCATATATGCACAATTCCTATCACAGTAGACAGATCACAAGTTATAAGTATATCTACTGTAAATATTTATATTACAACGGATCCAACTAGATGGACCAATGTTCTCAGAAAGTTTCAGGAACGGACTAGACGCGAAAGGTGGAGAACCGGGTGTGTTGGCAAACCGGCTGTGTTGAATAGGATCATCCAGCAGTTCATTGCGAGAGGCCGAGTTGTTTGTGTGAGGAACTAGTGAGATAAAAGAGGGTTCATATTATCTGTGAAGTTAATAAGTTCATGTTATAGTGCATTATGATTCAGGTGACCTAAGTTGGTCATTCTGCCTGGATTGCAGTCTGAGCCGAAAACTACGGCGTCATGCAGCCAACTGCATACTTAAATGTGTATATTATTTTCGCGATCCATAGTTGCAATGGTAGAGCTAGTGCGAAACCCACCGGCGTGCGTTTGTGCGCACGCCCTCTGCGCTCTCGCTCATTCTGAACTACCGCACTAGTTCGGAAATACAAATATAAAAGTATAATTTGACTAGAGGCGCAATGCCGCTCTGTAGAAGGTTGCGCGGCGAGAGGTAAACGCAGTAGTAGTATATGTCGATACATCCTACTATGACATTCACAACGAACATTTGCGTCATTTCTACCGGTCTGGGTGATTAAAATAGCTAGCTGCATTATGAACTTAAAAGGCGTGCAATAAGAGTCAGTCTATAAGGAACTGTTTTAATGTTTGATATAAATAAATGTAATTGTGACAGAGAAGAGCAGTTATCGAACCAGCACTCGACGGAACTGGCCAACCAGCGCGAGTACATGCAGCGCGCCGAACACGAGCTGCGCAAGAAGCACGCGCTACAGCTCAAGCAGCAGCCCAAGAGTCTCAAGGTAACACCTCCTTTACTTACTTACTGACTAAAGCGCAGTCCGCCACTACCGTAACCGGGATTCTAGGATCGCAGCTACATTCAAATTACATAAATACCTGTTTAACGAAAAAAAAAATACCTCGAACTCTGATATCCAATCCATTGCATCTTTTTTAGGAAGTTCTATAACAGGGATATCAGTATCATAAAACTAATGAATAAATGTAATATTATGATTACAGCAAAAGGAGATGCAGATTCGCAAGCAATTCCGTGAGACTTGCAAGATACAGACGCGTCAGTACAAGGCGCTCAAAGCGCAGATACTGCAGATGACCGCTAAGGTAATGTTGAGTTTGATATTCAACATAATATATATGTCGCAAATAGATAGTAGAATCCGCTGTTTTACAAAACTGCTAATTAAAAACTAGCTGATTTACAAAACAGTACTGTTTTATAAAACACCTAAACAACGTTCAGCTGGATTGACATTCCGATACGTTTAACAAAACTGCTACCCACGTTTAGATATAATGCAGAATGACAAATCTACATTTGGACGGATTTATTGTATAGGTATATTAAATGGATAGTCACCACTCAAGTAAAAAATAAGATACTATATTCTGATTTGTCTTTCCGTAGCTGGGACGACGGAACCTCTCGGAATTATGAAAGAAAATAAACGCAATTGATCCATGAGCGAGCGAAGCGAGCTCGGGAGTTTCGTGTATCCCGGCACGGACAGGTTAGGTTCGAAGGGGATGACGGGGGCCAGTGAGCGTGCGTAGCGAGCGAACTACCCCCGTCATCCTCTTCGTGTTTAGGTTTTTTCTAACCTTACAGACACAAAAATAGGAGCCCCGCGGAGGGGCCCCCCTCCGCGGGGCTCCTATTTTTGTGTCGACTCAGCCACGGAAAGTCAAATCAGAATACAGTTTTTTTTTTACTTTAGTGGTGACTATCCATTTAATATACCTATACAATAAACAAACCTGTCCCACAGTAGATATGTCATTCTGCATTACGTCTAATGGTGGGTAGCTGTTTTGTTAAACGTATCGCAATGGCAATCCAGCTGAACGTCGTTCAGCTGTTTTATAAAACAGTACTGTTTTGTAAAGCAGTTTTCTAAAACAGCGGATTCTACAATCCATCTGCGACATATACAGGCTGCGGTTTTGAACAGTGGCCATATTGTAGGAACATATACAGCAACAAGTTATATGTTGTATAAAAATAATTTAAACAATAATAGCCAAGAGGTCAACGTCCTATTCGTCTCGTAACAGCTAACGCTTCTCTGTGAAATGTTTTTGTACGGCCTTTGTAGGCGCGCGGTGCTGTCCTTGTACCTACTGAGTGCGACGCGGCGATAGCTATGACACGACGTATACGCAAAAAACAGTAAAACTGCGAAATTAATTAGATTTTTTTAAGGTATACTTTTTTTAATTGTTTTTTAATCAGTTACACCTATAGATCCACCTCCTTCAATTTGGCCACTGTCTAGAACCACAGCTTGTATATAATGTCAATGGGTAACATTTCCCTTGCGTGTTACTCTTACATGGAAATAGGTTGCAATTTGATGCCTACAAATTATTACTATATGTTTGTGTGAAATGTGGTTGACCACTTATTTAGACCTTCCTGATTCATAGAAAGTTTTGGAATACACAAACCTCTCCATGAATCATCAAAGTATCGAAGCTTTCTTTCACTTACAAGAAGGAAAAGAAAACATTTGGTGTTTGAATGAGCTTGATAAGCATTTAACTTTAATTAAATATAATTTTTTGTACTGCAGGAGCAACAAAAAGAAGTAATAAAGACGTTGAAGGACGAGAAGCGTCGCAAGTTGGTGCTATTAGGAGAGCAGTACGACCAGAGCATCACTGAGATGCTACAGAAGCAGACCGTCAGGCTTGATGAGAGCCAAATGGTAAGGTTATTACTATATTGAATTACCCCAACTTATCTCAGACCACTGCTATATATCCCTCAATAATAAAGTAATCTTAATATACTTCATTGTGGGCTTGGAGTGAGTTAATGGCATATGAAGGTGCACCTAGCTTTTGATGTGTTAAGAGTGCCTATAATCTGAACATTTGAAATAAAAACATCGATTTGAATGCAACTTCACTCATCACTAAGTTCGAACTGACCAAGAGATGTCTTTTTTTATCTTTTACTTGAAGAACTCTATTCATTATTATACAACTTGTTTGTTCGGTTTACAGATGGAGTGTCAGCATTTGAAAATGCAGTTAGAGCACGAGCTTGATATGCTGACGGCATACCAGAGCAAGAGCAAGATGCAGGCCGAGGCCCAGCGTAACCGTGAGAGGCGCGAACTGGAGGAGAGGGTCGCGGTCCGCCGGGCACTCCTCGAGCAAAAGGTATATTAAACGACTCACTGTAATATTTTTGAAGGCTATAAAGTATTCATAATTAATTTCTACTGTAAAGTCTCATGGGATGTTGTTCAAAGATTTATGTAAGTGCTACTGTGAATAATTTTAAATTATGATCGTCATTTAACATGAAGCCCGATTGAATTAAGCAAATATTCCGCTCTAGAATCATACAGGGAATTAATTATGTAGGTGACACGTACTAAGTCGCATATAGCCACAGAATCATTATCAAGACAATATAATTAGCAATCTATTATAATGACATATGTTTGTGTGATCAGATGGAGTCTGAGTGCGCTCAGTTCGTGGCGGAGCGCGCGGAGCGGACGCGACTGCTGCACGAGCGGCACGAGCGGGAGCTGGAGCACTTCGATAACGAGAGCGCGAGGCTCGGCTTCAGGTAAGCGCTGCACGTCACTCGCGACACCTTGGTCGCGTTCCACAGTAACGACGGATGTTACTGTTGAAGAAACGATCAAGGTGTTCTGTTAAAAAAATGTATAGTTGACCATAAAATTGCTTTACCACTTTTGACAAAAACTTCCATCCAAATTAAATCACTCACTAAGACTTAAGACTCATCAGTCTCACTCACTAATCAGTCACTAAGACTCATTATTAGTGTTAATTTATGTGATATTGACGTAATTGGTTAACCATAATCTAATTAATGCATGGGTTAAAAGTGCAACATTATGTAACCTCTCTTATCAAAGCAATAAATAATAATTTATTACACAATACAAATGTCACTAGAAACTGGAGTTTACATGTTAAAAACAACAACAAAAACTAATATCTGAATTCAATTTTCTTGACACTTGTGACAATACCTTGGGGGTTACTTTTGAAGTTAATACCAATTCCAATATTAAATCAGAGCCATAAAACAATTTTTAATGTTAAAATAAATTTACCTACATCACAGTTAATTATTACCTATATCTTAATTTTAGAGCATGTCTGTTTATTAGTATCCCGATTCTTTAATTATTTTTAATACATTTTGCATTTAAAACAAGTCAAATTTCGAAACATTTAAATATATCACGTTATACTCTACGGCTGGATTAATCGAGAAGGCGAAGAGAGCAGTCTCCAAAGTCACAAGCATAGTGGTTGACGGCCTACAGTAACAATTGCGCAAAGGGAAGAAATGAGACATGTCTTTCAAAAAAATGGGTTTATATCAACATCTCATTTTGCAGAAGATATTGATGTGAGCACTGAGACTGCTAGGCACCATCTGCATAGTATGTGGTTGCACTATAGAAGATAGGCTAAAAGTTTATTTGACTGATGCCAATAAACCAGCGGCTGCATTTTGCCTGGGATTTCTTAGATTTTGATTGGTCAACCACAATATTTACTGATGAAAAGACATTTCAAATCTAGTCAGCACGGTCGATTATTAAATCTCTGGCGATATGACAATATAAGATATGATGAAAATCATATAGTACCGGACATGGAGTGTGGTAGAATTAGTGTAAATATTTGGGGCTGGATGTCGACTGATGATAATGTCGGTGAATTATGTGGATTACCTCCAAAAGCAACAGCTTAAAACTATGTTGATACTCTCTGATCTTGCCGAATTTAATTTCTTACAAGATAACTGTCGGTTACACACTGCTGCTGTTACTCGCGAGTGGTTCCGTCAACACCCATGCATGCGACTGATATCATGGCCTTCGAAATCTCCAGACTTAAACCTGATCGAAAATCATTATTTATTTCTATCAAATCCGAGTAGTATCGGGTATCACACGGAAGACTGTGCACGTAATTATATTGTATATAGACTTTATTTGAATTGATAAATAGTTCTACACTAACGTCACGCATTGATGACAATATTATCTGTCACTTGTAAGCAAAAATATACCATAGGTTCCTAGATAGTTTTGTGATGTGCAAACGACATCCACTAAAGAAGTTTTAAAGCAATTTTATGGTCGACTATACAACAATATCCCTTTGTATAGTTATATCCGTGTATTGGTATTTTTATCAATTTGTATAATTATCAGCCGCTTTAAAAGTGCAATGTTGTGTTCAGTGCGATGGCGATCGCAGAGGGCAGCCGGGAGGGTTACGGCGAGGAGGAGCAGTCCCTGTCAGGCTCCATGCTGTCGCTGGCGCACAGTAACTCGTCGGCTAGCTTCGCGGCGGGCTCGCTGTAGCGCGCCGCCCGCGCTCACTAATGCTGTTGCCAAACCTACTTGCTTATACACGCGTATCGTGTACGCTTCAGTAGATCATGCTTGTTCGTATTCGTGATGGAAACTGTTTTCTTCTATTACATATAGCGGTTGATACGCGATTCCTGAACCGTTTATGCTAATGACTCGATAGCCACTGTGATAAGGTTGTCTCGTTATGCAAATAATACGGTCTAGTAATCGTAGTTTCCCACCGTCGGCGCGACCTATCGAGCGTTATGGCCACGCTTATGGCGCTCACAAAATTGTGGACCCCGGGTGTAATTAAGTATTGTAAATTGTTCACACTCGCTCTCTAGTATTTGGAGCGTTTACATACGACCGATTGTTGTTATTATCGTTAGCAATTTTCACGGGCTACCTCATTAGACTTGTTACGAAAATTATATGTGTTTGATTGAATCGTGTTGAGTATATTGTGGTCCGCACAAGTATTATTCGGAGAATTGGGCACGGTAAATTGTTTTGGCACCAGCATTAGATCTCCACGTCCCATTCTAATTACTGAGACTGTCTGCCCTCCCGCGGTATGTAAATTCGTGTTAATAAGCAACATGAGATTTTTTAATATACTGTTGGACACTGATAATATTAGCCTAATTTTTTTATAATTTTTTTGTTATGTCTTCCAAAGTGAAAGGTATGGCCGTTTGTCAAATGGTTCGGGAGGGCATTTCCTATTTTATTACACTATTAAGTTTATTGCACTCCATAATTAAATAATTATCTCTTAGCTACAGTCGAGTCGAGGAATAAACAGAACCGTAGTGCAGTATGCAATAGTAGGCGTTATTTGTATTTTAATAAGGTTACTATTGCCCATTGTAAAATAGAAATATTATTCATCGACCCAGTTGTTAATGCATCACCATGTTTCTGGCGTTTTGACAAAAATACGAACTGAATACATCTATCTACATTTGTACATACATAATATTATGTAGCTTTGGTTTATGTTTTTAGTTAGACGGATCACTTTTACAGTGAATTATTATTTATTGTATTTATATTGCATGTTTACGTTTTAAATTGCATTGATATTATAACGATAGATGTTTCAACCATCAATCGAAAATATGTGCCTAACTCTGCCTAAGTGTTTTAACAAAATATCGGAAACATGTTGTTACATAAAGAAAAGTGAAGATATAATAGTAACAAAGAGGTTATACGCGAGTCTGATTGCATATGTTTGAGGTTATTTAAATGATGCATCGATGTGAGAATGAGACGCTTCTTTTCTATTAGAAATTTACTCACGGTACGACACTGTTCCGTTGGCTTGCCAGCCGACACGGCGCTAGATAACGAAATATTAGTTGTAAAACTGAAATACGATAAAATACATGGTCGAAGTATCCGCACCACACTTAGCAATGTGATCACACGACAATATTGAATTAACGCTTAAATCTAAATCTATTCATGTCTAAATATTGGATCTCTTAGACATAGGAAATTTTATTATCATCTCTAGAATATTATTAGACCGTCCATCGTTAAACAGCAGCACACGTAGAACAACGGAACAGTGACCAGTAGAGGGCATGATTAAATTTTAAAATCTAGTATTCCTGATCCAATTTTGTATAAATATGTAGTTTATCATAAGTTTCCACAGTGGTTCTTTCTAGCAGATTTTTCATCTTGATGCTCTAATGAAACAAGATTGAAAAATTTCTAAATGAGAAACTGCGACCACGTCAAATGATGATACGTTAAGGTAAACTTTGCAGTGAAACCAAGGAATGTTGATCCTCAAAGTGAACGTTAAGAAGTTTGACAAAAGGCATTAATTAGATGAAGTAGTCAGTGACGAAGCACCGAGCCGCGCGCACCCCGCCCCACCTCACTGTTGACAGAGGATGTTATTATTTACAACATTAGATAGACAAAATTCTAATATTCATATCATTAGTTTTTACTTTAGGAACGATTTTTGCATATAATTAATGTAAGTTGAATTCTTTGAAGAGCAGACTGACGGTATTTGTTTATTGGCCTAGTATTGAGTTTATGAAATGTTTAAAAGGGTTTTGTAACGAAACGTTTATTAATAATTATGCTTATTTGATGGTTTTTAAATTTTAAAAGAATTGTAACACGCTTTACTAAATCATAATAACAATGTTCGGGATGTGCGTAATGCGCTGCGTCACTACCGGTTACGTTGTGTAAATAAATAAAGTATTTATTATGTATTATTGTGAATATGTATTAACAAGCACACGATTTGCCTTACGGGCGGGAGGGCGCGACGGGCTCGGCGTTATGTATATAAAGAACAATAATATATAATTAAAATATTATAAATAATTTGTTACTTTTGTAAGGTGCGAGTGCGGTTTTGTGTACATTGGAAGTGCGACGCGCCGGTCCCCGTGCGGGGTCCGACTATGTGCTATTTTCTTTATTTAGTGTCCTAATACCCTATCGTATTGTGTACTAAGCTTACCAGTCAAATATGTATAGCAAATGTATTATTTAATTTAAAATGGATTATAGTCATAAATACCCAAATTTAGTTAATACTATTTTTAAAGTATTTTTTATTATTTTTATTAATATTCTTTTCCTAAAGCATCACTTATTTGAGTTTGTTGGTGGATTATTGACAGATTTAAATTATCGAAGCCTAAGTGATTTAGGTATTAAATTATATACGAAGCGTTTGACAAAAGATAGCTGTTTTACGTGAATATCTTTTCACAGTGCTATTTACCCGGATAATATTATAATTATTAAATTTGCTTCGATTTCCTAGCTAATACAAGAATATGGTAAATAGCTTTGTGAATAGATTTCACAATATTCGTAGACTCCATATTATCCCCTCCTAAACTGACCAAATATATGACAATAATCTCTAGACACAGCCTAACTTGACTTACCATCCTGTCTCTGTACATAATATAGATTGCGAGCGCGAAGTGGACCTAACTATTGGAAGTACCGCTCACGTTATCAACATTGTTTTAAAGAAAAATTTTGCGCAAACAAACACTTCACAAAATACTCAGTATAGGTAAATATATAATAATATAATGTTCGGTAAAATGTTAATACAGCAGACGATCGCTTATCCTGGTTGGCGTTATCAAGCGGCTATCTGAGTGATATTTTTATTCATGATTATTAATAACGCCGGTACTATTCTGGTACGTTACGTCCATTGTCGAACTCCGCTGGTGTCGTAGCTAAAATCTGGAACCGAAGCACTATGGAATTGAATTGTAAGCTGTAACTTCGCTTGAGTGCAATAGATGGTCGGTACTTAACGTTAGGCGCGTAGTATTTTGCTCGCTGTCATAGTCCTCTGCCTGACGCTGGTTTAGAGATCGTAACGGTTTCGTGTAGCACGAGACGGTAACGGGCTCAGTTACACGTCAGAAGGTACGAGTATAGTGCGTAGGCGCGACTTTTTCCTATTCCAACCTCCCACGACTTAGCTGTTCTAGAGTTAGATGTTATCAGTTATCTGTCACCTTTCAACGGTCACGATCTACAGAATAATTATTATGAGATAGAAGTACCAAACTCGTAGTTAGCGGTCACGTATTTGTAAATTGTAACTATACAATTTTTATATTTTACCATTGTATAGTCTTTTATCACAGATAGGTAGTTAGCAATATTGTGACCGATGTGACAAGGTGCGCGCGCGCGGCCGCTAGTTATTGATTATAGTTTGCGATTGTTTGCGGCTCGCTCGGTGCACCGTTGTTTTCTTTTTCTTTTTTGTTACATAATATTTAACAATGAATTTTTAGATTCTAACTATTATCACTAATAATACTGTAATATAATCTGGTTCATGAAAAATCAAACCGAAATAAATTAAATGGAAAGAAAATCGACCCCTTGTATTATTTTATACAATTCCCTTATGTTATCATATTAAAAAGAATATTTACCACACAAACACATCAAAATGTTTAAAATAATCTATTTCTGAATAACATATAATATGAAACAAAAAAAAAACAATGATATACAACAACGATACCAAAAGTACATTATTATAAGAAGATTATCTTGAATTAATAAGCCTAAGATTGATCTTACAATTAATATTACGGTTTCGTTTTTCATAAATGCTATCAAAAATAAGAAAAATAATTAAACGAACTTCTATACTACCCAACTAATGCCGTGTTTCCACTTTGCGATGTATAAGTTACAAATAGTTTTTACTGTCTTAAAAATAACGATGTCTAGACAACGAAAAGTATTGTGCTTTACATTCCTAGAAAACTGGACCATGCATTTCATGAACATGACAGTGACGCGGACGCCTGATAAAAGAATAAAAAAAATGCGATTTGCAGATATACTAAATCATTTCAAAAATTTCAAATAGCAATAGGACATAATCGTTAAAGCAATTGCTATTTGATTTCTGTAACCAATTACATAATGATTATACCTAAACCTATTTCATGGACAGTCATCCAGATATTTAGCTTTTTAGTTTTTTTTTGTATAAGATAGCACATCAAATTTAGCTAAAGGCATAAAATATTACCCAGTATTGTAGCATAATGCCGTAACGTTTTTTACGCTTATGTTATTCAAGTTGTCCTAAAGTACGACATAGTATTGTTGCCTCTTTTAAAGACCTTAAATGCGAGTAGTAATAACATGTATAATGAAAATCTAGCGATTAAAACTGGGGCGTAAGATTAAACTGTTATTACCCCATTAACATTCTATATAAAAATATTTTTTCGATAAAAGATAGTTCTTAGAAGGTGTAAATGCGGTCGTCGGAAGATGTGTGCTGGTTGTGTTTTGTTTACTGTGTAGGGGAGAACTGCGTTGGTTCCAGGATGCGGCAGTGCATCTCGCGAATGAGAGGGACCGTGTAGGCGACGCACTCGTCCCAGCCTGGGTTGCGCCACGTGCTCTCACGCGTCTCTCGACGTGCTTGCAGATCTTTATAGCCTGCCAAACATTCGAAAATTAGATAAACGCATATACATATTTCTAGTAAGAAGTTGGAATTTTGAGAAGTTATTAGGCATAGTTGGATGTTATGATGGGTTTCTCCTATTAGAGAACGCTCAGTTACAGTACTTCGAAACGAATATTCGCGCTGAAAATATATCTCGCGTCGTTTCATAGGATTTCACTGCTCTCATCGAACTCTAGGGTTAACTGTCAGCTAGTTGTACGGTCATCGGCCAAACGTCGCTGAATGAATCAACATTTTTAAAAACGCTTAGCTCTGAAAGTATTCATTTAATTATCTGGAGTACACAACATAACAATCTTCTCATAAAATAAATACAGGTAGTCATTCATGACATCACAATAACCAACACTACAGTCGGTGCAGGCAACCGAGCACAGTTCTTTATCGACAAACTCGTCGAGTCGTTAAATAAGTTTTCATGTAGGTGTTGAATTTAATCAACAATATACGTCAAATTTGACGTTTAAAATCGAGTAATGTGTCGACAAAAAGAACCGTGTTCGCACCGCACTAAAAGTCTTTGCAAGCTTTGAGTATAACAAAACATTAATATAAGCGTGTTAATCAATTTTTGTCGCTGACATGCCTACTTCGTCGAGGAATAAATACATTGTACTCCGTAATGACCGTATTTCGGTCACGGTATCTCCACGGAGATTAGTCAAGGACGCAGGGGATACTATAGTGCACAAGTGTATGCCCAAACACAGGTGCACTACCAAGATCAGGCGCAGGACCGACGGCTTTACGTGTTCTGCGAAGCACGGGAGTGTCACACCACGAACTTCCTGACTCCGGATGCTACTGAGGATTTCCTAACAGAAAAACCCAATAACACTGCCCGACCTGGGAATCAAACCCAGGATCTCACGCTCAGCAGCCGCGCTTGCCACCACTAGACCAACGAGGCAGTCCTAAATGAAATAATTGTGAACATTAAATATCATTTTTCAGGCCTGTCATTTCAACACATATTTTATTCTCGGCATTTTCAAAAAATATTATCAACACCAACTAACAGAAATAGCAACAGATAATAAACTTAATAATAATTATGATCTCGACTCTACGATCGAATAGAATGTTGAAACAACCTAATAGGTCGGAGCGAGAATCACGACTAGCTGTTGTCGCGGTGCTAATAGAGATGAGTCCGATATATCATATCGTAACTAAAAACGGATATACACATATATCATATCGTATTGATATGCCACACACAGAAAACCGTTTTTACAATATCGAGCTAAACGAAAAACGAACTATCCATATCCATAACCGTTTACGTAGTTTACTCAACTTCTCATATTCATATCTATCTCGTGATTAGATATTCGCCGTCTCTCTGTCCAACCCATGACGTTACCGGGTGTGAAAACGAGACGAAGCGAATATCGTTCAGTGTTTGCTGTAGATATCTAAAAACTCTCCATATCGATATCTAAAAACGGTTTTTCATATCGGATATGTAACCGTTTACAGAAAATACCAAAAATGCCCATGTCGTGCTAAGCATAAAGCAACTGTGGAAATTCCGTTCGGCGCGATCCCCTCTCGAACCGTACTTCACACGGCCCGTTGCGCCTAAAATACACGACCTGCGACGCGATTCGCTACAACATGGCTACAGCTCTACAGGCGTGAACTTTGGCGAATATTGTACTTCGCTTCTCTTCCGCGAAAATTTGAATTAACTGATTTGAAGGGATTTGTTTGTATGCATGGATATTGAATTGATTATATACTTACACCAAATGTGATGAACGTTGTAGAGACGTCCAATCTGTGAGAAATACCCGGCGAAGGCCTCGTTCTGCGAGCGACGGTAGGTGAGACCGCGGGCCCAGTTGTTACCCCACTCAATCATCGTGCCGGGCTTCAGACTAGAAATGTTAGGCTTTAAATTAGAGGATGTAATGTTTTCATATGTGTTATAACAAGTCTGAAAATAATTACTAAAATTTAAATTACAGGCAAGTGTGATGTCAATTTTCATTTAACAGAATAGTCATAAATCAATAAACTAAGTATAAAACAATCAACTGATTGACATAAGCTTCTATCTGGGACAGGCATAGTCATATCAAACAATAGTGTTACCTGTAGGAACGTATCTCATAAATGTTGCTGGGTGAGCGAGGTTCTCCATTGGGCCAGAAGCTGAATGCTAGCAAGTACTGTAAGTGCCGTGACCGCACGAAGGTGCTACGCTCCTTCTCCAGTGTGCGGTAATCCTGGATAATAAATGCAAATTACTATAAACATCTCCGATATCAATCGATCTAATTCCATGTTGAATTTTTATGTTATGAAGTATCAACATTGATATTCTAGTCAGTTACATTTTATATCAAGGAATATTTTATAATTTTTTTTCTTATCAGTAATAAATTTGAATAAAACACACCATTTAGACTTGCTATGGAATAAAGATAACTTATCAAATTACATATTTTTTTTGATGCAGTCATTAACTTACAGCATTGTCTCTGAACAATATCTTTGCTTTGTCAATTTTCTCAAATCCGCCAACATATCTCCACAGGTGCAGGGCCTGGTCCATATCTCCAACTGACACTGTCCATGATCCCACAAGTTCACAACCAAGGTCAGCTTTATGGGAATGAACAAACTCCGCTGAAGTTTTGCTAAAATGTATAATATATGGAACTTAATTAACCTATCCTCTTATAAATACTGATACACTGTCTTGGTGGTTAAGTGGGATCTTAGGTTCAGTTCCCTGGTCAAGCAGTGTGATTGGGTTTTTCTGTTAGGAAATTCTCAATAGCAGTCTGGAATTTGGAATTGTGCCCGGCTGATGGTACAATATGTTTTTAATTTGTTTGAGATAGCCTCACTACCTTAGAAACATATTTTCAGCATTGGTGAAAGGTGGGAGACCACAATGTACACCTCTGCCTATGCTGCCTTCTGGACTCTAGATACTGACAACTATGTATTTATGTGAATATTCATAAAATCTCAAGACTTATGATAAGACTAGATTTGGAGAAACCATTACAATTCATATTTTTGTTATAATACATGAGTTTCAAGTTCAAATGTTTTTATAACAAAGTTGAAACCTTTCCTCTGCTGTCACATTCATATAAGTTAGCTAAAAGATTTTTCATTTTTTAAAGGCATTACTTAATTTTTCAAACAATACCTAGACTTTGTAAATATAACTGATCTAAAGGGTCAAGGTTTAACGCAGATAACGTTAATGTAGGAATTCTAATGAGTTGTACTGTATTATGCAGCACTCTATTTACAGAATGTTGCATAATAGTCAGTGTTTGTTGCCTGCCAGCCTGCATTTTGCTTATAAAATTAAATAAGAGTATTAGTGTTAACACATACTAATTTTGCAAGTATTTATCCATAGAATCCGGCTTAATGTTATGTGTATGGAGTGCATAAATTATCTCCTTGTCGCTCAGCATCCGACTGTGGGACTCCTTCGTGGGTTCTATCCTCCGTACCAGTAACTTCGAGAGCCATCCATCATCGGCATTCGTTAATCTTGCAGTTGTCGAAATCAACCTACAAAAATAACTCCATTTAAATAAAAGTTCCAAATTTAAACCGGACACTGTACAAAATAACAATACGAAAACGAAAAGTACCTCAAATTCTTCGGTATAGCAGTACTTAAAAATATTACTCTATTGAGAGAATTCATATTCATCTTGAGAGCAACAAAACACGCTGATTTAAGGTTCTAAACTACTAAATAAAAGGTTGATAAAAAGTAATTCTTGTTATCATTAATTGACAAAATCACTTGAAGGTTATCTTGAAAATAGATTTTGCGTACATAACGACATCTATTAAGAATGACCGGAACTACAATATTAAAGTTGCCAAATGAACTTCCAAACCAACACTTCAAATTCAAAAATCTTTTTCAAACCCATTCATAGTATCGCTGTCTCTGTTTATCAAGCTTCTTTCGTGTATAGCTATTTCATTCAAATGCTCTAAGAGCAATTATAAGCACATACAAAAACTGGACTACTTCACTCATAACCTTATCTGTCAAGAGGATAATTCAGAAATTCTTTTTACGCATACCTACTAATTGTCTTAAAAATTATGTGATTATGAACCAACCCAGTTTAATTATAAACATTATCGCAAGTGTGTAATTGCTTTTATTTTAGTAGCAAAATTTTTCATTATACTCATAAGACTGAAAAACTAGTAGGCTAAAACTTTACTTTTAAACATAAATGCAAATTGGTATACTGTATAAAGAAACGTTATGTTTATTGACTGATGGCCGACAAATTGCTGACAATAGATAAATTGTCATTTCATTATTTACGATTAAATATTTAAAGTCAGACCGGAGAATACAAGGTTTTTTTTAAGATTCTACATCATACATAAAAACCTCGTCATGGGTGAGTACTTAGTAAAAATTTTATGTTTTCGCATTGCAAAACTTGTTTGCAATAGTGGGCGGTGTTGTCGGTACCAGTCTTATGACTATGTCTTTTCGTGTAGCTTCGAGCGAGGTGACGAAGCTTCAGCAGCATCTGGCGCTGCTTAAAGAGGAGTACGGGAAGCTGCAGAGCCATTGTGCGGAGGTGGAGCGCAAGTATACACTGGCTGCAGCGTCAGCTGGCGATCTGAGTGAGACAAGTTTTGTGGCGCGTTTGCTCATGACTGTGGCCACTCTATATGGCAGGGAAACATACTCAGATATCAGTATCAAGCTGCAAAGCAAGTCAATGCCTGGTCACAAGTTTGTGCTAAATGCACGATCTGATGACTGGAATGAGGATGCCCTCAAGAATCTTGGCGAATTAGGTAAGGTTTATTTAATAGAAAATTAGTTATGATTAAGTGTGTAAAATGAGCCTATCATAATTTAATCAATGTGATGATATTGTAAAATGTCAAGTACTGGAAGCGCTGAGCATAAGTTAATGTAATGTGATGTTACTTTTGGTCTCAGGTCAGTGGCCAGGTAATAAACTATATCAGAGTGTTTCCTCAACCAGGTTTTATTGGAATAACATAGCACAGCCAGTCAGATTATTTCCTTGAAATATAAGCTATATATGTAATATATATAACATAATTAGTATGATAGTATTTAGAACTTCAAACATTACAAAAATTCTCTAAAGTCAATGAAAACATGTTTTTATATTGGGAGAAGTAAGTAAACTGGAAGTTCACGCGGCGCCCTTTTGAGTTACTCCTCGAAACAAAATTAATTTTGCATCTAAAAAGACACTTAAGTGCTATTTAAAGTAGATAATCTATTGACATTGTTTACTACGTCAAATCCACAGTGAAAAATAAGTGAATTAAGTGCAAAATAAATCGAATTTGGACTAAATATAATCACATTAATATTTCAACTACCGCCGGTACTATAATAACAGGTTATCGTGTCGAAACGCGTAAGCGCCCCGTATACGACGGCGCTTACGACCTTTTTCTCGCTACCTAGCGGGTCTCGTCGAGTCACCGGCCGCCGCAGCCGAACGGAGTTGTTGTGAAGTACGGTGGGCCTTTTTTAGTGTGCAATTTTGCTATCGGAACCGTACTTGATTTGTGAGGGTCTTTTATAGTGTGCATTTAATAATTCTGCATCATAAATAATTAATAATGCCTAAAGTTGTACGCACCCCACCTAAAGCATCAATATCAGCCGAATCGGACGATCCTGTGCTACAGGAAACTGCGGACTCCGAACAGACTCACGTCTCCCAGCGTATTAAGCGAAGACGAGAATGTTGCTCCCCTGGCATTAACTTCAATCAGTTTAAGGACGAGATAACTCAAATGCTGCGGGTTTGGAAGAGTGAGCAAGATGCATCCCTTTCTAAGTTGGTTTCTGATATAGCTGATATGAAAATACAATTTATACAAGTCCAGAAAACAAACATAGAAATAGAGAAAAATGTAAAATTCGTAAGTGATAAATACGACGAACTGTTAAGGAAAATAGGCGATATTGAAAAAGAACGGGTAAATCTTCGTGAATGCATATCCACATTGGAACAACAAGTTCACGATATTCATTGCGGTGCGCGTTCCGCAAGTATTGAGCTACGAAATATTCCTGAAAAAGAGAAAGAATCTTACGAAGACTTAAAAAACGTTCTTATGTGCGTGGGAAAAGTCTTAGACACAGACATACAACCGTCAGAAGTACGAGATATTTACAGATTACATGGGAAAGCGGTCGGAAATAAAACAATTATAGCTGAATTTACAACTGTTCATGCTAAAGACACAATTATTTCTGCAGCACGAAATTTCAACAAGAATAAAATCAATTCGGAAAAGCTACATTCTGAACACCTTGGCATCAGTGGACATCGTTCACCTGTTTATGTTACTGAATATCTCCCACCAAGCGTAAAGAAACTATTTTACCAGGCGCGAGAATTCGCCAAAGAAAATGAATATAAGTTCTGCTGGTATAAAGGAGGAAGAATCTACGTACGTAAAGAAGTTGGTAAACCACACTGTTTGGTAAAATCAGAACAATGTTTAACCAAACTTAAACTCCAAAAATGACTCTATTCAGTTAGCTCGCATATAGTATTTTTCTCACATTTTGTTTTGCATGATCTAAACCTACGTTGTTTTAAAGGTCATTTTATCATTCGTATTAATAATAACTTTATGCATGTTGTGTTATCTATTAGTTATAACAAGACACCTTACATAACTGTTACACAAGCACAAGAAATTTATACAAATTCTCCTATTACACAACCACAAATTCATAACCATATTAAACATAAACATACACTCTATAAGTGCACATACTCACCCTCATCACATTCTAAAGTTGCACCAATATCCAAATTTAAAATTCGTTCGTATATTTTGGTATTGTCCACTCCTATTGGGGGATCAATTTTTACTTATATCTTGATGAAAACATTTCAAAGGAATGATATTTTTCTTCGCCTCTTGTTAGAGACAGAAAATTTGATTAAATGGCTAATATAGACCAATTAAACTCAGAGATTGACTCATTTAGTATATCATCCTCATATAGTTCCCAACCTGATAAATGCGCTCAAATATTGGACATTAAAAGTGAACAGTTTCTTAAGATTATACATATGAACATACGCAGTATTCATAAGAATTTTAATGGCTTGCAAATACTTCTAGCAAGTATTAATATTGACTTCGATATTATTCTTCTGTCCGAGTGCTGGCTAAAACGCGATTATCCTCTTCCAGTTCTTATTGGATACACTATCTTTTCCACAAAATTTGTAAATAATCAGAACGATGGCCTTGTCCTTTACGTTAAAAATAACATTTCATGTTCAGTAACTGAACCGATATTTATTGATGGAAATTGCCTTGTTTGTAAATTGAAAAACAATGCTGTTTTTGTTGGTATATATAGATCACCATCGTATAGAAATATTGAAAATTTTCTTAATAGTCTTGACAATGTCCTCATATCAATTAAATCTTACGCAAATATAATTTTAGCGGGAGATCTAAATATTGATATTACGGCTGGTAACATGCCGAATAACCGGCAATCCAATGAATATCTAACCTTGGCCGCCACTCACTGTCTTTTGCCCACTCATTTGTATCCTACTAGGCTACAAAGTTGTCTAGATCATATCCTGCTAAAAACTAATTATAAAGCGACAACTATAGTCGTAGAAACAAATTTAACAGACCATTACCCGGTAATGCTATGTCTGAAACTCGCAAAACCCCATCATAAACCTAGCGCATATTCTACATTAATAAATTACACAGAAATAGAAAATGCTATTAAAAACACTGACTTCAGGCAGGTATTATCAACTAGGGATCCAAATCACGCATGTAATATCTTCATCAATATTCTTTCACCCATAATAAAACTCCATACTAGAGTCTTGAGAGTCTCCTCTAGGTGTCGAATTCTAAAACCATGGATTTCACTAGGTCTATTACGTTGTATACGTAACCGTGATCTAATGCACAGTAAGCATCGCAAATCGCCAGGTAACAT
The DNA here is from genome assembly GCA_935421205.1 of Xylocampa areola. Lineage (NCBI taxonomy): Eukaryota > Metazoa > Arthropoda > Insecta > Lepidoptera > Noctuidae > Xylocampa > Xylocampa areola. The sequence continues at coordinate 7,267,879 of OW285219.1, read as the reverse complement.
GGTTCTAAAAACTACATACGTTCGGTATCGTAATTTTTGCAATGGACTGCTACGTAGACTCAAAATAGCTTACGAAAAATCGGAATTCTTGAAATCTAAAAACAATCCCAAGGCCACATGGGACACAATTCGCAGGATCACAAATACACAACGCGACAAAAAAGTGGCACTGGAATTGCTTAATATCAAAGATAACCCATATGATTCGGCAAATTACGTAAATTCTTTTTTTGCTGGGATTGGAGGGAACTTGGCTACTAAATTAACACTCTCTGGCCCCACTTGGAGTCAACCACCAGTTTCGGATGACACCTTATCACCGGCAAACTCGCTAGTTATATTTCATGTTGAAGAAGCTGAAATTGAGCGCATTGTGATGAAGCTTCGGGATGACTGTGCGGTAGGCTGGGATACAATTTCCTCTAGAATATTAAAAGCCTCACGGGCCACTCTGGTGCCATTAATTACCTACATCTGCAATCTATCGATAGACACTGGCGTCTTTCCCTCAGCTCTGAAAAAAGCAATTGTAACTCCTGTATACAAGAATGGAAACAGAGACAGTGTAAACAACTACAGGCCAATATCGGTTCTTCCTGCACTTTCTAAAATTTTGGAAAGAGTCTTAAACAACTACCTACAAAAATTTTTAAATCATCACGATATTATTGCGAGTAATCAATTTGGTTTTCGATCGGGAGTGTCAACGGAGGATGCTATGATAGGTCTCACTAACTCTATTGTTAAAAACATAGACAATAAGCGCAAATGCATTGGGATATTCTTAGATTTATCAAAGGCGTTTGATACGGTTTCTGTACCTATTCTTGTATCAAAGTTAGAAAAAGTAGGAGTGAGGGGAATAGCTTTAGAAATTTTTAAAGATTATTTAACTTCCCGCACACAATGTGTTAAGATAGGTAATTTTATTAGCGGAGAAGAACCGCTCATGTACGGGGTGCCACAGGGCAGTATTTTGGGGCCAACACTCTTCCAAATTTATGTGAACCAACTCTGTCAGTTGAAACTTCCAAATTGTGATATATTTTCATATGCTGACGATACCGCGTTGATAGTATCTGGTGCAGATTGGTCAGAAACTAAAAGCGTCGCTGAAAACGGGTTAAAGCTTGTAATGGAATGGCTTCATAGGAATTTGCTTACAATCAACCTTGAAAAAACAAAATTTATAACATTTTCTAACTCAGTCTCGAACTGCCCACTGGGAAATTTCTTTTTAAAGGCGCATACATGTCACTTTTTATTCCCCGGAAATGACTGTTCGTGCACATCATTGGCTCGAACCACTGAAATTAAATATTTAGGTGTTCAGATAGATCAACGATTAACTTGGCACGCACACATACAAGAACTTGCTTCTAGGATAAGAAAAATTATTTATATTTTTAAAAAATTGCGCCAATCTGCTGATAAAGACACGTTAAAACTTATCTATTCTACACTCTGTGAATCTCTCCTAACCTACTGTGTTGTTGCATGGGGAGGTGCATCAAAAGCTGCCTTTCTAGAACTCGAAAGAGCCCAAAGAGCAGTTCTGAAGGTGATGTCCTCAAAACCGTTTAGACACCCAACTACAGATCTCTACAATGAATGCCAGGTTCTTACTGTAAGACAACTGTATATCCTCAGAATTGTATTAATAAAACATAAATCATTGACGTACATACCGCAACTTCTGAAAATTAAACGAAGAAACCATCATGTATGCAATGTAGTAAAGCACAGAACTACTTCAGCGAGCCATCAATATTATGTTTTAAATGCAAGACTTTATAATAAAGTCCACAAAAGTCTGCATATTTTCTCGCTAAATTGCAGAGAAGTAAAAAGCAAGGTAACAAAATGGCTGAAAACTCTGAATTATAATGATACCGAAACCCTTTTAAACAGCATGCTTTGAATGCACAAATGCTAACTATCATACGCATACGTTATCGTACAAAATACAGTCAACACAATAAAACCCCGTACACACACAAACACGCTCACTCTCTCACACACACACACACACACACACACACACACACACACACACACACACACACACACACGCACGCACACACGCACGCACGCAAGCACGCACGCACGCATACACACAGACTAGTGTTAGTCTGTGTATATGTGTGCACACATTCAAAACCAACAACAATAATAATAATGTAAAATAAACCTATAATGTTAAATGTCCAGGATCTATAAAAAACCAATCCAAATTATACTGTAATTTTTTGTAACCAACTAGGAACACTGACTCCCAAAATACAGGTAATGACCTAGTTTGGGAGGCAGCGGTTTATTATTGGTGGCACGTATTTCCAGTATGTACATAGCTGATACGAATAAATTGTAAAATGTAATTGTTGCTGGTATTAAATAAATAAATAAATAAATAAAAAATAAATAAATAAAAATAAAAATATTACAGACTGGTCAGCCCTCCCAGATGACATTGGAGCTGCCCTTCTCAAATGGTTGTACACTGATGTGGTGGACCTCTCCCGAGGAGACACCTTTGCTCTACAGCTGATGAAATCTGCTGCCAGCTTTAAATTACATGGATTAGTGGGGAAGTGTGAACAGGCACTTATAGCATCAGTTGGAGTTAGGTGAGGAGAAAACCATTACATTATTAATAATATAAGGAGGAAAATATTTCATCATTGTTCTTTTAATGATTGTACAGGATAAAATTTAAAGAGGTATGCTTACAAATAATTTAGGCATGGAAGGCATAGTTATTAATAAATTATTATTAAAATAACTACTGGTTGATTAACACACAATGATTGCCTTGTTGGTTTAATGGTGAGATCCCGGATTCACCTGATCAGGGTTAAAAAAAACTTAATAATTGGGAGTAACAAATTTTAGTTTGGAATTGTATTTGATTATGTGGGACTTAACTGTTGGATCATTCTTCAAGCTGAATTTCTTGCGTCATTTTCCTCGCGCAATTAATTTTATGAAAATAACTTCAGAATGTGATAATTTTCATTAATATAAGTTCATGCATATACAATCGGCTTGCATTAATGAAAATTTTATTATTTCGAAGTTAGTTTCATAAAAATATTAAAGCGAGGAAAATGACGCAAAGGATCTAACTTGAAGAATGACCCTGTCTAATACTACAGGAATATAGGTATGATGCTGATGTATGTATGGATGTGTACAGTCACAAGCATAAAGATGTATACATTTGCACTTTTTAAACTCAACATAAATAATTCAAGATAAATCTTTGAAAAGCATTAACGCATGCTTAGCGAACTCTAAAGTTATTATATTAAATGGAAAAAGAATACGGTCGCGAACAGGATTCGAACCTGCGCCTCCCGGATGAATACTCCAGGCGCTGTGACCACTAAGCCATCTCGACCTCTGCTCACCACCGCAAATTCTTCTTCCATATTTTGACACGTCTTATGGCGACGTTATTGCTATCAATTCAGTCCCTATACGGGTGACCAAACCGACACGACTAACTTTGCAGTTAATACAATGTCGTAAAGAATGCAATTACCTTAATAATTCAAGATAAATCTTTGAAAAGCATTAACGCATGCTTAGCAAACTCTAAAGTTATTATATTAAATGGTATTCATCCGGGAGGCGCAGGTTCGAATCCTGTTCGCGACCGTATTCTTTTTCCATTTAATATAATCAACATAAATAGTTATCTGAATAATATAGAAGTATTAATGTATGTCTATATGTAGAAGGAATCGTTCTTCTCTCTGTGTTACATACCTAAATATCTTAGTAATACATGCTAGAGATAGAGATATTATAAGGGTGAAATTTTAAAAGTTTGTCATTACATATTGGTGCATGTGACTGTACACATAGTAATGACATGTATACCTAGTCTAAGAGGCTAGGCAAAGGTTTGCTTTTGTCCAACCATATTTCTCATAAGAGCTTATTCTTTGGTGCACTTTTTGCACAATACTAAAACAACAAAGAAAATAATGGCATAAAGCTACTTTGATCAACCCAAAAATCTAAATTGTTTTTAAGCATTTTCGACACTGCTAGACAATCTGATTAAAACATGGATTATCATTTTGTTTTTAGATCCTGTGTAAAGTTCTACTCTGCAGCTGATGAGATTGGAGCATCAGCCCTCAAAGAGCACTGCTCAGGATTAATATCTGCTCATTGGGATGATCTTACAGGTAAACAAACAACTTATCATATATATATATAGAAAAAAAATGCGTGAGATAAACATTACACACCTAGCAAATCAATTCTAGCCTTTATGACCCAGAAACTGCTTAATGCCCAAACGAAAGACTATGTATTTCAAACTTGTAATAGTAAAGGTCACAGTAACACCTATTTTATGTTATATAAACAATTAGTTATAGAGCAAAACAACATAAAGCAAATTATTATAAGTATTTAAGCTCTTTGAAGTGGAACTAATTAGGAAATTAATTACATTTACACAGCTTGGCAATTCTTGGGTTGATTTGTATTGATTAAATAATATAGGCTTTGACATATGATAAAGGAAGCTCAAGAATTTAGTTCTATGGCTCCAAATTGCAAATTGTATAAATAAAACGCGATTATTTGGGTTAGGTACAACCTATATTGATTTAAAGGTATTTTGAAAGTCAATCTTTTATAAAATTTGTATGTTTCACCCAAGGGCAGTCGAGTGCACTGTATTGAAGAATTTTAGATTACCGGTATTAGTACCGGTATCTAAAAATCTTTTCATAATCAAGGTTTTATTTTGGTTTACTTAACACATAAATCTAAATAAATAGAGGTATAAGCTATATATGTAATATATATAACATAATTAGTATGATAGTATTTAGAACTTCAAACATTACACAAATTCTCTAAAGTCAATGAAAGCATGTATTAGTACTGGTATCTAAAAATCTTTTCATAATCAAGGTTTTATTTTAGTTTACTTAACACAGTAATCTAAATAGGTTAATATGTTTAATTAATAGCCACCTCAACTTGTTGCAAAAATAAATGAAATTCTTTGATATCTCTCTCCTTATTTTAAGAGGTTTTTAAAGCATAAATAATACACTGAAATGGTCAGCCCTTTGTAGACAATCATCATCACTTCATGGATCCTCTATAAACATGGCATTTGTGTGTAGGCGAGGATTTCGCGCACATGTCTTCAGCGCTGCTGTACCGCATGCTGAAGAGCAAGACGTCGCAGCCGCTGCACGGCGCGGTGCGGCTGATGCGCGAGGACGTCGTGTTCCTGTGCCTCGTCGAGAACCACGCTAACGTAAGTACACGCATGACTTACATTGTAGATTCGGGTGGCGCACTGTGAATTTTGATGCTAAAGTGAAATCAAGATATATGAGACTATTCTTTTACCGAGAATATGACTAATCATTTGTTGTAAAAAATAATATAAATGCAGTAACTGTAACTGGTATTTGATTTCGTGAAATCGTTGTAGCAACATCGTATTTTAAGCCGTCGCGTCATGAATTTTTCGGCCGCGTGATATCTTACAGTGACCAATATTTTTGAGCAGTTCTGCCGGTATGTTTTCTGGTTACCTTAATGTCTTAGGACTTTAAAGTAAATCTACACAAAATTTAATCAAAATTCAACAATTACTTTTTGCGTTATTGAGTAACTAATATCTGTCCGTTCATCGATCCACGATGAGTCGAAGGAGGGCCGGAGTAATTTGCAAATCGAGTCGTAATATTATATACGAACGTACAAAAACAGAATACATTTACCGCACCCACTGGAATACCTGGTACGCTGAGAAGAAGTTTCTTTTTTCCCGCACAAACTCGTTACTGAAATCCAAAGGCTTTTCCTTTATTCTAGACAATTTATGGTCTAATGTCTGAAAGATAGTGTTTGTGATAGCTAAATAAACTAATGCGAGAGTTACATAATCTACCACAGGCACGCAAGAGAATTCAGTGACGGTTGGCGCTGAGCCGTCTTGGTGTCTTTTTGTCTTTCGAAACTGAGAGCTCCGAACGAGGCCTCATCCCAAAATATTCGAACCCCCACAAAGCGTTTACGCCAAACACGAATACTTTTGCGAATGCAATAAAAAGCCTGAGCCAGCGTGACATGGCCACTTTCAAAATTAACCACCGTGAGTGGGAGAAGCTCGCTGCAAAATACCTGTTTGGGTACTTGAATAATCTCGAATATTATGTTCGTACAAATACACACCTACCTTTCCTAATCTAGAACCTACCTCCACCTATCCACCACCTAGTAAAGGTGACCAAAGAATCACTAACCTATGGAATGCCCTGCGTACTATACAACATTGGTGCAAGAGAAGATTAAATGGCAACACTACTTTATACAATTCAAGTGGAAAGTGCGAAACGTCGTTTTGCAATGAACCGCTAAAACATGTTTATGAAAAAGTAAGTCAGTTCGTATATTTCAATCAATTATATATAGTGTTCTAGCGTAGAAGAACCGCAATGGTGAGAAGTGGAATGCCCAATCTCGTCAAGACGAGAACCAAGGCATTCGACACTGGACAACAATTCGTAGGTGCTCTGAGGTCCTACTATGATTAACTAATACTATACGATAAAACATTTATCTCCATTCCGCACACACCTCCTTTGGGTGCCGTTTAAAAGGGAAAGCAATATTTCATGGTATCGAAATCTTTGAACAGAGTAGTGTCTTTGTAATGATCCATAATTATGTGCGAAGCCCAAACTTGGAATTGAAGAATCATGATCGCAGCAAATTGATGCCTTCAAGATGAGTAAAGGCGAATGCTTAAAACTGATGGACAGCATTCAGAACAAACGTGTTAATTCGTGAAGAACGGTGTAAAGAAGGCCTCTCATTGATTTGCCACCAAGGAGTTTAAGATTTTTGGACAGATATCTCATGATATAAATAGACCACATAAATGGCGGGAAAGGGAGAGTTCCGGTACCCGGTAGATGGAGTAATGCAGTCAAGACAGCGGCTTGCCCCAGCATGGCTGGTCACTCTACCGTAAATAAAGCTAGGTGGACACCGTGGAGACAAGTTTGTGGTGGCGATACTCAAAATTAAGGGACCGAGGGAGAAGAAGAATAGAAAGAAAGTCATTTTGTTAAATAAATAAATTATTTCTAAGACAGAAATGATGGAAGCTCATGTTGGTTAATAGGACCGGGTATTTCCTTGGGCTATTTGCCCTGGTTAGCAAAATACTTCACTAGTTTTGACTTCTATTTGAATATAATTGAACAATTCTAATCAACTAGAATTCGCGGATTTATCTTTCGACTTCCTAAGTTTCATAAAAACGGTGTTCATACGACTAAATTATTACGATAAAACTGGAATTAACTTTGTTGTCGGTACGAATTATCAACGCCTACACTAAAACACGTGTTATATTTAATTGCTTTATTTCCTGGAAATGTTACATTGCTATACAATGTTTAGGAACCCTGGCAACATAGTCAGGATTCCAATTGTTCCTATCTTCCATATAAAAAACGCTTTCTCTGTTATTATTATACCAGCTGTGCCCCGCTTTTTCACCTGCGTATAATTATATTAGCCAGTAAAATCTTATCAGAATCGATCCCGCCGTTTCGAAGATTAGTCGGAACAAATAGACAACAGCAAAAAAGAAATCATTTTTAGGCATAGGTAACGTGCAAATAATTGTATAAGCTTAAAAAAGTATTATTTTGACACTTCAATTTTATTTATTTATATTAATATTAATGATTGATGAGTATTGAAATATTGTCAATCTTAAAAATTCAGGTGAACATCCTTCAATCATGCAACCAGTACGTAGTACATTTTAGTCGTAGTAGTGTTAGTATGGTTGTAGTGATAACATAAACCGGCTCAGTCGGTGTCAGTTATTATACAATGCTTTCAAAACGCCAAAAACCGATAAAGTCTGAACTTTTAAAGATTTCTGCTTGACATGCTCTAACTAGAATCTTATCCGTGGGTACCTATGTGAGTAACAGTTTCTCAATTAGTTAATTATCACAGAGGCCAGGCACGAAATGCCAGTTAGTAAAAAATAAGGGATTGAATAATTAAACGTAATACCGTATATAATAGGAATGATTTATTAAATTACATTTGTTACACAATTTAAGACAGTATAGGTATAATTACGTAACGAAAACCTAAAAACTAACCTATGTATGTATATCTAGAGCGTAGGTATATCATCCTGCTGGGTGATTTTAATTTATGCTAAGTACATAGGGAAAAATACTAAAATAAACTAAAGTTACGACTATCTACGGTTTGTGAGGAAAATCACAGACTTGCAATATTACAAAACGTTGACTAGCAATAATGCGTATAATAATAAAGCACCACCGTTGAAACTCTTTGGAACTGTTCATAACTTTGTTCAACACACTACGAGTAACTTAACATTACTGGCAGTACATAAACACCCGTACAGAGATATTGGGGACCTTACAAATAGCCTTAATTAATTATAAATAAGTCACCGTTATTATATAACGGTGAAAATGCAAGCTTTAAGATATTATTTTGATTGCTAACGCAATTTATCCATTTTTTTTTTAATAAGTACGTACATTTTTCTTCGTAAGCTATGAAACTAGAATCAGTCGTTTATTAGTGATATATAAAATGGTGAATTCGATGCGACTGCCTCGTTCGTCTAGTGGTCCCAAGCGGGACTGCTGAGTAGGAGGACTCGGGTTCGATTCCCGGGTCGGGCAAAGTGTTATTGAGTTTTTCTGTTAGGGAATTCTCAGTAGCAGCCCGGAGTTTAGAATTGTGCCCGGTTGATGGCAATAGGCTCACCACCTATTACATGGGACTTAATAACAGCATTGGTGAAATGTGGGTGTACAACTGCGTACACCTCTGCCTACCCCTTCGGGGAATACAGGCGTGATGCTATGTTATGTTATGTGAATTCGATATATAAAAAATTTAATTCATCGCATATCAAGAAGTTCCCTGCTCAACCCGAACCTCAGGTAGGTAACGTTGATTTCGACTCGGAAAAATACACCAATCAAAATACCATTCCTTTAACTACATCGTTGTGCGCTACTTAAAACATTGATTTAAACATATCAAATATCATTTTCTATAATTAAATAAATACACATACGAACCTGTATAACAAAGCAGTAATTAATACGACAGCATAACATACAAAGATGTGATAATTCTATCAACTCTTTTGATTAGCTCAACAAACATAATACTATGGCCATAGCTAATAGCACTAAACTACTGGTAAATATTTTCTGTGCGCCATTGCACAGATCCCCTCTGCAGTAACAGTGTAAGGTCTTTGTGGATCTTTCGGCATTGCCCGGGTCTTCTGAACACGTCTCGTCATACACTTCGCGTATGTCATCGACAGGATACCATTTCCTGTTGATCTTCTTTTGTTCACCACTCGTTGTTTGCGACGCGCAACCACGTTGTACACTCTGCGATTTTACTGTAACAAAAACTTTATTTTAAGAGGGTTATTCTAAATTATGTCAGCATGTAATTAAGTCCAATGTGTCTATTTTTTCGAAAAAGTTGTATGGAATTGAACGAACAGTTTTTAATGTCTAATTCAATTATACTAATTGGATAACATTAGTCCAACTAAGGTCGACTTAAGTTGGAGTGTTAGACCTATTAGAAATGATGTAAACTATGTAAAGGAAAGATTTATGGTCACAATGGTTTCCTTAAACTATCAGTAGTTTATTTATATTTTTAACACCAAGAATGTATAATGTAACCACATTGCAGGACTCGGGGCTTTTCGGGAGATGAGTTGCCCGCGTCCGAATGCACCCTTAAAATGGAATCCCGACACGTGGCCCATGGGTGGTGCAAAACAGGCAACACAACTCTGGTGGGAGGCTTCGGCCGCGGCTGGTAACCACCCACTAGACGAAGCCATGCCGTGAAGCGACCTAGTCGTGTTTCGGGATGTAGTCCGGTGCAACCGTTGTGGGAGACGGGTCTGGGCAGTTGCATCAACTCCCAAACTATCGTTCTCCCCAAATCTATCCACTCTACTTAACAGTGAATAGATTTATTCTGGATCTACGTGCTCCATCTTCGGCCACACCGTCGCTTACCATCAGGCGAGTTGGTGGCCAAACGTAGATCAATTAATGATAAAAAAAAAACAACTGTTCGGACAATTAGACTGATTGGATACCCAGTCAAAAACATTTTTAGAGCTGTACTAATATAGGTTTATCAGAATTATTTCGCGTTCTGTTTTAAAAAAGACCAATAGGACTTTAAGGACTCTGTATTTATTTTGCATTTTAAATTGCAATGTTGCAGCTATTGCATAATGGCAACATCACATGCATGAAAAAAAAACAACAGGTGATGTAATGACGCGAAGCTTATGTAGATATTTCCAACACGAATGTGAAAGTAATGACTGTACACGAATAATTATAGTACTTATAATGCTTCCCGTAATACATGTAGGAAAATCGGAACCGCCTAAGACTTACATTTAAGCGAAATGTTTGTAATATAGCTAGTTTTTTTTTAACCATTCGTCATATTCCTAATGGTTTTCTGCAGAGCAAGTCACATATTGGCACGAAGAAACTGGTATACGAGCATCTCATTTATTTATATGATACTTATCAGAAATCTTTAAAGTAAATTATAAATATGTAACTAGTACATTTTCTCGGCGAGGCCATTATTTCCTTTCTTAGTCCCTGGGAAATACACCAAAAGAAAATTGTCTTCATTGCGGAGCCATGGAGCTTTTCGTCTATATTTGTGCTAATATGTACATTTTCTTACATTTGAATACACTAATTTACAATCTGGTCGTTTAGTCCTGCAGCGCCGCGCTATTGTGTGCAGTGCGTCTCCGACGCGTGCAGTCCTCATTAGCATCGCCGGTTTATGAGAGGAACTGATAATTCGTGACACACATAACGAATTGAAAATTCACTTTTTGTTTGCCGTTCGCACTAAGTTGTTATTTTACACTTCGAATGGTTGCCATAGATATCCTGTGCCTACATAACATTTAGGTATCAGATGAAGGCGATATGAAATTTCTGATGCAGTTTCTTACTAACACAACAGCTATTAAAATAATTATTGTGGCTATACCTATATAAACAATTATTATTTGCCTGATCTAGATATCGAGAACCATCATGGTTATTAGCCGCGCTTGTGAAACATTAGACCACTAAGGCAGTTATACTAGAATATGTAAGCGATCGAAATTTCCTTATAAATGTAACGTAATTGTAGAAAAAATCGACTAGCTGACCAAGATGCGCCAGTCATGGTTATGACTGGCGCATCTTGGTCAGCTAGTCGATTTTTTCTCCAAAAATGAAATCCATTAAAAGAGCTTATTCTGAAGATATTTTATGGTTGGGCAATAACTTGGAGACTCGTGTTGATGTTAAGTGACATTTAACTCAAAGACATAAAGTTGCGCTATAAGCGAACGGAATGACACATATACCTTTAAAGGAATGTTTCGTAAGGAAGCCGCGATTAACGGCACCATATCTCTACGTTATTTTTTATTGTTTCCACTTCCTTTATACACATGTTTATCAATTTATATAAACAATGCATTGACCGTTTAATTGGTCTTTGAAGTCATAGCGATATTATATTCTATATTTGTGAACTACACAATAATAAAGCTATCGTCCACGCTCAATGTATGCTTTTGCATCGCATACACGGTTCAATTTGCTGCCAATAAATAAGTTTGGCATATTTTCTAAGGTGTGAAAGTACTTAACGCCGGAACAGCTGCTCAACTTGTAGCAAGCACAGGTTCCATCGTGTATGGATACTGCTCTCATCTTTAAGATGAATTAAACAAACACCAACACCAATAAAACATGATAAGCTCTTAAGCGATAGAGAGATGTGCTATGAGGCTGATTGACAACGATTCCTTAGTAAAATATAACATATAAAAGCAAAACTATAACATCATGAGTTTCTAGCCTAACGGATTTTTATCAGATGTTGAACGGTGTTGTGCAATTCTAACGCAAACTTTATGGAGAGCACAAATTTCCCAATTGGATTCCAAATCAATTTGATTATCAGACGATCAGATGCACGGCGTTGCACTACCCATATATGTATAGGTAGGACAACCTTACGCACGAAGTGTTTTGCTGCTCAATAAAATGTTTCGCCATGGCCAGTATCCACAAGAATTTTGTTTTTTCTGGCTAAACGTATCTGGTTTTCTGGGTAACCTTCCACCACCATTGATCGTACTATTTATTTATTTATTTAATTAATTACAACGATTGCGTTTACAACCAATTACAGTAACTAAAATTAACACATATCAAAATATACAAACAAGTAAATCAAATTAAGTAGAAACATTAATAAGAAAAAATAAAAACATGACATAAATAAAAGAAAGTTAACAACACTTTCATAAATTCCTCTCGCAGTACTTCTGACATACCAATAAAATCTTCATCCATCCATCCGCAAACAGATCGCAAGTTGGATTAGACTCTAAGAGATCATTAAGCGCGGCCAGAGTGCGAGGACTTGGCGACTTAGCACGTGCAACAGTACGACATGAAGGCACGGCAAACAGCCTGTGCTTTCTTCCCCGGCAGTAATAGTCTGGGACAAAGAAGCGCGCCAGTGCATCAAGCAGATCCGGAGCGTCTATAGCGCCACGGAACGTCTTACAGGCTATTGTGAGCTGATCTCGAGCTCGTCTTACCTCTAGCGAGTTGTATCCGAGGCAACCCAGTAAGAATTTTGTCGGATAGAGGTAAGGATAGTAGCCGTGCTTCTGCTTATATAGGTACCTAAGGAACGCTTTTTGAACCTTTTATAATAAAAGTGCGTAGGTACTTTCGTGTAGACTGGTACTATCCATTATGAACAAGCGAAATAGCAATAAATCACAAGCCCATTATTAATATGTAGTTCTGTTCCAAAGAGCTAGAATTTTAATTAATAAGAAACTTGTTTAAAATTAATTAACTGTTAAATACGAGGCAGTAAGACTTAAATTTCATAATAATAAATGCCTTTTTTGTTTGGGTACGTGAACTTCAACGAGGTGTCGGCCACAGGTCATTGCCACCCAAGCATCAAGTGGGCAGCTGGGTCTAGCTCTATTAATACCCTTACCTTAGCGAATTAACATTTCGCGGACATTACCATATGTGATATTATTTTTATCTTACGGAACACATGGTATAGAAAGTTAAATGCTTATTATGCTTTGATCATACCCGATTTATACTGAAATCACATGTATGGCTAGGAGGCCTTGTAAAGTTTAAATGAATACTATTTATTATAACAAATGTTAAATCCATGTTTGACTCATAGGCACATCAAATGCCAAGCTTTTCAACAGAATGACTGGTATGTGATTAACTATAGTGAACTATAGTGTAGTTATTCTATAAATGTCGATATGAAAGTCTGTATTATGATTCACTACTTAAAAGAGGAGCATAATTATTAAAAATACGACCTAGTCTTATGCCTATTAGAAGTGTTTATTGTTTTGACGGGCATGCGTGTTGGTAACGGTTTTAAAATAATTATTAGTAAATAATCTTGGCTGGACTTGAAGATGTTAGCAAAACTAAATTTGAAACACATTCATAAAAAATCATGTTGATAACCTTTCAGATCATTGATCTTATGACTAAATTCAACAATTTGTATTAAATTGCAGCTCAGCGTAGATTCTTATGATTTTTGTATCGTGTGTGTTATGGGAATATATATCCCAAAGGTTCTATCACAGCAAACAGTAAAGAATATTCTGACTAAGTGTTCACTTACGCCCACTACTGAAATCGAGCGTGGTGATTTTCTTGTAGCACATGGAGGAATGTTCGCACTGCACGAGGTACTTCTCACTGTAGTCAAACTTGGAGCATGAACGCGAAGTGTGCTCCGGGTCACATCTGAAGCATTGTAGACTCCATGATACTGCAAGCAAAATAGTTTTTTTATGCGTAGATAAAGAAAAAATGTGTCGTTTCCTATCGACCTATGCTATAATTCCGACATAAAAGAAGAATTGAAAGTTATCATGCGAGGTGGGTGCGTCATCATTCTGTCAGTCGACTTAGGAGGTCGAACACTTATTGTGTTAATATTCTACTAAACTAGACGTTAACCAGACTTCAACGTAGAATTTTTCAACGGTTATCCCAAAATACCAAAGTAGCTAAGCAAAAGTACCGAACGTCTAATTATGTTATAAATATTTAGGTAATTTTGACTCGGCAACATCACAGTTTTTACATAACATGGAGAAGAAGTACTGTTGCACACCCATATTTCACAGATGCAGTTATTCAGTCTCTGGTAATAGGTCGTCGGTTGTGAATTTTTTGGTATTTATTAATTTTTGGTATGTATTTGTACGGATTGTAGCCCGTATATATTATTACAGCCCGGTTAATGGAGTGTGATATAGGATAACATCAGAATCTGACGCATGGATAACATTTGGTGTGACATAGCTACATAGAAGGATGAGACCGTATCGGTAGCGGTTCCACCAACAACAACAGCATTCCCGATAAGGGTTGACGTCAGGCCGGCAGTCGGTTATAAAACAGCTAAAACTTTAGCAGCATGCAGGATAGATACTGCGCCGATCCCAAATAAGTTGGGATAAGGGCTCGATGATGTAATTGTTTGAGAGCCTAATGCAGTTATTACTAAAACTGACTACCACTTTAATCCTGGCTATTTCGAGTGTGATGAAATGAAAACAATCTTTCAAACAGTAACCACAGAAATTAAAGTGCCGTTGAAACAAAACATACTGCTAAACAGACTTCACAATTGCGGTTTAGCTTAATTTTCATAGTTTTCGTGGTCATAAACTGTGGTTTATTTAAACATTGGGTATAGTTTTTCTTCTACAGATCTGTTTGTTTTAATTGTGTTTGTAGGTTGGTTAACAGTCTTCTTCGTGTCGATGATTCTATGTAGATATGTTTTGGATCCACTAATTAAATTAACTTCGACCAGAACTCCGCCACTTCGTTTGCAAGGTCGTTGGCTTCTTTTAGGTCTTTAAGGGTGTTGGTTGGTACACAGCGAACAGGTAACCAGGTCGGCTGTGTGGCACCGCGGTTACATTGCGCCACGTCAGAGTAACCCCATTTGGCTAAATTGGCCCTGCAGCAGCCTACCTGATTACGAAGTCTGTTTAGGGACTTCCAGGTGGACTATTTTAGTTAGTGTACCGCTGGAAGCTCCTCGTTGGGTTCAGTATACTCTTATGGCACAGGATATTTTCTCAGACACAGATTTCTTCGTGCTTCTTTAGCATTGCTGTCTTTTAAGGTTGGTAACTTTAATGATAACTATGATCATGAAGATGAACATTATGTATTTGAGAATATGACATACCAAACGGGCTGCCATTTTAAAATCCTTAATTGATATTGTGAAAACGTACCTACATGATGTTATTATTATTTGTGAATATTTTGAATATGACGTCAAGGTAATTTAATAAATATATATAATGGTAACTCATCCTTTCATGGAATATGTTATCCTTCTTTCCAGTTTCAATAATATTTTCCTTAGAGCATTGCATTCACCTGTACTATAGTTTATAAATGGATCTCAATGCTTCGTAGGTACATATTGTCCACTTGTTTTTGTTTTCTTTGTAAAGTGACGGGTGACCCCTTTAATGACCTATTATTAGAGTTCTTTCATCCAATATTTTATACGGTGTAATGCATTATGCCCGACATTTTGGTATTTGCTTTTTCATCGTTTACGAGTGGCTAATTGATTACAAATGTTAGCTAACATTATACTTTTTGTGTCACAATAAACATTCTACATCTTATTTCCGTATCATTTCCAAGACCGCAGGACAATAACCACTTCATCCGAAGAAAGTACTATAATAACTAATAATAATAAAATTATGTCTTCATATTCTAGGAAGTGATGATGGTGACTGGTGACGCAAATATCTTGACTATTTATACATTACATACAAAGCTTCACAACTAAGCCGAAATGCTTGAAAATCTTTGAGCAAAATTAAGACTCCTCCACATTTGATGAACAAATATCGTTTTAAACAATTAAAGTACAATTCGTTGAAATATTTTTATGAGTCTTGTCTGTATTGTCTTATCAGAAATTAAAGTATGGCATTATCTTGTTAATTCAGCTTGTTAAGAAACAGCGGGCTGGCAAATATAAATGGCTGTGTATTTCATTTCGCGGTCGTAAACGTTATAATACAATTTGCATTAAAACATAGTCGTGAAACAAGATTATTTTTAACATGTTGTCGAATATATATTATATAGTGAATGCTGTTTGCACTTGACCTACTATTCTGAAGCTCGGTGTTTCAGATAACACCATATAGACATAAATGACCTTTTATGCTCAGTTCTTCCATGGAGATTCGAGGTTTGGAGCCGAATTACTATAATTTATTATTCTGAAATACAAAAAATACATGCAGATTTGGCTACATTTGGGCGACTGTCTTGTAGTTGTTCCTCTTTGTTTTATGATATTGCGTAGAATGTCAAGATAATTTTCAGATAATTTTCGCAAGAGCAATCCAGTTCATAGCTCCCGAATTTTAGTTCTTACCGGCTTCCCGATACGCAGTAGATTAATAGTGGCTTATATTTAAAGGAGGTCTTGTACATAAACTGGGCTGCCAATTATAGTACAATCAATCGTTAAACCTGACCAGTAGCGTAGTCAACTTGAATAATTTATCGTCATTGATCTCGGTGGCATCAGAGCCTCCTTGTTCAGCGACCGGAAGATGCTCACTTTCCCGAAATCCTAAGTCAAGTAAATAACTGTCCTAAATGTAGGGCACGAAGAGTCATCAAATCGACAATCAGGATGTAATCACATCTGTTTTATATATCCTGAATCCTGATGTCTCTTGTCAACATGTTTTCCCTAATAAGAAAAGCGTAAATTTAATATAAACGTATCGTACAAAGGAGTCGCTTTTCCCTGTGACATGTGACATGTTGATACATGTTAATAAAATAAGAACTGGTATTGTTTCTAACGTAGGGCAACTAAACTAAAATTAAAAAGATTATTTTTATTTACTAATAGTTACAACAATAACCAGGCAGTACGTACCTACATATTAAAAGACTTGAAATTTAGGCGTGTCAAAATTAAATTCCAATGCAATTGAAGTCCACATAAAAGCCATAAACACGAAAAATTTCGGAAATTAGTGTTTAGTTTTACGTGTCTAAGTTCGAATTTTATGTCTTAATCTGTCTCGTCTCGTTCATATTTATTTGTTAATTGTTACTCAAAGACAGCAATGCCCTAATTTAGATAACATTTGTTATAATCGCATGTCATTTATGTAAGTAAGTGAATTGGGAACCGTAATGAGACTTCCTAGACTTATTATTCTATTGTTAGTTCGATAACCGAACTACTGAACGGCTTTTTATAACTCAATACATACAACCTTTGAATACTTTAATTTGAATTAGCCTTCATTACGCCTACCACAAAGTGACAGACTGAACCATATGGGAATGAATAATGAGGTTCGATGCCCACATGATATTAATTTACTGATAAGTATATACTTATACATGGGCGCTTCGCATTTTATTACCTATTGTGTTTATACTTTATATGTCAAGTATACATTTTTTATCAGTGTAAAATACCATCTATGTTTTATATATTCAAGGCTATTTACATTACATATCTTTGTAGTACAACTCATAAGATGTACTGAATTTTAATTTTATCGTGTGCCATATTTTGTTTAATATTAATTTAATACTCTCTCAATAGTCATCTTATATTTTACCAAACTATCTGCACGGAAAATAAGGAATAAATAATTCTGTAAATGTAGCGCGAATCGTCAAACAGTTATTATTATTATTCGTTCTGATAAAATCCACGTTCTTGAATTCCATCGATATACCTGGTTACCAAATGGTTAGAATATTTAAAATAATATTATAATTTAAATACTATCAAAACACTTTGACTTACATTTCCATAACATTGTAAATGTCAACAACGACGCCGCTAAATCCATCTTTAAATATAAAAAACCAATACGTATACTACACTAAAACTACGTAATGATTTTTTTATAACATTTATGAGTTACTTATAACTTTACGATGTTGCGATTGACGCGCATGTGGCCGGCAGGGCTTTACACTGGACTGAAATTGGCACCTCCGTACTCAACTCCATGATTCACAGGAAGGAAGCCCAGTAGTAAAACGGGACATGTCCAAAAACTTTGAAATAAGGCTCTTATATTCGCGGTATTAACGCTGATTCATGCGATCGATTCTGGCGCCGGCGCGACACTGACCAACATTTGACGGTCCCACTCTCTGTCAGTTTATTTTGTTTTGCCGCTTTGTCTCCGGATTCCGCTGCTTTTTATTTCTGAATCTTCAGAATTTAAATTGCAAATATTATTAGCATCACAGCCACATTTATTTGAGACCACTTTCGTCAAGTTTGTTGAAAGAACTGATGGAATTGTTGAAATCGTATAAGTATTTCAAACAGCATACGTTCATTTTCATGAATAAAAAATAATACGTATATTCTTTAGCGTGTGGGGTTTAATTAAATAAGTAGTGGAACTGAAATTAAATAGAAGATCTGAAATAGCCGCAACAATGTATTAATTGGTCTGTACTTTGATTTAAAAAAATATATATATATTGAAAGTAAACAACATAATAGAGCTATAGTATCTTCTAAACGATAATTCACAAAGACAACGGGAAGGAAAGGGATTTTTTGGTATAAAATATTTAGTCAACCTAGCAACACTGTATTGGTTTATGGTTTTAAGTGTTTTTAATATTTTTGTTATAGTACGGACCATCGTCAATGGAAGGTGTTATTCTGTTAAGTTTGTGTTATTTATGACAAATAGAGTCTCAACGAAGCTATGCGGCCGATACGAAATAATCATAACTATTAATATAATTTTATAGAAATATAAATGACGATTAAATGTTTTGTTACTATGACCTGTCACTTTGACATTTTGTGGTATAATGATTTTACAGCTCAGAAGAAGGTTTACAATTACAATTCTCAGTAACAATAATTGTAGAGTGTAATTGCTTGTTTTTTTTCTGTTGGCCTAATTAATTTGATTGCCGCCAGAGTATAATTATCTCCACCTTGACAGTTTTCACCAGAAGCGCTATCTGTGAACTGTAGCTTATTTTTGTTGTAGTCAAATTGAATCAGTTATTATTATTTTTCGTATACCATTATCTTAATACCATTATTTTTATCTATCACATTTCTTTAGTTTGGAAAGTACAAAACATTTGCAGTGATTACCTTTCAGCGTTGTTTATTATTTTTTCGTAAACTTTTAACACAGAAAATAGGTACAGAATTTTCGCTAATGAGCTAAAAGTTTGAAATACTTTGCTTTAGGACGTTGACCGGTTGATCTCAGTTGCAGATAAACGTAGCTATGGAATACATCATCATTGATAACAAGTTTTATCTTTTTATTTACGGTATCAATGTTTATGTCATTTACTTTTCCATGTGATGGTTGCATGATTTGTACAATACGTATAATAAATCATTTTATAATACGGATATCTGAGAATATGAATTTTGTGACTTACATCGTTCGCTGCATGTCGCGTTGTGAAACATTTTACTATGATATGGTCGCCTCGCAACATCCTTTGTTATTGGCGATAAAAATAATATCTGTTGGCAAATTTTATATGGATAACTAATGTTAATGTATTAATTGCGCTCTATCCCATTAAGAGACTGACAATGCATAGTAGGCACGTTAAAAGTGCCTAGTATACCTTTATTGTATGAGGAAATATTAATGTTTTCGGACTAAAGGCATTTGAAAAAGAAAATGTAACAGCATTTATACCACATGAGTGCAATAAATAATGACGCGTATATTGCTAGTTCTCCATGGATCACTCATAGTCTAGAAATGATGTATGTATTTTTTACCAATTAACTTTAATAATTTTAGTAAACAACGCCATGGAGCTATGAAATTATCATATAGGCTAGAATTGTTTTCGAGGTTATCAGAATGGTCACATTTAAGTCGATTATAGTTGAACAGGCGACATTTACACTTATTGATTATATGATCGAGACGAGGGTGTGTCTCGTGCCGTGGCCTCTCGCTATTTGTCTCAGCTGTCCAGTCTAGAATTAATTTTCATATTATGGGAAAAATTATGAAATATTACAAACATTTTTATTATAGACATGATCGTTCTTAACAATATTGTAGAGCTCATTTAATTAATTTCTAATTGCCTTTACATTATACCTAGCGGTAATCGTGACATGATTGAAACATGTCATATTTTGATTTATACGGAATTATTTAATTAACCAAGACAGAGAAAACGTCATCTAAACAAAATTTGGCAATTTATCGATATTTACAAGCAGGACACGCATAAACATTTGAATAATCCTTGTTCATGGATTAGACTTAGATTCAGATATGAAACGTCCTCAAGAGGTGCCCAAATAGCCACAACAGAGATGCATTGAAGATGACGCTAGTGTAAATAATAATGCATTCGATTCCATGACGTCATCGGAAGATTTTACATTTTTAGTTATCACAGTGTTTATGTGTACTGCGGTACTTTTAATTTGCATTTTATTTATGTGGATATATGATTCATTTCATCCATGTACATTATAGTTAAGTACCTATATATTTTTTGAATCATCGAACACTTGCATTTCCGTTGTAAATTATGTATTGTTAATTATATTGTTTGTGGTTTAAATAGTATATTGTCTATGCGTACTTTAAATTTGCTTAAAATGTAATATTACAAGAAAAACAAATGACTGAAATTAGTACTTCTGTATTTAATACAAGCCATTTCTCAATTCCTCCATAAATAATATACATATAGAATTATATACAACATAATTGTGCATTAAATTACCTATCCTTCAACATATATTGTTTTATTTCTAAAAGTGACTTGAAAAAAATAGATCACAGCATTCTCTCCTATATGCAAAATTTTAATAAATTCCTAATTCATACGCCGTACCAAGCACATTTTTTCCTTTGGAGAAAAAAAAAACAACGTATAAACGATGTACATTAACTTGCTTTTGTACACGACTGCCCACGAAAAGGAGTGTTATGTTTTTAGGGTTAATGTACATAAAGGAAAAAAGCAAGTGTTTTACTCTTGCACCTGAAATACAAAAACAGCTTTTACTGGTAGAAACATAATATATTAATTATATCTAAATTATTGTTTTCTTATATTCTTTAAACATCACAATGATGTGACTGACACCTGCGACTGATATGACATTTACTAATCCCCTGCATTAATTGACTTACGTGTATTAATTAGCATTTAAATAATAATATACTTATACTAATATATACTACTTAATATCTCCTGGGTTAATTTACGATGTAGGTACATAAACAATTAACCATTTATCAAACTCAAGTTTAAATAAGTAATACAGCAATAATACTATTAAATACACACAGTTAAAAATGGAATATAATCTTATCATTAATAAATATATTAAAGAAGTATTTTTATGAAAGTCATAAAGTAGACAAAAATTTCAAAATATGTCAATACTTATTAATTAACACTATGAATATTAAATATCCCATCTATAAATAACTTCTTTACAGTAATAAAATTCATTTATTAATTACATACAGATATTATACAGAGATTTTATTAATGGCTTAAAAGTCACTATACCCTTTTCTTTATATCACAAAACATTGTGAGTTCCATGGCACGAAGTAGTAAGTATAAAATGAATATTCATACGTTTTATTTTCAATCAAATGAGTATCACCTGTGAAAATATAACAAAGCATCTTTAATTAAATTCAGCTTATGAATCAGATTATTTGATGACTTGGCAACGATATTCGCTAAGGTCGCGTTCATTAGTCCTTTGCACCAAGGTCGTTTTCCGCCATTACTAGTTTTTTTTCTTTTCTTACTACTCTGCGTGGCGTGATAACTTCACATAATATTGTATTTATTCCTACACGATTCTACAACTACTACCTAAGGCTGTTGATGTATTTCATAAGATTAAACACTACTATGACGCCCATGATATCCGTGTAACCTTCGTGGCTGGTGGTTGGCGATGCGTTGCATAAGTTGTTGCGGCAGTAGCAATATCTGAACATAAAAAATATATAATTAATATTTAGAAGATTTCAAGAATATTCAGTTAATTCACGAAGACTGGAATGGTCGGGCCTAACTTACTTAAGACACGTTTAAGTACAGTCTTTATAATCAGATTGACATTTAGAAAGAAGGTACATGAATACATAATTACGAATTTCCGCCTGACAACAAGTAACAAAAATAAAACATTAATCTCGTAGTGTAAAAAATAATTCAGTATAAATAAAGTCTGCTTTATAGAGTTTAAGTGTAAATTGCGGAAAGTGGCTCATAATAGCATGTCATTATTACACTGCGCAATAAATCGAACAACGAACAAGATATTGGTACTGGTTTAAATAGTAAGAACGTACACGTTTACCTTTCGTGTTTCATGTAGTTGACATTTGTAATAACTCCAACCAATGCTGCTGTATTATTTTTCTTATACGTTTTTAATCAAGTTTCTTCATCGCTATCATCTTTTTCAAAGACTAAAAAGATTCTTGTCTCGCTACGAATTTTGCATGACACAATAACCAAGCACCAAGTTGTTCAATTTTCTTTTATGAATCAGTATTATTGTATGACTTTTCCCTTTATAGTGACAATATCAGGTTATTGTTATAAAATGCCTACTTCTAACTAAATGTAAACCTGAGTCTGGACGATTTAGAACGGTTGACAAATAATGCAGTAAGGGTGATAGGATTACCTTGTAGGTGTACTTCTCTCCCCCTTATCGTCGATGTTAATGCAGCCCTCTTGATAAGGTTCTAATATCTCCATTTTCGGCGACCACCTTCCGTTTTTGTAGTCCTGGTACTCGTGTTTCTGCGGCGCACAGTCGCGAAGTACGCCATTTATTCTCACTGAAAATGTATGTAATAACATTAAATATTCATTACTATTACATTATTGTTTAACCTTTAGTAAGGAATGAATGCAAAATTAAAGAATTCAGCTGTTCACACGTTTGATATAGCAGCACATTGCAGTCCACGTGCACAGACATTATTAGCACAATGCGTGTATTTGATCATTAACAGCTAAGGCCCCAACTCACTGATTTAACTTTTATTTTTAGTTTTTTGTATGAGTTAACCAGCTATTTTCACGATAAAGGTCATCATTTATACTTACAACTGAAAATTTATACAAGAAGATTATCATAATGCTAATACACAAAATCAATAAGGGGATTCGTTCAAGATGTTGATAGAATTGCCGTGCTTTTGTAGCACATCAGACATATTTGCAGACGCCCTTGTGGATGGCTTTACAGTAATACATCCCAAGAGAATAGCATCCCTGATACGCTGCTTGGTGGGCAACCCTGACAGTTTCTTGCAAAATAGTCCTTTCTGGAGTTTTTTGTATTATCCTATGCTGTCTCACTGCTGAGCAAATGCTTCCCCCAAATTTTTCCATATCGTTTTTCACTGTTCTGCCTCAAACCAGCCTGAACGCATCCAAGTCATTTCGCCACAAAAGTGCCCCTCCTAATCTCAATTCCACCCAACAGCCTTTTATGTTACATAAAATATCCCGTTTATGAGCACAGGGTGGTGTGTCGCATACTGTCAGTTCTCTTTACGCCCAGAATGCTGCGTTCCATTGGTCGTTGGCAAATCTAATGTGAAACATTTGTGATTCCGTGATTGAGCAGGTTTTTGCACCATAGATTAGGATCCTGTCTGGATGCACAACTCGATGAGTTCTCACTTCAGGGACATGGCTAGATCTCTTTTTATTACTCTCTCCATGGACCAGTAGCTTTTCCTCACGTTTTCTATCCGGCGATCTATTTCTCATTCCTGCCTGTTTTCGAAAGAAACGATTGGCCCCACTAGGAAGGATGTATTACTGCTATATTATTATTATTTGTATTTATAAAATATTACATATATGGGTGATTTATAATTTTATTGTACTCTGTTTGAAATAAAATTAGATTGAAGAAGCGCGAATTGCAAGCAAGATTAAGTAATTAAAGACCACGCCACGCGCAAAGTTATGGTCTCTGGTGATTTAATTGTTACGCTTTTTCGTTATGATTTGCACTAATTACTTTAATTTCAAAATCTTAAAGTGTTGAGTTGCGGTGATTTAATCACTGAGTTATTTTACTTTAAAATTACATAAGACAAACATATATATATTATTGGAAACTATTTTGGGTAGCATTAAACTTAACAGTTTTGTTGTGATTTTTCACTTAATTTGAATTCAAGGGCACAATTTCAATTTATCATAAGGTTTACGTTTGGCAACGAAAAAAATAAAACGTCACTCGTTCGTGAGAGTTCCTGGACAATATGCCACCACCTTGAACCGTCTACCACTGCTTACAATCGTTCTTTACCACCTTGACCGAATATCAAGTCAATTATCGTCAATACTGAGCCCGGCGCTATGCGTTGACAAGCAAATGCTAATTATATACGTCAATCGTTCCAGTCGTTAAGACTGAAAGACGCTACAACTAGAGCTCACACAATACACAGGTGCGACTACAGTGACTGTTACGCGAATTCTTGTTTAACCTTTAAACCTTTTTTGAGAAATTAGACAAAGTTCAAGTCTTAACTCATATTACAATAACACTTCGTTAAAAGCACCTCTTAGAAATAATACTGTATAAATAATTTAACTAAACAAATAAATTACTCTTTCGTTGAACTGTTAGCTATCAGTGCCGTTTACTCACCTCCGTTCTGAATGTCAAGATGGAACTCCTGCTTCATGCACATGGTGGAGTACGGACATTCCACTATGAACTTGTCGGAGTGGTCGAAGTGCACGCAGAGCCGCTTGGTGGTGTTGTAGTATTGCCCGGGCGGTGGGTTGATCAGGCAGTGGTAGCACTGTAGCGATGAGACTCCTGGAAATAACACCACGAACAAATTTAATCCTGACTGCTAATTTATCTACTGCTTTCACTGTGTGAATCAGTTTACTGGGGAATTCAGAGAGTCATTGACTGTTGTGTTCTTTGGAAAGCCCATTGCAGATTCTTGCTAACAAAAAACGGAGGTGAATAAAAGAACAGGTATTATGTGATGTTTTAAATCACAGACGTATTTTCAAACACAGTTGCATAAAATACACTTTAAAATACAATTATAGGTACTTCTAGCTTTGTGTTGGATCTTATTTTTTGTCATACTTTGTGTCACCTCTAGTGACACTTTGAGGATACCATTGTGGTGGTAATATTGGTACTATCTTATTACCGCCACAATTAGTTACATCTTAATAAGATCCACTTCCATAAAGGTAAAAGGTACAGGACATCCTTCCTTTGAAATATCTATAAGCTGACCAGCCGTACGGAAATTATAGCTGTGGCTGCAGATTTCGTGCTGTAAATGTTGCTTATTACACATCGCGTGTCAATAGCCAAGTATTACGTTTAGCTACACATGAAGCACTACAGTCAAGACTCACATGGAAACTAAAACTAACTAGCGTTTAGAAACAAAATGACTAGGGTAATTTCGTGTCGTCATTGTAGAATATTTTCTTACCTACACCTAAGGCGTACTTCCTGGAGGTCCGGCATAATTAGCGTTAAAAATTTTAATTGCCAAAAAAAACTAGAATCATTGAGACTATACTGACTTTTCTATTCATTCAGTTCGAGGTCTTCCCGCCTGCAAGATATCGTCTACTGCTGATCAGAGAACATTACAACCTATTATTGAGCAATTAACCTTGGAGCTTCGTTCTGGTGGATTGGCAGAACCTATATATCCGACTTGTAGTGCAATTTATACGTCATATACAGGAGGTTGAGGTTATGGTTTTGATTTGTATGGTGCTATTTACTATGGAAGTGCGCAATACATACAATGTGTGACCACAATCTGAGCTATCTATTGAATACATTCTAGCTGCATTTTTAATGAAAACCCATAAATACAATGTACTGTTAATTTTACGCAACAACGAAATTAATTCTAACATTCTGTTCGCGATTTACGTATAAATTCCACAGCCAAAATGACCGATTTTCGCTAATATGAAATTGCTAATTTGAACGCATGTTTCTAAAACATTGCAAGTGATTTCCGTCTAAGTACTAGATTGTGTATATGGTTTGTTTATCGTCTGCTTAGGAATGCACTTAATGCAGTCCATTCGGCAAATATCTTACGTCACCGTGGGGGTTCGTGGGGACGCGGACGGTAAAGTGACTCATCCTCATCTGGTTCTCGCTTAGCTTTAAGTTGATGCTATATAATTTATTATGTCACCAGCCTACCTATATTTCATTCGAATGCAAATAAAGTACATTTTTATTCCTGGTCTGAGAGCACCTGGAGTATTCATCCGAGGTGCACACGTACAAAACCAGCTCATATCTTATTATTACATTACAAACAATTTAGAACTTTAGCATTCGACTCGTATGCGTTAATGCGTATTTAAAATATATGGGATTTCTTCCTGTTTGTCATAATTAATTAGAATATGGTAATGTTTGGAACAAAATTTAACTCTGAGACATTTTTCATAAAAGATAATATAATAATAGGTAGCTGCAAAGGAAACTTTGATCTTATTGACGTCCGTTATGATATCATGAGATAAGAATTGACAAAACCGTATTATTAAGTTATTGTTCTATGCGAAACGTAACTTACACATACATTTATCAAACGGAACATGCTGGTCACGATCTTAATATAGATCCGATAGGGTCGTTGACTCTAACACATGCCTGGATTTGGAAATGACGCCTGAAATGATAGCGGTTTTAGAATTCGCCACTATTGGAGACCAACACATCATTAAGTATTACTACACGATGACAATGTAATATAATTATTGTATTTTAATGACTGTAAATTAAGGATAAAATGGGACGTTCTATGAGTATATAGATTTTGACTTTGAAATCGTACGTTTTATCGATGTATGTATTTTGTGTGAGTCACAGAGTTTTGTTATGTCAACTCCCACGCACGGCCACATTACGCATGCGCCGCCGGTGAACGCTCGTTCTTGGAATTGAACCTTGCTTGGTTTTAACTTCAACTGTCTAATTATGCTTATTTTTCAAAATGTAAACTTCTAAAGTGCGACCTTGATGACTATAACTATACATTTATCATATTTTTCAATAAATTATTATTTTCTTTTATCTTTATTGAAGTATTGAATCTGTTACTATCCTAAAATAAGTCAGTCGCAATAGGGAATTACTTAATTCCAATATCTGTTACGTAGTAAGAATCTAGTGTGCCGTTTTCTTACGAGCATTTAATAAGTTTATAAAAGCAGGCGTTTGTTTTTAAAATCTATTAGGTGATGTTTTGTACAACGCATCATACAATTTGGCGACTTAATATTGACAAAATGAAAGTAATACTGGTATTATTTGGTTTTATGATACTAGAATGCCACAGTGTCAGTGTTGATTACCTCGGGAATAATGAACCAGAACCACAAGAAAAACAGGGAAATACCAGTCTACCTAAACCAATTGAAAATATGAACACATGTGAGCAAACGATAGGGCGAACAAATATGAACAAGTCTTCTATAAAAAACTTAACAGAAAGTAACGAATCAGATTATGAAAAATATGATGAACTATCGGATATTGAAGAACAGATGATAAGAAAAGCTTCTAAAGATAATACTCCAATCGGTGAAATTAACTTCGACACTAATTCTAGGGAAACACAAATCGGTTACGATACAAATGCTATATTGCGACAAGGTCGTGTGCTTGAAGTATCAAGACTTAAGACAATAGAAGAGGTTTTTAAAGAATATGCATACCATGATGACGTCTCATTGACCTCAGAATATCCATTTCTTCGAGATAAATATAAAAGTACTGAATCTCAAACAGAATATTTTGCTAATAAAATTGTAATCCTCAAAAATGCAACAGAAGATGAAAATAATTCGGAGAAGGTATCAATTGACTTCTATAATTTAATACCAGCATCAAGTGTCAATAACGATGAAGATAATTTTGCTTCCTTCAATTTCGTAAATAACAACGTGTGGTACGTTCCAGAAAATAGTCCGTGTTGGGAACTACCTATTTTATATGGTGAATTGGGACGATCAATGCTAGCAAGAAATGTATTTCTTATGTATCCTGGTAGTTTAAAGAACGTCATAGAAACAAAAGAAGAGCAAAGTCAGCCGGCTCGGCCGCTTTATATACCTGTGTCGCAAACTATGAACAAGTGGTGTGCTGCAGGCCCTTGCTACGGTGATCACACCCTCTGTCTCTTTTCAGATAAACTGAATTCTAAGTTATGTAGAGAGGGTTACAAAGTATTTACCCCGACAATGGTGGAACGGATAGGATTGGTGAATACTGTTAATTCAATGCGCAACCGCATCGCTAATGGTGAAACAGACAAATATACTCATTTACCTAAAGCTGCTAATATGAATCAATTGATATATGATTTTGATTTGGAAAGTATGGCCGTAGCCTGGCTTCATCAGTGCCTGCCAGGGCCTGCAGCTTGTTCCGCCCTCGATGGGAACTATGTTACGCAACTCGAATGCACTAAATACGCAAAACATTGTTGCATAGATTCCTTTAGAACTGAGAAGGCTTCTAAATGGTATGTCTTTAAAAGTGATTACCATAATAACATCATTATTTAAATTTTTATTTTCACATATGATTATTATACCCTTAATATTTGTTTTTTACAGTATACCAAAATATGAATGTTATGTGGATCCTATTATTGGCTGTATTCATATATGGTATTGGAATGCTGGAAAGAAACTGACTACTACGGATGTAGAGTGTGGTCATATAACACCAGCCACTTTTTACACGGCTCAGTTAATATGGGCAGATACCAATAAAATAGGTTGTGCATATGGTAAAAAACACGATGGAGATGTACGAGTTGTGTGTAACTTCGCTCCTGGTGCGCCGTTTTACATTGACACTAAGTTCTACTGTGGTTTTATTGGTCATAAAGGTGTAATGGAAAATTTTCATGATAATATTACTGATCCACAATTCTTAGCAACGCTTGGCATCTCTTTAATTCCAGTAGATGTTTTTGACAGTATAGAATCTGAATTTATCAGTCATCACGTTAATTACTCGTCAAGATCTTCAGATATTGATATTCTGGGCAAGATATATAAGAGAAAATGGGTCCGAGAGAAGTTGAACCAAACGTCTAACGGCACAATAGGCTTAGTAGCTCGTCTGGTGACTCGTTACACGTTCGGTGAAGACGGTGGGTCTCAGTGTGATATGAATGAAGCAATTTATGTGAATGGAGAGCCCGGCTCAAAGTGCGTGGAGCGTGGGAGGCGCTTCCATGCTCTGTGCTATGATTTCCGCGACCCCACGCCCGGTTACAGGCTGGTGGCTGTGATTGCACCGGTCGCCTTGTTTTCGCTAATACTATACGATTTATTCAGCGGTGTAGTTCGACAAACGAACTATTAAATTCGATTTTTTCGGGAACATCCTGGATCATGTTTTCTGACCCGTACTTTTCCAACTGAACGTATATCCTGAAAGTTGTGACGTCTAAGGAGGGGTTTTCGAAAACATATTTGAGGATCAAGCAAAGACTGCTAAAATCTTATTGCAAGATGTATCTTATTGCGTATGTATTTTATATACACAGTGCTTGTGTGAACAAATAGTCAGGTGACCAAGCAAATGGATCTTGACCACTATCGATGGCTTCTGAGTCATTGGATTTATACAGTGGCGACTTTTAATACATCCATGACTCGCAGTTAATATCTTTTCCTTTAAGTATAAATCGATCTAACTCTGTAGATACGTATCGGTTATGAGTCATTGTCAGTAAATATAAAGAAAATAATTGGATTTATGCATTTTGTGAGACGAGTCATGAAATTATATTATGAAATTTAAATTATTTTGATTACAAACACTTGCCTCAATTTTGATTTCAATAAAAATATGATTTATTTTATTTTAGTATTATTTCCAGCCATATAAATATAACATGGCTATTATTTAATTTTATGTGAGAAACAATAATACTGGAATTTATTATATTGTTTTGTGGCATTTATCAGTGTTTATTGTATGCTATTGCGACTGAACAATGAATGATGAAGCTAGACTATCAACTCATCAAGTTAGAATCCGCTAGATCAACAATGTGCTGTTGATCTTGCTAATCAGTTAATATATTTGTCTCTTAATCAGTTAGGAAAAAAGGCCTTGTGTTGTGCAAGCATGCAATTACCTATTAACTTTATTAGATTTATCATCCATCCAGAGTCTGTAAAGACCCACTTCAACAGTTGCAATGATAATAATACATATTAAGCCTACGCCCACTGGACCATTGACAAATTGCAAACGACTGAATCTCCATGTTATTTTACACCGAGTATATCTAATGTAACCTGACTATTTATGAAGATGAAATGACTTCGAAATCAAATTATAAATAATAATTTGACTGACATGAATAACAAATTGAACAAGTGACGAAATTACTCCAGTTTCTTTAGGCATGATTCAGGAAATATTAGAATCGATTGACCACCAGACTGAAATTCGTTCGAGCGTACAATTAAAATTGATCACTTTCACATAGTGTATTATCACCGCCAAGCAAAAATAACAACATATTGAATAGATTCGGGCGTTACTTTGCGGAAGTCCATTACAATGGTGCAGTGCAGTGTCCACCACTCGGTGGCGGACACTGCACGGTCTAACAGCTCCTGATGATGCCCCGTGGAGGGGCGAAACACGTGTAGAGTAGTTGGTGGTAGTCGGAATTTTTACCGCTTGCGTATGTGCATATATTTGCGGGCGGGCGGGCGGTGCACAGGTAATGCATGACTACCCTCAATTTTGTGGAAGTAGCTAGATATTGTATTTATTTGCATCCAAAATAACAACATTTGTAGGAAGTTCATGTTAAACACATGCGCTTTTATTTTTTACGTGTATTCCGTAGCATACACTGTACAACATTGTGTGGTTCCGTTGATTTACAATAGACTAAAATTTACCTCTTGTATAGATGTTAAAAATCCAGATTCCTTCGACTATAAATCCTTATAAAATAATTTTATACTGAACACAGTTGGGTTATCGCAGTCTAGTTGTGACTATTAACCTCTTGACTGCCGGAGCGTGGATCCACGCGAGACACAATGTAATTTTTATTGTGTCTGGAAATGCGGCATACGAAAGGTTAATTGACAAATAAAATAGTTTATTGTGAACTTGTTAACATTGACAACTTGGTGATCATAGGTATATGTAGTAAATTAACACATGTGTTATTACATCAATATAAAGTACAAAATTATCAACATCTATCCACTACGTTTTAGCTTTGATGAGTCAACCAGTAATCAAATTGTGCTAACAGATTTTGCTTGCAAACTTTTTTCCAAATTCCGTCGGATTATCCTGTAGAAATAAAAATCAATGCTACGAACCTGTTGTTATCAAGGACAGGACAGTGTACACCACGACCAGCATGCAATACTCCATACTCGATACTTTTCAGCCAACAACTTTAGCGAGTCTTAATATCGCAAAATCATGTATAACCGTTGTTTGTATTATTTTCTGATGAAAGTCTTATTCTCATTAAAATATCTGAAAGTAATAAACATATAGGTTTACAAAATAAAATTGTTTTGCAACAGTAATTAAGAAAACAATATTTAACACCAATATTTAAGGGAACGTCTCAATATTGTACAAGTTACGTAATCCCGTATTATCAACAAATTGCTTTGTCACGTTCTCTTTGCGAATCGAAATCTGCACACGAAAGCCAATTTGAACAGATACCTGACAGTTATAACTAAGAATGATCTGTTTCACATTATACAGTTCAAAATGGTATCGATATATATAACCCAACAACACGTTCAGTAATGTTGCGGTGAATTGGCGCACTTGTGTTATTTTCAAGGTCCTGTCATGCTTGCTAAAGCCTTTCTCCAGATTAGGGTTGGTTTTGAACAAATATGAAAATATATTTTATATATTCCTCGACAGATTTGCCGAATTATTGTTACCTCCTGGCAGGATTATTAACGAAATTGAACTAACTTTTCCCATCTTCTTAATAGACGTATACTTTATTTTTATTTATTGCACAGTGCGGTTAAGATTGATAATAAAATTAATTTATTTTATTAATTAACCTACTTGTTTTGGTTGGTCCTTGGTTTGTCAAATTAAGATCTATGACAACCGTTACGGGTAGTCAGAAGCCTGAAAGTCTGACAACCAGTCATACCACGAGATATCGTGTTACCCAGTAACTGGGTTGTGGAGGTCAGAGCTGTTGCTCCATGTAAAATACTGGTATTAAGCTGCATCCATGCATAAGTGTGACTGGAAGCCGACCCCAATGTAATTGGGAAAAGGCTAGGCAGTTTTTTTATTTTTATTAACCTACTGCGAACATTGCCCTGTTAGGGTGCTGCAATTAATAATTATGTATTTATTATATTTATATAACGCAAATAAGGCAATTAAATGACACAATACAATATTAATCTATTAATATGTACCACTTTCCATCCATAAGTTATTTTATATTGTAATAACATTTTTCTATTGTATTAACATTTTTATGTTTGCCGCTATGAAAAGTTTATTACGTTTATTGACATGTATCTAATTTTCGAACTAAAAGCGATTACGATCGATAATGTTATATTTATTCACTAGTATAACGTGTAATTAACATGTTGCATAAACCAAGATCCCTATATTTAATAAGATATGTCGTACTTAGAACCAAACACACCATAATAATACTTGAACTTATATAACTAGAGTTGTACTTAATTCGTTCATTTAAACTAGTTCGGCCACGGCAAAGAGACTCTATTGAACAGCGAAACCAAAAGAATTACAACATTCGGCCGACTATTGCGTATGGGCACTGGTGCAGTGTTCAACCATGAAATAGAATTATCAGAACATTTGTCTCACTACTTGAAAATGTTTGCATTGCAGAATTACACAATTGTTGAACTGCTTTTCTGTAACAATTGATTCCAACAATAATCGCGGTTAATATATTCAGAAAAAATTTCTGCGCTGTTTCTCGAGTGTAGTGAGTTGTGTTGAAGAATGATAGAGAAAGATAGATAGATATTATTAATTTGAACAGCAAGTATGAATAGAAAATAATATATTCTGAAATCAGGTTTTTTGTTTTTATAAAGTATTTAAATAGAAACAGGTTCAAGAACTCCCTAAATACTATGGACTGTATACAGAAAAAATATCAAGTTTTTTTTTATTAAATGTTTAGCAATAATGCGTCAATACAAAATACCAATCAGTGGTGTATAAAAATATGACAGATTCGACTGATGGATTTAAATAAAAAAAATGTGTTATGCATTAAATACAGATAAATGTATCGATATGAAATGATGTGGGTGTCTGGGTCATTCATGTTATCATTTCATATCGAGACCCCAGTTTATTATGTCCCAAAGACCGATTGATCTGTGCGGCTGTTACTTAGCCTCAAGCCCCTCATGAGTGTAATGAATTATAAGAACAGAAATATTACATATATATTCAAGGTTCATTTTCCTACAATTTATTTTTGCAAAGCTTTTGTTGATATTTACCTACTCACTTCCATTGACATTCCGGTTTTGTATCGAGGAGGTATCTTTCGACATTACGTGCGTCGCACGGGTGTGAAACATTACATCACTATTTTATTTTATTTAGGCTTTGTCATGTTTTTGACGGCGCAAATTAAATTTTATAATGACATTGCATTTAACGAGGATTATTTATTTAACCATATAAATACAATAATTATATTTTAAATCTTTATTTTGGGTTACGGGCGTAAAATTTATATTTATTTATTTATTTTTTGGAGCTCTGTTTTAGTCTTGTATCATTTCGATACATATCTATAACAATCAAATTATTTTAATCGCGTCATACTTATTATAGCATAGTTTTTTTTTTGTTAATTTGTTTTAAAAGTAATTGTATAGTCTATAAAGTTCAATTAGATACTATCGATGTACAAATAGACTACTCTAGAGTCGTAGTAATCACTTACAATATCAACTTGATGCTGTAAGTAAAGTGAATTCTTGAAATGGATAAATCTGGTTCTATATAACCTTATCAACCTACTCTCAATTTTGCACAAAAAATGTACTTGAAATGACTGGTAAAAACTATTGAAAATGTATTACAACGTGCCAATATCACCGTGATTCGCAAATTGTATTTTATAATGCTACAAAAATATAGATTATATCCACTTCATTAAACTGATTAAAACTATCAATATTTATAAATTGAAGTACTAAAAGATGTGATGTATGTCTTGATCAAAAGGTATTCTCATATAATATACTAAGTATCAAAAGTTAAACATTATTTTCGTAATCAAACAAGTAAATATTAATTTGAACAGCCGAATACGACGTAAAATAAATCTATAATTAAAACATTACATATTATAAGTTATTGCTTTACATCTCTACATTCAAGTTTAAATATTATGTTACTTGTAGATATAGAGCAAGTTACGTAACTAATGTGATTATTAAATATTTCTATTTACGTTGTTTCTACTCATGTTTACTACATAATATTGACCAGTCTGGTCTGTTTACTTTCCGGGCAAATTATCGTACCCGCTAAATACATTAATTATTACTTAGCAAACGTATCCACATTATTCGAGGTTGTGTATTATCAGATTTATCAGCATGATCAACGAACTTACCGACAATAAACCTCAAGTTCAGTGAATACCTATAATTGTATAACCGCTAAACAATTCAGTTCGACGAATGACCTTATAAATTACTTACAGTAACTATGTATGTGAACAATTAGGGTTAAAGTTTATACAGGAATAATGTTGTCGTAAGTTTTGTAATCTAGTTATAAATAGCACCGAGAACGTAACTTGTATAATCGATACTCTATAATTTATTGTACGTATCTACCTGTATTTTTTCAAGAAATAGATAAGTCTTATTATAAAACAACTTTTAAGTTATCCGGATTAATCGCGTGTATTATTGGTTTTGTTTTTCCTGAAGTTTCGAAGTTTCGAACACTTTGCAGCGTTCGTGGTCGCAGGAGGACCACGAACGCGAAAACTAATAAAACACGCGATTAATCCGGTTAAAAGTAGTTTTATTATAATGTATAGTGATCGCGAAAACCTAAGATATTACTAATAGACATATCTCTTTACTCTTAAATTTAACACAATGTACTGTGTACATGCTGCGCCGACCTCAAATAAATTGAGATAAGGGCAGGGGGATGATGATGATAATAAATGATTTGTTATCCTACTAATTTTCAAATGTGAAAATGTGTATGTTTGTTACTCAATCATTCAAAACCGGCTGAACGGATTTGAAGTATAGAGATAAGTTTGACCTTGGAGAAGGACATTGGCTACCATTTTTCACGCAGAAGTCGCGGGCACCGGTCAGTTATTTATAAGTCTTTAAATATCCTTCTTTTATTTAAAATATACTAAAATTTAAAGGATCAAATAAATGCTGGCTCTTAGCCTGGTTCTATTCCCTCCGGAAATAATCTAGTTTAATTTATAACATATCCGTCATAGAACGCTATCTCATTAGATACGAATCGATTGCCCTGGCCTAAATATTGAGCTGTTTAGCTTAGTTAGACGGTGACCTTCATATTTTTAGAGGCAATTTTCATTTGTATGCTCTATTGCTAAAATAAAATATTTAAAACCAAGTTCGTATACGCAATATCGAAACGATCATTAAAATTGCACTGGAATAAATACAAAACTGGAAATCTGAGGCTTTTACATAACACATGCCCAATAGTTTCTTTCGCAAATAATTTAATTTGGTTATACTAGTTCCATATCAGAGGCAGTGTCAAGGACTTAAGCTACAGCACAATCGCTTAAGAAACAAACCAAATATAATGTTTCATCAACCTTTTGGTGTCGTCCTAAATGAGAGACTCAAACACTGATGAATTTGTGTTAATGGCAACAACGTGAGAGCTCTTCATTATATCAATTTATGCAGTACTTCACACTCTGATAATATTACACAAGATAATATTTGGGATTGGGTCTGGGCCCAATAAATTGTATACTGAAATTATCGCATTCTTTATATGGACAAGACAAAACTGTTAAACGCTATTTGTATCTTGTAACATAAACTTTTCCTATCTTTGGTCGATTTAAATCGAACCAGATTTATACTTGAATAGATGTTGAATTACAAAGAAACTCGTTGGTTAAGTAATTGCTTTAACAAAGAGAACATGACGATACAATAGAACTAGCTACAAATATGTATATCGAATTATCGATTAAAGATTGAGGATTTGTTATTGACTTTAAGCGTAGCTACGTTTCATGAAATTAAACAAAATAAATTTAAATAATTAAATAAATTACGTATGAACATATAATGCAAACGAAAATCAGTTCTAATTAACAATAAAATATTTAGTTTTGAAGCGTGGCAACAAAAGATAAATTACATATAGATACATAATGTTATGGCTTAGTTTATTTGGTCTCAAACTGATGCGTTTGCTGTAAACAATTAAATTTTATGTAAACAAATCCTTGACCTTCCCTGCATCATAATCTGCCCACTTATTATTACTTATTAGCATTATTCACGTTTTCATTTGTTAAGTTTTGGAAGACTTGGCATTGAATATATTTCTTTAACGTAAATTTTGGCTACCTAAAGACAAAGTTTCGTAGAGCCTATTTTCAAAGGAATGATTTAATTGGTGTGATCAATGTGGGTCATGCTGATGTTTTCTTTTTCTAGACATGCATAATTATTATAAGATTGTTTATGGCAACCTAGTTTCAATCAGCTTGAGTTAAACTGTAGAGATGGTGACAAATAGTTAGCATTCTGTTAGTAGGCAGAACACTGTTTATGGTCTAACAAACCACTTCACATTACGTCAAACTAATTCACACTAAACATATATTTAGATTATGTTTACGAGTTTTCAACTTGACGGACCGGCTTGTTAGTCCGCCCAGGCAGTGCAAAATTCGAAAAATATTTGTATTTGCATACACGCACATAATACTTACTGTTAATAGTTACTCATTTCCGTAAATTCAACACTTCTAGAGAAACGCCTGATAAAAAATTGTATGTTTATAATTCACACTAGTTTTCACAGCTTCGATTTCGTAATAAAGCACGTGTAGTTGTTCGTTTTGCGTTTTGATTAAATATCTGCACGTGTGCCTCCGTGCTGAGTCGGCGGCTGACTGTCCGCCCGGCCAATGCCAAGACAATAGCTCAGACATTTCTCGCGCAAGGACTTGTGACAGAATGTAACGTAGGGCACCGAATGCGCGGACGCACACCTAATCAGATCTACGTTTGGCGCGTGGTCGCGCCCGCGTTAAGCAAGACCCACGGAAAGTATCTCGAAAGACTCGAAACATGGTCACCGTATACGTATAACATTATAAAACAACTATTGCATTCTGAACAAGTTTAGCATATTTATGCAATTTTCTTTTTTAACTTATTGTTAGTATTTTCATTGTTATGTTTATTTGGTTACACTTTTATAGCATATACAAAAAGAATGAGTTTTTCAGTTCGTTACGAATAGTTAACATCGAATATTGAGTACCTACTAAGTACTAAAAAAAAACTCGATAAAATGTCTAGTAAATTTCAGTGCCAATACTGACGTACAAAACAAAATGCAGGTTAATTCTGATAAGTCAAACACAGGAATGCGATTGGAGTAACGTGCGTGCTGACACAATACATCATTACATCATTGCTCCAAGCACTATCATCCGGTCGACATGGATCAATTGAATCGTCCCTGACACTGCAGAATCAAAACGTCACTACAGACATCACGTCAACCCCGCAAGGGAAGAGACAGTAGCTGCAGGCTGACTTTTTGCTACGCTTACATTACTCCTGACGCTTGTCAAAAGCCGTTGCGTTGTGAATACATTGCTTTCTTTGTTTTCATTAGAAAGCGAAATAAGCCACTTTTTTTTTATGCGATACACGTAATCCAATTTTTTTTCTCGGTCGATTAACGATACGAGTAATTGACTTTAAGAAGACCCTCTTATTATGAAGAATTCCGTTCACGATCTTAAGACATCTGTTTGCTCGACATTGTGTACAGTGGATTCATAGAATGAGTGTAGTTACAAATTCTTTAAACAGTCAGTCTTTATTTCGCTGCATTCTTCCTTACGTCACAAATTCACAATGATAACATTCCTGATAATTTTAGTCAAGACCTTATAATTCTGAATTTCTGATTACTTGTGACTCGATTTGACCAACGAGAGGCGCCATCTAAGTGCTTAAGGACAGAAATATTGTTTTAAAAAACCCTTACATACCTACAAGTATTCGTTCTGAAAATACTTCTATTATTATGCCTATCCCTGTCACCTATATGTCAATAAAAAGAGATGAAAAAGACTACAGAGACATTTTAGCTAAAAGACTTTTAATAGGAATATAAAATACCAAAAACTCGTTTCATGAATTGCCATTTCTCTTGATATTACACATTGTTGCTAAAGCGAGGCCAGCTACACTATTATATCGCGTAATGCTTTCTGAATTGCAGATGGGTGTGACTAAGTAAGTAAGTATTTTATACTTACCTGTTATTTATACAGCATGGGTTAAGGTATTTCCATTGACTCGTTGATCCTTACGATATAAGTATTAAACGCACATTTAATTAATGAAATCACATTCTTTCGGAATTAAATTCTTGTTTATAATTTAATTCGGAAGTACTTAATTCTTTTGTGAGTTTTGTCTAAAATACAATTTTCATAATCACAAAAACATAGAACTTTAACAAAAATTAAAGGGCCCAACATAAAGCCTTGACTACTCTCCAGATATGGATTTCTTCTACTACTCTACAAATCCTCTCGGTTTAGTTAATTACCTACCAGTGTAACAATGAATAAACCAGCACAGGCAATATATCTGTCTACTATATGACTGAATGTAGCTTTCTTCAGAACTATGATCGTGTGATACCCGCTGTCAAAAAGTTTAGCGAAATCTGTTCAGTAATAACGTCTAACACTAACATAATATTTATTTTAATTAAGCATGTGACATCAAGCTTAAAGGATCACAGCATACGCATGTATCCCTGTCGTATACCCATATTTCTGATTCACCGATGCAGTTATTAATCTGTTGATTTGCTACCATGTAATAGGCGGTGACCCAATTGTAATCAACCAGGCACAATTCTAAACACCGGGCTACTCTATTGAGAATTTTATAACAGAAATTCGCAACAACATGATTTAACCAACGAGAAAGTCACCTTACAAAATGAGTGTAATTATTGACAGAAAACAAAGAGTGGCTTTATCTAACAGTGGTAAATGATATGACATGATGAAAAATACGCACTTGGTACAACCATCCATGCCAGCCATGGATGAGTAGACCAATTTTGTAAATAAAATTAATGGGAGCGCCAAATTCCTTAATAGACACTCAAATAACACAAAATATTATTATTACTTATATCCTTGAAGAAGTTTAAAAACAAAACCTGGCTGGTTCAACTATACAAATAACTCGTAAATAAACGATGAATAACTATTAAAATTCTTGCAATATTAATTTAATAATTTCTAGGTCGTGGACTCTAGCTGCGTGCTTTAACGGCATATTTAAAACGTATTACGTTGTTTGCACATTAAAATACACGAATGTGATGGCCATTTACACTGCTGGATTTGTGTACAAAATTTAATGGTTGGGAAATTTTATATGCGTAGCGCTCTAGATTTTAATTTTGCTGTAATTTTGATTATCGTAATATGGGAAAATAAACAACATATTTATAATTAAAAATAACATGATTCATTTCGTATGGTAGAGTTATTTTTGTGTGTATTTCAATGCGACAATTGTAAACAAATTAGGCACTACGCAAGATGAATAATTGTTATTATCTCTACGTCCACGAACAATATTGAGTAGTACTCGTTAGTTGTCATGGATTATGGTTTTATATGTTTTAACTTCAAATACAATATCTACATACTATGAGGAGGTGTTCTTGGCTAAGTTACAGCCACACAGATCGATCGATCGAGGTTAAGCTGCGCTTACCGCGGTCGGTCTTTGGATGGCTAACCATAATTCCAAAGTTCGAGACCCCGCCGTGCCTCGGAGAGCACGTTAAACCGTCGGTCGCGGTTGTCAAATTAAGAAATATGATAGCCTTTACGGGCAGTCAGAGGCCTGAAAGTCTGACAACCAGCCTTATCACGAGATATCGTATTACCTTGTTACTGGGTTGTGGAGGTCAGATAGGTAGTCGCTCCATGTAGAAAACTGGTATTAAGCTGCATCCGGTTTGACTGGAAGCGGACCCCAATGTAATGGAAAAAGGCTTGGCAGATGATGAAATCCAAATACAATACATATATATATTGTGTTTAGCAAATAAAGATCTGAATGTTGTTGTTATTCATGTAAACAAGATAGGTCTATGAAATGGTTTCAGTTAACAACATGTTAAAATCTTGCAAACATTAGAGCTTCAATTATTATGTCCTTAATAATGCATCAGTAAATTGTATGTACTTTACAGGATACACACCATAAAGCCTTATACTAACTTTGTTGACATGAGCATTAGGGCCACCAAGAGAAGATCTTTTTGAAAATGCAATTTGAATGCTTTTTGTTACCAAATGAGTCATCAGGCTCTGTGGCTGCATTTGAGATATTCCAACTGTTGTTTATTTTTATTATCATTGTGTTTTAGTACGCCGTTGTAAATATATATAGTAATCGAACCTTCTACTATATTACAAATTGGCACAGTATTATGTAACCGTGAAAGTGTATTGTAATTCATCAAGTAATATTAACGCGTGATTATGTGCCGCGCATCACTGGGCACACTCGTTGTATTTTAATTCGGTTCCTGGGCCTACAGAGGTTGGTCAAATACTGCTGTTATAAGGTGAAGGCCATTGAGTGAGCGGATGAAGGATTTCATGCGCAGGTGTTCCACTATATCGGTCAATTACTTATGACTTGCATGTGATATTACGAACTTGCTAATAAGCCTACCATTGGTAAATGATGCAAGAAACAATATTTAATATATTTTATACTTAAATGATTAAAGGCACAGACAACAGTAATGTCTCATGCAGTCATGGATGTATATTAATAAGATTAAAATGACACATTCGCACAATTCGCTTCAACCTAGTAGCTGTAACAGGAAGGTGTTATGTTAAACTTAATTAGGTATGGTGTGTTTTCCTATTATGATTACTTTGAATCAAAGCCGATTTCCACGAGACGTTACTCACATTTATTTAAAATACTTAATTAAAGACACGTTGAGAAATAACAACAATTATTTTGAAAACTCATACACAAAGTTACGATCGGCTCTAATTTTAATCGGTTAATAAAATATCTAACTAGCCGTTGCCCGCGACTTCGGCTCCGCGACAAAAAGTAACCTATGTTGTTCTCCACCAAATTTCATCCAAATCCGTTGAGCCATTATTGCGTGATGGAGTTACAAACATACAAACTTTAAAAACGAATTATATTTGATAGACAAAAGTCTATTGCTCCAGTCTCTTAATTAAATCATACAGAAAAAAAAAGAAAAATATACATATATACGTGTCGAACCGCCTCCTTTTTTTGTCGGTTAAAAATTAACGTATTTACGTCAATCACAAGACATCTTCGCTTCTCACCAGCCCGCTTTTTTAATAGCCCAAGCGTAGGCTACTAATCAGTAGTGATGATATTGTTTAGCTGCTTCCGTTACATTATTGTTTTCCTTTGATATCTGTTACTAAATGATTCCTATGCATCGATCTATGTTCTTAAATTACGTGATGAGGATATTGTACATTTTATAATAGGTTCACAGCAAGATTTAGATCACCCCCTTCGCCTGTAAGTTTTGCCTGAGATGGTCTAGGGTTGGTTTACTATCCGCATATATCTATTTACTCTTATGGTGCGGTCGATCTTAAAATGTGTATGGGTCTTATCATCATTTTACGTTAGCTAGTCTATTGCCAGGATTAATATTATTTGCACTGTTGTTGGCAAGTATAATATAAGCTTTCACAATATTTTGCCAACACTTGGGCTAAGTTTTATGCATAGTGGTGCTGCTTGACATTTATGTGCAGCTGATTCATTCTCCCTTCACGGACCTTGGGTGAAACCCGTGAAACCAGACTCCTGAAGCCATTTACCTAGTCAATAATTGTAAAATTCGAATTTATTATACTTAGGTTTATTCTAGTATTATCTGTTTTGGTTATAAACTTTATTGATAACGTGTTTTTTGTAGAGAGTGGTTTTAAGCAGCTTATCGTATTAGGAATGTGTTTGAAGATATAGATGTCCTGTCACCTTCCACAGATAGGAGGTGGGCGTTTGACATGATATTCTTGTTGATCTATGATTATCCTGTTTCCGTTAAAATGTAACCCTTATTGGAATCACGATTTTGTTTCCATCTCTTTTTATAACCGTAGTCTCTAACCGACTTTAATTTCTTTGTTCCAGTTAACAGACATAGTAAACGCAATGTCCACACGTGGTGAGCTCCCCTTAGAACTGGCGCTGCGAGGACGAAGCTCTTCCATAGCCACGACACTGCTCCAGCATTGCGCAGACGCGGACGCAAGGGGCCCGCGCGGCAGGTCCCTGCTACACCGAGCGGTAGACGCTAGAGACGCCTTCTCCGCCAAATTCCTTGTCGATAATGGAGCTGACCCTAATTTATGCACAAAGTGAGAAAATTCTCAATCTTTATCTAAAGCTAATTGTCCATTAAGTGAAGAAGCATACACCAGAATGACCTAAGAAAACATATTGTGTAATGTACTAGTTTGTCTAGCTAGTCTGTCCACATATTACGTATAGGTATAGACGCGGGCGCGCATATATCGATTTTAATAGACTTAACAAAAACCTAACTGGTACTAACATACTATTTTGTATTCCATTGTAGTATTATCTAAGCTGCATCTAAGTTAATGATAATAGAATAATGCTCAATGCATTGAAATTACCTTATTGATCCCTACACGTATAATTTAATTCTTTGTTCTGTTTAGAGAGGAAGGTGACACGGCGCTACATTTAATAGCGTCACTCACTCAGAGTTCTTGTGATGAGGAAACCATGGAACAGATGGCAGAGATCGCTGACGTTATGGTGCAGAAGAGTGCTGACATCAATCGACAGAATAGGAAAGGATTGTATGTATTACAACCCCATTACATTTTGGATATTCGGCATCTATAACTTTTGAAAATCATTATTGTATTTACTTTAAAAGTTGAATTTCAAGTGCTTTTGCTGATGTGTGAGAAGTCAAGTCTAATCATACATTCTGCATACAACGCGCGTATGCGAATTAAGCGCATTGTTCGCGACAAAGAGGTTAGCGTCGTTCGTTGTTATGTTTGGGTGTAATACTAATTATGTCAACGTATTCTTCAATAATTAAGACAAATAACGAAAAACTTGGTCATCAGCTTAGAAAAAAGTATTTTTCGGTCTCGAACATAGTTTCTAATATTACTAACTTTTATTATTCTAGCACACCTCTCCATCAAGCAGTAATAGCTAGGAACCAAAGGATATTCGATTTGCTCCTCAAACAGCCCACTTTAGACACTAACTTACGCACCCTGAGTGATGAACACCCGCCCCTTTACTATGCACTGGTGGACGATAGACGCGCCTCGATATCATCCAGCGAGACTTTAGTAATGAACGGGTCCAATCCTTTCGATACACCAGTGACGAACAAAAATGCCTTTACCGAGGACCCAGTGGAGGGCAAGACTGAGAATGTTGTAGAAAGAGGATTTGCTGCTAAGCTGTTAGAAAAGGGTTGCCAACCGAATCCGTTGTATTCGGGGGCCGGAGATAGTTTGTTGCATATTCTGGCGCAAGGATGGTTTGAGGTAAGACATAAATTACACATAAATATGTACATTTTTTGTTTTACTTGATGATGCATTTTGTGATGTGCTTACTGAATTGTTATAACACTTAAAATATTTGGCTCCGAAGTTAGATCAAGTAGGTACGCCAATTGGAAGCCAAAAGGTGATTAACAAAATATCTTTACTATCATTCAATATATTTGCAAGGAATCAGCGGTGTCCCTGGTGTCTCATTTGAACGGGGAGCTGAACCACACTAACGAAGCAGGAATGAGTGCCTTACATGCGGCCTGCTCAAATGGACTGGCGCGACTAACTGCGGCCTTACTAGAACACGGCGCTAGGCCTAACTTACAGACTGCGTATGGGGAACAGGAAGACACTGTTTATAGGTAAGGCTTCTCTGTGGTGACGTGGCGAAAAAAAGGAAAAGGCCATAAGGTTATCAATTTTTGCCGTCAGCCTTATCTAAGGTGTACCATGTAATTGAAGTAGTTGTTTGCGGAAAAAACATATTTTATTTATTGTGCCACAGACAAACACCGCTCCACTTGGCAGTACTCAACAACCACGAGAGTGCAGTCTTAGCCATCATAGAGCACAAGAAACTCATA
The DNA here is from genome assembly GCA_935421205.1 of Xylocampa areola. Lineage (NCBI taxonomy): Eukaryota > Metazoa > Arthropoda > Insecta > Lepidoptera > Noctuidae > Xylocampa > Xylocampa areola. The sequence goes on along the minus strand of OW285219.1, from coordinate 7,223,011 downwards.
GAGAAAGGCGACATGGCTGCCACCGACCGCAGTAATGTAACTCTCACGCCTAACCTCAACTTGAAGAATTCGGAAGGAGACACGCCCGTCAGCCTAGCGCTCACTGAAGGTAACTTTTACTTCATATACTACGGCTTTTGTCTGCTTATGGTGGTCATCTCTATCTTATATTATTTATTAGTAAAAGATAGCAATACTGGTTAGGCCCGTATTCTTAAATCAATCACATGTAAGAACATGTGATTGATTTATGAATACGGCTCTGTCCCTTCAAAATGGCTCCTGCACATCTGTCATTTTTAAATAGAAAAGAAAAACATTTGTAATGATATCACAACGAAGTTTAGAAATAAGCTTAGGAATAACATTGATGTTTTAATACGGGTTTAAATTTGCGATAAAGCGGATGAGATTGAAACAATGTGTGGCGGCCTCCTTTCGGCGTCATCGTCGTAATAGCACAAACAACCATTTCCGAAGTTAAATAAAAGGAATTATAAAAGATAAATGATGCACAATCATAATTTATCTTTCTTTTTATTACAGTATAAACATATACTGTAATAATTTCTCGACACATTTCACATTTTCCATCTGCCAAAGTAAGCCATTATGAAAAATGGTAAAGATTACAGAGTCACTTTTACTAATAAAACTAAAATATGATTATTTTTGTTGAACTTTCGCCTGTAAACTATCATATTTACTTTTGCGAATGTCACATAGGCCACAAGAACTTAGTGGCGCCACTTATCGAGGGCGGTGGGGATCCTAACATCCGCAATGGTAAAGGGTTTACGCTGCTACATCAGGCCATCGTCGAGGAAGACTCTAGAACTGCCATATATCTGCTTGACCATGGAGCAGACATGAACGCATTGTGAGTAAATATAGATAATAATTAACGTAGGTGATTTAAAAGTTCTATAAATGTTTCATAACTTCTGCATTTTTAACCCATTGCAAGTAAAATAACTTTTGTGTTCAAATAAATGTTTTTCCTAAAAACCAAAGGTTTCCAATTACTGCAGGAAGCCATCCTCGTAGAAAGTCAAATGATCTTACACTTACTCGTAGGTACTGTCTATGTAAATGTCTTCTTGTACGGTCATAAGTTGTTTCCATTAAAATGAGTGATTTACCTCCACATAGTTTATGATGTATTGTATTTGTCTGTTCATAGTTAAATCTAAAACAGTCTGTGCCATCTCAACTATATGCCCATAAAAACAGTCGAAACAGGAAATCGATATTGAACCTCTTTTGCCAATTGTACTCGTAACTTGTAGTTACGTATTATATTATAGACAAAATTGTTTATTCTGTATCATATAATCTATATATATAAAAATCAATTGCTGTTCGTTTGTGTCGCTAAAACTCGAGAACTGCTGGGCCGATTTAGCTGATTATGGTTTTGAAATGTTTGTTGTAGTCCAGGGAAGGTTTAAACGGTGAGAAAATGTAGAAAAATTGCGAGGAAGATAGTAAAAACAACAATTTCATTTGCCCATATAAACTGTTCTACCTACTTTCCTGTCAAACATTTGACTTTCGAGGTGATACGAAGTACACCAGGTCACCTAGTATATTATAAATATATTATTGGTCTTATAAAACTAATGCCAATTTTTTACAGGCGAATATACAAGGTGAATTTTACAAGTGAACATAGATAGCTAAATCCGGAACTGTGAGGAATAGTAAAAACTCTCAAAGTCTCGGGCTTGATTTTGATGAAAACTAAAACTGCAACATTGGATTTTTGAAAATCTTATTTGGAGCTGAATCCGTTGATTATGGAAAAAAATTACACACTAATATTACACCATCTGATAATGTATATAGGGATCAAATTCTGGGAAGTAATGACATACGGCAAACTAAAGGAAAATGTTGAATATTAAAATTCAACATTTTCCTTTAGTTTGTCGTGTGTTATTTATAAGTAGTAATGTCGTTGTTTCATACATTACCCGTTGTTTTTTTCAATACACCCAATTATTCATTTTTTTTTTTATATAGCATTCAACTACACCGTTGTGTTCTAATTACAGGAAAGTAATAATTTTTTGGCAAAATCATCGGGTTCGATTCCTGGCTAGAAATATTAATTCCTCAAAAATCCAATGATGCCGTTTTAGTTTTAATCAAAATCGGGCCCGAGACTCCTTTGAGTATTTTTCGCTATTTCTTATAGTTTCGGATATAGTAATCCATGCCAATTTCAAAAATTCCACAATGTATTTGTTTCAATCAAGTGTCAGATTAATATCAGGTTAATATAATTTAACCCGCCCATAAATGTCCCACTGCAGGGCAAGGGCCTCTTCTCATACAGAGAAGGCACGAGCAATATAAGGTTATTTTAACTAAATCGGCCAGTTATTTTGCACTTTTGAAATAACTATATTTTGGATGCTGACTTTACAGTGCCTGTAGTCTCAATTATTCATACAGGACGGAGGCAGGCGAGACTCCTCTACAGTTGGCCATACACTGTCGCCTGGGTCTAGTAGTAGAAGCTCTATGCGTTCGCGGTGTTGATATGAGCAAACTGGACGCCAACGGAGTACCACCGCTTTGGGCCGCACTCGACTCGGGACAGGAGGAAGTCGCCAGCGTAAGTACAGCATTAGGAGGAGCTAAATGCCAACAGAGTGCCAACACTTTTGACCACTCGGGATAGGAGGAATTCGCAAGCGTATGTACTATCTAGTGCATTATTTTCCCATATAATACCGACTCCAAATCTTATCTCGCTTGGGGCTAGTGGTACAAGTACAATGTATGGACGGCGTTGACATGGACAGCCTAGACGCCAACGGTGTTACGCCGCTGTTATCCGCGTTCGTCTCCGGTGAGAGGAAGTCACCAGCGTAAGTACCGTGATACTTACATCCGTTATACGCTAAAGAGACTAACTACCACTATCTGACTGGATGGTAACTAAAGCCTACGCTTTAATGATATAATATGGAAACAAACCTGACTATCCAATCCACACCCTGACTGGGAGGCAAACAGGCTCGACTCGCTTGCTTACTTTCATTCACACACAAAGTTCATACTGTTGGCACATGAAGTGTGGACCATCACAACTTACGAGGTATCGTAAGGTACTCCTAGAGGTCAAAAGGTCGAATTGCCTATCAAAACAGTTCTCATATTATTGTCTTTTTTAGATTTTGGTAAGGAACGGGGCGGACGCAGATTGTTGGGGTCCAGGGCCCGATGGATGTCTCCAGACTTTATTACACAAGTAAGATGACTTTTCACTACAGTTTTGATGTTATGTAGAAAAAAAGATAATGGAGCTCTTATCTAAACTTTCTCCCACCAGAGCAATAGATGAGAACAAGGAATCCCTGGCCATGTTCCTGATCCGGTCGGGTTGCGACGTGGAGTCCCCGCGGCGGCTGGGTCCGGCCGGTGAAGGCGCCGACGTCGCTAACGAGAAGCACTCACCGCTGCATCTATGCTGTACTTGGGGACTCACTGACGTCATACAGGTAGATATTATCAGACCTATAGCGCGTATACATACCTTTTATGTAACCCTTTCGTTCCGAAACCGCAGATAATGTTCCGAAGTTGGGTGTGTGTATATAAATATTTTTTTAAACTCATTCACGGTAAAGTTGTTGTCTAAGTTGTGTATTATCATGATTGACAACAGGGACTGCCTCGTTGGTCTAGTGGTCCCAAGTGCGACTGCTGAGCAGGAGGTCTCGGGTTCGATTCCTGGGTCGGGCAAAGTGTAATTGAGTTTTTCTGTTAGGAAATTCTCAGTAGCAGCCCGGAGTATGGAATTGTGCCCGGTTGATGGCAATAGGCTCACCACCACACATGGGACTTAATAACAGCATTGGTGAAACGTGGGTGTACAATTATGTACACCTCTGCCTACCCCTTCGGGAAATACAGGCGTGATGATATGTTATGTTATGTTGACAACAGGGCGCACCAAGTAGCTTCTTTCATAATTAAATTAACTTTGCATCTACAATCACAAGAAAGATATTCAATTCATAAAACAAACCGCACCCAATCGAGAATGATATCTAGTCTTCTGAACTACAAACCTTGTTGACGCTTGTTTTGTTCTCAGACACTACTAGAACACGGCGCCAACATAAATTCGAAGGACGCAGAAGGAAAGACGCCACTCCACATAGCAATAGAGAACCAACACGCGGGCATCATCTCGCTCTTACTGTCACAACCGGGCATTGAACTGTCCGCAAGAGATAACCGGGGAGTTTCGCCCTTCGCGGCCGCACTGACGGCTAGGAATAATAAAGCAGCACAGGCAATATTGGAGAAGAACCCTTCAGCTGCTGAACAGGCGAGTCTTTCTTATGTATTTTTATTCATAAAATTAAATTAAACAAATTTCATTTAGGTTTCGAACACTACTACAAGTATAACCTGTATATAACGAAGATCCAGTTGGCCAGTTTGGCCAGGGCTAGGCGCGGGAGCAGATGAATTATTTTCAAAAAATTTAAGCCATGAACGTTCTTCAAAACAATTTTTTTATCATCAACTCAATTGATGAATGGGGAAGTCGGGCTCATCATGGAATTCCCAGAAAACTTTTGGATGACCATAATATTTTATCTCTGTTACGTGTCTCTTATTGCCTCAGGTTGATAAAAAAGGCCGCAACTTCCTTCACGTGGCGATACAAACGTGTGATGTAGAAAGCGTGATGTTCCTGCTATCGGTAGAAGTCGACGTGAACTCGCGCGTACAAGATGCTTCATTAGCGCCTCCGTTACATTTAGCGGCCGCTGCAGGGCACGAAGTATTGCTAAGAAGTCTGTTGTTGGCGGGAGCCAGGCCCAACGACCGTGATGCACACAAGTATGTATCTTATTGAACAAGATATCTTGCCCTGTTGGGCAGTAAGTAAGTAGTGAATGTTGCCATATTTTCACCTACCTATTAAATACTTTTTTTAAACTACGTTAACAGCAATTTGCTAAGAAATAATTATACTCTTAATCTATTCCTCGGAAAATGACATGATATAGGGTAGCAAGTAAAATGAATTTCCTATCTGAATAATTTGGTCTACGTACTTTCGGAGAGAGTTCTAACTAGGTTCAACAGAATCGTGACGTTACCGTGTCATGTTTCATGATTAAATTGGGATCTTGTTTGTGATGTTCAGACGCACGGCACTGCACGTGGCAGCGGGCGCGGGACACGAGTCGATCGTGTCGGCGCTGGTGTCGGGCGGCGCCGAGTACAGCGCGGTGGACGCGGCCGGGGACAACGCGCTGCACGTGGCCGCGCGCGACGGACACGCGCCCGCCGCGCGCGCGCTGCTCGCCGACACAGACATCGACGCCGCCGCCACCAACCTTAAGGGTAACTAACGCTTATGGCTATACCTGCTTTATCGTTTTGAAGATAAAGTTTATAATAATAAAAATGGCAGATGTAACTTTTTTGAAAATATTAATACAGGTAAATCAAGGAATTTTAATGATCGAAATACAAGACGATGGATAGTGAATTTTTGAGAATGAAGATTTGGGTCTCATTTCAATACATTTTTTCATTGTGTTTTGCAATTAAGGCTATTGCCTCGCTCATTAGCAGACACAATAGATTTTTATTGTTACAACATATAATTCTGTACGTGGCTGAGCCGAAAGGTTTAGAACTTTAAATTTTAGGACTTGTATTTAAATACAAGATGACAGATAAATATTTTACCGTTGTCGTATTATAACTGTGCATGTCTGAAGTTGTAAGTAAGCACGCTGCATTTTTTGCCATCAGGTAGAAATCCTCTACATGAGTTGTGTTGGTGTAAGAAGGATAACGCCGCGACGATCTGCGAAATATTTCTTGAGTTTATGCCCGACTACCCGATCAACAGGACTGACTTGCAGGTTTATTTATCTTCTTTTTTTTTATTTTAAAGTACCTTAACGATACTTTACTTTAATTACAATCTAGCCTATACTACATAGATATGAAACTGACTTACGAGTACAGGTGAAAAAAATTTCGTTACGTGTGCAAAGGGTTTATTAGCGAACGAGCTGTTTTGCAAAAAACCGAATGTTGTCTGTAAATTGATTGGAAGTGCCACTTGGCTAGATAACATTTCGTAATATCGATCACATCAAACATATGTCTCAGGGCTATCTACTACTGATTGTTATATTTGTTTTTTTCTCTTATCATTTGCAACCTATAATTTTTGTACCTCTGTTTTATGCACACAAGATATTGATTAACAAAAACAAACAATTTCTTTTTTCACAATAAAAGATTCTTCTTTATACTATTTATTTACGGCAATGAATTAAAGCGGCCGTTGCATAGTGTAGAATTGGTAAGTTAAAATTACAAAATGCTTGTTTATTAACAAGTCCAGCAGGAAACTAAATAGGCGCACGTGCAAAGCACTGATATGAGATTAAAACTAACATTTAAGTCCACATGATGCTCACATTTTACAAAGGTATATAATTATATATTATGAAAAATTTCATGAAGAAATGATAATGTAAATTTAAAACTAGTAGGATTCGATACTAGCAGTTATATAATTAATATGTAAATTTACATACCGAAGTGTAAAAAAATACAATTGGATTAATTCGTCAATAAAATAAATTGTATAAAATAACTCACTGTCTGCCCAAACTGGGGCCTCATGGACCGTACGATCCCCATACCGTGCGTATGCCCCGTGGAGAAGCGCCCCGCGCAACACTCAGTCGTAGCCGGTGTTCCACAAGAGCGGACCCAAAACCGAACCTGGCAGGCACCGCACGACATCTCTGGCCGGCAGGAAATCTGCTTTATAATTAGTCAAATAAATACATATCTATATGTCGCAAATGGATACTATAATCTGCTCTTTTACAAAACTGCTAGCTGATTTACAAAACAGAACCGTTTTATAAAACAGCTGAACAACATTCAGCTGGATGTTGTTCAGCATATTTAGTCAGACGGCGTCTCCCGCTTGGTCCTCTAAGTAAAATAAAGTTAAATTATTGTAGTTATGACACAGAGCCATATGCTACAAAATTTCGAACTAAAATCTATAATTTGATAATTCATTTAGGTAATGCACATTACATAATCTCTGATCGTTTGCATTGATAAACTCAAAACGTTCATACTACACTGCGTGTTATAGTTCAGTAATTATACAAAACTGCTAAACGTTGTTCAGCTGTTTTTCATAACAGTACTGTTTTGTAAATCAGCTAGCAGTTTTATACAACAGCTGATTCTACAATCCATCTGCGACATATAAATTTATATAATTTAAATAATTTATTTAAATATCTATTTTAAAAGTTATTTTTATCTTTTCAAAGTCTTCCGTGAAAATATCGCCCATACTGTTTGCAACTTTTTTATGTACACAGCCCATTTAACGACCTGTCTTCGATCATTGTGGTCAACACAACATGACCGTCCGCAAAGCGCGGTTTTTTCAAAAGTGAATGCATATTAAATGGAAAAAGAATACGGTCGCGAAGAGGATTCGAACCACTAGGCCATCTCGACCTCATCAGAGGTAGAGATGGCATAGTGGTCAGAGCGCCTGGAGTATTCATCCGGGAGGCGTAGGGTCGAATCCTGTTCGCGACCGTATTCTTTTTTCCATTTAATATTGTAACTTTAGAGTTCGCTAAGCATGCGTTAATGCTTTTCAAAGATTTATCTTGAATTGAATGCGTATTAATATGTAATTATAAAGTTGTAAACGTGACTCTAATATAACTTTTATCGACGACCTAGATATACAAGAGGTATTGGTACCTAAGCATACTAGATCCAAGCATCCCCACACTGCTTGAATAATTTTTGAACCTGAATTGTAGGATGAACTGACCGCTTAATTTTCTTGTTCATGTTTTACTGTTGTAGTAAATTACCAACCACCAGAAAAATAAAATAACTGCCCATCATTTTTTTCATCTGATCTTATTAAGATCCCTAATTTATAAATAATAGTTGTGTAAAATATTACTCTTTAATTACAAACTGTAACTTAAACATAATCCACTTTATTATACACCAAAAATGTAATTTGATGTGTATTCCGTAGGGCAACACACCCCTTCTCCTAGCATATATGAACGGTCAGGGCGCGATGTGTCGGGTGCTGGTGAAAGCAGGCGCCTGCCTCGCTCAAGAGAATAAGGAAGGAATATCTATCTTTAATTATCAAGTAAGTACTTCTGTACTTCATTTTATTATAATCCTGGCTTGTGTGTCAAGATTGTGACGAATAAAGTATAATCTCTGGTAGTTGGTACCGTAGTTTTATAGTTTAGAGTCCGACAAAACAATCATGTTATTTTATTTTTTTTTCATTTTAAATAGGAACTTAATTATACGAACTTCCGCTAATGTCATCCAGAATGCATCATCCATGTCATGGGTCAGCCAATTTCAATTTAAATGAGAAATCTGCGCAATCCCGAAAATCTATTCTATTCTATATATCATTATAGATGTGACAACACTAGCCTAGACTAAGCAGTATAATCTATGGGTTAGATCCTAAGATGGCATTGTAAAGATTATTGGTTCGATCCGACTTAATAAAGCTATTATAATCTGAAATACCCTACAGTGTATCATTTATATATATTAATAATAACCAACACAATAAAGTGTACAGTCAAAGTCTCCACATATTTTGGCGACGAGAAAAGAAACGACTCACGCGGCGACGGTAAGATTTAAATACGTATGATTTTATGTGCAAAGCAAGCGCATGGAGAACAAAGAATATTCCATGGGTACTGCGGGCCCACCATTTAACCCGTTCAACGAAACAAGTACAGTTCGTCAAAGATGGAAAAACTGGCTACGTAATTTTCAATATTACGTAGATGGACAGATCGGGCTTAGCGACAAACAAAAGGTGTCGAGTTTGCTGCATCAGGCGGGACCTGAAGTCCAAGAAATTTATGAAACGCTTGTTACAACCGCCGCCCAGGGCGATAATGAATACGAGAAATGCCTTAATAGGCTCAATTCTTATTTTGAACCTGTTTCAAATATAGGCTACGAACGTCAGATCTTTAGGAATCTGGAAATGGATCCTAAAGAAACCATAGACCAGTTTGTAATAAAAATGCGGAAACAGGCAAAATACTGCGAATTTACTGATCTAGAAGAGGCAGTGAGAGACCAATTAATTGAAAAAATACCAAATTTGGAAATCAAAAGGAAACTATTGAAAAAGGGGAAAATGTTGACTCTTAACATGTCCTTGGATATAGTTCGATTATATGAGTTAGAGAAAACGATTTTTGAAAAAAACTTTAGAAAAGACAGTTCCAGATGAGAATACCATAAATAAAATAACGAATAGTAGAGTGTCATGTTACAGATGTGGACGCCGGGGACTTATGGCAAAAGATGATGACTGCCCTGCTATGTCAGCAAAATGTGATAAGTGTGGACTAAAAGGGCACTTTGCTAAGCAATGTAAAACAAAAGACGTGCTGTATAGGATCCAAAAAGAAAAAAGAAAGCTACAAAAAAGGGAAAACGAAGTTCATCAAATATGTTATTGAGGAGGTATCAAGCTCAGACAGCTCAGACAGCAGTGACAATGAAGATGGGTCACAGGTAGAGGTAAACTCAATATTTGAGGTGAGCGCCACTGATAACAATAAATGTAACATAGAGGTTGGTAATAAAATTGTATGTAAATTTATTATAGACTCTGGTGCCTCTATTAACATAATAGATAAACACACATTTAAAAACTTCATTAAATCTGGTTTATGCTGTAAAGTTAATGTCAATTGTGAACAAAAATATTATTCTTATGGAGGGCACGAAATTTCAAAATTAGGGATCTTTAACACATCATTGTACTCACCAGATAGTAAATTGAAAGTAAATGCTGATATTTTAGTTTTTAAAGGCCGTGGGCCCTCTCTATTAGGTAGACAGACATCAATACAATTAGGTCTACTTAGAATAGGCCCTAAGCCCTCTACATGTAATACAACACCATTGCTTCTCAGTTCTATTAATAATGTTAGTACGAAAGATCTTATTATAGAAGGCTATCCGAAACTATTTGAAGGTGTTGGAAACTTAAAAATTTTAAACTCAAAATACATATTGACCCTAGTGTAAAATTAGTAGCACAACCAGTTAGAAGACAACCATTTAATGTAAGGGACATAGAACAAAAGCTTATTAAGGAATTACTTGACAGTGACATTATCGAACCTGTTACAGGACCAACTCCATGTGTATCACCTTCACATATAGTACAGAAAAAAGAAAAGGGTCAGTACAGGTTAGTTGTGGATATGAGGAAAGCTAATGAAGCAGTGATGAGGGAACATGTACCATTACCTACATTTGAAGAACTAATTTCTGACTTAAATGGCTGTAAGTACTTTTCTGCACTTGATATCAAATGGGGTTATCATCAACTTGAGCTGGAAGACGAGTCAAGAGCGATAACTGTATTTAGCTGCAGTCTGGGTTTGTTCAGATACAAAAGACTTTTCTTTGGCATAAGATGTGCATCAGAGATATTTCAGCGAGTAGTCGCACACTAACTACAGGGAATTGAAGGAGTGGCAAACAGCCAAGATGACATTAGAATAGGCGGCTGTACTAAGGAGCAACACGATCTGCGGCTTACTCAGGTACTAAATAGATTACAGGACAGTGGTATCACTTTAAATAAAAAAAAGTGTGTATTTGGCGTTACAGAAATGACCTTCCTCGGACATCACTTGTCAGCCATTGGTATCAAACCAACACAAACTAGTCAGCAGGTTATCCAGGAATTCAGAGCCCCACAAAACAAAGCTGAAATGAGAAGCTTTCTTGGCTTAGTCAATTTCTCTGCCAGATTCATTCCAAACTTCAGCACACTTACTGAACCATTATGAAAACTAGTTAAGAAGGACACTGATTTTAAGTGGCTCAATGAACAGGAGCATGCATTCACACAACTTAAGAATATCATTGCAAAGGCCCTGGCTTTAGGATATTATGATAAGAAGGCTGAAACAATGCTTATTACAGACGCTAGCCCTGTTGGGATTGCTGCAGTATTGATTCAACAACAGCTTTTCGAGGGTAAACTTCAACCCATAGTCATAAAATATGTCAGCAAAGCATTGTCACCGACAGAACAGCGCTATTCGCAGACAGAGAAGGAAGCCCTTGCCATTGTATGGGCATGTGAAAACCTCTATATCTACCTTATTGGAAAGCAGTTCAAAATATTGTGTGATCACAAACCACTAGAAATTATCTACTCTCCCAATTCCAAACCCAGTGCCCGTATCCAAAGATGGGTATTAAGGCTGCAGCCATACACATTAAAGGTTATATACAAACCAGGGAAGACCAACATAGCCGACCCTATATGGCGGCTATTAAATACTAATGGTACAGCACTTAAGGAGACAGAAGATGATGAGGACAGGTTACTCTTGGCCCTAATTGAAGGATCAGTAGAAGCAGTTACTATTGAGGAAATACAAACTGCCACCTTGAATGATGATGAGCTGCAGAATTTGATGCAAGCAATAAATAGAGATATTTGGCCTAAAGAATTACGAAAATACGAGTTAATCAAAACTGAGCTCTGCATTATAAATAATATAGTGCTAAGAGGGACAAGACTTATCATTCCAAAAGAGTTGACACCTAGAATTTTGGAAATAGGTCATGAAGGACATCTTTCAGCGAACTCTATGAAAACTAAGCTGAGGGCTAAAGTCTGGTGGAAGGGAATGGATAAAGACATAGAATACTGGATAGATACTGGTGAAGGATGTCGGCTAGTTAGAAAAGATTCAAGGCCCGAACCAATCACTTCGACAGAGCTGCCAAGCAAGGTATGGGAGTTAGTTGCTATAGATTACCTTGGACCTTTACCATCAAGTCATTATTTGTTATTTGTTGTGGATTATTACAGTAGATATTACGACGTGGAAATATTAAAAAACCAGACGGCTGATAGCACCATAAAAACATTAGAAAAAATCATAAGTCGGGAAGGTATCATGGATGAAATCGTCTGCGACAATGGGCCGGCATTCCGAGATGAACGCTTTCAAAAGTTTTTGAAAACGAATGGCATTAAACTAAGGCACACCACACCCCTATGGCCACAAGCTAATGGAGAAGTTGAAAGACAAAATAGGAATGTATTACGAAGATTACGCATTGCACAAGCATTAAAATTGGATTGGAAACTTGGGAACTGGAGAATTATTAGTCTACTTATTAGCATATCGTACTGCACCCCACTCCACAACTGGAGTACCACCAGGCAATTTATTTAGATGAAGACCCATAAAAACCAAAATCCCAGAAATTACATCACATTTCAAGGAAGATGAGGAAATCAGAGACATGGATAGATACAAGAAAGATATATGCAAACAATATGCTGATAAAAGAAGACATGCTACCATGTCGGACATAAGCCTAGGAGACAAAGTTTTAGTAAAACAAAGAAAAGAAAATAAAGTGACTACCCCTTTCTCACCCAATGAACACACTGTCATATGGAAATCTGGTAATTCTATAGCTGCCCAATCAACTGATGGGAAAGTTATCAGGAGAAATTCTACGCATTTCCAGCCCATCAAAAATAGAGATATGTCTAGATTTAGCACTAAAGATAAGGAAATACAAAGGAAAGATGAAACATATTTAAAGGAAAATGGAGAAAACATGAAGGGAAATGAAAGCAATACTGGAAACAACACATCTGGAATAACTGTATCCAACAAAGACCCTAACATGACTGATTACTCGACTAGGACTAAATCACTAGATTTAGAGAATCAGGGAGAGACAGGCACCTGCCAAATATAAAGATTTTGTTCTTAGTCTCATTTTAGAAACTATTTCATAAGCAGTTGTTATCATAGAATGTTATTCATAGGTGTTAGTTATATTATTATTATTTGTTTTGAATCTTACATTTCTCTCAGCTGTAGGCCGAAATTTGGATTATTTGTGTTTAAAAAAAATTGTTAATAACCCAATTATTATTTTTGGTTTTTACAGCTTTAGCTATATGGCCGAAAGACGGTACATTGATTTAATAGAAGTTAATTACTGATGATATGTATCTGTTATTAAGAAAAGAAGGGATTGTAGAGTTGTATCTGTAGTCGGTTTTATAATCATTATAGATGTGACAACACTAGCCTAGACTAAGCAGTATAATCTATGGGTTAGATCCTAAGATGGCATTGTAAAGATTATTGGTTCGATCCGACTTAATAAAGCTATTATAATCTGAAATACCCTACAGTGTATCATTTATATATATTAATAATAACCAACACAATAAAGTGTACAGTCAAAGTCTCCACACATACGTAATAAGCAATCAGCTAAATTGTTGGTCGACCCAAGTCTGCGTTGATATCCGCCAAGCAAATGATGTCTATTTTTAGGTGGCAACGAAGCAATTACTGCACAGACTGTTGGACGTGCTGCCGGCGGAGGCGCCGTGGGCCGAGAGCGACCTGTGCCAGGAGTGCGGGACCAAGTTCACGCTTACAATGAGGAAACACCACTGGTACCACATACACAACGCTACTATTCTTGCCGTAGTATAGACCCTAGCAATTATTATCTGTAGACTACCGAAATTTACGAAAACAAACTTGCTGTCATGGGTCTCTATATTAGTGAAGTAGATTGGTGATCTTTGCACATTTGAATAACAAGAAATTTTTGTAGATTTAAAAACAAAATAATTATATTATAGAAATCCGCGTTCAAGGAAAACGATAGCGCGGCAAGCCCAGGAGATGAAGGGATGTTAGACAGTAGACTCCTTCCAAAAAAAACCTGGTCAATCAATGCTCTAGAGATGAATGATAAAGAAGAGATGTCTGCTCTGCCGTGGGACATTTCATAACATGTAACATAACGTTTCAGGCTTATAATAACAACATAACCATTCCATAACTGTCCCACTACCGGGCTAGGGCCTCTTCTCATACACAGAAGGCACGAGCATTTATCACCACACTAGCTCTCTGCGGGTTGGCAAAAAAATAAACTGCAAACAGATTTTATAATCGGCTTATAATTATAATACCAACATTGCTGCAACTATTCCAATCTTCAAAACAGCCATATTTATATATGGCTGTTTTAAAGATCGGAATAGTTTATGCCTATCTAGTGCTCTTAAATCTACGTTTAATTTTTGTTAGCCTATTTGGACATTGCACTACAATACCGTTTGAGATATGTTTAATTTACCTTATCCTTACCATGGTATTTATAAGTAGTACAAAAGTTTTATGTAAAAAGTGAAACCAGAAGATCAGCAAGCCTGGTGCTCCAATGTGAACTGGAAGCTATTTGCAGTTCCATATTTTCCATGATACTAATTAAATTGTAATTCCAGTCGCCACTGCGGGCGCATGCTGTGCAACAAATGCTCGAGTCAGGATGTGCCGATCCTCAAGTTTGGCATGAACAAGCCGCAGCGGGTGTGCGAGATCTGCTTCAATGTGCTGCAGGTCGGCGCCAGTTAGTGACGTCAGCACCATAGCGACCTGTTCGGTACTAACGGAGTACGTCGCGACAAGGGCCGTTATTTAATCGAACATGTAGAAAAGAGTTCGTGCACTTTTTCGTATTTCTTCGGATCGGATGCGGTGCACACGCTCGAAGCGATTTGATGCCACTGACGCATGTTTATTGGTCATATCTTATCTTGTGATCTAATGTGGCCACTAAACACGCTTGCCGTACCTTCGGGTGCTACAATAGTGTCGCGGGCTCTTTTAAAATGTAGGGAACACTTTTTTTATGTCACGTGGAAATTATACGATTAGTTCTCGTTAGTCCACACACTACAATTTTATAGTTTTGTATTGCGTTAATAATGCATCACAACCCAGTGACTATAAAAGCAATGAAATAAAAATTTGCTAATGAGGCTAGAATCATAACAACTCGCTTCTTCTACTAATTTCTCGTATTTTAAATCTTAGTACGTATAAATAATGCCTGCAAGGATTTCTCTTACTCAGTAAATTACTTTTAATTTAAGTTACAGACTTGAAGTGAGAATACTTGTCTGTTAGATAGCAATATGATAATGTACTACAACATTTATATGAAATATTAATTTTGTTTAAAATTGTAATTAGTTGCTTCTAAGGTCACAATTAAAGTCTAGAGGCGAAGTATACTATACTATTTAATGCCTAGAATAAAATAAAAGCCAAGAACGCGTCCATTAGGTATAAAAAAAATTGCTTAAAAATAGTGCCCCCACTTTTTTATGTATGACATTTTGATTTTACTAAATTATGCCAAAGTTCTACATGCTTTTGTTTCCAATATATATAGCTTTAATGTATAAATTCGTTTATGATATATTAATATATAATATTGTTAAAATTTTCAAACGTTTTATGATGCTCGCCGTCTATCTCGGATAGATGTCTCCACTGATACATATTTGTGTATAATAAATTTGATTTAATTAGGATTAAAATATTTGTATAACTAAAAATGCGCAGAAATTTGTGAGCGCCGAATCGTTGACTGATATGAATTCAAATCTAGCGATTTTTGTTTTGAATATATACGCCCAAAAAGTGTTACGCGTGAAAATGAAATAGTCATGTCGCTCTCCGGTTACTTAAACGCGTAAATATATGCGATTTCCAATGTGTGCGCACCGAGACACTGCTTCTTATCTTATTCACTTTGATTGATGTAAAAAACTGTATCAAAATAACAACACTGCATTTAATTTTTCATAAAGTCAATTTTAATAAGCTACTAAGTTGTAGTAATTTTATAGAAATTGAAATGTATTCTTTTAATAATTCTTAGGGTTAACAAATTTACAATTTGTAAAGATAACATTTGATAGTATTTGGCATTTGTTTTCACATTCCGATTGTTGTGCACGGGTTTATGGGAATACACGTTTATATGTTATTTATAACCCAATTTTAATAATTGAGTGCCATTTTACTTGTGACGTTCCAGAGCTTAAATTATTATTTTGAAAGCTTCTTTTGTTATTACGAAATTATACTTTCCCTTTCAATATTAATATATTTTGCTATAATAAACATATATTATTATATGCAATATGCTTTTTATTACTGATAATGTTTATAAATAGATTTTTAAGATTTATAAAGCATTTGCTAAATAAAAGACAAACAGAAACAGTGATTATTTATTTACAAATAAACAATAAACTTCAACTCTGTTGATCTTCACACATGGTACATAAATAATTTGCTAAAACTACATCTACCCTTTGTACCAGAAAATTCTATAAGAACAATTATTATTATGAAACATAAGAATGGGTATTTTGTATGGCAGTTCAGGGCAGAAAATTAAATTAAGTTACTTTAGCCTTTTGAAAAGATCCTTAGTGACACAATGATCAAGGACATGCAGGTAGTCAATGAGTTCCTCTTCGCAAGTCTCCGTGGTCTGGGAACGTGAGTTTACGCGATCATTGCACTCTTGGTACTTAGCCCAGTGGTTCTGGGCATCCGGCTTCTGTGCACAGGACTCCTAAAATTACACATGTAATTATAATCATAACAACACATTTTACTTTATTTTTAACTACTCTATTAATATCAATGAAATTAATGGTAACTGTGAAGAGAAGATACAGTTGTTTACAATAAGTACAAGACTGCTAAAACGACTTCTAGCTAACTAAAATGAGAATATCAACTTATGTTTCATGAAGTTTACACAAAACAAAAACCTTTTATTCCTTAAGATTATTTTCTGAGAATTAAAATAGGTGTATCTAAAAAGAAAAATTTATATAATTATTATGAATATTCCGTAATCCTTTTCACTGTATATGGTGATAATAATACACATCTGGAGATTTACTGTTACTGTCGGACTATAGGTACTATGTTTGCCAGTCTCCCACCCCCCCATGCATGTCAGGTGTCACATTCTGAATATATTTGCTGAACATGGCAAGTTAATAAACAGATAAGTTTAATCCATACTATACAGTTAGATTTTTCTAATACAATACTTGAGATTGTTGCTACTAGCAATCCTTTATGATTGTCTTTCAATTATCTATTTAACAACTCATTAAAGTAGCTTTGTAGCTTTTTATGGATACTTTATCAGCTACCAGTTTTTACTCTGGCTCAGTATAATTTGCAGAAAATATTTTCCTATTTTACTAATTACGCAAGAGTCCCGAGATCATTAGAGAACTGACTAAAATTTAATGGTAATTCCTATGTGTTTGAAGCAGCACGTTTATGGAATGCACTACCAGTTTCTTTCCAAGATGCTCAGTTTGTAGTGCTCTACTTATCTGTCATTAAAATGCCATATTATTCATGTAAATATATCTCTAGAAGTTATTTGTTTATATAGGTACATCACTGCCCCAAATATATTTTATCCAGGTTCTATTTTTCCATCCCAAGATTCCCTGGAAGAATTTGCCTTGTGTGAAAAGGGCACCCATTGTACTATTTGCTGTGCATTTTTTATTTTTATTTAGTTTTATTAAATATAGGACAGGCAGAAGTGGCGACAACTTGTGAAAGCCTTATGCAGCAGTTGAGTGAGAGTACAGTAGTACTATCACCTTAGGACAAGCACTCTACCACCACCATTAACTCAGATGCTGATTAACAGATGTATTGTTCTCTACAGGCCAAATTTATTTAGCGAAATAGATTAACATGGCTTCATCACACCCATGGCGCAATTTTAGCAAAAGATTAATCTGCTGGTTAAAGCAGGTATACGGAGGTTACGTTAGGAATATGACCAATCAAATGTGGCACATAGCATTTGCGGTTGTCTCATTTCTATCACAAATCTAAGTAGTGACTTTTATTACATACCCTTAGATCAGCCTGAGGGTCAACCATCTCTTGCTCCTCCTCCTCCTCAGCCCTAACCACAGGAATAATTTTTGTGTTGGACATCTTGCCTGAAAATGAGATCCACTATGTAACATACGCTTTAAATAAGAGAATTTAAATAATATATCACTTTTTAACAACGAGAAATACACATTTTACAAGATTATTACCTAAATCGATGATGCAACGAACGATTCAGAGCGATAGCAAGTTAACAATGTTGCCTGAATATAAAATGAAAAATTCACTTTTTGGAGTTTTTAAGCGTTCCCCTCTCGCCACCATTCTATGACTCCTATGACCAAAGAATAGGTAGAGGACCTGAACTAAACAATAATTAGGTGCGCAAAAAAAGAAACTAAAATGGCGTAGGCCCCGCCCATTACCTAGTGCTACCCATGGTGGTTAATAAATTATTAATCGTTTTTAATACATCGATTAATTGCTATGATAAGGGTCACCTTATCTTAAGTATCCAATTGAATCTTATATAACCACTGTTCTTGGAGTTCCGGAATCTTTGGGAATCATAAATATTTTTTTTTACATATTATGTGCTAAAAATGTAACTTTAGAGTTCGTTAAGCATGCGTTAATGCTTTTCAAAGATTTATCTTGAATTATTAAGGTAATTGCATTCTTTACGACTGAATTGATTGCAATGACGTCGCCATAAGACGTGTTAAAATATGGAAGAAGAATTCGCGGTCGTGAGCAGAGGTCGAGATGGCTTAGTGGTCAGAGCGCCTGGAGTATTCATCCGGGAGGCGCAGGTTCGAATTCTGTTCGCGACCGTATTCTTTTTCCATTTAATATTGTAACTTTAGAGTTCGTTAAGCATGCGTTAATGCTTTTCAAAGATTTATCTTGTAACGTTTATCTTTTAGAGGAACGGTACCCTAAAAGGACACAATTTTTCTCAATATTGTCAAGCCACAAAGTCCCGTCTTTATGAATTTGTGAAAAGGTGCGGGGCCACGGTGATAGCCGCTCGTCTTTTAGAAGATTAAGCTGGTTAGGGGCCATGACAAGCCATATGATATGGGTGTAAGTAATGCACGTTTCGTAATTTACCTTAGGAAGCCTTGTAGGTATTGTATTGCCTGAAGTCTTATTATATCCAGAGTTCTATTAATACAGGACTTCAAAATGTATAGAACATGAAAATGTTTCATCGAGGCTGGTATCAATATTCTCTTGACTCAATGATTCTTATTGTATACTATTTTAGGAACTTCATTTTTGGTTACCTAAAAACTGTTCGGTAACTTGGTTATTATCATAGTTATTGCTCACACTTTCTAAGACGTACTGCCAAACATTTTATACTTGCAGCCTTTGGACTAATTACACCAAGAAAACCTTCAACACTCGTATTACGTATTCAGTACAACAACGGGTTTAAAATGTTGTTGGGGCTCCCGCGGTTCTGCATTGCATCAGGAATGTTTGCGAAGGCTAACGTGGATTGTTTTTATACAATAAAAAAAAAACAAATAGCCTCTCTGATGCGCCGGGTCCAGGAAAGCTCTAACGGCCATCTGAATACGTTGTTGGAAAGTTCTGAATGTCCAATTGTAAGGCATTGGAATAAAGTGCACATGACTGCTAATAATGACAAATTTAATAATAAATATGAACCAAATTGATAATATTTTGAATAAATTTAATGAATAAATAATATTTTGAATAAATTTAATGAATAAATAATATTTTGAATAAATTTAATGAATAAATAATTAAATAAATTACTAACCTAGCGTAAGAAACTACTAATAAAATGGATTGTTCATATCTGATTAATTAAATAAAATTAAATAAATAACACAATGTGTATTACAAAAACTCAAAATAAAAGTTTTAAATTATTTGATTGATTGATTTATTGATAAAAGTTATCGAAAAAATCGAGAATAACAAAATCGGAATCGTTGTTTGAATCAGAAATACAACACCAAATTATCCTGTAAACAGTGCGTAATAAACAAACCCAGAATAAAGAAATATACCTTTCGAATCTTATTACAATGGTATTCACTGATGACATAACAGTAATAAATATTAACTGAATATAAAATTTGGTCGAAATATATGAAGGAAATTTGATAATATATGAATGTTTAACGACTTACTTGTGCATGGATATAGGAGGCACTTTTTACTATATTTTGAGCCACAGCCCTTCACACAACACTTAGGCATAATTGCGCTTATCACACGCAGCTTCACACTTAAATTCTCAGCACTCAAGATGTTTAAAGCAAAGAAAATCCTAATAATAAGTTCCACGATAACGCCAAATGACACTTTACATACACTGTCAAAAGTACTCAGAAAGAGAAACTAAAATGGCGAGCCGGCCGGTGGGCTGGTCATATGTGACGTCATGTTTATTACTTGCAATTTCAGAAAACTGACAAATTAAGGTTTTCTCTTTTTACACTAGTAGAATCATATAAGTTAAAAAGAGATGCATATAGTTTTTCTATTACTGTATCGAATCGTATGATATTTCTATAACGTAATGTTAATAGGGCGCATCCTTTACTCTTCTTTAATCATTGCCCCTAGCATATTTTTCCCAATCAAACCTTTATACCCTTTCCCTGTATGGTTATAATGATAGTACACAATTTTAACGTATGTGACGCAATTTTATGTTAGTGTTAAGTTTTTATAATTGTGTTACTGTCAATATAATGACGAGAGCTATTGTTGCTTTAGTGTATGATCTTTGGTGCTTGTTTGTTACCTCACCCCACATCAAAAGTGGCGAGCTAATTTGTTCGTTATCTATTTAGTCAGAAGCCGTTTCCCGTCTTGTCCTCTAAGATCTTTCGTTATTTAAATTTCTATAGCATTTTATTTTTATCATCTTCTTAAATGTAACTTAAACAGACTTACAAGAGAAATCTTTGAAAAGCATTAACGCATGCTTAGCGAACCCTAAAGTTATTATATTAAATGGAAAAGAATACGTTCGCGGACAGGATTCGAACCTGCGCCTCCCGGATAAATACTCCAGGCGCTCTGACCACTAAGCCATCTCGACCAGGTCAAGATGGCTTAGTTAAATAGACTTAGCTGAACTAACTTTTTCAAAGTAATCTTGATATTTTTTTTATTCATGTTAAGCCCATGTAATACCTATATTGATTATTATTTTCTAAGAAAACTTGAAAAATAATAGACTCGAACGGGATTCACAAGTGTGATACGGATTGGTTTGTTGAAAGGTTGCGGGTACAAATCCAGTTTGTGTGTATTTGAATATATTTAGCTCTAATAGTATATAGTAGTAGTAGTATATAGTAGTAGTAGTATATAGTGATTAATGAAATAATATGGCAATTCCAAGCTATAAAAAATATGACAATGACATTAACCAAGCGGACAACTTAACGGAGCCAATAAGTGTCCATAAAGTATAAAGTTTATGAAGTAACATTGGCATAGAAGTGTTAGCTTTAAAAAATATAGTACTTTATGATAAACATTGTGCAAGTAGTCAACTGAATATTTCATTTTAATGTTTATTGAAAAATAAATAAAAATATATTAAGTAATGATTTTATTATGCTATGATTTAATAAACGTAATGATTTTATTTACGTAAAGAAATAGAATGTGAGTATGTTTTTATATACAATCGTCAGCTCTGAACTGGTCGTCACCATGGAGAGAGCTTACTGTGGAAAATTATTTTATATTTCGATATAGTGGTGTTAAACTAGTGAAATTCCTATTGCAGTAAAACTCATTGTAATAAAGGAATTTAAGTTAATATAAGGTTTACAATGACATTGCGTCATACTACCAGTATTCAACAAAAAACTGGAAATTATACGATTTCCTAACATATTGTTTTATAAACATTTCAGGTTCGTTCTAAGGGAAAAATTGTAATTTTACATATTAACTTAACTCTTTCAGCCTTTGGTTCCTTCAACTAGCATCTTTAATCGATTATTGCGAAGAGATTTCGATTTATTGTAAAAGTTGAGGTTATGTTTCTTAGAACATTATTACTATTTTTTCTTGCAGAATGAATGGAGGAATGGAGCATAGAACTCCAGGTCACAATGCGGTGCTTCATAAAGCGCCTAAAAACTACAAACTGCTCATGGACCCATTTCTGGTGAAGGGAGCAACAAAATTGTACAGATATGATGGCAGTGTTCCTGGTGATACAACATATCCACCAGTGCAGTGCAGAGACCCTCGGTCTCAGCTCTCAAGGATCTGGAATAGACTAGAGCCAGCTGACCTACCTGTGCCTAGGTACAGAACATATAAATCTGTTGTATTCACAAGAATCATTTTCACAAATTCTTATAATCTACCTTAAATGCACACTAATACTAATTAATTTGGTTTATATCGTTTGTTGTTAATAATTAATAACAATACAAATGTTTTGATTAAATCCCTAGTAACATTTATTGCAATTAGTTACTAGAAATCACAATAGTATCTCGGTATCAAGAAAATTATTTGTATACACACAATTAAGCATCAGATTTCATAATGAATAAGATGTTATGACTGTGGAAGGGTATAAATCCGAATGATTAGCAGATATAATATAAAAAATAAGGATTTTGGTTTTATACTTCTTTGTTTTTATTTTAGTTTTATGTACAGTAATACCAACCTATGGTGTTGGTTTGACATTTAAAGTGTAGCGGGAATTTCAAAATGTGTTTAAACTTTAATCTTATTTTCAGGTTTAAAATAGATAAAAATTATGTGGGAATACCTCCACAGCTGGAAATTACTATAAGAAATTTAAATGACAACATAGATAAGACATTTTTGGCAGACATGATAAATAAAGTTGGTCCAAGTGAGGAATTGCAAATATACTACCATCCACTTACAAACAGGCACTTGGGATTTGCAAGAGTAGTGTTTCAAGATGTAAAACATTCAAAGCTATGTATAGAAAAATATAATGGAAAATCAGTCATGGGCCAGGTGTGTTTAAAAACATTTAATTGATTAATTCAACCATAACCAATGCTCCTATGTAATAAGTTTAAAATTGCATCTAGTGCTATAAAATTGTGACGATAGGCCATGGTGCACAAACATCCTATATTTGGCCATACATTGGTAGGGAATCTAGGGATATAAGGAATCCCACAAAAGTCAAACATGTGGTGTTTGACTTTCAGTGGGTTTACTATTGCTGTAAAACCGTAGTAGTCCAGTTTGCATTTCTATTTTGAATTTCCATTTTATAATGTGTTTTTCTTTTCAATAGTATTTAAATTAGGTTTATTATTATTGTATCATAGAAATTATACTATATTTCATTCTTATGGAATATATTTTTAAAAATCCTCAGAAACAGGGTCTGTGGTACCAGTGGTTAGGTCTCTAAAAAGAAAAATGTCCTTACAAAGTATACAATGTTGAGAAATACCATCTTTTCAAAAATGCTTAATTAGGTATAATCTAACAAATACTATGTAAATCTAATCCGTCTTTTTTTAAGTCACAATTTTTATCAATCTACTGGTTAATATATATAAATTCGACATTTTCCGACTAATGTGTCAACAAAATTAACCAAGCTCACACTGCTGTTGTGTTATTTTAAAGTGATGTCACTTAGAACACAATGCCACATTAGGCAATAACTCCAGTTAGAAATTCTTGTATGCTATGGAGCTTTTCATTAATTATCTAAATAAAAACTTCAAACAGATAAGGGCTTTCATGTACTACATGAGCAGCGAAAGGGGGTGGTGGGATCTTTTCTTATTTTTTATGATATGGGGAAGGGGTCTAAATGGTGGTGGGGTCGTCGTATTTATTTAGCTTTTCTTTTTATATGTATAAATATAAGATTGGGGAAAAGTTTCTTCGTATTTTAAGAACAGACTCAAAAACAAATTTAACTATAAGCTGTTGCGTCAGTCATTAGCAGACACAATAGATTTTTATTGTTACAACGTACAGAACTGTACGTTACTGAGCCGAAAGGTTAATTACATTTATTTATAATATATATGTGCCCTTTTGTTCCATAATTTGTTGCCATCTTGAAGGTGACATAATCCTGTTGCTGTAGAAATCTTAGGAATTTTGATAAAAATAAATGCAACAAGGTGTTTTGACAGTCCACTCTTGATATTAACCTAAGACTACCCAAAGAATTCTGAAGAGGTCGAAATAGGTGAAAGTCTGAATGTGTAAGGTCAGGACTATATGGTGGATGCATTAACATTTCCCAACCAAGCTCTCTCAATTTTTGCTGAGTGGCCAAAGATGTGTGGTGGTATCATGATGAAAGACCTTTTCTGTTATTCAGTTCTGGCCGTTTTTTGTCTCATTAGTTGTTGGCATTAGAGATCCGAATCGATGGTTTTTCCCGGTGGTAAAAGCTCATAATAAACGATGCCCTTCCAATCCCACCATACCACATAGCATCACACTATTGCGTGTTAATCTGGGTTCACTACAGTCCGTGGAGCTTGACTATACTTTGACCATGATCTATTTCGCACGTTCTTGTCGTAGGTGATCCACATTTCATAACCACTGATCAATCTTTTCGAAAATGGTTCAGTTTCATTGCGTTTTAGAGAATCGCAAACAAGTACACGATTTATTAGGTTTCTTTTAGTGAGCTAGTGTGGCATCCAAAATATCGAGCTTTTATATATAGCCAGACTTTTTCAAATGGGACAAAACTTTATTGTGGTCAATCGTCAGTTCCTCAACTTTGTCGTAACTACTAATATACCGATCTTGCTCCACTTTTTAAAAAATGGCATTGACTGTATCCGTATGAGTCCAAAGCAGAGCAAGATGCATCTTTGACATCAAAAATCTCGGATTGAAAACCCTTGATCAAACTTTGTGCTACTCTTACTGATACTAGATTAGTTCCATAAACGTCACAATTTTTTTTCGCGGCTTGAGTCTCATTTTTCCCTTTTTTGTAATAAAACTTCAGAATATGTCGAATTTCTATGTTAGATTCACTCATTAGACAGAAAAACAATTGAAAAAAGGTGGGAAAGTGTTTTTTACTTATTACATTTCTTTTTCTTAACGTATTATGTCTATTGATATTAAAACCAGCCAAATACAAAAAGTACAACCAAAGAGATTTTTCTTCAATTAATATATACAAAATACGAGAAGATTTTTTCCCCGACCTATTAATATAGGCTGTGCTATCATCAGTACAATATGAAACACCCATAAAACTTTCAGGAAGTGATAAGTTTTGATGGTGATGTTTTGATATAAAAGAGTGTGTTGCATCTTTCTAGAATTATTTATTGTCATTATTTACATGAAATATCTTTTAAATCGCCATTTGATAACCTTAACTTTTATCAGTTTACATTTGCAATTATATATATGTATAAATCAGGTGAGTATATCAACTAGTTAGTACTTCATAAGTTTTGTTTATAGGTGCTTGATGTCTTCCATGATGCTTTTGGCAAGATATGTTTCGAAATGCTAGACAATAAGACTATTGACAAGAAAGCCCAGCTGGTGGCTCCACCTATTATCACCAATCCTCCAGTCATTGTTGAGGAGGTGCGGCCGCCGAAAGTAGATCCTACACTTAGCAAGAGATTGGAGGAAACTAAGATTACTGAAAAAATACCTGTAAGTTATTTGTATTGGTTTGTCCTACTTGATCATTTCCGTTTTCATTTTGTGTTAAACATAAAAATTCTATAAATCCATACATAATTTTGTGCTGCTGGACATAGACTCAAAGTTCACATACACAAATACCAGCTTATTCTCCAACCATTAAAACCAAAAGGTTTTAAGGGTTGGGACAAGCTGGTATCACCAAATTGTTTAGTTTGCCATTAGTAATAGGTACTCCCGTAAGTCATATTCCCGAGATATATTGCTTTCGATCTGTCTTCTCGTATTTTTATTACCTTGCGAGTCATACACCGCAATAATGTCTAACACCTCATACAATTCCAGGAGCCATACCCTCGCTTCAAAGACTCTGTGGAACACAGTGACAGTAATACGCGGTGGTCGGACGAAGAGCGAGAGTACCGACACCGGCACCGCAGCCGCAGCGAGCGCGAGAGGGACAAGGATAGGGACCGCGATCGAGACAGGGACAGGGATCGAGACCGGTAACTACAGCTCTATTGCACTCGGCTTATTGCAGTTCACTGCCCATCAATGAACAAATTGTTATGTGGAACTCCTTTCCAGGGTCTGTGTTCCCTACTAACTATAACCTAAACAAGATGAAATTAATTAAAAATCACGCCTACCATTATTTAAATTCTTACTAGCCTATGTTACCTGAGACAATGTAAGGATTATAACGATACCCCATACATCGATATAAGTTGAGCCTTTTAGAAATTATGATGGAATAAGGAAACTCACAAACATACATACTTACATAAATACATAAACACTAAAAATATAACATTCCCATTTTGGGTAGTCGTGTAAATATTAAAATTCAGTTTAAATAGACATCTTCTAGGTAAGCTTGATCCATCATAGACCTCATTAACTGCTTTCCATCACATGAGATTGAGGTTAAGAGTGGACCCATTCACTAATAAAAAGAGTCTTCTACCTAACCCTATGGAGAATACAGGCGTGATGCTATGTTGGTGATCGCAAAACTGTTACTAACCCTAATATTTGTAATCTTTATAATTTGTGGGTCGCTATCATTAATCTTTCTTCCTATTTCGCAAGCAAACGATGCAAGAGGAAATGCCGGCGAAGGTATATCAACTTTAAATTTTTTCGCTTTATTACTGTTTTGTGTGTTTTCTTTTCCTCGTCCCGCTTCTTAAATGGAGTGTAATTAAGCGTTGGATTTATTTTGTATTTGCTAGTTAGTAGCAACGTGTGCAGTGTCGTATGATCACTCAAATAATATTACAAAAATGCCAACTCCCTTACTTTGCTATGTTTATGGTGTGTCCCCACCGCGACTATTCGTCCGGGAGCATTTACTCGCAATTTTTACTACAGAGTATGAGATTTGCATTCATTGTGTACATTACCTGGCGTAAACATGCGTCTGTTTAATTCGTAGAGGGTACGCTATTTATGAAATTTTGTTCACGTGTATTATTTATTTGCTCCTTTTGTATGCAAGGTAAGTTTGTGTGATATGTTATGTTAAACGTTGTCTTGCAGAGAGAGGTACCGTGAACGCGAGCGTTATGCCCGCGGCACTAGCGAGACAAGTGAGACTACGTACGCGAGCTCGAGCCACCCGCCCGAAGTGCCCTACACGCCGCACACGCCACACACTCCGCATGCGCCACCCGCAGCCTTGCCGTACGACCCCTACTATCAGCAGAGGTATGTACAGCACTGTATATATTAGTGTTAGATTAAGCTATATTTGGTATAATATGTGCCGTTTGCAGATAAGTAATAGTACCTTTTTGTACGTTTGCCACAGCTACGGGTACAGCTACACGTCGGGCGCGGCGCCGGGCGGCAGCAGCATGTGGTGGGGCGACTGGAGGCACCCGCACCACACGCCGCACCAAACGCCGCACCAAACACCGCACCAGACGCCGCACCATCACTCACATGTAAGTTACGTCTACTGACTCTATGTGACAAGAAACAAACACACTACTGCTTGGCGTATAGAATACGCGACAAAACAGGCGACACCGCGACCATACTTAAAAAAAGATTGCGCAGATGGCGCATTTTTATAGAGATCCGCGGTTTGGTTCGGGTTCGGAACAAATATGTGTATAATCTACAGAGATATGTATCTGTAAACGTGCCCACGATACAGGAGAAATTCCAAGTGAGGGTAACGATATTAAAGATAATAATAAAAAATTTGGTGGGCTGATATTTTTCTGTCTTCAGTCTATCAGGGAAAGCTGTACATACAATGGTCATTTATTATTTCATGTTGCAATTGCGACAGATTCAAATAAAATGAGTGTTTTTTGATGTCCTCATAACACTGTATAATATTACTAACAGCTTTGAGCGGTTTTCATTGTTACCTCATCATCTTTGAATGAACATCAAAATCGCTTATTCATATAGACTACATAGTGTTTCATGTTTCATTGTAAAATATCATTACATTAAAATTTAACACATTTTTCATCTGGCTCCAATACTCATTGGCATATTTGACACAAACGTGTGTAGAATTTCCTACTTGAGTATAGAAATGAGTTCATATTATAATAATTTTGTTAGGCTTTTCGTTACGACAAACTAAAATTGCCAATGTAAGTGCATCCAACACATTTTGTATAAATAAAGTAGAACGTTATAACGACTGTAAAGCTGGAGCGTCGCTCGTCCGCGACACCATCGTGGACGGCGCCCGCCACGCCTGCGCCGAAAGAACAGCCCTCGCCTGAAGTGCGCGAGAAGGAACGCAAGGAGAAGGAAAAGGTCGGACGTCTAAACGCTTACATATTTAGAACACAGATTATATAATAAACAGATGTCTCACTTCGTTATTTGACTCTGAACGCATGCACGTAATCACAATAACTGGGTTATTCTTGAAAATCATTCCTATCCAACCAAGAGTAAATTCTTATTAAGATAGGTTACTTTTGAATCCGACATCGATGCCGCATTCATCGTCGTCGCATAGAGAATATTTTAGGCAAGCTTGCTTAAAATAAAGATAACTAACGATAGTAGTATTAGATCGAAATTATTTTCTTGTTTCAAAATTTAGTGCCTTTTTCCTGTTACACGATTCATATTTTTTACCTTCCACCGGATATCTTGATCCCGTATGTAGATCAACTTCGCATGCGTATCGACCACCGCACCGGTTTTCCTACATGTTACATTGTCACGCGTGATATCCACATGTAGTGCGTTGAGAAGTGGACATGAAAAGGAGAAAACATAATTTTATAAACAGGAAAAGGGAGCTAAATCAGTGTAAACCTAAACGTGTTGTCGAGGTCACGTGATCACATAACAATCACAAAGATAAAGTCAGAATTCCTCGATAAACTCCGTTTTGTACACTTTTGAACAAAGTCAGATATCTGTTGAGTATGTAATCTGCGGCTTCATTGTAGTGGGAGTAGGTGTCACTGTAGACGGATCTAAGCTTGCTTCCAATAATTTTTTAATTAGTATTATGTTTGATTAACCTTTTATAAAACATCATGATTGTTATCTAGCTTTATTGAGTATATTGGGAAATAAACTTGCTGTACAGAAATATATATATAATTACTTTATAATTATATAGACGCTTCGAACGAAGCTTCGATTGAAAAAAAAAATGTTTTGATTAATAATTGTATCAATTTCTACAGTAAATAGTTAGTATTTTAGTCGATGTGGTGATATTTACAAATATATTTAATTTAAATATAAATACGCACTTATATTTATGCGAGAAAATATTATCCATGGTAAGTCACGTAGATAAGCACTTTTCACATAAGCATGCTAGCATAGATAGTTAGTAATATAGTTAATTTAGATCATAATATCATTAGCATGTTTTCATGATTTCATTAGCTTTTAATTGCATGTAATATATTGCAATAATGTTACAGAACTTACAGTCACTTTCAAATGCAGATGTTCGGAGCATACACACTGCAATTTTGAATAATAATTATAAAGTCTTTATATAGGTACTATACCTATATAAAGACTTTTAAAGTCTTTGCAATACACCCCAAAGAAAACATTGTTCCATAGAATGTATGGTGTTATGAGTTTATTACTTACTTAAACATCGCCCACCTTTAAATAAACACCTGCATATTACTTACATTGCTTTATCAATACTATTTGTAACTACAGGAAATCCCAGTTGTGGAACCTAAGGCTGTGGAGGTGGTGGTGGAGCCTCGTCCACCAGAAGATACTACGGACAGCAAGGAGCCGGAGCCCAAACCACCACCACCTGCCGAGGAACCGAAGAATGTTGATCTAGATACCAGGTATGCACTCATAGAGGTCGGGAGGATAGCTTAGTTGGCAGAACGCCTGGAGTGTTAATTCATGCATAAATGTCTTTGTAAAATGTGTATGGCAATGTTTTTTATACCAATATTTATGACTGCATTTTACTGGTAGAATAATAAATACTGCAGTTGCTTATGCCAGCATAATCCTAAATGATCGCATAAAACTTTGATGAGTAGGTTACATTTTCCCTTTTATTGATGGGCATTGTATTTATTTCTATTATTTCTAAAGAATTATAAATATCCTTTAGTAATGTATAGCTATTTCGCTTCAAAACAAACACCTACTTCAAAAATAAATGAAACAATATTAATAAAATCCAGATCCCAAAGCATTGAGGACTGTGTATATTAAAGAGAGTTAAATGAGCTAATAACGTTTAATTTAACTTACCTACTAGGCTGAGTACTTTTATAACGAGTTTAACAAAGCATGTATGGAACACAGAATAGCGCTGCTGCTGAAGGGCGCGACTACAGGTGGAGGGCTTGCGCCTCCGTTCCTGGCCCTAGGCATTTCGTCCGAGGAGGAGGACGAGGACCGTCTGCCGCCCAAGATACCCGATATCGACACGCATAATCCGCCCTCCGATGACGATGGTAGGAAATATCAGATAACTTCACGTATAACCTACTCAGATAAAATGGAACGTCAAATAACAACTCTATTCTTTATTTCAATTCGATACCAAGTGAATAAGAAATTAATAAAATCAACGCCTCTTTTTATCCGTGTCGGTTGGTAAGTTACGCAGCGCCAGCACAAGGTAAACACGAGATTCCACTTGACTATTTATTATAAGACTGTAACCCAAATAACCTAGATTACAGTTTCTTATGAAACCACGCAGCTAAGTACACGATTCCAAGTAATTAGTCTTATGGAGAAGAACCGGTTCAAAACTACATAGATACTCGATCCTTAACGAGCTTTCTATAGTGTAACTAGCGGTCCGTCCCGGCTTCGCACGCGACTATAATTTGAGATTTAAACTATCCTATCTCTCAAGTTGGATCGAACTGCACATGGTGTGCGAATTTTATTATAATCGGTTAAGTGGTTTAGGAGTCCATTGAGGACAAACATTGTGACACGAGATTTATATATATTAAGATAATATCTAACCTTTCTCTTTAGATTCTATTAGTGAAGATCGGGAGAGCATAATATCTTTGTGTTCGGACAAGGATGTGGACCCCGAGCCGCTGTCCACCACGCCATCGCCGTATCTAGCGCGGGAGAACTACCTTGAATGCCTTCAAAATACTGTAGAAAGGGTATGTTGAATATTGAAATTGCATACAATTGTGACTAACAAACCTTTCAGAACCGTCCTACACAGTACAGACGTTGTTGAATTTCTTTTGATTTAAGGTTGTCAGATCTTCGTCGATCACCGTACAATACGGTTGGATGGCCACATATATTTTTATATTAGTTTCATACTTATTAATCCAATCTCATTTCAAAGCTCTGCCCCCTTTCAAAATGGCGCCTACTCAAAAGAAGAACTTGTCAATTTTATACACTTTAGCATTTCAACTCATAACAGATCCACACTCTCACGTATAAGATTAGCTTATAAGTACACGGGCCCTATTTCACTGATAATGATACGCTGATTAGTCATTAATAATCGATACAAAATTAATTTATGGATCACCGAATATCTAAGAACAGGAACGGCGTGAGTATTACCGTTGCGAGGAAACTAGTTATGGGATCAACAACTTGACATAATGCATTTGACTTCCTGAAAGAGAACAGACTGACTTCCTTAATGAACATTCTAAAGTTTACTTGCGTTGAAGTCGTCTTCAGCTAACCCTTTATTACTAGTCTGAATTTAAAATATCTCACACATTTACACTTTATAAATAATAAAATTATTGATTATGAGAAATTGGATTAAGCCATAAAAGAATTAAACCTAATTCCAATTTACTCATTAATTGATGTTAACGACGCGACAAACTTTCTCATAAATTCACTTAATAACATCAAAAACAAATATACAAGAACAAAATCAGACCCCAGGCGTTAAACAATTCTTAAACCCTGGATAACACCTGGACTGCTAAGATACATAAGAAGTAGGGATAAACTACACCTTAAAATTAGGAAACAACCGAAAAATGAAGCCTTTAAAATCATGTATACAAGGTATAGGAACTTTTGTAATTCACTACTCAAAAAAATTAAAAACGAATATGAAAAAGCTGAATTCATAGAAGCCGGAAAAAATAACAAAAAAAATTGGGAAAATATTAAAAATATTTCTGGTACGAGTAAACCTAAAACCTCAGCAATCGACCTAATTAAAAACGGTCCTCCGAGATCTATCAATATTGTGAACAAATTTTTTGCTGATGTGGGCCGAGAATTGGCAGAAATCATTGCCGACAAAAATTCTATAGTGTTCACTGCCACGATATCTTCTCCCCCTTATTCATTTGTGTTACTTCCTACGGATGATAGGTAGATAGGTTGTACTATATCCAATCTAAAGAATGATTGTGCACCTGGACGCGACAACCTTTCGTGTGCAATCATTAAAAGACACAGAGACATCCTTACGGGACCTTACTCACATTTGCAATTTGTCTTTTTGTATAGGTGAATTCCCCAATGCATTGAAATATTCAATCATTCATCCCATTCACAAGAGTGGAGTAAGGGATTGTGTCAACAATTATCATCCAATTTCAATTCTTCCAGCGCTTTCTAAAGTACTTAAAAAACCAAAGACTTACCAATTTTTTGGAAACTAAGAACCTTCTCTCTCCTAATCAGTTTAGATTCCGTAAACGTCGTCCACCTGTGACGCTACTCACGAACTTGTAGATCACATAGTTGCCCAGATTGATGATGAGAAGAAAGTTGTTCCTATTTTCCTAGACCTAGCCAAGGCGTTTGACACAGTTTCTACTCCACTCTTGCTAAACAAGCTACAAAACCTTGGGATCCGGGGACCTCAGCTTCAGTTTTTCGAAAGTTACCTTAAAAGTCGATTTCAATGCGTCAAAATCGAAGATTATTTAAGTGATGATCTCAATGTAACGTTCGGAGTTCCGCAGGGAAGTATTTTGGGGCCTACCTTGTTTCTAGCCTTTATTAACGACCTCTGTGATTTAAAACTCTCTAACGGAAAGATCGTCACTTTTGCCGATGACACAGCACTCGTATTTATTGGTGATTCCTGGCATGAAGTGTATCAGTATGTGCAGCGAGGATTTGACACTGTTTCAAGGTGGCTTAATGACAACTTACTCACTCTCAACATTGATGAAACCAAATACATATCATTCTCTATCAGAAATGTTGATATTCCACAACACACCACTTATCATATAAAAGCTCACGTCTGCAATAACTTTTCTTCAAGTTCGTGCTCGTGTTCAACTCTACAACGTGTTGATAAAATCAAATATTTGGGGATAATTATTGATAATAACTTAAATTTTAAAGAACACATTGATCTTGTAACCTCTAGAATCAGAAAGCTTATCTATGTCTTCAAAAGTATAAGGAATGTTGCTGATAAAGATATAATTAAATCAACTTACTTCGCGCTCTGCCAGTCACTGTTGGCATATTGTATAACTGTTTGGGGTGGTTCCCCTAAAACTGATTGATTAGCCTTGAACGTGCTCAAAGAGCAGTATTAAAAGTAAGCTATTTCCTCTCATTCTTTCATCCAACCAAGGATTTATATAATATCTGCAGAGTCCTCACGGTTCGACAACTTCTTATCCTGTTCATAATTATTAAAAAACACTCGCCGCTAAAATATGACCCTTCTGCTCTAGTTCACAAACGCAATAAAAACAATATATGCTCTTCCAAATTTTGCAACACAAGCTTTGCACAAAATTTCTTCTCCTTCGTTGGTAATTACCTCTACAACAAAATAAACTCAAGGTTTTCCATTTATTCCTCCCAAAATCTAAATGTAAACAAGTCCTCACAACTTGGATGCTTCAACTTGATTATAACACAACTGAAGAGCTCCTTACCGGGGTGACATAACATCTAAAACTGAAAGTGAGTAGTTATACATATCTAAAAATGCAGATACACACAAACAAATACATAAAAATAAATAAATACATACTTACACATCAACAACAACACAAGACACCGACGCAACACACCCTCACAACACACCCACACATCACACATAAATTCACCCTTACATCTTCACCTACACTCACTCATGTCACTAGCACGATCAAATAGGGTAAAATTTGCTTGTTATTTACTATTCTTTTGATTGTTTTCTTCAGTGAGTAGTACTTAATTAACTTATCTAAGTAACCCATACTCAGTGTTAATGATAATAGTCTGTAAAACGGGGGCCTGATAATCTGTCATACAGGGAAACCTAGTACGGATACCAGTCCTTCACAAAGGATTAATGACCTAACCACTGTTTTAATAGTATTTAGATGTAAGTACTTTTGTGAAAGGAAAATAAATCATCATAATCATTTTTTTTTATCAAATGAAATCATTCAACCGATAGAGTAGTTAAGGCGTCACGAATTAACAAACAGATACTTTAGATTTATAAAATACATCTTCCAACTGCAGAAAGTGTTGAAGTCTGCGCCGCCACCTCCCCGTAAGAAGTTCCCTCAGATCGATAAGATCGGGTCGGACATATCGTCGTCAGAGGACGAGCTGCTGACGGGCGAGGAGCCCAAACGATCGCCTGCGGCACACGACAAAGACCAGGACAACTTGGATGATGACCAGGTCAGAATAATATATCTTTCGAATTTGAGTTTTTTTACCCGTCAGCCACACAAATCGATCGATCGAACAAGGTTAAACTGCACTTGCCGCGGTCGGTTTGTGAATGGGTGACCATAGTTTCATATCGAGACCCCTCCGTGCCTCGGAGAGCACGTTAAATCGATGGTCCCGGTTGAAGACTGAAGATCTATGACAGCCGATACGTGTGTTCAGATGCCTAAAAGTCTGACTACTAGTCTTACCACCAGATATCGTGATACCCCATATCTGGGTTGTAGAGGTCAGATAGGCAGTCGCTTCATATAAAATACTAGTATTAAACTGCATCCCGTTACACTGGAAGACGACTGCAGATTGAAACTATCGTCAGTCAGGTTAAGCAGAGGCGAGGTTTAATTTGGTGATTGATTGAAAGCTATAAGTATTTAGCACGCTTATGTATCAGACCTGGTTGTAGTCAACAGTCTCCAACAACTTATGAGAATTTCTGTGATCGAATATTAAATGAATTTTGGTGATAATTTGAATAATACGTGGGAACAGATGTCGTTATCAT
Organism: Xylocampa areola; assembly: GCA_935421205.1. Classification (NCBI taxonomy): domain Eukaryota; kingdom Metazoa; phylum Arthropoda; class Insecta; order Lepidoptera; family Noctuidae; genus Xylocampa; species Xylocampa areola. The sequence continues at coordinate 7,187,797 of OW285219.1, read as the reverse complement.
CTTTATCGTCAACGGAGGCTAAGATCGAAGAGCAAGTGCCGGCGGACGCGTACTACTATCCGCCCGCGCCCGCGCCTGCGCCCGCGCCCGCTCCACATCCGCACTACTATCAACATATGTGGCCGCCTACAGGTAACATAACAACAACAATATACCAATCACTGATTTGCATTTACAATAAACATGAATCACGATATTGCTGGAATTGTAATGGCATAATAATTAACTTTAAATCACTCAACATTCACTTACTTTCCTAGTTGTGGTTCGCGCTTTGTCGGGTCAAAATTATTACTCAGTGAGTTTGCATAGATCTCTAACGTACGCATCTTGAGCATAGCCAACATGAATATGAGAGTAAGGAGGGGTGAATTATGTACTTTATTCTTCCTTTTAGATATGTAACGTAGATTTTTCGAACGTCTCCGCCATAGTGACCCCCTTAGTACGTTTGCCAAGCAGTCGTTTATATTGTTTTTCGTGTAAAGCGTACCCGCCGCCCGGCTACGGCGGCGCGGAGCTGGCGGGCGTGGCGATAGCGTACGGCGGCACGTTCGCGGCGCCCCCGCTACTGCCGCACCACTACCAGCCCTACACGGAGCCCGCGCAGCCCGTTCAGGTAAGCACTCCCACTTTTTACCAAGCCTTAGTACTAAGTCAGAACTCTAGGGGGCGACTTGAATAACTACAATAACAGAAGAATTAATTTTCACCTTGATCAAGCGTTGAAGGGCGGGCTTCTATGCCACACACATCTTTTTATTTAACTTTCATATTAATACTGCAGTATTCGAGCGTTAAGCCACGATACCTTCTATTCACACGTATTTCTTTCCTAACTGTCGCTCTCAGAAAAAATGTCTTAAATTATTTTCAAATATATCTATAGAAGTCAAGGAATACTTAAATAAAACTCAATTTTCAAAAACCGCAGGAACTAGACAACCCTTACTATCCGACCATTAACAGCGTCATAGAACGCGTAACGGCTGAACTGAAACAGATTCTAAAGAAGGATTTCAACAAGAAGATGATAGAGAGCACAGCGTTCAAGAGCTTCGAAGTGTGGTGGGACGAGCAGAGTCGGAAGATCAGACTGCCTAAACCTAAGGAGGATGCTAGTCAACCTTTACAGGTACAGAATCCACCTGTAAGTATACATTTTGGTAAATATTTTTTGTTGGTTTTAGGTTGCAAGTAACTTCTAAGAGTATTTTTATTTTAGCTGTAATTGATTTCGTCCTACAGTAAAAATAACTCAAACGATTAAATACAGGATTGTGATTATTTTATTTTTCTGGATCAGTATTTTATTGTGTTTACTTAGAATCAAGTATGTAGAGCTTTTCCTGCCAGTTTACATTATCTGAGCAAGAATCTTGATCGAAAAAAGATAGGCATGTTCACCTACTTCATTTACTGAACATGAAAGAGATATTTTATAGCAGTTTTATAAATGTCTTCTTCCCGTTTCAGGACATTTCCAATAAGAAGGAAGAGGCTGTAGACTCGATCAAGTCCATCATGGAGTCTCGGGAGCTGGGCCTGGAGCTGGGCGGCTACGGGTCGGGTATTGGGCTGGGCCTGCGCGCCGCTATCCCCAAGATGCCCAGTTTCAGACGCAAGCGGAAGATACCCTCACCTGTATTTATGGATGATGACTCCTCCAAGAGACTGAGCGATCAGGTATGGTTTGAATATTTACGACGTTTCAGAAATTTCAAGTACGTAAGGCCCCAAAAAATCATGTCTAATGATTAGAAACATAATAGATCTGACTGTGTTTCAAATGTTCCCGTCCTCTTTTGTGAAGGCGCAAATACTAATGTTTTTCAAGTAACAATGTTGTTCTAACTTATAGAGATTTCTGCAAAAAACTGGTCCTAACACTACATAATTGGAGTATGATTTGATTTGCTGTCCCTCCTAAATTTGAAAACTGCGTGGTTTCGTAACTTAACAGCTAATCATACTTCTCTGTCCAGGAGGAAATGGTCCAAAACTCGGACGAAGAGAAGGAAGTGCCCACAAGTCCAAGAAACAGGATGACTGGCTCCTACCTATCCAGGAGTCGGCGGCGGCAGTCCAGCAGTTCTTCCAGGTTAGAATACACACCATTAATTGATTTCTGAATCAAGTCTTCATGAACCATGCTTCCCAAAATATTCTTGCAGTTTATCTTTTACATTGAAATTCACTTCCCAAACAGGCAAAGAACTGTTACAAGATCAAGCAAAAGAGTTGAACTGGGTAACTTTTCTATACCTATAATCAGTAGCAGTAATGTAAATTTTTAGTTTTATACGCAGTTAAACAGGATGAAAAAAGTATATGCGCATAATAATAAAAAAATATAAGCTAAGCATGCGTTAATGCTTTTCAAAGATTTATCTTGAAAAAAGTATCGTTAGATTCTTTACATTATTCGGGGTAATATAGGCTAGTATGATTTAAAACAATAGTAATATGGTGGCTATAATACACGACATGGTGATAATAAAAAAAAAAACACGTGGCAGGCGTGCTGTTTATTTTTTTAATTAATTCATCTTGTTATCAAACATTTCGCAATAAAGTCTCTTTTCGCCTGACCTCTTCCAGTGGAAAATTGGCGAAAAGTGACATGTTATCAAACATTTTACAATAAAAGGTATTTCTTTGTAGATCTTCATCATCATCTTCAAGTCGCTCGTCGTCATCCTCCGGTTCGGAACGGAAAGGTCCCGCGCCGCGGATATACTCCGATACGGATGACGATTCTGATCTTGATGAGGCTGAGGTAATTACTGTGTATATAAAAAGGCTGTGGCTTTATACGAGTAACAGTTGAATTTGTTCCTATTTATATACGAAAAATGCATAGTAGTTTAATTTTCGTTTGAATTATGTTTTGATGAACTTTAAGTTATTGAGTTGATTGCTTTGTGGATCCGACAAAACGATAATAGTGGTACGCGATAACGTGAGAACCGCGTGGAAAGCGACTCCCCGTTGCACCACCCCGGGGCCGTATTATATTCGTAATACCGAACTAGTAGTAAGTTTAAATTCGGCGGAACAACTTTCTATTGATTGTTGGCTTGAAAGCTGTTAACTGTAAATCATATCAGGCCACAGTTTATTAATAACTCTTGGTTCAATTAATCAGCGATGGTACTCTCCGTATTAAAATAATGCTAAGTGCCAGCTCAACGCTAGAAAGAGAGCAAACTTCCCGTGGCCAAGATTACCATCGCCAAATAATGCACCTGTTCATAATTTGTATACCCTGGACGTTTTAAAAAAATAACATTGATTTACAGCCCTCCCAGGCGGTTGAGAACGATAAGCCGCTTTGGAGAAAAATGGTAACAGACAAAATAAATAGACTTTACATGTATTTTAGTGATTGTAGACATAAATGTGTTGGAAATGTAGTTTTTGGTTCAGTGACAGTGTATTATTTATTTGGTGGAAATATCTGTTGCCTTTGGCTTATACTTGCAGAAATGTTTCTTATTTTATTGACGCAGTTCCTGTATTCTTCCTATGATGTAATGGGACTGGTAAAATTAAACTGCAATTTCACCGGAATGCATCCGATAACTGTATGCCGATGTTGAAGGCTCCATAGTTTTGCGTCGACCAATAAACCGTTGGCAATCATCCTCTTAGTATTGTGATTTTTAAGTGTAGTTCTTACTAGTCATATAGCCTACATTTTAACGTAATTGTTGAGTACCAACTTTTTTCCTCTAAGACGTTAGCGTTTGGCGTTACCTAAGACGAATGCAGTATTTTATACGCTATTGAACCTGTACTTGGTACAAGTTGAGCGACAGTTCGCGGTTTGTTTTAAAGTACTATCTCACTTTAGAAAGGATGGTCAACTTTTGACAGAACACACACCGACAATATTTAAATTCGATGTAAGAATCAAAATTGTAAGGTCTGTTATCGACGAGAATGCGTCACGGTAACGTTTTTCTAGTAGTGATTTTGTAGACTAATTCGGTACAGCTATATTGTCTTAAACATCGAATATTCGGCGACATCGATCGGTTTGGAAATGTCAGCTTTATCTAGACATGCTAGATAACGAAGTGACTGACGAACAAACTCACACTACATAGATTTCTGTTTTACCATTTCGGTACGGAACTGGGTACCCTTAGAATGCTATTGAAATATCTACTCCGTTTCCCTGTTCGCAAGCATAGATATTTCCGCCAGATAGTAGAAGGTTTAGTTTGAATAATGCATGCAGTAGTATTTCATGTGTGAGTTTACTTTGTTTGCAGCTCAAGGTGGTCTCCAACAAGGAAAGGCTTCGGCGAGTGTACTCGTCGTCGTCAGACAGCGAGGAAGAACAGAGCAGAAGAGGTGAGGCTCTAAAAAAATAGCAGCGTTTAAATAATACTTATCGGTTTAAAAGAAGATGACGTAATGATAGAAATTTTTATTGCATTTAGTTGATTTGGTCATGTTGAGAGGATGAACGCAGATATATGTGGAAATGCCGGAAGGAGACGCCCAGAAGGGTTTTTTAATCCGAGAATGTGATGCGATGTTAATTTTTCAGAAGATAAATGAAGTTTTTTTTTTTCTTGTAATAAAAAATAATTCTTATAATAAATAAAAGGTACACCTATAATTGTAATATGTTGCACAGTACGCAAATTTAGTTTTTATCTAAATTACCGGAAATCATTTTTTCACACGTTATTATGTTTGTAGAAAAAACACCAATCCCTCCAATGGAAGCGTGGGAGGGCGAAGGCTCCGGGGGCGAAGCGCCCGCCGCCGCCAGCCCGCCGCGCGACCTGCTGCTCGACAGAGTGTACTCCGATTCCGAAGAGGAGAGAGAGTACCAGGTAGCGACACTTTAATTTTTCATTTAACTTTCCAATAAGGTCTTTATAAATTAATCTCATTTCAGAATCTTTTAATTCAAGGCCTTTTGAAACTTTACTCAACTATTTATCTGTTCCACAGGAGAGAAGAAGACGCAACACAGAGTATATGGAGCAGATCGAGAGAGAGTTCCTCGAGGAACAGAGAAGAAAGTTGGAGACGGATATGCACCCGCAGCTTGAAAAACCACCTGATGACAGGTAAAATCATAGACTCCCTTTTAAATTATGAAAAATCCTTAATGTACTGTAAGGGAAAGGTCGATATAATGTCAAAACGGATTTAATGAATACGCCTGTCGAGCGTACCTATGCGCGATTACTATTTAATTTCGGCGTGTTTCTAGGCATGTAGGGTATCCTAATACCTCTTTTTTCCTTTCCAAAATTTTGTTTGAATATCTCAAATATAGGTTCCTGGCTCTGCAACACTCCATTTCATCTGAAATTTATTTAATACAACGGATATACCAATTTCAGTTATTTTATCACAAACATTTTTAGGCACACATATTAACGATTTTTTTTTCTCAATTCCTCAGCAAAATGGATATCCAAACAGAAGATGCCCGCAGCAGTCCTATCAAAAACCACACGAAGTCGCCGGACAAAGAAAAAAGTAAACGAGACACGTCCCTGGAAGATGGAGAGCTTAGCGACGATGAACAGCCGCTGCAGGCCAGCCGCAAGCAAGAAAAGGCAGATAAACCAGACAAACGACAGCGAATCGTATCGTTCAGTGACCATAGTAACACCGAGACTACTGTCAGTGTCAACGGCGTCAAAGATGTGAGTATTTGTGACGTAGCTCATATAGTGTATGTGTATGTGTGCGAGTGTAAGTGAGACGAACGACAGAAAATCGTATCACAGAACGAATATAGTAACGCCGAGACCGCTGTTAGTATCAACGGTATCAATAATGTGAGTTCTAGTGATGTAGCTGATGTGTGTGTTTATTAATAAAACACACAGTACAACGGTTGACCACAAACAGACAGATTTATTATATTTCCATAAAGATGCACAGGTAATACAATATTTGAATAGTATACTTTTTTATCACTAGTTGTCGTGACTATATAGGTAGTAGTGTTATTCTAATTAATTTGATATACATATTTTAACATCACCACTTATCAAAATAATCTAAACACTATTTTAATATCCACGCTCAACATTTTAACAACACTAATACCTAAGCAATATCACAAATTCCTAACTTATTAACAAAAAAATTATGTTTTACACAATTTAAACTTTTCGTTAAGATATCAGCAGGCATCTCAGATGTTGACAGATATACAACTTTTATAATTTTATTAAAAACTGCTTCTCGTATAAAATGATACCGTACATCTATATGCTTAGTTCGTCTGTGAAATAAAGGATTTTCTGTTAACTTTTGAGCTCCTTGATTATCATTATATATTACTATAGTAGAATTAAAGTTAACAATTTCAGATAATAAACCTTTTAAATACATTGCTTCTTTACATGCCTCTGCGATGGCCATGTATTCTGCTTCAGTACTGGATAATGCTATGGTTTGTTGTTTTTTGCACTCATAGGACACTACACAGCCTGACAATTTAAAACAAAATCCTGTGTAGGACTTCCTATCAATAGTATTAGATGCCCAGTCTGCATCTACAAAGCCCTCCAAATCACAGTTATCCTTTTTATACATCAAACCATAAGATTTAGTTTTTTGTAAATATTTTAAAATTCTTTTAAGGTGATGCCAATGAATAGAGTTGAAACAATTATTAAATTGACTTAAGTAACTAACGCTATATGAAATATCGGGACGTGTTAGAACTGACAAGTACATAAGACTACCTATAAGTTGTTGATAGGGAAACTTCTTGTCAACACATTCTGCCCTTTCTAGTTTTAAATTAAATTCCATTGGAGTATCTTTAGTATTACAATTATCCATACAAAATTTTTTTAGGATTTTGTTAATATATTGTTCTTGATCAATGGATATACAATTATTTTCATATATTTTTACTCGCATACCCAAACATTGTTTCAACTGGCCTAAGTCTTTTATTTTAAATTTTGACATAATATTTTGCTTTAAATCATTAGTCATCTCTTTACTATCCGAAAAAATGAAGAAATCATCAACAAAAATTGCAATGAAGACCTGCCCTTCTTTACACCTTTTACTATAAAGACATGGTTCTGATTTTGGCTTCATATAATCTATTTCAATTAAATAATCATTTATCTTCGCATTCCATGCTCTTGCAGACTGTTTTAATCCATAAATTGCTTTTTTTAGCTTAAGAACACAATTACTTGGACAGTTTAGACTAGGTGGGGCCTGCATGTACACACTTTCATTTAAGGGACCGTTTAAGAAAGCTGTAACTACATCAAGATGAGTAATTTCAAAGCTAAGCTTAGCACTTATAGCAAACAACAGTCTTAGTGTTGAGTACCTGAGGACTGGTGAATATGTCTCCTTAAAGTCAACACCCTCCTGCTGAGTGAAGCCTTTGGCCACAAGTCTTGCCCTATATCTGGTACTGTTGTCATTTTCCAGCTTTTTCTTGAAGACCCATCTGCACTGTATTACTCTATCTGCTTCATTACGGTTTATAATTTCCCATGCTTGGTTTTCTTCAAATGCCTGAATTTCATTTGACATGGCCTGCTGCCATTTATCCTTTTCAGTACCTTCTGTTGCTTCTTCATAGGTAATCTCTTCATTACACAACTCCTGTTCATCTGAAACACACAAATTCATATAGCCATACCTCTCAGGTGGTTTCCTGGAACGTTTTTCCAATAACTGAGATATGTCATCAGGTTTAGGAATTTGTTCTTCTTCAGATAATGTGTGATAAGAATTTTCTTCAATTGAACTGGTACTTGATTCTGATTCACATATATATGTAGAATCATTCTGATCTGTGAATGTTCTTTCACTTACTGCTTCAGAATTTTCCTCCTGTAAATTATTTATTACCACCTGAGCAGTGTTGTCACTTCTCTCCATTATGACTACATCTCTACTTGTACAAATTTTTCTGGTTTCTGGGTTATAAAGTCTGTAACCTTTGGTATTTTCAGAATACCCTACAAGTATAAGTTTGATCGCTTTCTTATCCCATTTTAATCTCTTACTTTTAGGAATATGCATCATTGCAGGACTACCAAATACTCTAACATGACTGAGGTCAGGTTTTTGTCCTGTCCATACCTCAATTGGTGATTTTTGGCTTAAACCTGAGGCCGGCGACCTGTTTTTCAGATATACTGCCGTGTTGACTGCCTCAGCCCAAAAATGTTTCTCCATGTTAGCATCAAAAAGAAGACATCTAGCACGTTCGACAATTGTTCTATTGAATCGCTCACTAAGTCCATTCTGCTCCGGAGTATAAGGATTTGTTTTTTGATGGATTATTCCAGATTCTTTCAAGTGTTTCTCCATCACATCTGAACAGAATTCCCCTCCATTGTCGGTTCTCAATACTTTTATCTTTGTCCCTTTTTGATTCTCAACCATACTTTGAAATTCCTTGAAACATTGTAGGACCTGATTCTTCTCTTTTAGGAAGTAAACAAATGCCATCTTGCTAGCATCATCAACAAATAACAGAAAATATCTTGCTTGTCCAAGAGATCGAACCTCCATAGGTCCACAAAGATCTGAATGAACCAAATCTAGCACTTTCTGACTTCTGTGATCTGATAGTTGAAATGGTAAACGAGACTGTTTACCCTCACAACATACTTCGCAATTAGATTTCTGAATATCAGCCTTCATATCATATGAAACTCCTCCTACTATGCCATTTTTCATTACCTGTAAATCGCGACTATTGATATGTCCTAACCTTCTGTGCCATTGCTTGGCATCCACCGATTGAACTGCTGCTGCGAACACCTTCTCTGACTTAATTGTATCCAGTTTGTACACACCATTTTTCAAGTTTGCTACTCCGATAAGCTCGTCCCGTCCATTATGAATATAACGAGCATCTGTTTTAAATATAACTTTGTTTCCATTTGCTATCAACTGGCTTACCGATAGTAGGTTTGTCGTTAGGTTAGGTATATACAAAATGTTTTTTACTTTAATGTCAAACTGAGACTTGTGTACCTTTGTGGTGATCTGTGTATCTCCGGCATATGAAACTGACACAGTCATATTATTAGCAACTATTATTTCCTTTATATCGTGTACTTGTCTAATTTTCAATAAGCTTTTCTTGTTAGATGACATATGAGCGCTTGCTCCTGAATCTATATACCATTCTTCGCTGTTAAATTCACCATTGAAAAAAGCAGCACTAAAAACATTCACTTGTTTTTCTTTTAGTTCAGGACACTGGTTTTTATAGTGCCCAATTTTCTTACATTTGTAACATTTTATTATTTTCTTGACAGATGACGGAGTATTGCTCATATTTGACAGTTGACCTTTTACATGGTTGCCGGCTTTATGTTTACGTTTTGACCATAAAGCGACTTCACTGTCAATGCTGCCAACTTCAGAAGAACTCATATCTAGTAGCTTCGTTTTTATGACGTCAGAACTAATGGCGATTCCAGAATGTTCTATTGCCATTATCATGGGTGCAAATTTTTCTGGAAGCCCCGCCAATAGCAATGATCCGATCCATTCTTCGTTTATTTCAAAGCCTGTACCTTTTAGTCTTTGCGCAGTTTCCACTATTTGACTCACATAACTTGTCATGGTTTCACAATTATCCAATCGAATTGAAATTAACGTTCGAAGTAAACTGATTTTTCTCGTGAAACCACTATCATCAAGTAACCTTTTGAGTTTCATCCACAAATCTTTAACTTTAGTTTCATTTTTGATATGCACATATAACTTCGGATCAATAGTCATTATCAACTTGGCTTTCGCTTTTCTGTCTTCTACTTCACATAAGTCGTTCGGAATGGCGTCTATGTCAATCCCTTCCAACACAAGAAAATTTCTTGCTGCAAAGGCCCAGTCATCGTAATTTTCTCGACCTTTTAATTTCGGCACATTTACTATGTAACTGTCCGACGACATTTTCTGCACTTCGTTACGAATTACACGATATAAAAATAAATTCCAGATTTTAATCTTTGGGTTTAGCCTCTGGGCCCATAACCTAATAAAACACACAGTACAACGGTTGACCACAAACAGACAGATTTATTATATTTCCATAAAGATGCACAGGTAATACAATATTTGAATAGTATACTTTTTTATCACTAGTTGTCGTGACTATATAGGTAGTAGTGTTATTCTAATTAATTTGATATACATATTTTAACATTTATGTGCGAGTGTAAGAGAGATGAACGACTCACACGTTCAGTGTCTATAGTAACATCGGGACCATTTCTTTATTACCATGTCTACTTTAACGAAATATCACTTTGTTTCCTCAGGCAAGCAGTGCGTTATCAGAGACTTCATCGCCTCAATCGCAAGCATCTCAAGCGTCGCAAGCGTCTCAAGTGGCGCTGGACCACTCGTACTGCCGCCCGCCGCCCGACGATACTGAGAGAAGACCCTCCAACCATCTGCAGCATGACCACGGTATACATACAGGATCTTATATAATGTTCTAGCTGGGTTCTTACCTCTCTGAAGGTTTTCGGCGAGATGATCGTTGAGTTTTATAAAGCGAGATGAAAGGTTTTTCTTCCCTAGTTGCGCATTTTTGAATCGTAAAGTGGTGTCTTTGACGATGAGATTGGACGAAGCCATGCCATGAAGCGACCTAGTCGTGTTTCGGGATGTAGTCCGGTGCAACTGTTGTGGGAGACGAGTCTAGGCAGTTGCATCAATTCTCCATAATTCATACCAAATCTATCCACTCTACTTAGAGTGAATAGTTTTCGTCTGGATTTACGTTCTCCATCCTCGGCCACATCTTCACTTACCGTCAGGCGAGTTGGTGGCCAAACGATTACTTATGATTAAAAAAAAATAGGTCGCATGTTCTTCCAACAACTTTTGTGCTCATGACGTCTTTTCCTGGCCTTATAAATCACAGACTATCTAATATTTCAAAATATTGACGTTATAATCGGAATGTCTTATAGATCTAAAATCATTTACGAACCGATTAGCTAAAATCGATCGATTATATTATAGTCGTCAAAGTTGCTTATGAGTTACGGCTTTTTTTAATGTAATACTATATATACTCTTTTTGTATAAAATCAATAAAATTACTGCTATGTATTATAAAATATCTCATACGTGCAGGTTACACTTGGATGGCAGAGCCGGAGAGCGCGGTGTCGCCCGTCAGGGAGGAAGAGCCACCCAGCAAGAAGGACGCCAAGAGACCTTACAAGAGGAAACACGAGCCCAAGAAACTGGCTGAGATACAGAACAAGTACGTTAACTACTTATGCTGCGTAATTAATTGTATTCAACTTCACTTTATATCAGCTTTAAAAAAGTAAAATGAGTCCTTTTTACATCGGCTAACTTTACACTGAGACAACATTGTAAAATACCAACACAAATCTCCGCAGACTGTACGAGCCACGCGAGCCAGACTACGATAAAGTCATGTTCCCGAAAATGACCTTCAAAGCGCGAGACCTCATGGCGGAGATGCAGGTCATGTACGAGTTCCTCACTCGCGGCATCGATCGCGAGGACGTGGAGTACCTGAGGAGGGCCTACGAAGCTTTGCTCGCGGAAGATGCTCATGGCTACTGGCTCAATGACACGCACTGGGTCGACCACCCGCCCACAGACGTCTGCTACTCACCGCCCAAAAAGAAGTCCAAGAGGCATAATAATATTTATGAAGATCTACAGGTATGTTCTGCCTCTGTCTTTTTGATACCTGAAAATATGATAATCAGTCTCGTCCACGAGATATCGGGTTACCCAGCAACAAAGTTGTGGAGGTTGGTTAGGCAGTCGTTCCATGAGAAATACTAACTTAAAAACGTTGCCCCACACTAGGAATTTCTTCCTGTATCGTGGGTGCGTTTACAGACATATAATATCACATGTACACACACACCCAGACCCAGAGCAATTATCTATAGTTCGTACAAATATTTGCTCCGTGCAGGAATCGAACCTGCGACACGCAGCGCACGCACCTTGCATGCTGTATAATGCTTAAAATAAGTCTTGGACCTTGTGTTTTTTTAAATATAGGAGTCTACACCATGCTAAATAAAACCAAAATTTTACTTTACTTATTATAAAAAAAGAATATAATATTATAAAACAAGTTGACAATATCTAGTTACTGCCTTAATATTGAGGGTAGTCAGGCAAATACCTGTGCACCGCCCACCCTCCCGCAAATATATGGACATACGCAAGCAGTGAAAACTGCAACTACACGTGTTTCGCCTCCCCACGGGGCATCATCAGGAGCTGTTAGACCGTGCAGCCGCCACCGAGTGATCAAAATTGCACCCCACACCTCTATTTGTGCTTACTCCTCCCCACCTATTGAAACGGAAAACTACGGAAATTTTTTAAACCTTTTTTTTATCTGTAATAAACTGTTAAAAAAAAAATGAAAAATTTGACTCAACGAATATGTAATGAAATAATTCAAAATTACGGTATTCTGTTGCGTCAGTCATTAGCAGACACAATAGATTTTTATTGTTACAACGTACAGATCTGTACGTTACTGAGCCGAAAGGTTAAGAGGTCATTTAATTGGTTGTTGCTGTAAAAATACGGGGAGGAGGAAACATTAAGCTGCTCATTTAATATGGCCCCATTAACGCTATGTTTGATAATTTCTAACTGTTCCAACACGCTCAGCCTTAGATCTTTACTACAAGTATGTATGTATATTTAGTACTCTTCAATCACTTATAAAAAACTAGATACACAATCCTATACAAAAATCACTTCAAAACTGCCGCCAATTGTGTTTATGTAATTCTAGCTGAAATACATTCATTAATGAAAATTCAACCTTAAGAGCATTACTTAAAGTTGTATTTTACGACCACAGCTAGCTGGTCAACATGTATCACGACAAATTCAACCTTATGCGCATGATTTAAAGTCAGATTTACAAAGCGGTAAAGGAAAGTTATAAAGTTTTAATAGCCAAGCTCGCATTACGGTAAGGAATGTGTGGAGTCGAAGTGCCCAATATTTTTCTTCATACTGTAATAGAAAATTGACTTTTTTTTGTAATTTTTTTGATGGTATTTTTTGTACGTAATAGTAATTTACCTGTATAACTTGTTTATGGATAGGGTTCGAAATTAATTTATCAATGAAACTAATGTAATCGTTTAATTATTCTTTTGTGTTAAAAATTTAAAAGATTGGTTCACTCACAATCTTTATAAAAAGCAAGTAGTTATTAATATACAAAATAATAATGTAAATAATAAAAAAAAAGCTATAAAAATCGTTAGGACACACATGAAGTAAGTACATACTTATAAAATCTAAGCATACTATAATGGTTAAATTGTAACGGGACATAATCGCGCTAAAAAAAATTTTTTTTTTTTCTTTTATAGTCATATATTCAACACATTCTAAAAACTTAAAGGCTTAAAGAATTCTTCGGATCTTTGACGTGCTATAACAGACATCTATTCTCCACATCGCACAGGATCATGAGGAAAACTAAAAAAAAAAACAATATAAAATATATATCACCAATTCGTTAATCTTCAATTTCGTCATATGTCAAATGGTCAGAAATATATTTCAATAAAATTGTACTATTCTTTTTTATAGACACAATAAAGAAGTTTTATTAAACATAATAAAATAATCACAATTTCGTTATTAAAAAAATTAAGTAACGACAGCGTCAACCCATGTAACCCGAAAATTTCAAGTGGGCATGCGATGCTATGAATTGTACGTTAAGGAGTCTTTACAATTGACATGCTTTTTACACCTGCTGTTTATTAAATTTAAAAAAATATGTTACGATGATTTCTTGACGATATATCAGTATTTACAACACAGTGATATAATGATAATATTATTACTTACTGGAAACATAAAACTCCAACCTTTTTTAGTGTCCTGGACGTGTGATTTTTGCAGTTTTTAAACGAGCACTGAGGCATGTTTACTGTCGGAGTGTTCGAATAAGACTACCTTAAAAGAACACCCAAATGTTGAATTGGGTGCTCATTTGGTGAGGATGTTTTTTGTCGCTGATTGTGTATCTAGTTTTTTATAAGTGAACGAAGTTAGTACTATATAGGAATGCCCTTCCGAAAATCTATGACCGGTGTTTTATAAATTTTGACCCACGTATACCAAATGACATTCACCACATGACAACTTATACACCCCCAACTTCCTACCAACTTCTATCTTTTTTTTACCGTTGCAAATGGCACGTCGAACGGAATTATTAGTTCTAAATGAACGAACGAACGGAATTATTAGTGCCATTTGCAACGGATATTGCACGGTCTAACACCTTTGCGTTTAAGATGAACTGCTGATTGGCGTAATAGATGCTTTGCACCAGCCTATTCGGCCTGTTGAGATTTGGAAAGCTATCTGTAAGCTAAAGCCCAGAAAAGCTCCAGGCGACGATGGTGTTCACAACATTATGCTAAAGAACCTATCGCAAATCTGCTGTCTATATAAGATTCTCACCTCGGAGCATATTAGCAGGGGTGCCCCAGGGCTCTATTCTTGGTCCGTACTTTCTTCTATACGTGAACGATATTCTTGTTCAAGTATGTACTTATCTTGCTTATTTCGCAGATGACACTGCTTCCTACACCTTTTCTGATGATATTGATCTCATAATCAGCTGCCTTCAACTATCTCTAGATTACCTACAGTACTATTTCAGCAAATGGAAGCTTAAATTGAACCAACCAATCAACGTAGCGTTCCTAAAAGAACACTTAAAATAAATGATTACTCCATTCCTTGGCACCCTTCAGTTCCTTACCATGGCGTCACGCTTGATAATAAACTCAATTAGACAAACACCCAAGGAATGAAGTTTCTGATTTATATTCTATGGCTAACTTTGGTGAAAGCCTTTGAAAAGTTAGTATTGATTGTGTACCTGTAGAATCTACCGGTACAAACGTCTTTTTATACCTGATCAGCTGCAGTTGATTACCGTCTACAGTGTAGACGCTATTCAACTGCAGATAGTTCTGTAATGAACGTAACAAGTTCCTTAGTAAAATGTTAGGCAGATTTTTTGTTTTTTCTTTTTCACATGGAAATTGGGTTGAGATGGGGTGGTATAGTTCAATCCCAATTATATCCCCATATATCGTTTTTAAGTTATAGAAATCGGCTTTAACCGAAACCTAAACTTTAATAACCTATATCAGTATTCCAGAATCGCAACTACATTTGCCATAGCCCTGTTGTTTATTAACCTAAGCACAAAATTCACCATCTTTACTCGTTTGTTAGGGCCACTCGAGTGGGTCAGCGCGAACGGAAGGCTACTACAAGATGGACGCGCGGCTGAAAGCCAAGTACAAGTACCACCACGGTCGTAGTTCCGCGGCCGCATTACACGCACACACTGATGATAAGAAGGCGTCCAAGATGCAGCTCCTGTCCAGAGAAGCGAGGTCTAACCAGAGGAGGTTACTCACTGCTTTCGGTAAGTACCCTAAATTATAACTATTCTACTGCATCGCAAATAACTATTCCCGGTTGTGAAAAGTTGTGCTGTTTGCATACACACATTTTCATGAAGATGTTATTAAGTCTCATCTAATAAGGTGGTGCGCTTGTTGGTATCTACCGGGTACAGTTCCAAACTCAAGGCTGATACTAAGAATTTCCTAACATAAAAGCTCTTATATCACTTTTCCCGACCCGAGATGCAAACTAGAACCAGAAAAAACACTAAAGTCATAATAATCATATGATCAACTCGTTAAAATACATACTGCCTGTATGTATTTTAATGAGTTGATATTATTATGAGTTTTAAATCTTTCGTCGATTATAATAGTCATGTGATTATTTATAATTGATGTACTCTGAATTCCCGTAAAAGCTCTTTGCCGATTAAATTAAATACTTCTTTATTTACATTTCCAGGCACAGACACAGACTCCGATCTCTTGAAGTTCAACCAGCTGAAGTTCAGGAAGAAACAACTGAAATTCGCCAAGTCTGGCATCCACGACTGGGGTCTGTTCGCACAAGTAAGTTACCTTTCAATGTACCTTTGAACTGTCAAAGTAATTTGACAGGTTTGTTATGGGAAGAGAAGTTAGGTGTAAAAAAGGCCAACTTTATGTAGTTTTCTACATAAATTAATTAATAATGTTTGTTTTATTATTGTATTTGTTTGATTCGATGTGATTCGAGCTTCGATGTTGCTTTGCCTCGCATGTTAAAGGTGTGTTTGAGGACTAATAAGACGGACCCAAGACTAAGCAAGGTGATTCCGAAGCCATGAATCTGTCACCGGTTAATATTTGCACCAGCGCGCAATCAGGCCCAAGAGCGACTTCTTCGTTCAACAAAAACGTTAAACCGAATTTCCATAACAGGAGCCAATAGCAGCCGACGAGATGGTGATCGAGTACGTGGGACAGATGGTGCGGCCCATAGTGGCCGACGTGAGGGAGGCACACTACGAGGCCACCGGCATCGGCAGCTCCTACCTGTTCCGAATAGACCTCGACACCATCATCGATGCCACCAAGTGCGGCAACCTCGCAAGGTTCATCAACCACAGCTGCAATGTAAGTTTACCAAGTTTGTTGTTGTGCCTCATGGTATACAGTTGAGAGTTGGAGTATACCCTAAAAATATTCCAATCAGTCATTATTGCGAAGTCAAAAGTGCAAGGTAACATAATTAATGTTATCTGGCACTTTTTAATGTAAATTAGTGCAATACAAGAGTGAGAATGATGTAGAAATTATGATTATGTATCTAAGATCTGCATTTTGCTAATATTAATTCCGGATTGAAATTAGTTTTGAAAGGGCTTTTACGTGAATTATGTACTGTATGTATTAGTTTTTTCTCATTTCATAGGAGTATTGGTTACCGGTTTGGTTGCTACAGAGCCAGTCTCCTTAAAATCGTAACCAGTGACCATTACAAGTCCAATAGCATATTTACGCTAGCAATTTATTTTATCCTACAAACTAACAACGTTTTCTATTTTTCTACTCTAGCCGAACTGCTACGCGAAAATAATAACAATAGAGTCTCAAAAGAAGATCGTGATATATTCGAAGCAACCGATAGGTGTGGATGAGGAAATTACTTACGACTACAAGTTCCCTCTAGAAGACGAAAAGATTCCCTGCCTGTGTGGCGCGGCGCAGTGTCGCGGCTTCCTCAACTGAACACTGTCATACTGACAATAAAGAACGTACACGATGTTGTGGGGCCATATTTACCTCCGGCACACTGCTTCCAGCTACCGTGTCGACATCGAAAACACGAGAATAAGTCTGAAGCCAGCCTACATCAGTCAGCCTATTCATATTGTCAATAAATTGTCTTATGAATTGAAATAAGTGATCTGAAATATCTATAACCATGTGTTCATATCCTTAATCATTTTATAAGGGGGTGTATGGCTGGCGAATTGAGAAAAGCTTTGGAATGTATTCGTAAAGACAAAAATATGTCAAGAAAACAAATATGTATTAGCTGTCTGTAATGTCTGGTATGAAACATGAATAACTATGTATAGGGTACGATACAAGTTTGCAAATGAAATGGCGCGCTGGTAACGATCGAAATTTACTTTTAGTGTTGTGATTTAGACCAGGTAAGATAATTGAAAATATTCGATTCTGTCCTTACCTACCTCTCGATATAGATCTACAGATAATATAACTAACGAAATGATGTGTGTTCAGGGTTCAGTTTCATATCTTCTTCCATATTGTAAGGATCTTAAATAACAAGCCAATTTCATATTGACTCACTATAAGAGCGTAGCTCTGTCGTAACGTATATTGTGATGCCAATAAATTGCAAAAGCTGCGCAAGTCTGTAGGACATCACGTGGTTTTGAAAACTGCCTCAAGTTAAAACGTTTTTTGTCATTTTTATGTAATATATGAGTGTTGGTGTGACTCTGAAGTGTTTGATTATTGTATTTAATGTGGAAACCCAGTGAACATATGATGTAATTATTAAAGTAACCGCAGCAATTGATTCTTGTATTATATTATGATATTTTGACTGAGTCTAAATATATGATTCACTAGGCATAGAATGTCTGATATAGCGAGCTGTATAATTATTTGTGTTGTACATTATTTGTGTAAAAAGGATCTCTGCTATTACGTCAGATTTGTGTAGTACACTTTTTAAGTACATCATCTTGTTAATAATTTCGAAGACAATTCGTAACCAAATAATATGGGGTGTTATTAATTGACTATTGTTTTCGATTAGATACTATCTATAGTAAGAGATGCGAGTAGGAATTGTGACGAATATAAAACTGAATAATTAAATGGTAGTAGTGTATTATCTGCTCGCATGAACTTTCCAAATTCCACTTCATATTATGTAAATGTAATAAGATTGTAAATAAAAAATTCCAACAATTTTAAACCTAGTTTTATTGATTAGTTTACTGGTAACGAACTTGACCATACAGGCATTAAGTGCACAGATAAGTAAAAAAAAAACTAATACCATCCTCTCGTAATACATTAAATTTTTTAAACTTTCTCACCTCTTACTAAATCCCTTATGATATTACCGCATCACAGCCGTTAAGCCTTACAGTAACTTTTTGACCACGGATTACGTGGCAAACTTAATGGCCGCGCTGACGTGAGCGCATCGACTTGCACATTGTACACATTATGAAGTACTCTGTGATTGTACACTCGCAATGGGCGTGTCGTTCGCATACGGACGTAACGTCTCACTAGAACATGGGTTCCCAACCAGTGGGGCGCGCCCCACTTGGGGGGCGTAGAGTGATCTAAAGGGGGGCGCGACGAGGGGCTTAAAAAAATCATAATTTCGCATGCTTTTAACTGCGAGCGACGGACTGCAACAGCGACAAGTCAAGACGCGATCACCGCCCGCGCTTGTCGTATTACCCCGTCCGCGCCTCGCTCTCTTTCACTCAGTGACTCGATGTATGCTGCGAGTGAAGCGTGTTTCGCTGACCGTTCCGCACGATACTTTTAAAAATAGCGAAAAAATTATAGTATTCATCGTTTAGTTTTTTGTCCATTGTAGTTAAGTTGGGATAAGGGGGGCGTAGTATTTTAGCGTAAACTTTAGGGAGGCGCATAGGGTAATAGGTTGGGAACCCCTGCACTAGAACATGAGGGCCTGAGCGGGGCGTGGTGCACGTGGTGGCTTGCACTCGCGCACCTGCTACGCCCCGCTGATAAATTGCGTTCTGCGCAGTAGCTCGCGCTAATTTCAAGGCGGCCATAATATTTTCCGTTTACTGTAGGCTTATTCTAAACCATTCGGAAACATTAACATGGGTAGAAAATTTAAAAACTGTAAAATATACAGATGTATTGTTTAAATTACTTATGTACAAATATTATATATCATACCTTACCAATTTCGTCATTTTTAATAGCGTTTAGAGGTTCAGATCGACAACTTTCCGCACGGATTTGAAAACGCCAATTTCCGAGGGTTCAGAATCAGAAGGCTGTTGTGTTTATATTTTACGATTCTCTTGATGCGGGTTACGGGTATATCAAAGTATCTCTCCATGTACCCCGCAGTAGACCTCTTCAAGTTTTAGGCACTCCTACCTTATGGCCGACGCGTCTTGGCCGCCTTAGAGTAAGTTCGGATGTCTGCGTAGTTAAATATTTTGGAACGAACCAATCAAATGACGGTATGATACAGAAGTGTAGGGGAACATGCGCGAAAGATAGGACAGCCAAGACAAGTCGGCCGTACTGTAGTTTGGACCATCCTGAATACTTTCGTGATGCGGGTATGTCAAAATATTTCTCCTGCAGTAACTTCTTTGACATTTATGAGCTTTGTCTTTTGGTACTTTGGATCACATTATTACACTGTAATCTGTTGGCTCGTTAATAGAATTTTATTGTTATGAAGGACTATTTTATACTATGGACTAGTAAAAAATTGTACTTCATAACAATAAACTCATACAAGTTCTAGGTCGACAACGGAAATGTATGTCTATGTACAATTATCGACAGATCTACAGGCTAAAATATTACAGCGATAATAATACATGAAAAAAAAACAAGTTTTTTTTTCAATGTTATAAAAATATATATTTTAACATGTCAAAGAACGTAAACAAAGATCACTTACATTTAAAACTACTAATCTAAACAGAAATCAAATCAGCTATATAAAATCACAGTAAAAATAAGTAGACAACACAGTAGAAATTATACAAGGGATTCGATCATTACTTTTAAAAATCATACGAAAACATAATATTCAAGTAATATTGACTTTCAAAACCACACATTGTGTAACTTAACATAGAAAATTAAGTTAAATTAAGTAATAAATAAAATGTACATACTATTAGTACGCTAAAATTAATGAGCTATAATGGATTTAGTTGAATAGTAAAATTGAGGTAAGCGTCGATTGGCCCATAGGCGTTCGCTACACGCGCGGCATAATACGGATTGCAGTTTGCTTTATACTAGCTTGTGCCCGCGACTTCATCTGCGCGACACAAAATAGCGTATGTCTTTCTCTGTGCCATAATACATCAATATTAGTTCCGCTGTCTATGCGTAAAAACGCAACAAACAAACACAGACAGAATTAGTAGAGTATAGAAGTATAGATTCTCGGGGGCCAACTGCGCCAGCATTTTGATAACAAGGAATACGTTTATTATGCGTAAGAAATCGTCGGTATCGTTTCGTGCCGCGCATTTTGTCTTCAGGGGGTCAGTCGATGCGTACCTTATCTGCTAAGACAAATAATCTGGTATAAATAATATTTACCTATCAAACTTATTAACGCCTAAAATTAAGAAATACTAATAAAATACCAACATTAGACCTACACAGTTGACTTCACACTTACATTCAAACATCCATCTCTCAGGTACATAGAAATGTTTTTATGTATCACAAAGCTCTCTACATTTGATATACGTTCGAATAATCAGACTAACTACTCTCTGGCGTTTGACTGGCAATATAAATATCACTGGAAGCGCACTTGTCTTGCGAACATTTCGGCGCATATATCCGCCGGGCCTTTCGGTGAATCCGACTTGTTCTCGCTATCTTCAGTGTCAGAGTCAGAATCGAACTCTGAAACAGTCGCGGGAGACTTTCTTCCATTTGTAGTACGTTTCAAATCAACCTCCGTTGTCAATATTTCCTTGATAACGTCATCGGGTGTCTGCTCCTTGCGGTGTTTGTTGCGTAGCTGACGCGCTCTTTTCCTGATGTCAGCAAGAAACCCCGTCGTCACTTCAACACTTTCCTGCGACACATCTTGTGGTGTTAGATCTGTCAAGGACTGCGCCAAGTCAGTAGTCGAACCTTTCGTGTCAGATATAGTGGCCAAAGACTCGACGGACGCGCCGACACTTCTGAACGCCGCCATGCCGTCTATGATCGAGACGTTGTATCCTTCATCACCTTTGGAGCATATGATTATTCCGTTTGGCGCGGTTCCTAGTAGAGCGGGTTCTTTCAACTTCAAAGTGAATATTTCTGGTAAATAACAATCAGACGCTGTAGACGCCAGTGACGTAGCGTCGCACGTGCATGGCGGGGATCTGTACGCGTCGTCGTTCAAGTACACTATAGTTACCTTATCATCCCCTATCACATATAAGAACGGGTTAACGAACTCCCAGCTGTACACGGCGGAGCTCCACTTGGGGTCTTCATTTCGCGTTCGTTTGCCATTCTCGTCAACAAAGATACCGCACTCCGCGTAACATATAAGAATTTCTGTAGGTTTTTCCTTTATAAGAAGGAAGGCCTTGGGCGGCGAGTGTTTCTTAGCGGCCGCTGCAACCGTGGGCTCGTCCAGACCGAACGCCTCCAGGGCGCCCGACGGGAGGTTCACTTTGAGCGGCTTTTCTCCGGCTATGTATAGAGTTTTAGTGGTAAGAAGTAGTGAATTAGGCGGCCGGTCCACGGTGAGCGAGCGAGCGATTTTGAACTCTGAAGTGGACGCGTCGAACCGAAGTAGGAACACGCGACGACCGCACGCCACCGCTGCGCATGTGCCCTCCACCGAGTCACTCGCTACAGCCTGCGAATATAACACAACATTACTTGGAGAGAAAAACCTATCATACAGCCTTAACTGGATGCAGCTTAATACCAGTATTTTACATAGAGAGACTGACTATCTGCTCTCCGTACTCCTTCCGACCGTATTTCGGTCACGGCGGCCTATCTCCACTGAGATTAGCCAAGTACGCAGGAGATATTATAGTGCACAAGTGTATGCGCAAACACAGGTGTACTCCCTCTTCCTTCACTCTCATATTCCGATGGGACGGAAATCCGACACGACCAGAGAGAGATCAGGCGCAGGACCGACGGCTTTATGTGCTCTCCGAAGCACGAGGGTATCACACCACCAACTTCCTGACTCCGGGCTGCTACTGAGAATTTCCTAACAGATAAATTCAATAACACTTTGCCCGACCTGGGAATCGAACCCAAGACCTCACGCTCAGCAGCCGCGCTTGCGACCGCTAGACCAACGAAGCAGTCAAAGAAAGAAGCTGCTCTCCGTAACCTCTTTGTAAACCATCAGATTTCCAGAAATCTAACTAGTCACTGGTAGACCGTTACAGGTGTAATAGCTGTTATAGACATGTCATTTGACAACTAGGACGGACGATTTAACGTGTTCTCTGAAGCACGGAAGGGCCTCGGTATAAAATGATGGTCACCTATCCCCAAATCGAGCGGGAAGTGCAGCTCAACCTCGGTCGATCATTCTGTGCGGCTCTTACTTAACCATGACTCCCTCAAGTATTCATACATGAGATTCATAATTCAATGACTTTAATGGTGATTGGTTAAGTGAACGGTGGTGAAGCGGCGGTGCGGCGTGTACCTTGATGACGTGCGGCGGCGTGTTGTCGGGCAGCGCCACCTGCGTGAGGGCCAGCGCGGGCCGCAGGCTGGGCGCGCGCCGCAGCGCCGAGCCCAGCGCCAGCAGCCCCGCGTGCGCCAGCGCGCCGCCGCACACCAGCAGCGCGCGCGCGCCCGCCGCCAGCGCCAGCGCCACGCCCCCGCCCCCGCCCCCGCCCCCGCGCCGCACGGGCGAGCCCTCCGCGTCCCACGTCACGCGCACCTCGCCTCGCAGCGAGTACAGTCCGTCCGCGCAACCTGCGCGCAAACATGTGTTACATAAATATTTAACAATGTAGACGTAAGAATTAATCCAATATGATCAATAATAGTCTAAAATAGAAAAATAAAGAACGTAGACGTATCGCGTTATTTTAAATTAGGGCTCTTGCAGACGAGCAGCACGTTGTCGACGATAGCACTTTACAATAAAATCGGCAGGATGCATAGGCGACAACAGTAACAGATTGCTGCCTCATTAAATCTCTTGAATTCTGTTAATATAATATATTTGTATCACTCTATCGGAGCCAGTAACAGTCAATATGCAGAGTGATGTACTTCCCAGAAATTGATCCTTACTAGCGAAACTCTAGGATGGCATTTTAAAAATTTTACTAAATTATTTAAATATTTGAGCACGTTAAGTTTTCTATACGAGTCTATCTGCACAGCCGTTTGGCAAGTCTAACTTCAAGCATGCACAGTTATTAAACGATAAGTGTAGCGATGTGTGTTGCACATGGTACATACCGATGGCCACGGCGTTGGGCGCCACGAGCAGTGCCGTGGCGGGCGGCGCGGGCACGTGCGCCAGCAGCGCGGGCACGTAGCCGGCGGCCGCGGCCGACACGCGCAGCTGCGACACCCACTGCGCGCGCTCCGACAGGTTGCCGCACACTACGGCGGCCTCCGAGCTTCGGTCAGAGTTCTCTAGTCTTATCTATAACAAACAAAAAAGTTAATCCTACAAAAAGAAACATGCGGACTAACCGCTTAGAAAAAAACCGTACCATTTTCTAAATAGTCACGAATCACACAATAGATTTTTATTTATTAATCCTAAACATGAAAACTAGAGCATAAATATCTCAAATCGCTACTTTATGTGTGTTTATCCAATACAATTCATTTAAGTTAACCAGGAAATTTATTGACATAAATATACATAAAAGAGAAGGATTACTTGGATCTATAATACATAAAAGAGAAGAATTACTTGGATCGTAATAGATTTCCACACGTACTTTGGATAAATCTTAAATATTTTGGAATTATGGACATTCAATCATAGTATTGAATTAATAAAACACCTACTTTGAAACAAAACTATGAATGAAGCTTTGCAGAATAATGTTAAGTCGAGAAACACACAACAATCAGGCATATTTCCCATTGGGGTAGGCAGAGACTATCGATTTCCACTTGCTATGCATTTAGTGAAAGGGGTGTGCAAAGATATTATATGAGAAGAGATATGCTGTGTGTTTAAATTTATACTAGAACATTGCGATCCACTTTTGCCACTCCATATAATGAGCACGTTATTAATGGCTACTCACGCTAAATAAACCAAACCCAAAATGTTATTAGCCAATCACGCCGATCGTAGGTACCGCGAACGTAAAAATATTTAATTCAAATAGAACTTGTCATAAGCACACTTAAAGTTTAGTAAATAATGGTTCGATACCTTACAAATACCAATTCAACGACGCCACTGACTGACGGTAAAGGAAAACATAAATATTTATTGTCATGTTTTTAATTTTTTTGGTGAGTACCTCTTGCGGAAACCTAGAGGGGTTTGGTCTGCGTAGCCGGTCAACAGCTTAGGTGAGGCAGTTTTATGCCTCCAGCACATAAATATAGAACATATTTAAATATAAATATGTATATACTCATATAAAAAATCCCTAAATCAGGTAATTTGAGATTTTTTAATTTATTGTGAATATAAATATAAAAATACAAAACACGAGTACTTACATATGATACGAGATATCTTCCTTAATGAAGGTATTAAAATCACTTCGATTTTTGCAGCATATCACCGCACAACACGGCATTTTCACAACAATGCACGTACGTGATCAAATATGATCTGATCTAAGAAGACGGCATTTTTTACCGACGTGCACAAATTGCTTTTATCGCGATGGCGCGGACACGCCCACTTAACATTTCTCCTTCATTCTTATTTAAATAGGGGTTCTGAGAATAAAGTTATATTTCTATGTATAACAGTATTATACTTACAATGAAAGCTCTATTCGCTTCGTTGTGGGGTAAGTTCTTGGCATCAGTGGACACGAGTCGGCCGCGCAGTTCTCTATTACCGCTCGTGAGTACTATCGTGTCGTCCACACACTTGGCACGCATCCTCTCGCGACTGCCGTCAGCCCTATGAGGAATACATGCGTCAGTGCGTCACTTATTTATCAATACAGCATTGGTGGAAGACAGGCGTGATACTATGTTATTTTGAATACCTATGTTGGAAATTAAGACCTAACCAGTAACCAATACTGTATACGACACGACGTGGCGTAATCGTTTCCAGTCCCCGAAAATGAAAAGAGTACGTTTCGTTGTGACGAAATGTCACAAGTAAGGTACATACATCTATTATACATCAGTTAAGCCCTAATCCTACTAATTCGATTCTAATTATCGTTATATTATAAATGTGAAAGTTTGGATATTTTGGTTTTTAAGTTTGTGTATTTTGATGATGAGGTAACCAATAACACAAAAAGAGACAATGAACAATTTTGTACATAGTTACTTTAAGGTCCTGGAATAGGACATACGATAATCTTTATCCCGGGAAAAAGGAAACTCCGCTGGTGAAACTGCGGGGGCAGCAAGTACAATAATAACAATCTTAATATATATAAATCTCGTGTCACAATGTTTGTCCTCAATGGACTCCTAAACCACTTAACCGATTATAATAAAATTCGCACACCATGTGCAGTTCGATCCAACTTGAGAGATAGGATAGTTTAAATCTCAAATTATAGTCGCGTGCGAAGCCGGGACGGACCGCTAGTAATCTAATAAATATATATCACAACATTAATTACGAGCCCATAAAATTATTACCAAACTATCAGCAGTCCTTTGTCTTGAGATCCATCGGGCGAGTCCATACTCTTCTTTGTCCTAAAACAAGTAGATAGAGATAGAAGTATCTGTCGATAACATGTTAAGAATAAATGTATGAATGTTAAAGTTACCCATTTGCTACTACTGGCTTAGGATGCGGCTTCTCCCGCCGAGGTGTTGATGGATAGCTGGAAAATGAACTATTTATAAACATAGTGATATATCCTACGAAATATACTTATAATATTTATATTTACCTGGCGTCTCCGACCGCGGCACCGCAGGCCGCCAGCTTGGCGCGCAGTCTCTCTACTTCTTCGCGCAGTTCTCTGTTAGTAACATCATCTATTTAAAACGTACAAGTGACTAGATGTGCTAATCAAGAGAGACAGTGTTACGGTGTTATACTCCCAAAATTATCTTTATTTATTACTTTGCTATTTGTTCAATGATTGCGATGTACGAGTGTTCGTGCATTCTCGTCATTCGTCGTGTCTGCGCCACCCATGATGCATACCGCGCTGACTGTGTCACAGAGGAGAAGTGAATCCCGAAAAATGTACTTAAGTTATTGTACTATTAATGTAATGTGTTTAAAATAATATTACTTATCCAATTGACTTATCCAACAAAATACGAAAAAACATAAATCAAATTTATCGTACACAAAAACACAGACACATAAGAAACTAAAGTACAATCGCGTTATAGCGATATCTGTCTAATAACCATGAAGAAGTAGCCAAATCATGTATCTAATTACATATAGTATAGGAAGTGATTAATATAATGTAGATCACCTGTTAGCTCGCCTGAGCGGTGGCGACGCGGCGGGTCTGCGTCCTGATCGGCCGAACAACTTGTTACTTAGTGAGCATTTCTTGCGACCTGCCTCCTCGACTTTAGCCTATTATAAACACATAAACGAGTCAAACTACTGCAGCTAAATAATATGTGTGGCATACGGCAACACCGTCACGAAGGCTCGGTTGCATCAACATAACTATAACCGTAACCGACGTGTTAATATATTATTATGACAACTTTTCGATGTAAATTCTATCAAAATTATAGAATAATATGTCGGTAACGGTTAAAATTAAGCGAGTGCAATTGAGCCTAAAATTAATAGAAACGATAATTATTTTCACATTTTAGAAAACTTTGCCATTTTAATTGGTTTTTGTTCTGGTGTATAATATTAGTACCTGGAGGAAGTCGATGAGCTTGGCCTGTTGCCGCAGCGTGGCGTCGGCCTTAGTTTCTCGCGTGCGCCACCACGCCGACGCAGCCTCCGCAGCTTCACGCGCCGCCGCTAACTCCTCCTGCGTATGACAGGAATTAACTCGGTTAACGATAACGCGTTTAAGAAACCTGTTCAAGACTGATAAAGAGGCACAAAGCAGGAAAAACGTTTTATGGCCCTATAGTAAAAATAAATATAATGAATTGCGCCTTTTCGTCTTCCCAGGTTAAGCAATCGGAAGCTGTGAAATGTGAAAAGTGGAGTCATATGGCGGCTGTCTAAAATATTTAAAGAAGAGTTATTCTTTACCATTTTTTATTTACTTGAGGTTCCGGCGTCACCTGTACGTCTGCGAGGCTGGCCTGCAGCTGCAGCGCATGCGCGTGGTGCTGGTGCGCGCGCGTGCGCAGCGTGGCGCACTCCTCCTGCACTCACCTGTACATCGGCGAGGCTGGCCTGCAGCTGCAGCGCATGCGCGTGGTGCTGGTGCGCGCGCGTGCGCAGCGTGGCGCACTCCTCCTGCACTCACCTGTACATCGGCGAGGCTGGCCTGCAGCTGCAGCGCATGCGCGTGGTGCTGGTGCGCGCGCGTGCGCAGCGTGGCGCACTCCTCCTGCACTCACCTGTACATCGGCGAGGCTGGCCTGCAGCTGCAGCGCATGCGCGTGGTGCTGGTGCGCGCGCGTGCGCAGCGTGGCGCACTCCTCCTGCACTCACCTGTACATCGGCGAGGCTGGCCTGCAGCTGCAGCGCATGCGCGTGGTGCTGGTGCGCGCGCGTGCGCAGCGTGGCGCACTCCTCCTGCACTCACCTGTACATCGGCGAGGCTGGCCTGCAGCTGCAGCGCATGCGCG
Organism: Xylocampa areola; assembly: GCA_935421205.1. NCBI lineage: Eukaryota > Metazoa > Arthropoda > Insecta > Lepidoptera > Noctuidae > Xylocampa > Xylocampa areola. The sequence continues at coordinate 7,159,673 of OW285219.1, read as the reverse complement.
TGGTGCTGGTGCGCGCGCGTGCGCAGCGTGGCGCACTCCTCCTGCACTCACCTGTACATCGGCGAGGCTGGCCTGCAGCTGCAGCGCATGCACGTGGTGCTGGTGCGCGCGCGTGCGCAGCGTGGCGCACTCCTCCTGCACTCACCTGTACATCGGCGAGGCTGGCCTGCAGCTGCAGCGCATGCGCGTGGTGCTGGTGCGCGCGCGTGCGCAGCGTGGCGCACTCCTCCTGCAGTTCGCGCACGCGGCGCGCGGCACTGGTGAGCGCCGCGTCACTGGAGGCGCGCTCGCTCTCTAGAGCGGCCGCACGAGCTTCCAGTTCGGCGACACGTGTCTCACGAGCTTCCAGGCGCTCCTGGAATTGTACTGCATATTACACCAGCTCATTGATATTGCTGCATGCAAAACATTTTGCTTTAATTGATTGATTTTGTCAGGTGTTTGTTGATATCTGGTGATATTATTTAAAGACTTAGAGAGACAATAATTATACTGCCTTCCGGTAAACAAAATCTTATAGTCGCCTTTTCTGACACCCATAAGACAAGCATATATCCATCAACGATAATATTTTCAATTCACAGCAGGGCTCCAGAATTCAACATTCTTTAACAAAATCCTTGCTTTTACAATTCCAAACTGCATGTCCTTCTTCAAGTGCTTGTATAATATTCTTCGTATGGCCATCCATTTTGAGTAGAACGCAGAGTCGATACCCATGTTGACACTGACACCTTTCGCCGTCGACTGCTGTTGCAAATATTTACTAGGGCGTCACTGATGACGTCAGACGGATTACGTCATACAATAAATAACCGTAATTGTAACATCTTACTCGTTCCCTTTATTATTATAAACATAGATACGTTTAAGATTTCAATGTATCAGATTGATGTCTTCCATATGTAAATGCAATACTTCATTGCACATCATTTCATTAAAGATTCACATAGAGAAGTTCAAGACTGCACGCCTATCAATACAAAACAACTAAAACAAAATGAATATGCCTCTATCACAGACACCCAAATACTTTCCGACAAACGAGACAATTAAATACCACAGAAAACCAAAGTATTATAATTATACTCTTAGAAACGGTTCGAGAGTGTACACATTGGGTGTGTGCGCACCATCTCGTGGCTTGCGACATGGCCCCACTAAATTGCGATCCCTTCCAACCCCCCAATCATACAACATATATTATGACGTAATAAATTGACAGCAGTAATTTGCATGCTTCTCGTGCTGCAATCTGTATATACCATACAATAAAAAATGACGTCACAATTTGACTAACGGTAGTTTGCAGTGCAGATGTCACGCATAGTCCAAGAACCATGGTTCATCGTGCCGCAATCTATATAATACATAAATATAAGCTGCTTTCGTACTTTCGTACGGTTGGCAATGTAACCCCACTATCTTGTTTGGCTCTTGAATGATTTAACGGTATAACAAATAGTCGTCATACCCTCAACAGCAGCAATTCACAGTGCGCATGCCTGGCCTGGTCCCTGGCCTCCTCGTGTTGTACGGCGGCGCGGCTGGCGGCGGCTCCGCGCTCGCTGGCCTGGGCCTCGGCCTCGCCCAGCCGCAGTCGACATGACTCCAGCTCAGTGCGAACTGCTTTCAATTGGGTCTGGAAGGAACGTGGCGATATTATCCAGCCCCGCTAACATAAGGTATGTTATCTATGTTTATGCAATATTTGTCATAAATAGTCATAATTATACTATAAAATGATGAAATTAATAGTCATAAAACGTGTTTAAAATGTCTCTTAACTAAACTATCTCCAAAGTGTTCTGTCATCCTTTCCATAGACATTAAAATGGTAAGTAATGTTTTAAACCCTTCGTAAATTTTCTCTGAAATTTACGAAGTGTTTAAAACATTTAAATTGTCATTCAAATATTAAATATTTTGCAATGATTAGATGAGATCATAATAATTATCGTATCCGGGGACTCAACAATCACCTATGGAAAAGAGTTACCTCAAGATCCTTATTCTTGAGCTCATGAATATCAGCCAACTTCTCGAGATCAGTCAGCTGCTCTTCTAGCATACCACACGCTTCCTGAAGCGCCTTATTATTCTGTCAAAAATATAAATAAGTGTCGATATAATAAGGTGTATAAACTCTAGATCGAGAAAGGGTTAATACCTACGTTACGAAAGAAAAAATATTGCAGCCCAAAATACTATTATTTTAGAACCCACACGTACTCTTTCATTTGACAGTTCAAACATTTGAATTGCGTCATGTTTTATAATACACATTGTTGGTAAGGCTGCCATTAATTTGGAATATCCCGCATGTGTCTTAGTTTGGGGGGGGACATAGGAGCCTGGCGGGATTCGCAAACAGAGCCCGTTTACTGGACTATCTTTCTGGGCGAAAGCCGATTTATTAATGGTTTATTCTACATTATATATATATCTTTTTAGTCTCTTTGTTTATATACTAAAAAGAAAAAAAAACTTGTTTTTTCTGGATTGTCCGACAAAAGATCTGAATTCAACCAAAAGTCAGGTGTTTTTAGATTTATATTTATATTCAGGGATAGAATTTAGGTTATGACAGCCCACTTAAGCCGCTAATAAGATCAACATGATGAGTATATTGTTGAATTGTCAAAATAAAACCTGTGTGATTTCATGAGACGCCATCAGCCTTGTAAGCGGGGCAACAACGTCCTCATGACCAGAGTTTATTTTTACCCCAACTACAGGTTAGAAGGCTTCTATGTCTTATTCCGTGGTTGAATAAAAATGTGTCAGTCGGCTACTACGCCTCTGACAGTTTGACATGGTTTAATACGCCATCGAGAACATCTACCGTGCGCGTGGTTTCCTCACGATGTTAGCACACTAACAGTCCTCGTACCGTCATAAAGTGCTTGTTAATGGCAGTAATGGCGGTATCGGCGGCCCTGCACCGCCCCTGCAGCAGGTCAGCGGCGAGCGCCATGCGCACGCGGCGCGCCCAGCCTCCCTCGCGCACGCGCCGCGTAGCAGTGCCCATGCTGCTGAACAAGTTGCGCAGGTACGCCGGCTTCGGCCGCACCGGCGGCTTCTCGATACTCTTCCGCTTGAATCGCGACTGCATCGCCTCCATTACACTCGCACCCGCCAACTCTTCCGTGTACAGAACTTTTTTTGGAGACACCCGTGTATCGATACGCGAAATTGGTTTCATTACCAATATCGATATCTACATAATATGGATAGAAAACACTGTATTCTTCCTCGGTAATATACGTTTTAAAACACTATGCAATAACACTAGTGACACGGAAGTACAAATCGTAACACAAAGTTCTTCTAATATTTTAGTACACTAATTAATATGACGAAGGTTGAACCTATGGCGAAGGCGTAGTCACCGTGAAGATGAAACTGTGGACAATATGACTCGCCCGCCGATCATCGCACGCCGAAACAATGATGTTTACAAGATGGCTCAGCTGCGGCATTCACACAAACATAACAAAAACTCAGTTTGGGCAAAACGATTGTTAAATAATAAACAAATCTTTGGGAGCAATGAATACCCAAATATTGATCAACCGGAGCCGATCTAATAATAAATTGTATTGTTCAGCTTAAACGCTGTTAACAATCGATGTAATGCAATTATCATTATATAGGATAGGATTTAGTCAAAACTTAGATAAAAATTCTTTACACCAAATTAACAGACTTTCTAAATTGAATGCGTAAACAGAATTATGTTTATAAACAATATTTTGGAATATTAGTTATTGTTCACCGGTTACTACTCACGTACATTCTTCGGGTTTGCCCGACTAGTTTCGAACTCGAACGGAGCCCTTAGTCATGAGCTGAGTCCGCGGCTATGTGGCGAGTCAGACTGAGTGAACAATAACTAATATGAATATGCCTCACGAAAGTTATTATACAAAAAAAACAAAAAATGTATAATTAATACTCATAAAAAAATATATAATAGCGGTATATGGAATACTTTGCAACATCAAGCCTCATTGAACGTCACCAAGTTTGTGGTATTGAATGCCACTGACTGCCAGAAAATAAACTCTTTGGCTATTTACAGTTAAAACCATAACAAAATAATATGAGTCATGTCACATCCAGCAACCTATACTCTCAACATTGCTTAGATCGTCCACCTAACTAGTGAAGGACAGTCCGTTTTCAAACTCGTGCTAGCCACTAACCATTTTATTTTTCTTTCTCTAACCGGAGGACTGATACCAGTAAAATATGTTCATTTTAATTTCTATCAAAAATATTCTATGATAAACACAATCAAGTATAATGACGAACCAACCGCATCAACCGTACTATCATTATAATATTGTATTCACTTGAAGTTATTAAGAAAATAGTGCTTATTTACCTGTATAAGCTCAGTGTTGTGCCTCCTGACTTCCTGTAGCTCGTCTCGAAGCTGGGCTCGCTCCCTGGAGGAGAGCTCCTCTTGTTCCTCAGCATGAAGCCGCCTCTTCTCGCTGTACTGCAACTCACTCTTCAACTTGCGGATGTCATTGCGCGACCTGATAACGACCCAAAGTCGGTCGGTATTTCAAATATTCGACTAGCTTTGCAAACCGATTGATGATCACACTCAGAAATATGACAAGAATAATAGATAGATTCTTAGTAATACACTTCGAAGCTCAACATGTAATAAGCAAGGACATTTACATATCGATGGGTGAAAGGCTATTTGGTTCAAGTTTAAATACTGTGCTTTAAAAAAATAAACTTTATACAACAGCCTTTAGAGACATTTTCATATTTCACTAAAATGTCGCTTGAGCCTTTCACCCATCGATATGGTAACTAATTACAAATGTCCCCATGGAGCGAGGTCATAGTGTAAAGAAGCAAGATGATTCTTTTGAATATTGGCTTTAGTTCTCCCAATGCATGGCACAAGATTCCAGCAAATATTTCACACATTCATGTTTTGTCTTTCAAAACAAAAAATGTCATAGTTTTAAAATTGATCCCGCCTTAACATTTATACTTTAAGAAATACATAAAATGATACACACGGTAATTTCCGCACAGGCTTCATGGTCTCTGCATCACATATTCACAATGATTTCATTTTTAATCACAAACTTTTTCTAGTTTCATATCAATTTTTACTCAAATAAAAAAAAATGAAATACATTCACTCTAATGGCAGAAATGTTACTAATACATAATAGGCGGTTCAGATAAGTCCACTTAACTCGATCATCAATATAAGATATATCCCACGGTCGATGGCAAAATCATACTGAATTATTAAAAAAATATATAACCAAAGACACATTACGATTACGACACGATATTTTCTGTAAGTTTGGATAATGCAAGCTGAATGTAAAACTATTGTATGGAGAACAATGTACGACAAGAATCGACGAATGCACAGCGGCTAAAGACATCAGTAAGTTTGTTTGTGGCTTTGTTATGATATGACTACTAATAACACGATTTAGATAACAAAATCAAAATTTTATGCAACTAAGAATGACGTCACAAAAATTATATGATCCTAAGGTATAAAGGATCCTGAGATTAGTGGCCAGATTGAGCAGCTGAATTTGATGTTCGGCCAAATTGTGAATTGCGATTTGTTCTCCGTTTTTCAAACATAAAATAAACATACATACATTACATGGCATCTCGCCTGTAATTCCCGAAGGAATTCTCGCCTAAATTGGTTTATGTTTACGCTGTGTTTATTAACCTTCCTTTGTATCTTTTTTTGGAAATAAATAAATAAATAAAAGATATGAAATATACAAATATTCAAGTATTAAAAAATATTTACATACATACATACATAGCATCACGCCTGTATTCCCCGAAGGGGTAGGCAGAGGTGTACACAATTGTACACACACATTTCACCAATGCTGTTATTAAGTCCCATGTAATAGGTACATGGGACTTAATAACAGCATATTGCCATCAACCGGGCACAATTCCAAACTCCGGGCTGCTACTGAGAATTTCCTAACAGAAAAACTCAATAACACTTTGCCCGACCCGGGAATCGAACCCGAGACCTCCTGCTCAGCAGTCGCGTTTGAGACCACTAGACCAACGAGGCAGTTACGTGTCGTACCTTCTCCCTCTCCAAATATTTACAAGATAAGATACATAGATAAATCACATAAATAATAATAATATATAATAATTCATTAAATACGACTGACAAATAATTATTAATGTATAAATAATTCCATTTGCACGCCCTAAGGGGATTATAATATAACTAATTATAAGCATAACACCTGTAACCATACCATAATCGAGCAAATAAATGAAATAGAAATTCCAAATTCCGATCTGCGTCCGACAATTTCCTTACAGAAAGCCCCACCCAACCCGGGAATCGAACCCAGGACCTTACGATCAGCAGTCGCGCTTACGATTACTAGACCAATGAGGGAGTTATCAGCAAATCTCATTCAGGCTTGATCACATGTGGTGATTTCTCTGATTATAAGAAGAAGAAGAAAGTATAGTTACTAGATGGAAGAAAAATGACGTCATAGTACAAGGAACGTTTATAACATAACTCATAAGAAAGAAAGAAATGCAAATGCTTTCTTTTGTCCCTTTCTGCTTAGCAGGTTTTTTTTTGTCACCTATTGTCAAAATGACATACCTTACCCAAATAAATAAAAAGTCAAGCAAGCTCGAAATAAAAAAATCACATATTTATCAGATCACTTTAAATAAAGTGATATTTCTGTCTTAAACTGCCTTGCACACGCACCTGCGTGTGATGTGTGCACAGTGGGATCTTGCGTTGTTTTAAGCTGCGAAAATCGCAGCACAGGTAAAGATAAGCGTAAGCGTAACATCAAACTCATAAGTAGATATGATTCAATGTATTATAATAACCTGACAATTTGTGTTGCTAGTATACCTTTTAATTTCCTTACTTTAAACTCTTTTTTTATACGATATTATAATAATTATGTGCCGCCGGGCGGGCGGTGCAAAGGTATTTGCATGACTACCTTCAATATTAATAAAATTATTACAACTTCCTTAAGTTCCACAAAAATAAATTGCTTTGAGTGGGAATCTATTTCTTTTTATTTCAGGATCAACAGAAAATATATTAAAAATAACCAGAATAATTATTATCATCTATCTATCTATACATATAATAAAAATGTTACGGATCGCTGTCTGTGAAGATATATGAGTAAAAATATTATTGGGACCTTTATCAACGCAAATAGCACCCAATACAATGATTGTTAGAATTTTTGTCTGTTTGTCTGTTTATCTGTGCGTTTGTGTACGCTAATTTCAGAAACGGCTTATCCGATTTAGATGCGGTCATCACGCTTCACTTAAAATTTTGTGTTTGTATCATGTCAATCGGATCATAAATAAAAAAAGTTATGCCAATTTAAAGAATCACGTCGAACATTTGTTAATTATGAATTTGTGTTCATACACTACATGGTGTTAATTTACGACATCCACGCGGATGGAGTCGCGGGCACAGCTTGTATAGTATAAATAAGGAGTTGATAGTAAGGAAATTAAAATTTTCACTAGCAACACAACTTGTCAGTATTAAGTCATTACCGTAAAGATATGGACATACGCAAGCGGTGAAAATTGCAACTACCACCAACTACTCTACACGTGTTTCGCACCCCCATGGGGCATCATCAGCAGCTGTTGGACAGTGCAGTGTCCGCCACCGAGTAATGTATAAAAATATTTTATTTTATTCCCTTATCTAAGAACCCTTTCATTTAATTATTTTATTGTAAAGAAGGCTTACAGTTTAATAACAAAATAAAAATAATATAATATAGGAAAAAATGCTAATTACAAGCCTCCACTTATAAGAGAAAAGTCGATAAAAGAAAAGAAGGAAAAAGAAGAAGGTACATACAATGTAGTTAGTTTTTATCAAAAAATAACTTTGCTAAGAGTCGGATAACGGTCGCCACACTGGTGCCGAACACATCAACTTTTAGGTCCATAGGCAGTCTATTAGCGCTTAGTGCACATCTTATTAAAAAATAAAATTAAAAAATAAGGTTGATTGAACAGTAGGAACGGGTCTATCCATAATACCATCCGTGTAGTAATAAAATTAAATTTACCCTCAAAATAAGGGACAGGCGTTTTACTGGCAACGCCTACTTTCCAAGCGAGAAGTGTGATAGTAGGCACGGTGATTGCACATCCACATATAAATCATTCACAGTATATAAAATTCCGACTTACCTATCAACTTCAGCCTGCACAACTTCATGCGTCTTGGTCAGTTTCTCAAACTGTGTCTTCAGTCTTTCAGCCTCCTTGCTAGCAATCTCATACTGTGGCCGAAGTTTCGCGAGCTCAGTAGTAAGTTCACCGGCCTTGTGTTCAGCAGCCTTGCGCGCTTCAATGGCGTTTGTTAGACGTTCTTCGGCACGTTTGAGATCGCGAGCGGTTGCTTTTGATTCTAATGATAGTTCGTTGTATTCACGTTCCTGGTGGAGAGGGTATTGTTAATGGTTTCAAGCTGTTGCTGTTATTTCAGTTAAATCGTCCATTTACAAGAAAGAATGGTTAAGTATTAAATTATCCCGCGAAGTATACCCAGGATATAATGACTTTTTTGGTCTAAATATTTGTATGTTTATATTCTGTTACCTTTCGCCACCTCGCAAGATTAGCCGCCCTAGCTTCTTGACGTAGAGCCGCCATTTCTTCTGCTCGGGCCTTAAAATCAAATAAGAATCAGTAGCAAAAAAGATCAATAAAAAAATTATGTTAAATTTTTCAGAAAGTAAATCACATACCTGCAGTTGCGCCTCAGCCCTTTCCAGCTGTTCCTTTAGCAGTGAGAGCTGTGCGTGTGTATGCGGCGAGTCCCCGACGCTCTCGGTGTCGCTGTGCGCGTCCTTGCGCGTTTCGCTCCGAGCGCTCTGGGGCTCGGGAGCGGAGCGCTCGCTCTCGGGCTGAGCGGAGGTAGAAGCGGCGGCCGCACAAGCTGCGCATGACCGCTTCTCTAGCGCACTAACTTCCCTTTCTAACTGTCGGACTAGTTGTTCCAATGTGTTGACCTGTGTGATAATAAATTGATCAGTCCCCTGTAAAGGCACTGAATAGACAGCGATGACGTCACCAAAGCACGTATTAGAATGTGGAATAAGAATTCGGGGTAGTGTGCAGGAGGTCGAGGGGCTTTGTAGGTCAGAGCGCCTGGAGTATTTATCCGGCAGGCACAGGTTCGAATACTGCACACTACCGTATTTTTCATTCCGCATAAATTCATAACTTTAGAGTTAGCTACGCAAGCGATAATGCCTTTGAAAGGTTTATCTGTATGATTTGAAGGATTTAATTAAAAATAAATGTTCTCATATATTTTTAGATTGCAATAAAGCATACGAAGCGACCTCTGCTATAATTATAATTTGTTGTGTGGAAGGAACAAAAAAACCAGTTGTGAACACGATTTGAACTTTGAACCTCCGCCATTCCTGGAAAAATACTCGAGGCGCTCTGCCTAGTTGGCAGAACAGAGCTATCACAACATTTTTGTTTCACTAATCCGTATTCTACCAGTACATTAATACGTCGTATAGTGATGTCAGATCGTCATCTACTGAGTCACTAAAAGCTTTGGGCTTCTACCCTTCTATTGTCAGACTATAAGGCGGTAGAGGCCTACGCGTGGGCTTAAAGTCTGACATTATTCTACAGAGAATACAGTCTACTACTAAGAATTTCCAATAACACTGCCCAACCCGATATCGAAGCCAGGAACTGATGCTCAAAAGCCGCGCTTGCGTCTATTAAACTAGTGCGGCAGTCTGGTCTTGCTCCTCCAGCGCCGCCTCGTACCTGCGTGTACTACAGCGTGTCGTACCTTCTCCCTGTGCCGCGCGTCCTCGTGCAGCGCATGCGCGGCGCGCTGCTCGGCGTCGCTGAGCCGCTCGTTGAGGCGCGCCTCGGTGCGGCCGCACTGCTCCTCCAGCGCCGCCCCGTACCTGCGTGTACTACAGCGTGTCGTACCTTCTCCCTGTGCCGCGCGTCCTCGTGCAGCGCATGCGCGGCGCGCTGCTCGGCGTCGCTGAGCCGCTCGTTGAGGCGCGCCTCGGTGCGGCCGCACTGCTCCTCCAGCGCCGCCTCGCGACGGACGGACTCCTCCACACTACGCTCCAACTCCTGGACATGGCCGAGTGTATTAGATTACTTACCAACTGTTTGTTATAATTATTATCGGGTAGTTTTTAACCACATAAAATCAAATCAAATCAAATAAAAATAAAATGTTCGTAAGGCTGCACGATGAAATATACTAGACAATTTGCGACTGTATCGCTACAGCATCGCCACTAAATCGTTGCAAAAAGTCTCTGCGCGTTGCAACAAGTTAAACTTAACAGTTACAAAAGTTGGTATATACCTGAACTTGTGCAAGTAACGTGGATGCTCTGACGCGTTCCTGCGCCAGTTGTACTTGCAGCTCCTTCATCTGTTCTGACGACGTACAAGCCATGCGCTGCTTCTCTCCAAGACGTTCCTATGTGACGCCATACACAATCAATTTAGAATATTTTATTTCGGAAGGTTAAAATTCTTACTACAACGATTTCTTACATAAATAAAAAAAAAAGTGTATATAATGCAATTTGTATGTATTTTTCATGTTTGAAATCAGTCATGGATTTCGTGATAGGCTCCTACTAATTAAAACCGCAGATCACAGCTGCATTTCGCTGCAATCCCGCCAGTACTTTTTTACTTCGGCACCATGAGTGCATTAAATGAACAAAGTTTTACTAAAACACCAGTGAAAATATTCATAGCTTTGCTGTATTCTTATCAAGTCACTAAACTCTCAACAGCATGATTCATTTCCTCCCTCAGCATCATGTTTTTCTCTTCTAATTAATCGACATTCTTTTATTAACGCCTGCCTCGCGCACCTCTATTCCGCGTTGGTGATTTTAACGCCACCACTGCTATTTGGCGGCGAATTATTCGCTCTTTTTTTACCGACTGTTCACGCCACAAATTATAATATCAACGATTGTCTACGCGCGTGTGACAACACTAGCGAAAGGGGCACATGCCTCAACATTCGTCACAGACACTGATCCATCCGGAAAAGCCCAAAAAAAGGACGTTCGTGTCGAAATCGAAATGAACATGAAAAATAAATTAAAATTTAATGTAAAAATAAAGGTGTAATACACGATTGAACACCAACCGTGTCCTTCAAAATTATATAGTTAGTTTAATATATATACCTGTGTAGAAGCTAAGCTCCTGGCAGCCTCATCCACCTCGTCTCTCAGCCTCTTGTTCTCCTCCTCCAGTTTGGCGAGTTTCTTGTCTAACGCTTGCCGAGCTCGCTCCTCTCTTGCGGCGTTAGCTTCGGCAGCGGCAATGCGGGTGGCCGCCTCGCGGCTTTCAGCATCGCCACCGCTTAAGGTTTGACGACGAATCGCACGCTCTTTTGCTATCGAGTCCTAGGAAATGTATGGAAGGTTCGACATTAAAGTGAGTAATCTAGCATTATAATCGTGCATGTCTGAAGTTGTACGCAAGTCAGCTGCGCAGTAGTTAAATTTACGAGAAAATCGCCAAAGCATACGCGATCTTGCGAACGCAGTAACAGCATGATGTCTCCCTCACTCCTTTACATTCTGTACATCTGTCTCGCTCACTCAGAGGCCGAAAAGACACAGTGCCATACATTTTAGCGATAATGTTGTTTTTTCTAACAAATTAAAATATTTAAGCACTTATAGTTTTCTACACGACTGTACCTGCGCGGCTATTTGGAAAGCCTAGCTTCAGACATGCACAGCTACAATACGACAAGTATACTTATACGTTCCAAGGATAATATTATTCTCGTATATTTATTTTCTTATTCATCCACGTGGTGTGACATAAGAATTAAAAAAATATCCTGTGGATGTGGCCTTACACTATAAAAGGTATACAGAATGAAACTATAAGGGATAGCAAGAAATAATCAAACGAGTCTCGGGCCCGATTTTGATTTCTATTATTACTTAGATTTATAGACTTTGATTAAAACTAAAACCATTGGAGTTATACATTTTTGTGGAAAAAGAATACGATCGTGAGCAGGATTCGAACCTGCGCCTCCCGGATAAATACTCCACTTTGTTATTGTTAAAATTGTCCACAAAAATATATAACTTCAGACTTCGCTATGCATGCGTTAATGGGTTTTGAAGATTTTGTATTAGCACCATTGGATTTATGAAAAATCGATATTCCCAGCCAGGAACCCAACCCATTGATTTTGGAAAGAAAAAACACGCCATGTATTATTACACCATCCGATAGTGTGGATTCACTTTGTATATTTACATTACTTCTAGTTTAACACATACAAACATTACTGGGACATAAAGCTAACTACTATTATGAAGATCAATAAAATAAACTAATCAATATCATAACTAAGATAAATAGTTTTAACAGAGATTCAGACAAAGTACAAGTACCATAACTTGTACTTCGTTTATATACATACCCTTGGAAAAATTATGCCGCCAGCCCATTACGGCGCACATATACAAAGTGTATTTAAATTCACCATGTAGCAAAAGTTTGATGAAATCTCAAAGATGCATTACCAGGGTGCGGTTTAATGGTGTAACTTCCTTGAAACCTTGTTGGGATATGAGGGAATAAAGATGATACGAGGAGGGAATGGAGAGGATACTTTAGGGAAGACAACGTGCGCCGCTTGTGCGTGCATATCTTCGCCGCAATGGGCAGGCGACATAAATCGTGCAATATCTAAGTCCCAAAAAGATATTAGTTTCTAATCTAATCTATTTTGAGATAACACAGTACACATTAATTAATACATGTAATATGTTCCATTAGTTCACTCACAATGGGGCGCACGTTGATCTCTGTGAGCCTTCTGTGACGTAGCTCGTGTACGTGTTCCATTATATCCTGCCGTATCATTCACACGTCAGAATATGCCAATAAAGGTACATACAACAACGTCTTAATGCCACTTACACCTTTATACTTAAAAATATACATACGAGCTAGCAAATGACAATACAAATATTATTGTAAAGACTGACAACTGCATCCTGAAAATGAGCTTACCCTGCAGAACTGCATTAGCGTGTAACAGCAAATAGATTAGTATTTATTTGCATCGAACTTAGCTTGTGTTTTAACATCCTACATTTAAAATTCACGACGAGATGATGTGTAATGAACAAACCCATACAAGTTAAATAAATGGTTGCACAACTAATCAGTCCCAACAAAATTTCTGTTATTTAAATAATAAACCTTAAACAACAAGTATTTAGTGATATTTCATAAAATGTCGCTTGAACCAAATAACGGTTCCACTCTCGATAATAACATAAGTTATGATTTATAACATAATAAAGCATCACGCCTGTATCCCCGTAGGATTGTTATACAGCCACATTTTAACTATGCAGTTATTAAGCCTCATGTAATAACTTCCTGTTGCTACTGAGAATGTTCTAACAGATAATCACAAATACACTTTTTCCAACCCGGGAATGGGACCCAAGACCAGCAGCCGCGTTTGCAACCCCTAGACCAACGAGACATACGACTTTAAATGAAAATAACGATATTTTTAGACATGCATAATTATACCAACTCCGCCATGGAAATCCTTGGAAATCAGCTAATTAGAAGTAGTCAATGTTGGTAGCAAGAGAATAGAATCAAAGCCATAACACGTGACCATAAATAACAATAAAAAAAATGACATGAATTATAATAATTTAATTTGAACGTACCTTGTAATGTTGCTGCTGCGCCCTGGCTGCGTCGGCATCGGCCGCGGCCCTCTTGCAGTCGGCCTGCAGCTGCCCCACGCGCGCCTCCAGCCGCCGCATGTCGTCCCGCAGCGCGTCCCTCTCGGCCTGCAGCGACGCGGACGCGGCCCTAGCGCTGCGCACCTCCGCGCTGCTCCTCTCGGCGATACCCGCGGTGAGCTCTTGGTTGGTACGCTGAAGGGCCATCCGCTCCTCGCGTTCTACTTCCACTTGGCGTTCTAGGCGTCTGTTGATAAGGTCAGATGGGAATGCGGATCGTCAATATTGATTTACAGTGATGAAAAGCATCGTCGTGATTAAATGATGTGTTCAGGTTGTTAAAAGATAACACCTCCTGTAAATGCATTTTGAGCACGAAACATTGTTATTTATCATCACATCATCATTACAAAGGCTTGACATCACTGACTGAGCTTGTACTCTGTACATGATGAACATTCTGAATAAACTGCGAATATCAGGAATATATAAAACACAACTAAACTGTAACAACTTATCCCACATACTTGTTTTGCAGACTAAGTGCAGTGATCTCGGCCTGCAGCCGCACACGCTGTCGCTCGGCCTCGGCCTCGGCCTCGTGGCGCACACGCTCGGCACTAGCGCTAGCAAGTGCCTCAGCTTCGGCTAACTTGCTTTGTAAAGACGTGATCTCGCGACTTCGCATCGCCGCTAATTTTTCTGCTGACCTGCGTGACACAATTAAAACTTTTTGGTTATAATACTAATGTATTTTAAGAGTAATTTATTTACATGCAAAAATAAAACATTGCCCCATTAATGATAAATATTTACATTGAAGTCCGATGTCAGATGAAATCGCGGCTCTATAGATCACGAAATCTTTATAAACTACAATATTGAAAAAAGTGATCTGATTCAAGAGTACGATAATAATGGCGAAAGATTACATAAAACAGCTAGAAAAAAAAACTACACACATGTTTTTAATATCCGTCTTTATGAGAATATATTTGTAAAAACTCACTTAAAAGTAGCCAAATCTATAGCAGTGCAGTCGTGTGACGCGTTAAATCCACTGCTGTGCGTGTCTTCATGGTCGTCTTGCGCGACATACGAGTAACCTGCAATGAAGAAACACGAACTTACATTAGTTCTAAAACAATCTTGGCGACGATCGCGATTCGGTTGTTAGTAATGTCTATAAAAATGCGATCAAAACAAACAGTAATGTAATCGTATTTGTAAATTAGTAAGACATAAACAACTTTGTATACGGTGATCGTCGAAATG
Source organism: Xylocampa areola (assembly GCA_935421205.1). NCBI lineage: Eukaryota > Metazoa > Arthropoda > Insecta > Lepidoptera > Noctuidae > Xylocampa > Xylocampa areola. The sequence goes on along the minus strand of OW285219.1, from coordinate 7,144,560 downwards.
TAGGTGACTGAACTGTTCATTTTGCACTAATTAAAAAACATAATGTGCAAAGACATCATCAACAAATGATAAAGTAGTATCAATCAGAGTTCCAAAATAAGTACATAAGGCCTTTTTTATCAGTCTTTACAACTCTAATACATTTTTTCAACACACTTGCTCGTAAAGTGGCTTTTATTGCATCATTTTTAGTGCAGCAACTCTAGAGCAATGGTCATTACACTCGAGCTTGGATTGCAGCCTGAGCCTTAGGCGAGGGTTGTCATAATGCAACTAAGCTTACTTGTATCATAATTAACTATTATAATGCAGTAACGTATGCATGGTGACCGGGATAGCTTGTTTGGCAAAAGCCATTGGTGTACTTAAACCTTTGTTGTTCAAAAATATTATAAATTCAGTAGACTTATACCTTCTAATATTGAACCAGTTTCGGTATTATTATGTAAGATATTATATACTGACCAACAAAGGGCAGTTGTCCAGCGAAGGGCGGCCTGGTCCGGAAGGGCGCGGCGCTGGGCGCATGCGCAGCGCGCGGCTCCACCGAGAAGTACGTCGCGTCCTCCGCGCCACGCACGCACGGCACCCATGGCGGTGCCTACCATTAACATAATTTAGGTGAAAGTAGATGATATTATTTTAAGAAAGAAAGAAAAACCTCCTACTAATATTATAAATGCGAAAGTTTGTGAGGATCGATGGATGGTGCATCCATCCATCGATAGTTTGTTCCTTTTCATGCAAAAACTACTGAACGAATTAAGATGAAAATTGGCATACAGATAATTTATAACCTGGATTAACATAAAAACTCAATATAAACAGCCCATAAATGTCCCACTGCAGGGCAAGAGCTTCTAATCATACAGAGAAAGCACGAGCATTGATCACCTACCTTGTTGTTCACTTTTTTGTTCAAACATGGGTGTCGTAAGAGGCAACTAAGGGGCATAAAATTGGGGATACCCCACAATAATTAATGCATCCTAAACTCTACCGATCGTACTGGTTTACCAGTCCATTGGACCACAGGATTTTTTTGAATGCCTCGTTGGTCTAGTGGTTGCAAGCGCGGCTGCCGAGCGTGAGGTCCTGGGTTCGATTCCCAGGACGGGCAGTGTTATTGGATTTTTCTGTTAGGAAATTCTCAGTAGCAGCCCGGAGTTAGGAAGTTGGTGGTTGACCCTCGTGATTTGGAGAGCACGTAAAGCCGTCGCTTCTGCGCCTGATCTGTCTGCGGTCGTGTCGGATTGCCGTCCCATCGGAATATGTGAGTGAAGGAAGAGGGAGTGTTTGCGCGTACGTTTGTGGACTATAATATATCCTGCGTACCTGGTTAATCTCTGTAGAGATAGGTCGCTGTGACCGAAATACGGTTGGGGAGTATATTATTACACTTTTTAAAATCTTATTAGCCTATGTTGCACGGGAAAATGCAAGGATTGTAACGATACCCTATTCATCTAAATTCAGTTCAGGCATTAAGAAGTTATGGTGGAATAAAGTAACTCACAAACATACATATACGAACCCTTAAAACATATCACTCCTTTATTTGGGCAGTCGTGTAAATAATCATAGTTTTGTATTGTTGCGGCCTATAAACGCAAAATTTCAGTCTGATACTTTAATTGCAATTTAAAGCTTAATTCACACCGTGATGGCAGCAACCGGCAGCGAAGCAGTTGGTTTTAGTTACGCACTTTGCATACCTAAACTTTATATGAAATTTGTGCAAGGCGCTCGAAAGTCAGGTGGCACTGCAAGTATAGCCAATTGTGCCTTCACTTGATGATGCTGCTTACCAAGATGACAGTAGCCAGTCGTTGCCATATTGGTGTGAATTGAGACTAAAGTATTTTGAAGTGTTTATATGAAACCTTTTTATAATTATTATCATTATGACTTAATAGAGTTGGTTACAGGCACAGTACCTGGTCTCGTATGTTGTGTGCGGGCAGATGCGCGAGCGCGGCGTGCTGCAGCGTGTCGAGGTAGGAGTAGCGGTGCGCGGGCGCCACGCGCAGCAGCCCCGCCACCAGCGCGCGCCACTCGCGGGACGCGCCCGGGGACTGCTCCCACGGTAGCTGCGGCGACGACTCGCGCTCGTAGCTTGACCATTATAAGTATGAGGTATACATAACGATTCTTTGAAAATAATATTACTGAAAAAACGATGAAACCGAAAATATCTCGAATGACAAGACACATTTAACTTTGCAGTTAAAATATTGTTCTCCCATACATCGATAGACGTCACGGTCCATTTTAACTGCAAACGTAACTTCGTAATCGTAAAAAATGTTTGCCATGAACGGCCGTATTTTTTTATAGATCCAAGGGACTATAGACTTACGTATTTGATATTAATTTAAACTTGATTCCTCCACAAAGGTCTTGACAAACAGAAGTACAGACAGACAACGAAGTGATCTTATAAGAGTACCTCTTTCCTTTTGAGGAACGGAATCCTCGGTTCATTTTTCGAGCTTGCCTGATTAGTTTACCGAAATTGAACAGAACCCCTAGGGCCTTTTTGCTGCGACAGATATTTGGGTCCGTATACGGATCTGTTTCGCACGCGTGAGTTTCTATTGCGAGGTGAATATTAAAGCGATTGCGGCCACCACGTGTGACAAAAACATTTGTATGCATGCAGAGCGAAATTCGCATAACGGTAAAATAGCTCTCAACGTAAAGCGAGCCCAAGACAACGTTGTAAGTGAAACTCAACAAAAACTAAATACGACATAGCCGCGGACTTATTAAGAGCGTTGTGAATAATAAACTATAAATAATTAGTATCTACCTAATCTTAAAACTATAAGTTATTATAAAATAAAAAAACGCCGCGAATTCAAGCTGAATTTGTTGACATATTTGTGATCAACAAAATAGATGCACAAAAAATATAAAAGCCAGTTACAACATTTCTAAAACCACATAGTTTTATATACAAGAGGTCTTCATGCTTACCTTTGTATATTATTAAGTATTTCAGCGATGGAGTCCTCGTCGCCCGTAGAGAACGGCCGCGTCAGCGTCACCAGCTCGAACGCGATCACTCCCAGCGACCAGTAGTCACACGACGACTGAACACACCGAAAAATATTACATTACTTAATGGTAGGAAACTCGGATTTGAAAAAAAAATACGGATGGAACCTTGCTTTGTCATAAGCGAAGCATAGATTACGCACACACACACGAAGCGTCCTGGCTCCGAGTGGATCAGTTTTAAGTATTTGTATGCGTTTAGCTCGTGTAAGACAAGAAAAATTGGATGACTAGACATGCTTCTCACATGTCATACGCAACGCTCCGTCCGTATTTTTTTAAGGTCCATAAATTGTTTTGAACACCACCAACAAAAAATAAAATAGCCTTAGAGTGAATACCTCAGCATTGCAAGTTTGCAATATCACCTGTAGAGTATAATTATATACTAGTGGGCCGTGGACAATTACGATTTACAAATATATTTCTTATCTTGACGTGGAGGGAGTGCATTCCACTACTAAAGCATAGAATTCAAAATTTCTGATCTAAATCTATGGTAATGAAATGAAAATTCTTATTCATAAATTATGCTGTATCTAAAATATGTTCATACTGGCACTCAACAAAGAAATGAATCCTCCATATTCTAAAGTTAGTAACTACTTATTTCACTTTTCATTGTTACGTTTCCAGTCAGCTATTGATACCATTCCATCTATTTCTCATCTAAATACGAGTTTGTTTTGATACAAACCTGTCATGCTGTATTAACATTATTTACCTCTACAAACAGCCACTAATTTCTACACAGCTATTCAAAATCTAATTTAATTACAAGATATTTTGTATGTTATTTTACTGTTATAAATTAAGTTCATGAGAATAATAATACCCGTGGAACTGCCTATAGGTTGAGACATTTTCTATGGTAGAAAGGGACAGTAGTTTTACGGTGTGTACTAAGTAGTTTTTAAAATAATCAAAACAGCAACATTCAAAGTATCTTGGTGGTGCGGTGTAAGTATAAGCACATGCTTGTGTGAGACGCACAATGGCAGTGGTAACGCGTCTGCCGCAGTACTGGAGACACACAGTGTGCGCGGCGCAGTCGGCGGCGGCCAGCAGCTCGGGCGCCATGTAGTCGGCCGTGGCCGCCGCCGGGCCCGCGCACCCGCCCTCCGACAGCCGCGCCGACGAACCGAAGTCGCCCAGCTTCACGTGACCACACCTACAGGCACACCAACTTTGTGCAGTTAACTTATAAGCCATACAAATACTTCAATGGTTCTTAAATTTGGATCGATCAGGCAATCCTCCTCACTTTTAACATTTTGATCGTGTTCTACTTGTTTCTATGTTTTAGTGCCCTCAATTCATATTTATCAAGACTTTGTTACTCCTTATCACTTGTGAGACAATCTTTTTATAAAAAAAAAATTTTGGAGACTTAGAAATCATAGACACTTTGAAAAATTTATTTTATTAATATATCGCAACTTAAACCTCATTTATTCTGCTATAACTTACCTATCCAACAATATATTGTGTGGCTTAACATCTCTATGCACATAACCCATGCCATGTAACGCCTTCAGCGCATGCGCCACCTCCGCCACATAGAAGGCGGCGTCTCGCTCGGGCAGCGGGTGCGCGCGACGTGCTAATAAACCGGACAGGTCGCCGCCACAACACAGCTCCATCACTAGATATAGGTTGCTGCTGTCCTGGTGTGTAATGAAGAAAATAATTGGTCAACATACACAATGAGATATTTATTGTATATGGAGTCAAATGTAATATGTCCAAAGAAGAGAGTGCTATCATTAGGTACAGGTTGCTTCTGTCCTATGCAAAGATGAGGACTGGTTAGTAGAGCATGTGGTGGGATCTTGATTTCTTCATTATTTTTATATATATAAGGATTAAAGACCAGACAAGCTGCCACTGCAACAGCTTTATCACTAGGTCAAGATTACTGTCCTGGTATGCAAGAACACCCCCCACAATCAACCATGAATAGGGAACTATTTATAATATATTGAATGAACTTTATACAAAAAAACAATAGGTCATTAAAAAAGCAACAGAATCCTACTTGGAAAGCATATTGTAGCTTAGGCATCCAGGGCCCAGTGGCAGACACGAGCACGTCACGCTCGTCGTCGGCGCGCTTGCGAGACTGCTCCTTACGTAGTGTCTTTATTGCATAGACGTCACCAGTCTGTTTCTCTCTTACCATCTGAAATTATATGTAAATTACAAATTGCAGTAGTTTTTAAAAGCCTTTAACCTTTACTGGCACTTTGTAACATAGTGAAACAGGGCTTATGGAACTCTGGATATTTTATCTGCAGCAGGTTTAGGTACAATATATTTTTATCAAGTACATTTTATTTTTGAACTTCAAATGACTTCACAGAAAAAAAACACAACTAGATCATCTTATAAGGGTTATTTTTTTCGTTTTGAGGGATGAAACCCTAAATATCAAATTAAACAGGTGTGATAACTTACATGGACTTCCCCAAAATGTCCCCTGCCAATAGTCTGCAACATCTCAAAGTCAGAGATGCATACTCTTGTCCTGCGCAATTCAGCCAATGTACTGCGATCTGAAAATAAAGAAATACTTAATATTACACTTAATGCCAACTGCATGAATACTGTAGCTAAAAATATGTTTTCGAGCCAAAAATATAAAATATATTCCACCAGCGCCGTCGCCCCTCATGACTAACACATCATAAATGCGCCTGCCTTGTAGGTCTTGGGTTCGAGTCCCGACCGATTGCCCGATCCGGGTAGTGTTATTGAGTTATTATGTTAGAACATACTTAGTAGCAGCTCGGAGTTGTGCCTGGTAGATGGCAATAGGCTCACCAGCTATTTACATGGGACTTAATAACAGCATTGATGAAATGTGGGTGTACAACTGTGTAAACCTCTGCTTACCTCTTCAGCAAATACAGGCATGATGCTATGTTACATTATAAATGCGCGCGTGATACTTGATCATTATTTCCTAGTAGAGTTATTTGAAAACTATGATATCCCTAAAATATTCATTAAATTCAAATGTGCATCCATACTCAATAACAAGATAAGGATTATTAACAAGTTTATAAAAACATCTTCACAAATAATGCATTATTTTAGAACCAATTTGATAACCATAGAAAAGGTAATAGTGAGTCAACCTTAAAAAATAGACATATGCTATTAAAGCCTTTTTTTTGAACTTGGGAATTAATTGTGACATTATTTTTGCATAATTTTTGATTCATACATGATTTTTGCATAACTTTAACTTTTTTGGAACGTTTTTCATTAATGCTCTGCTCATTTTGGTCATAGCATGATGTCATATAGCCCATTCCTCGATAAATGGACTATCCAACACAAAGAATTTTTCAATTCAAACCAGTAGTTCCTGAGATTAGCGTGATCAACCAAACAAACAAACCCTTCAGCTTTATAATATTAGAATAGATATGAATTACTGTATAACAATAGATTTATTCCATTTGCTTTTTTCACCAGCAAATGCTATTTTGAACATTAACCTTTCGGCTCAGTAACATACAGATCTGTATGTTGTAACAATAAAAATCTATTGTGTCTGCTAATGACTGACGCAACAGCTTAAGAGGAGAACATGCCTAAACTAAATAATTTAATATTGACCACTTAACTGACTGGGCCAGACAAAGACTAAATTCAGAAGACAAAATTTTCGAATAAAGTGGTTTCATGGCTTTACATGGTGCACTGAAATAGTAACAATAATTGATTTATCTTTTTGATGATGGTTTGTAGGCAAAAAAACATGTTTAATATTGCTGAACGGACAAAACCTTATAGCAATCAGCATTTTTGTTGTCCTAAGTCTGCCCTAAAGTTGTTAAAATTAATTAATTCTCTCAGAAATAACACATACAGTAGAGGGTAAAAAAGGTAACTTACATTTGTCCAAGAAAGCTTTGACCAAGTCATCACTCTTCTTGACGGGGTCATCATTGCACTCATCATATAGAACAGTGAGAGCATCCAACAGGGCTTCGCGGTCTATAGTCTTTTTATTGAACTTTGTAGTCCCACCTGTCACTTTACCCAATATTTGACGATTTAACCGCGTGATGCGTACAGCGATTGGGTCTTTCGACGGCTCCATTATAAATGAAACTACCACATAAATCTAAGTTCACTTAATTATACTACGCATATTTTGTTTATTTATTTCATAAAACGAATCAATGTCGGTAACGCACTGACCTGGGTATTTTTGTCGTTATTTATTTGAAAATTGAATTTGCTGACCTTCAATTTTAATGACAGAACTAAAGAGTATTGCCCTCATTATATATACCAAAATATATGACAGCGCTACCTTTTGACGAATAGAACAAAATAGTATTACCTGACATTCTCGATATATTTACTATATATTCATAGACAAAATATATTTTCAACTTTTCATAAGATTCTCCTATGCGACAACAGATGGCGTATGGAGTTTAAATAGGAAGGCCCGCAGGACTCATTGTCAATAGCCCATTGACGACTGGGACTTAAAATTTATGTCTAGCGTTTGGTTTGCTGTGGTGTCCGCCTGTTCCTTTTCCAGTCACTTTTACCACGTTATACATTTCCCGATTTCTTGGTCTTCAATTTGATTGTTGTCAGTAACCAACGCCATGATTGCATCAAATAAGTGAATGGGACTTTTATAGCATAATATTTAATTTTAATTTAATTTATTTCAAAACATTGGTAATTTCCATATAAAGTATTGCTTAAAACTATGTTAGTCCTAGTATCCTAAACCCATTATTGTAGAGGACCCGTAGGGCATTGAAAGCCTTCTGCGTATAGCTGACCCACAGGCTGCAGGTATACAGTGTCTGGAAGTACGCCTTAAACAGAGTAATTAAAAAAAAAATGTGCACCTTGCAAACCTGCGTGCCAGCATATTGCATCTCACTGCCAACGCCCTACGTTCCCTCTGAATATCCAAATCATCAGAGAGGTCCTCAGTGACCCAGTGCCCCAGGTACTTGAATTGGTGACCCTACTTACCGGAATTCCTCCAAATTTGACCGGTGGTACGGTTGTGGGAGTTTTATTGTCAGTCTTAAACACAAGTAGTTCAAGATAAATCTTTGAAAAGCATTAACGCATGCTTAGCGAACTCTAAAGTTATTATATTAAATGGAAAAAGAATACGGTCCCGAACAGGATTCGAACCTGTGCCTCCCGGATGAATACTCCAGGCGCTCTGACCGCTAAGCCATCTCGACCTCTGCTCACCACCGCGAATTCTTCTTCCATATTTTAACACGTCTTATGGCGACGTTATTGCTATCAATTCAGTCCCTATACGGGTGACCGAACCGACACGACTAACTATGCAGTTAATACAATGTCGTAAAGAATGCAATTACCTTAATAATTCAAGATAAATCTTTGAAAAGCATTAACGCATGCTTAGCGAACTCTAAAGTTATTATATTAAATGGAAGAAGAATACGGTCGCGAACAGGATTCGAACCTGCGCCTCCCGGATGAATACTCCAGGCACTCTGACCGCTAAGCCATCTCGACCTCTGCTCACCACCGCGAATTCTTCTTCCATATTTTAACACGTCTTATGGCGACGTTATTGCTATCAATTCAGTCCCGATACGGGTGACCGAACCGACATGCAACATGACAATGCTTTTCAAAGATTTATCTTGAATTATTAAGGTAATTGCATTCTTTACGACATTGTATTAACTGCAAAGTTAGTCGTCCACTTATTCCCACTTATGTCCCGATATTTAGAAAAACAGATCTCGCAACGCCGTAGCCAGGAATCATTGTGGGGCGGGGTTTTTTTTTAAACAAACGTTCCCCACACTTGGAATTTCTTCCTGTATCGTGGGTGCGGTTACAGGCATATAATCTCACATGCGCACACACACACCCAGACCCGGATCAATTATCTAAAGATCATACAAATATTTCTCCGTACAGGCATCGAACCTGCGACACGTGAAGCAGCAGCCGGTCCTTCGACCACTGCGCCAACCGCGCCGTCATAAACCTACAGGAATTTATTTGGGGAGAGGTTCTCCCCTTTTTTCACGTAGGTACGGAACAAGTGTATTACGAATAGTTTCACTCGTGCCCCGGATTTCGGCGAGCCTAACAGACTAGGCGCAGTCGAGCATGCAGGTTTCGATTTCACATTTCAGGATATAACTAATCGGACACCCTTCTAGGATTTTGATCTTGCTTTTACATTAGTTTAACAAGTAGGTATTTTTATGATCAAAATTAAATGATATAAATAGGAAGATAACTAATACCCAGTATTTTGAATTACTATACTTAGTCATAAATATATCGCTTAAACATTCGATTTTGCGTTCACAGCATATTTCAATGATCTCGACTTTACATTGACACACATTCTCGCATTTAGGCTAGCTAATATTTAAATAAAAACTGCAAAATCTCACGTATTGAACATTGAGCAATTTATACAAAACATTATTTTAATATTAATACTTTCAGACTCGTCAATAATACACATGTCTTTATCACAATAACTACGGCCTTGTGGTAGTATCGTGTGTGGAATTCTATTGAAACTAGACTAGCCTATACAAATAATTTCTGTGAGGATCAATATTTTGATGTTTTTTTTCTAAATAGGTACGATCCTTATCCGGGTGACGTAGGTCGTGCCAGTGTGCGCTCATCACATCGTCCTTACATTTCTAATCGGCGAGTTGTTTATAAAACGTGGTGAGCGCAATGCGGCCACAGTTTTGTCCATACTCGGCCGGCGAGCGCAATCACAGCGTTTGGAATTAGAACAACGAATCAGCGATAAAACGTAAATTAAATAGACATTTATTAGTAAACGTGAATCAGTGAAGTGCGATGGCGGTTCTACAAGGCCCGTCCCGCAAGCAGGCGGACCTGATAAATCAGGAGCTGGGTGAGGCTCCCGGCGACATCGAGCGAGGTGTTCGGGACCTTCGCAGTATGCTCGCTGCTTCCCCATACCTACCAGAGCCTGAAAACGTGGGTATGTTTCTAGAAGTCAAAATTTGACTTGCACCTCATCCACGATATAATCAAGTACCTAATGCAAAGAATAATTTTTGTTCTGCATAGAGACTAACTAGTGTTTATGTTTTGATGAATTCATAATTTGAAATAAAGATTAATGAAGATTATTGAAATTAAGCATTCAGATTTCAGATCATGACCTTTGGCATAATTTACAAGAAGGTACCTTTTTAAAGAAATGAGTCGATATCAACGTGTTGTTTTATGAATTCCTATTAGTATAAAATAAGTTAGGACGTGGTATTTGTATGCACTTTAGTACCTAGTGGTGTGTAAAACAAAGAATTTCGTGGTCGCAGGAGGACTGGCCACAGCCACGAACGCTGCAAAGTGTTCGAAACGTCAGGAAAAACAAAAAACCAATAATACACGCGATTAATCCGGTTAAAAGTTGTTTTATTATAATGTGTAGTGATCGCGCAAACCTAAGATATTACTATTTATTTTTAATTTATTTATATCGATTTGATCAGAATTTTCTCAGCACTAGTCACATTGGTTTGGCAGCCGTCATTCTAATCAAGCTATATTTTATGGACTAAAGTAATTTCTTCTTCCTTCCGTTATATTAGGTGCGTTTACGGACACATTATCTCCCATGTACACACACCCAGACACGAAATAATAATCTGTAGATCATACGTATATTTGTTCCGGTGCGGGGATGGAAGCTGCAACCTCTCGACCACTGCGCCAACCATGCTGCTTATCCTTATAATTCTTAACAGACACTCCCGACAGCCGACTATATTAAACATAACATAACATAGTATCACACCTGTATTCCCCGAAGAGGTAGGCAGAAGTGTACACACACACAGTTGTACACCCATATTTCACCAATGTTGTTTACCTGTGTCCCATGTAATAGGCCCATTGCCATCTACCGGGCAAATTTCCAAACTCTGGGCTGCTACTGAAATTTCTCAACATTAGAACTAAATAACACTTGTCCGAACCCGGAATCGAACCCGAGACCTCATGCTCAGTAGTCACGCTTGGAAGCAGTTAGATTAGACTATATAAGACATAGATATTTTATTCTTGATTTTATTTTAGTTAGCGACCCCTTCTGCTAGCTAGAATATATTAAATAGAAAAATAATGATTACTACTTACCTATATATTACTTATTTAATATCTATACATATAGGTAATGATAATAATTATGGATAAGAGACAACATTCTTATATCTACTTGCCTTTTTCTAATAAAGCGTTCATAAAGTGGTTTAATTCCCAATTAGGCATTGGCGAAATAAATTTTAAAATAAAATGTGGACAAATCATAAAATCACGTTTACCTTCGTATGCCTACATCTGATTAAGTATCTGATACTAATAATTAAAATAAAATAGCTATAAAGCTGTATGTACGCTTGATATATTTGAATGTTGCTCAGAAATGTAAATTAATTCGTGCGACAAGGGCAATATCAATTCGTGAGATAGGTCTGTCTAAAACACGGTAACACAGTCTATTCCTTTTAGTAAACCAATCAAAGTCATTAATTGAACATCCATAAAATGGCAAGTAATAGATTTTATAGATTTCTGAATCCCCATATAGATTTCAATGTAAAAATCTTTCCTGTTTCACCTTACTAGTGGTCGCCCACTGGCCACAATTCGACCATAATTCAATAAATAATTTAATTTGTACGATAGTATGGTTCTATATATGGTACAAAGCTTTTGCTTCACGTATTAATATATATGTAGCAGATGGATGGTAGAATGATTTATCAGGCCCCAGTACTGTTTTATAAAACAGCACTTGTCACTAATATGTTACCTTATCCATTTTTGAATGGGTTATAATTATAAGAAATGATAATATTAGAGGAAGTAGCTAGTAATAGTAATTAAAACAGTAGTAAAGAATTAAATTAGTAGTGGTAATTAAAGGAAATCTTTTATCCTGGTATGAATACGTGATGAGAAGAGATGAAACACATGTAACTAAGAGAATAATAAATATGAATGTTGATGGATGGAGGGGGAGAGGTAGACTAAAGAAAAGATGAATGGACTGTTGTGTGAACGATGACATAATTGAATTTGGTTGAATACTCTAAGTAATTGAAAAGGGAGTGATCGATATAGGTAGTGCTAGCTGACATGGAAGAATGCTAGAGAAAAACATATTGCCGACACTAAATAACTTGGGAAATATATACTTATTATAAAGCCGAAGAGTTTGCTTGTTTGGTTGAACGAGCTAATCTCAGGAACTACTGGTACGTATTGAAAAAAATATTTTTATCGAGGAAGGCTATGTTTTCATTACCACGTATTGTGTGACGGCTTGGGGTAATGCCGGTAAATATCTCCTACTACGTCTTGAAAGGGCACAGGGCTGTGCTTATAGTCATGGCACACAAACCCATTCGCTTTCCAACCAACGAATTGTACACGTTGTGTAAAGTGCCCACAGTAAGGCAGTCCTTTGTACTTAATATAATTTTATGAAAGCATGCTAAAAAACTTTTACTACTATGATCCTGAATTTATAAGATTCAAACGCAGATCAGATAGAGTTTGCCAGTTATAATCAGCCAAACTTAAAGCAGTGCGATGCCAGTTTGCGTTATTTGCCCCCGTTATATGCAATTAAGTAAATAAGCTACTTAATATTTATCCTCATTCTTCCCGTTACTGTAGAAGGCTCACCGACCAGTGGTTGGCTGGTCTCACATATGAAGAACTAGACAATTATGTAAGAATGTAAATCCATATTTTTCCTTCCACACCTCCGTACACGCGCACACACAGATAACACACACGCACACACACACACAAACACACACGCACACACGCACGCACGCACGCACACGCACGCACACACACGCACACACGCACAAACACACACACACACATTATATTGTTATATTTTATATGTAATCTGGAACGCTGATGTCTTCTTCCTATTGGAGGAGGGCGTTAATAGCTGCAACACAGGTTTCTAATTATAAATGTGGCTATTATGAACGTGGCTATTTGAACATGTTTTTAGTTCCAATAAAGATTATGATATTATATTATATATAACGTCACGGTACGACCAATAGGAGCGGAGCTTCAATGAAAGATGTTGCAAAAACGGGAAAATAGTATTTCTTTTGAGAGCTTACGTTGCGTATTAAGTTCCATGTATGTGAGGTGGTGAGCCTATTGCTATCTACAACTCCGACCTGCTACTGAGAATTTTTGAACATAATAACTCAATAACACTTTGCCCGACCCGGGAATTAAACCCGAGGCCTTATTCTCAGCAGTCGCGCTTCGGTCCACTTGGCCAACGAGGCAGGCGCATTTATGATGTGGTGGTAGGCGCGGTCACGAGGGGGAGGGCGCTGGTATATTTTAGTGGGTTTTTTCCTCAATTTAACGCGGATGAAACCGCGGGGCACAGCTAGTTAAATAATACATGCCATTATACAGATAGATACTTTTAGCGTCTAGCTAAGTATCCTTATATAGGTACTTAACATGTCAACACCCTATTTTTAAACGACTGCCCAAAAAAGGAGTGTTATGCTTTTAGGTATTTTAAGTATGTTTGACAAATTTCCCGGTTACACTCTTCTTAAGGAATATAAACTATCTATGATTACCAATTGACTATACCTATATAAAATGAAACATTACGAGTAGCATTTTACAGTTTATGGTCAGTATTTGCAAAGCTCTTCAATAGAATAGACTGGCGGAACAGAAACACTAATGCAGTGTACTTAGCTAATGTGAATGCACCATATTAAAATGTGCATAATTTAATAAATAGCATACCTACATCACGTCATTACACCAACTGCTTATTAATTGCACGTATTTAAATGGCAATATTAATATTAAGGCAGTTTCGAAGACCAATATGACGTCTAGATGATAACCTCCTCCTTTTTGGAAGTCGGTTAAAAATGCAAACATTTTCGTAGGGTCAACCTTGGGGGCCGGGAGGGGTGCACTTACACCTTATTACAGAAGTATTTTCCCTTATCTTTTTTCTATGATATGTTTTAATGTTTACATGCTGTTGTATGTATATGTAAACCGAAACCTTAGGTTTTCGCGATCACTACACATTATAATAAAACAACTTTTAACCGGATTAATCGCGTGTATTATTGGTTTCTGTTTATCCTGACAGTACAAGATTTGCTTAACAACATAGTACATAATTTAGATATAAATAAAAGTGTGTTATCTATATTTATGGATCTTGCGAAAGCCTTTGATACCGTACCAATTTTTATGGTCTTACTAAAACTGGAAAGGATTGGTGTCAGGGGCTTGCAATTAGAGCTTTTCCGAAACTATCTCTCGAGTCGCGCCCAAAGAAGCATAATGGGTCCGACGCTTTTTCTAGTTTTTATAAACGATCTATGCAACCTTAACATTACAAAGGCCAAGATAGTAACTTTTGCAGATGACACTGCTATAACCTTTGTTGCTGACACCTGGTCGGAACTTGAGCATTTCACGTCTGATTTAATTAATAAACCGTGGGTAGGTATGCACCGAGATGTAGTGGCAAAGGACAAAGGACTCACCCCACTTGGTTTGGCTAAGGAGAACTGGCGTAAGCCTATATATACCGTACTCGGCACCGATGACCGCAAGGAGGTATGGCAAGGTAAGGAGCTACACGGGCGATTTTTCCGGGCCCTTCATGGACCTGATGTAAATTTCCTTGCGTCGTCGGTATCTTGGCTACGTTTCGGCGATCTCTTTGGGGAAACTAAAGGGTTTGTCTGTGCAATTATGGACGAAGTTATAATGACGAACAACTACCGAAGGTATATTCTAAAGGATGGGACGGTTGACATATGGCGGGCATGTCATCGACTTGATCATTATTTTGTTGCCGAGTTATTTTAAAACTACGATATCTCCGACGATATTTATTGAAATCAAATGATGTAAAAGGCAATGTTGTTCAAAATTTAATACTTGTGATTAATAACGTAGGATTAATATCATGTTTATAAAAACACCTTCGCAAATAATGCATTATTTTAGAACCAATTTGATAACCATAAAAAAGGTTATAGTGAGTTAACCAAAAGATAGACATATGATGTTGCGGATTTTTTTTTGAACTTTTAAAGGGGAACAATTCTGAACCAAACAAACAAAAAAACTCTTCAGCTTTATAATATTAGTAAAGATAAACATACGAAAGATACTTACTTCAGTTACTACGTAATTTCCTGTTTTATCGTAATGCGGACAAACAACTTAGGAATACTACACCCATAACGTTTGTAGTAGGTAGGTACCTACCTGTTTGTTTATAAATAACAAATCTAAAAAGGACCAAACTAAACCATCAGTAATATTAGGGGCTTATGGGCCCAAATCCGGTTTTCGAAACAAGATCAGGTACCTACTTAGATAAAAATTATGATTTTATACGTGTTTGTCAAATGAATTGTAGGTAGGTACTTTAACTATACTTTGTAGTTTGTTTATATTTTCGTTGTTTTTTTATTAGAAGTAGTTTTCTGAAATAATGATTTGCTATTTAATTCTAAAATCAATTATATTAGCCACGTGTTTTTTAATATGAACTAATGGCATGCATAATCTCATAATCTAAATCTCTTTTTTCCAAAACGAATTTAATAAAACACAACTCATAAATAATCTGCAACTAAGTAGGTATGTAGCAACAGGCAGACAGGGAAGTGCAGAAGAACTTTAATTCCTGAGGGTAGATTTAATTCGGGAGGCCCCGAATTAAATACCTGACTACGGCCTTGGGTACCATTCTTTTCTAAGCGAAAATTGGTCTAAATTCCTAATTGAGCTAATTGAAAGCGCACGTGACTATTTGTTTTGATGGCATAAAATAACAAATATATTCTGTTATTTATGCCATAATATTTACTAGCGTCACGCGGTTTTGTATACTTAATTAGGTACTTAATATCATGGCTTTATGTTAAACTAGGCAAGATTCTTGAGATGCGATCTTTGATCACTACTTTAGTTCACCACGTGTTACGTAAGATCACCAGGCAAATAGGCGTCTAGTAAAACTAGCCACAGAGATTGAAATTGCAGAACTGCAAGTGGTTTTAATGTCGCAATTGCATTAATGTCTACTGACAGCTAAACAGGTGCACACGCAGCACGTACTGATTCACCGCACAATCTCATTTGAGATGAGACCACTTAATGTACGTAGTGATAAATAATACGATTATACACAAGAATATTACTCAGTGTAGTAATAATATATGTAAGGAATCTTCGGTAAAGTTAACTAAGCATGCGTTAATGCTTTTTCAAAGACATATCTTGAATCTTCGGTACCTTAAATATAAATAGGTATATTTATTGCTTGGAATTGGGAGATTCAAAAACTACAGACGCAAAATGTCATAAAAATACTACGGTAACAACACACAATCACACTATGGATATATAACATTGTATAAGTGTTAGCTAATTCCAGCAAAGACAAAGGAAACTGATCATACGCTTCTCAAAAACACGCTAGAATACGTTAGAATATTTGGCCGCAGACTCATTTAGATGAGGCTGAATTTATTCCGCGGGCTTTTAGAGCAGTTCACTTTGAGAAAACCGATACAAGAACTAATTTATAAACTCATATCGGTTCACGTTGGCAATCATGCATCGTCACTTTATTTATAATCTAATGCTTAATAATACACGTAATACTGAAATACTTAGCCGTCACTTTGACCCATGTAATGGTTAACGAATAGACACTAACCACTTCATTCATGAATCAAATCACACATTACACCACGAGGGACGAAATTATATGTCATTTATGACCTCCGGCATTAAATAAAACAATAGCACTTCTTCACAAGAATGTTTCCTCACAGTCCCCAAACGGCGGGTGCATGATAATACGCCATACGCACGTTGTTCTGCGCAAATATACGTGCGCAGGCGACGCTCCTTGACCAAGATAGCAAAAAAGTGTAATTGCAAAACTATTATCACTGATAGTCGTGTAATTATTTGTAAGTAAGCCATATTATCCAAGTGCTAAGACCCATCATTAGTCATTTGTGCGGTGGCAAGAGCTATAGATATTATGTTAGTTATTAGTAGTTATGAGTAAAATATTACTAGACATTGTGTGTTACAAAAAGGCAAAAGAGTTACATTGGATAATTAAAAAAATGTCTTGGTAAATAGACAAATCATAATAAGACAGACTAACATAAAAACCTTGCAGGAAGAGCGGGCAACCAAAAAATATATGACGCTGATCTTAAAAGCAGAGCAGAATTAGTAACTTTCTATTGCTTGGTTCTGATGCCTGTAGGTGACGAATGATCTGTTGTATTTAAATTTAACAATACAATCAGAATAACAATTACAACTTGGTGTGCCCGTAATAAGGTACGTGCTTCGAATAAAGCTCGTGTAGTGGTATTGATTACAACTAAGAAATAATAAAAATAATTATTAAAATAAAATAATTTTTAACAAAAAAAAGAACCGACTCCAAAAATCTTTCTGTTAAGTAAAATTGCACTAAAAAGTTATAAAATAATTGCATTATTTACTTACTACAATTTATAGAAACATACTTTTTTAATTTTAGAGGATTCTGAATAAAATCAATTTATTAGGACAATAATATACAATTATTATTATTTTTGGAGTCGGTGCCAGACAAACTTTTTTAAAGGTACATTAACCATCATTATTTTTACGATAATGTATATAATGTATAACTAATTGAAAAAATTTACAAATGAACACAACAACTGCCTAAAGCGAACGTAATACGCTACTTCATGAATGTACTTACACGTTTATTGTCCTTTACTGGCACCGACTCCAAAAATAATAATAATTGTATATTATTGTCCTAATAAATTGATTTTATTCAGAATCCTCTAAAATTAAAAAAGTATTTTTCTATAAATTGTAGTAAGTAAATAATGCAATTATTTTATAACTTTTTAGTGCAATTTTACTTAACAGAAAGATTTTTGGAGTCGGTTCTTTTTTTTGTTAAAAATTATTTTATTTCTTACTTTTTAGTGAATCTTGCGTACCATAACTGATTTATCGGAAGTGAATATGGGTAGACCTATTCAACGCGCTGCCCATATATATCTGTCACAGATGGATTGTAGAATCCGCTGTTTTACAAAATCTCTAGCTGCTTTTCAAAACAGTACTGTTTTATAAAACAGCTGAACAAAGTTCAGCTGGATTGCCATTGCGATACGTTTAACAAAACTGCTACCCACCCTTAGACGTAATGCAGAATGACATATCTACAGTGGGACAGGTTTGTTTATTGTATAGGTATATTAAATGGATAGTCACCATTCAAGTAAAAAAGCGATACTGTATTCTGATTTGACTTTCCGTGGCTGGGTCGACGGAGCCCCGCTTAGCGGGGCTCCTATTTTTTTGTCCGTAAGGTTAGAAAAAACCTAAACACGAAGAGGATGACGGGGGCTGTTCGCTCGCTACGCTCGCTCACGGGCCCCCGTCATCCTCTTCGAACCTAACCTGTCCGTGTCGGGGTACACGAAACTCCCGAGCTCGCTTCGCTCGCTCATGGATCAATTTAATTTATTTTCTTTCATAATCCCGATATATTTTCGACTATTATAGTTGTTTAGTATTTACGTCATTAAAAATTTTCATATTTTTTTTTGCTATTGAGAAGTAAAATAAAGTTAGGTTATTATTGTTAGGACATACAGAGCCATATGTGACAAAATTTCGAACTAAAATCAACAGCGGGTCAACGATCAGAGATTATGTAAAACAGTGTGAAATGAACTGTCATCATTTCACACTGTTTTACATAATCTCTGATCGTTGACCCGCTGCATTGATAAACGCAAAACGTTC
Source organism: Xylocampa areola (assembly GCA_935421205.1). Taxonomy (NCBI): domain Eukaryota; kingdom Metazoa; phylum Arthropoda; class Insecta; order Lepidoptera; family Noctuidae; genus Xylocampa; species Xylocampa areola. Next base: position 7,125,561 of record OW285219.1, on the reverse strand, counting down.
ATTCAATTCTACGTGTTATAGTTCAGTAATTATGTAAAACCGCTAAACGTCGTTCAGCTGTTTTTCATAACAGTACTGTTTTGTAAATCAGCTAGCAGTTTTGTAAAACAGCTTCTACAGTCCATCTGCGACATATCCATATCAAAGTAGGAAATCTAGATCTGAGGCTATTTCAAAAGAGAGTAATAAATTGCGAAAACAAGATGAAATTAAAAAAAAAAAAAAACTGACTAGCGTTTGTTACTCACGGGACAGTGTAAGGATTCTAACGATACCCCATATATCGAAATCAGTTCAGGTATTTAGAAGTTATGGTAGAATAGGTAAAGAAACTCACAAACATACTTACACATATACATACTTATATACACTCCGTTTTTTGAGCACTCGTGTAAAAAGAGATGTTTGAGAATGCGGTCTTACGAGTACACTAAAAAGTATTAAATAGCAAAAAAAAAGACGGATTTCCGGTGCTTCTCTTCCGGTTTCATCATCATCATCATCATCTGATGATGAAGCTGGAAAATAGGCAGTTCATTAGAACTATTCTAGAGACCGTAAACACCACCGGAAAGTCACAAGAAAGCAAAATACACCATTTCGTTTACTTCGATGACGTATTATTTTTCAGTTATTTTGATTTAAATACCAAACTACTAAACCAATTTTCATAAAATTTTAATGGGACCAATCTGAAACTAAATCCTTTCAAATAAAAAAATAATTTTCCAAATCGGTTCATAAATGACGGAGTTCTGAGGTAACAAACATAAAAAAAAAAAAAAAAAAAACAAAATACAACCGAATTATAACCTCCTCCTTTTTGGAAGTCGGTTAATAAGGAAAGGATCGATAATAGCAATCTATATTAAAAATAGTTTAATTCCATGACTCATTCATGATTTCATTACAACGTTTAATTAATATTGTTGTTGTTATACAATAGGGGAGAAGTTTCTCACGTTAATGACGTTTCCTAAGCCACAAAAATAAGATTACGTAAACATGTAATTAACGTCACAACCTAGCTGTTGTAAAATTGTGTCATTTTATTATACGCTGCATTACTTTGTGGATATGTAAAAATACAAAATTGTTGGAAACTTTTAAACGATACACGTTTTAATTTAAATACTGTTTTTAAGAAGATTTTTCCGGAAGAGCGATCAAACGAAACCGGTGTAACTGGTAAAACTGGAGGACAATGGACGAAGAGGTTTTCTGAGGATAAGAATTTAGTCGTAATAGACAAAGAATAGAAGTAGGTAGTAATAAACTGGCTGCTATGATTTGCCGCGTTAGCAATCATTAGCATATAACCTTGGGATTTGAAATGATACTGATATTTCTTTTACCCTGATCAATGTTGTTTATTACTTCTGACCAGCATTATTCTTATATTTCTATTTACGAGCTATACATACTACATTTTTAATTGTAGGTAAACTTTAATTTTCTTAACTTTTTTTCTATTTAGTATATACCTACGTATTAAGAATATTTTGATCGGTCCATACGCCCAAAGGCTTTCGTCAATATTACTCGTACTTAGTCACGCGTTAATAAAGTGGAACTCTAACTAACTCTTTTGAAACATTTTAAATTTATAGAAATCAAATAAATTATCCCAGAATCGTTTAACCGATTTGTCATCATATTAAATGTTTAATACTTCATGACGAGGTCTGTCGATTAGCATTAAACGTCAGACGTGGTCAATAATTGTGACTCAGTACAAACCACGCTTACGTCGTCGTTGTCAATTATTATTATTGTAACAGACATGACTAAAACTATAAAGTATCTTCTGTTCGCACCTTACCATTTCAATCATACTAACAAACACTCAAAATTTAAAATTTCACGTAATTATTGTATGCTGTTCGTTGCAAGGCAGGGCTATAGTTACTAAAGAAAATAAAAAATTTACAAAGACGTAGCAGGGCCAGCAGCACTACCCTGGGGTACTCCTTATTAACAACAAGGCAAATACCACCACTTCCAACTCGGTGTTCTTTGTGAGATAACTAGAATTATAATCATTTAAATAAACCATTTAGCATTAGATGATAGAATGATGATTTCCTTTCAACAGGACAAATTCAAATTAATATTGCGCGGATTTCGATCTTCTGACGATGCGACCTTGATGCGATCTTCTATCGACATCTTTACTATTTTTATTCGTATTCTTTAACATTGTCAATATGATTCCTGTCATTCAACTTTGACTTTTGTGGAATTGGTAGCGATAGCCAAGGGCAAAGATTACTACCATCTTCCGTCTTAGTCAGTAATTTTTGGATGCATTATGCGTTCATCTTTCGTTCCAGTATTAAACATATTTTCACTGCCTCATTAGTCTAGTAGCCACAAGCACGGCTGCTGAGCATGAGGTCCTGGGTTCGATTCCCAATTCGGGCCAAGTGTTATTGGGTTTTTCTGTTAGGAAATTCTCAGTGTCAGCCCGGAGTCAGGAAGTTGGCAGTGTAATATCCCTGTGCTTCGAAGAGCACTTAAAGCCGTCGGTTCTGCTCCTGATCTGTCTCCGAACTATGAGAGTGTAATATAAAAAAAGAATATGTAATATAAAAAAATGTGCAGTATAATTTCTCCTGTATACTTGGTTAATCTCCGTGGAGATAATAGTGGCCGCAAATTCGGTCGGGAGTAGTTACTTAAACATATTTAATTTTTAACAGATAAACAAGTTCTAGAGCTGTTTGTGCGTGGCTGTCGCATGGACCTGGACCGCGCCCGCACCAAGCTAGAAGCATACTGTTTGGCTAGAGCACGCTTCAGAGACTTGTATGAACACCGCTCGCTCAGCTCACCACCACTCAACGATGTTTGCAAGTTCATGTGAGTTGCCTGTTCTTCTATACTGTAATAGTTATAACATTATAAAACCCTTTCAGGCTTCTTAGTTATGAAACATTAAAGCTTGACTCCGTATGCACCTTAAATATTGAAGAACCAGTTTTTTACGCTCTTCAGACCACATAAAATGCAGGTTCATCAAATTATTATTTTTCGCACGCAGGGACATAGTAGTACTCCCTAAACTGACAGACGAGGGTTACCGAATCACTATCTTCAGGATACGGTCAGAGTATCCTGAGAGTTCAGCAGACGTGGCTAATGCCGTCCGCGCTGTGCTCCTCACCAGCGACGTCAGAATGTTTGACGAACACCAGATTGCTGGAGACGTTTTCATCTATGAGGTCAGTGAAAACGACACTTTCTGCTTCAGCTTACAGAATTCATTTCCACCAGAGTGTGTCCTGATTGATCATCTATTTTATCTAAGTAAGAGCAAATCTCGTTGTGACATATTAAAAGAGGGGTCTTATCATTAACTAAATAAAACATGGGTCAGTGACACAGAAACTGTGTGTGAAATATGATATGATTTATTTTGCTAATTAATGAGGTAGGTGACCTTTCACTTCACTATTTCAACGATTTTATCTATTTGTAACCACCTCACTATACTTAGACATCTTATTCAAAAGGTGTAGAATTGTAGTCTATGTGAATGACACGGTCATTCAACTCTGAACTCTGCGCAAGCATACATGTCGCATAACTGCAGATATGAAAATATTTAGGCTCGGTTGCACCGTTGCACCGACATAACTTAAACCATAACCGACGTGTTACTATATTATTGTGGTAGCATAATATTATAATTCTAAAATTTTGTCAGCTTTTCCATGTAAATTCTTTCTTTTTTTTTCTAATATCATGTTAGTTACGGTTAAAGTTAAGTTGGCTCAACAGAGCCTTAGACTAGTTTATTATGTGAAATAAAAACTTTTGACTTTAACTTGACTTTTAATCCAGTGACTGCTTCTTTTTTGAAAACTTTAAAAGCAATAACATTTTATACAAGCATAACAACCTCAGTAAACAACAAACAAACTAGTAAAACTAATTCCATTGAGGACGCTAGACGTCATAAAAATAAAATTTATTTTGTGCTTGTGTAGCGCCCCTGAGCTATTTAAAATATTTCAAAACACAATCAAAACATGAATATTACATTTAACAGGTGTCAAATGTGCGTGGCTCAATCGTGGCCCACGTGGCGGGTGCTGCTAATGCGGTGAGGCGCTCCATTCAGCTGGCGCAGGCCGCCTACCCTCAGAGGCTGAAGAGGATCCATGTGGTGGGCTCTCCGCCATTCCTCGCTTCCTCCCTAGCACTCATGCGCAACTGTGTCAACGAGAAGATCAAACGACGGGTAACTACGCATTCCTTCAAATATAGTTTAAAATTGAAGGCACGCTCTCCTATCTAGAAAAAATAATGACTTATTACTGTTCTAGAACTGGTATTATATTTCGAGGCGTGTGTGAATGCTCATATCTGCAGTTCACTAAGCTAACGTAACAATTGCATCCTAGAAAAGGTATCCACCCAAGTACCTACTTAGGCACGTTTTACCTCGCTTGAGGAAATAAAATAAGAAATGGTAATTACTAGAATTCATTGGAGTCATGCGAAATTCCTTACCTAATCTTATCAATGAATGTTGAAATATTTGTCTCTCATTATTATCCCCTTTTAAATTTAAGAAGCTAGGTACCTACAACCACAAAAACCATAGTGTAGATATAATACAAGCTTCGATAATCCACCATGTTTCACAGTATCGGACTGATATCACTATTTACTTACAGTACTTCTTGCATCCGAAAGTAGATGATCTACTTGACCACATCCCTGCACGAGTCTTGCCTTCTGAATGGGGCGGAGAAGAAGATACGATCGATGTGCTCTCGAAGAAATGGCGGCGCCGCATCGACGAGGTCAGCCCATACCTGCGGATCTTCAACGAAGCATGCATTGCAGTCCCGGCACCCATCAGTGACGTTGATATATACGGCACAGTAGGTGCCTTCAGGAAACTAGATATAGACTAAAAAATACAACCCGAGGAATCTGAAACACAAGTTTTGGTATTTTGCAATCAGTGTCCTAGGTTAAAGAATTGATGACAAGGGATTCGCTGAAGAATAGATGAGTTTTAATTAAATAGGTATTGTGATATGTATTGAGTACCTATTGATAGAATCGTTTCATCAAAATTGTAATTCGTAAGTACCTAATCGAACATAAATAATGATTAATCAAAAATTTTCATCAGCGAATTCCAGAAATATTTAGCGAAATCTTCGTATTTTTTGGCCGTTTACTTTCATAGTGACGCTACTAGAGTTTTGGGCCTTAGAAATAGGAAACAATTTGAACAACAGAAAATGTTGACCTGCAAATAAGATTGATGCTGATAGGTACTACCTATCAGCATTTCTGAAAGTCAGAGTCAACTCATGAAGAGCATAAAATTTGAATGACAGATAGGTACTTAGGTATATGATTTATTAAATGTGATACTTTGAGTTCTTTACTTGCTTGATAATATACAATGTGAATTTAATGTTTTTCTTGAATTCCTAAACTATGACTTAGACTATTTTATTAATACATAAATAAATAAAAGTGTCTGTTTTAATGTCAAAATAATAGTTTTTTTTAAGCTCATACAGTTATTAGCACGATACCTAAAAATCAGATTTAAAAATGTTAGTCTGTTTGTCTGACTGTTTGTTCCGGCTTATCTTCGAAACGGCTGGACCGATTCTGATAATATTTTACTAGCAGGTAGCCAGCTATTTAAGGAGTAACTCAGGCAAGTTTTCTAACCGAAAATATAACAATAGGGGCTTCGAGCTAAAAAAAATGGGCAAAATCCTATTTTGATGGAATTATTAGCAGATAGTTAAATAACGTTTACAGGAGTAACTTACGCTTATATAAAGCCTAACAAAAGGAACTCCTGAACAGACTTTCATAATCGGAGAAAAAAAAAACTCCTATCAGTAAATCCAAATTCTGGGTGAAGTCGCGGCTATCAGCTAGTATGAAATAAGTATGTATTATCGCTAAAATCTAACCAAACTACCTTCTTAGTTTTCTTTGGAACAGTTTACACAATAATTCGTCGGAACAGTCGATTGCTGATCAGACCAAACTCGGTTCTAGATCCTATCCTAGGATATACAAGTTTGGCATTAAAAAATAATAAAAATACTTATAAGTATTTCGCCCAACGGTCTATTTGCGATTGTCTTGACATTTTCATAGACTAAGTATTAATAATACTACTAGATTGTTTAATTAATATATAACTTGAATGACGGCCTGGCTTCCTGGGCTTCACTGATCAGGGACTGAGAAACTGCTAATTTAAATAAAATGACATATTGTTATTCACGCATTACTACTTATTGAGATTACATTATAATATTCCTCTAATTTTTCATAAAAAATAAAAGTATGATGATGGTTCAGTGGAGTCATTGCCTAAAATCATTCCATCGACGCGCCATCGATACTCAATAACCTATTTATTTAAAGCATTTTTAAATAAGCAGACTGAAGCCCCAGTTTATGGTCAATGATTTTATTTATTTGTTTATACACCACCTTAAATGATTTGTCGCAATTCTATGCTAGCTTATAAATGTTAGAGTTTAAAAAATGTGATTTATTAGGACAAGTTTGGTTTCAAAGTTATGAATACGTACTTAAGTATTTTTATTTTTTATTTCATCCACGAGATTGATTCATCAATGATGAATCAATCTCGTGGATAATGGATTTAGTTTTAAATTGGTTATAATTTGAACATAAATAATACTTTCATGTTGAAATCTCGTTTTATTTATAATACCTAGTACTTATACTCACACTTCTTCATAATGTACGGTTGATCAACAACCTAGTGTCAAAGTTTAAACCTCCTGTGGGCCCTCTGAGATGGCTTTACACAGTAGGTATGGGATAATATTTTCACATCTGAAAAGTTAAGTTTATTCTTCATTTCTTTACGTCGTTAAAGTAATGTATTCATATTTTAAATTAATAATAATATAATCTCTACATAGTATAAAACAAATTCCTGCTTAGGCTTTCCGCGTTTGTCTGTCTGTTTATCCGCTAACCTTAACCACGCAATGGATTTTGATGCGGTTTTCACCATCGTTTAGATAATTTTTCAGAGATGGTTTATATAGGTATATAATAAAGCCTAAGTAATTAAGTTTTTTGTAAGTATAAAAAGAATATTTTGCAACCAAGTCGCTGAAAAATAAATTTACATGGCTTGCGTAGGCTATACGTAACTTAACTCTTTTTCTCTAATTTATACCCGCGCAAAGCCAGGGCGGGTCGCTAGTAAATAATAATAAATTACTAATATAATATATTCATGGTTTATGAACTTCAGTAATGTTGATTATACAGAACCCTCGGGCGCGAGTCAAATTCGCACATGTTGTATTTTTTAAGAAATAAATTTTCATACAAGTTTATTTATTTATTGAAATTGACAAAAGGTGACAAAGGGTGGGTCTGAAGTTTATAGTTAAAGGCACATCCCTAATTGAAACGGTATTTCAGATAAATTTCAAGTCCTTAGCCTGCTCCTCCACCAAGTACCTACAAAGTAGTTCTTACAAAGTTTTTCCAAATCCTCCATGCGTATGAAGTTTGGTAGGTACATAAATAATCAATTAAGAACTACTTAAGTATTTAAATACCTATATATAGATAAATTCCATTGCAGTTTAAATTAGTGTCATATTGGTAGTACATCAATTATAGGAGAAAAAATCGTGCCATGGAATAAAGAAACAAAAGCAACAATCTAGAATTCCAATTGCAGAAATGAAAACCCACGACCCACGACTCACCAAACATCGACTGCTACGTAGATTGTTGATGAATAGGAGTAGGAAATAGAAAGACAGCCACAACCACAAGGAGAGAACGGTAGACCAAAAACATATTGGACATACAAGGGTAAAAATTCTACTCCAAGAGTAAAGTTTGGTCATAAATATTTTATTAAAAAACTTTTCATTTTCAAAGTTGCAATTGATTCGAAAATATCACATTATATATATTAGTTTAAAAACGATGCTAATAAATGTTTATCACGTCATAAAATCATTTAGCACCTGCTAGACTGTGATTATCACTTTACACTCGTTTACCTTGACTGGTAGAGTACAAACACGGACACTGTCAAAAATTGTGCTCTTATTGTAACAATGTCATAAATCTAAGTACAAAAATATGGAAATAAAGGTGGCTTAAAGATATTTAGAATTAAAACTACAAGGAATTAAAGATAAATCTTTGAAAAGCATTAACGCATGCTTAGCGAACTCTAAAGTTATAATATTAAATGGAAAAAGAACACTGTCGCGAGCGGGATTCGAACCTGCGCCTCCCGGATAAATACTCCAGGCGCTCTGACCACTAAGCCGTCTCGACCTCTGCTCACCACCGCGAATTCTTCGTCCTAATTTTTAATACGTCTATTGGCGACGTCGCAGATTCGAGTCCTGCTCGCGACCGTATTCTTTTTCCATTTAATATTAGGTATAACTCTACAAGGAATTATTAATCATAAAGTAAAAAAATTATGTCGTTTCTTTCTGAATTTGTGTTTCTTAACTCCATTTTGGTTAGAGGCCACAACATCGCCGTGTATGGCTCTGACAGTGGCAATAGGATTCTGTGCACGTAACAGTCACAGTATATCTGTCAGCCTGTATCATCCCACTGCTGGGCAAAGGCCTCCCCCGTGATTTCCATGAGGTCCAATTCTAACACAGCATCACGCCTGTATTCCCCGAAGGGATAGGCATAGGTGTACACAATTTCACAAATTCAGTACTATAACATCTGTGTAGCTCATCTTACCATCTCCTTCGGGTAAAGATGACCACCCCAACGCCGCCCATGGGTGTTGTCTAAGGGACTAAGGGATATAAAATAGGGGATTCCCCAAAATAAGTAATGCATCCTAAACTATGCCAACTGTACTGCGTTTCCTATTCCCATTCCTCTCGTTTCCTTGACACTTTAAGTATAAAGTTACGAACGAAAGACCGAATGCTCGCTCGTGGAGACGAGTCTTAAACATGGGTTGTCAAACGAGTCAACATTGATGTCACATTTAGGTTGACATGATTCAATTTTAGCGTTGTCTATTTATTCTCTACTTTTTTCATTATTTTAGTGATCTAAAACCATCTTCGCATTATTACCTTTTTTAATGAAACGGGTTTGGGGCACATCGGTTGGCTGGTTTCAAAGTCTTTAACGGACATAGGTAGATTTTTTTGTGTTTTATGTATTTGAATTATAATTTACAACACAAAGCAGAAAAAAAAAATTGTAGATTTTTTATCACTAAAATAAATAATTAATCCCACGGACCATAAAAAAAATACGGACAGAGCGTTGCTTACGATGTGTGAGACGCCTAGTCATACGCTTGTTATACCTACGAGCTAAACGTATACAAATACTTAAAATCATCCACTCGGCGCCATTACGCTGCGTTTGTGTGTGCGTAATCTTATGACAAGGCAAGGTTCCATCCGTATATTTTTCGAATCCGTGAATTAATCCTTTAATAAGAAGCATTCATTTCAGGCATGTCATTCTTTAGCTAATACTTAAAATCATCGTTTTTGATTAAAGAAATTAGTAACACCCTACCGCCTACGTATAGAAAAGTTTTTACGGCACATTTTAATAATATAGCTAATCAGCAAACCTCGTCATTGACATATAAAGCCATTAACAAAAAAAAACTATTCAGACTATTATTACAGGTAGGTAAACAAATAGGTAGGCAAAAAATACATGCATAAATATACAATATATCTATTTGCTGGCATTTTCACCGTTATAGGATCATGTAACGACGAAATTATATTGATTATAGTTTAACGGTTATTACTCACGCGCATACTTCGGGATTGCCCGACTAGTTTCGAACTCGAACGGAGCTCTTATTCATGAGCTGAGCCCGCGGCGATGTCGCGAGTCAAACCTTTGACTTCCGTTCGAGTTCGAAACTCGTCGGGAAATCCCGAAGTATGCGCGTGAGTAATAACCGTTAAACTATAATTAATATGAATGTGTCTCATGAAAGTTACTATACAGAAATTATATTGATTTGATTTTGCAAAATAACTAGTGAAAAATCTGATAAGTTGTAAGTAGGTAGGTACTTATATTTATTTCAGAAATAGACAACTAATCCTTGCAAATACAACTTTGTTACCCGTTTTCATAAATATGGCTTGGACAACGAACCAGTTTTCAAAAACCAGAATCGGTCAAGTTTTATGATGATTTTTAACATACCTATTTTATTACGACGCTGCTCTATAAGGTCAATATACTTAGTTAGGTTCTTAAATTACTTAAATAGGAATCCAAAAAACATATTTATTATTTTATTGAATATAGAAGCTTATGTAACAATTACAGAACCTTTAAAATGTTGTTACTTGCTCAGAGCAGCTTCTGTTGAAGTCATTGATGTTTTTTTTTCTCATATCTATAATTCCCGTATTCAACCATACACATCCGTATTCAAACATACCTGCGGTTGCGGTATTCTTTGCTTGTGACCAACGAGCTTTTCACCTGCTAGACTACAGCCAGAAGAGAAAGTACCAACTCACGCTAGTTTAATAGATACCTACATATAGCGCTTAGGTATACAATTACGATTAAATTACTTATGATTAAACATAAGAAGGTACCTACGTAAATATTATGCGACTGTTGCGTAAAAACTTAGCTTAACTATACTTAATTGTTAATTTAATGTAGATATTCTGTTATTTTAAGTGACTGACCGATATATAAGGTCCTAATTTATTAGGTAATTTCCTTTGAAAGGGATAATATATAAGTCAAATACATTCACATAAGCTAAGAATTAAATGGATATAACAAATTATTTGTAATTAACATAGTACTAGCAAGACGAAAACTGCTCCTTGAACGGTAAACATTAATAAAAAAATAAAATTGTTGTAAAAATTTGAATTATGGCTTAAAGGAATCCTTATCACTTACACATTGACCCCTTTAAAGGAAATTATTTGTACCTAATAAATTAGAAAAGCGCAAAAGAGGAATTATCCGTTATTTTAACATTCTAGAAATAAAACCAAATTCAATTAATAAAATGTCACCGGCATGAATTCAAATCTGTTCAAATTAAATCCACAAATGCGACATGGCGGGCGACATTAAAAAAAGAGGGTAACAGAAGTTCTTAAGGTCATCAGAAAAAAACTAAAAATTAATAATGCCAATGCATTCAACTTCATATAAGTATTAGGTATATAAACTATTCATCCAAATATTTACCTAATTGATTTTTCTTATTAATTTATACTGCGTATGTACTGTACCTTGGGAATTACAAACACCTCACTTGGTTTACCTATACCAAATTTTTTGACTATTCACACTCACACTGCACCACGGGGAGACTGCCTCGTTGGTCTAGTGGTCCCAAGCGCGACTATCGAGCGGGAAGTGTCGGGTTCGATTCCCGGGTCGGGCAGTGTTGTTGAGTTTTTGTGTAAGGAAATTCTCAGTAGCAGCCCGGAGTTTGGAATAGTGCCCGGTAAATGGCAATAAGCTCGCCACCTATTACATGGGACTTAATAACAGTATTGGTGAAATGTGGGTGTACAACTGTGTACACCTCTGCGTAAAAACTCGACCTGCGATGCTCTTTTAGCGGTCAGAACAATTGAGCGACACTTGCTTGCTACAATGAACTCGCTAATAATACTAATGCATAAGGCATACATACCACTAACATTATTACTAACATAGAATAGACAAAGATTACAAATGCTTCGGCATCTTCTTGAATCTCTTGAGAACATTCGATACCGTTTCTGTATTACTTTTCTTTTTTAAACTATTGAATACGGTAGTCGATGAAGCGCTCTTGACATCTTCGAGTTATACACAAAATTGCACTCAAACGATTTATTAAGATCATTAACTACACAAATCAACGACGATGAAACCTTGACTTACGGATTTCCTCAAAGCAGTCTGTGTGGCTCAATCTATGTTTGACGAACGACCTTTGTTCACTTCCATTTTCATATGCTGAAATATTCTCTTACACTAAAGATACATTTTACACGGAGCAATGCAAAGTTAAATGCTGCAAACTTTAGAACGAATAAATGCTTGACTATGTGACAAGCACAAGCTACTAAAATTTAATCCTGATTTTACTTTTTACACGATTGTCCAAAGAAAGGAGATGTGAAGCTGTGCCTCCTGAATACTCCAGGCGCTATGCCAACTGAGCTGTTCTGACCTCTGCTCACTATACCTACATAAATAATACATCTTATTATTTTATGTATGGTGACGTCATCGCAATCTCTTCAGTCCCTACACTATACCCGACTAAAATTGTAAAAACGAAATGAAAATTTGTATTAGAATTGTACAGATGTCGCAGATGGATTGTAGGATCCGCTGTTTTACAAAATTGCTAGCTGATTTACAAAACAGTACTGTTTTATAAAACAGCTGAACAACGTTCAGCTGGATTGCCATTGCGATACGTTTAACAAAACAGCTACCCACCTTAAGACGTAATGCACAATGACATATCTACTGTGGGACAGGTTTAATTATTGTATAGGTATATTAAATGGATAGCCACCACTCAAGTAAAAAAAAGATACTGTATTCTGATTGGACTTTCCGTGGCTGGGTCGACGGAGCCCCGCTTGGCTCCTATTTTTGTGTCTGTAAGGTTAGAAAAAACCTAAACACGAAGAGGATGAGGGGGTAGTTCGCTCGCTACGCTCGCTCTTGGAACCTAACCTGTCCGTGTCGGGATACACGAAAATCCCGAGCTCGCTTCGCTCGCTCATGGATCAATTTCGTTTATTTTCTTTCATTATTTCGATATATTGTCGACTATTATAGTGGTTTAGTATTTACGTAATTCAATATATTCATCTTTTTTTTGCTATTGACAAGTAAAATAAAGTTAGGTTATTATTGTTAAGACATACAGAGCCATATGCGACAAAATTTCGAACTAAAATCAACAATCTGAAAATTCATTTCACACTGTTTTACATAATCTCTGATCGTTGACCCGCTGCATTGATAAACGCAAAACGTTCATTCAATTCTGCGTGTTATAGTTCAGTAATTATGTAAAACCGCTAAACGTCATTCAGCTGTTTTTCATAACAGTACTGTTTTGTAAATCAGCTAGCAGTTTTGCAAAATAGCTGATTCTACAATCCATCTGCGACATAGATACCGTGTGATAACAAATAGAGATAAATCTTTCAAACGCATACGTAGGGAATTCAAAAGTATTATTTATTGGTGAAAGAAAAATAATTATTTTAATTCTTTATTTTATCATAGTTGCTCATCTTTAGGAATCGCTGGTCTAAAAAACCGTAGGTAATGAGAACTTCGGCAATTTCACTGACATCTGACGGCGAGTAGCTTATGTATCTGAAATTCTATGAACTTTATACCACAGACTATACTATAAGTAATACATAAATATATACCGATAAATACCCTCATAAATTTGATAAGAGAATAACACTGATATTTATATACGATATACATATTTAGATGCAAATAAGTCTAATATTCTTTTATTAATAATAATTATTCATTATTTTACCTAGGTTGTTTTGTGAGTGGAATTCGATTAAATTGTTAGTAAATTACTGAACGCATCAATATGTTGCTGTCAAATTACAGACAACTTGTCATCTTGTGAGTTGTCAATGTCAAATTACGTGGCTTTCACGTAGAGAAAACAAGCTGTTGGCTTTTAATAAAGAAAAAACATACTTTTAGGCAAATTACTTTCAATCAAACAAAATGAAAAGCTCGTGGAGTTCATTTATATTCGCAATTTTATTAGCAGCTGCATTGATAAACACAGTGAACTGCTATACCATCACAGTCGACGCGCATGCCGAAGAGTGTTTTTTTGAAAATGTTGAGGCAGATACTAAAATGGGTAAGCAACGCCTTTTTAAAATCACAAATCTTTAAACTGGGCCTCGATTGATATTGAATCATCGCGATCAACATTAGTTGTTTCTGATTCGGTTTGGAATTAATAACGCCGGTGATAACAGGATAATTTCCATCATGACACATTGCTCACCCAAATTAAACTTGAATAAAATTTTATTACAGCTTTAAGAGCCTTCAGATATCCAACAAAACAATTTCGTAACAGAAATCTCATTATGGCTGGGTAACTGATACATTATAGACATCAGCAATCGCTAGCATAAATTGTTATAATAAATAAGAATAATTATCTATAAGATACACAAGATAATCTTGTTGCTCTTATGATTCATTTGTTATAACCTTAAGTTTCAATAATACAAGTGAGCTGTTACTGTACTTCATATACACTTATTTATAACATGTAGTTTTTTTATAATACCTATCATATAAACATTCAATGAAAACTGCTGGGTTGCTTGCTATATTCAACATGCATTACAGACACATTTATGACATAGGTACCATGATTTTTTTCCATAGGTATATTAATTTCCTAATGGGTTGGCCTCTTCTATTTTTATTGCCCCCATTGTATAGATCAATAGGGAAGTGCATGTGTATAGATTTTTTCTGCACTTATTTCAGGTTTATTTTACCTACATATTACTTTTTTCAGGTCTCACATTTGAAATAGCGGAGGGTGGGTTCTTGGACATAGATGTAACAATCACTGGGCCTGATGGTACAGTAATTTACAAGGGAGAGAGGGAATCTTCAGGAATGTACACATTCTCTGCTCCTACGTCAGGCCGGTACACTTACTGCTTCAGCAATAAGATGTCTACCATGACACCTAAGGTTAGTTACCTTACATTATAGGTTATTAATCAAATAACCTGGGGACCTTTGCCCACAAGCGGGAAAACATGGTAATAAAAAAATTGCTTAAAAACTACCATAACAACTGCTAATTATTCCTATTTTATGAACACTAAAGAGTATTTATGTTGTTTTCTACTGTTAGACATGCTTTTGTTACATAACTTCAAAAGTACTTACCACTTCATGAACCCTTTTGATCTATATTATGTGATGTTGTTTTTGATAATACAAGATCTATATAGCTATTTGTTAACCATTAAAAACACAATTGTTTCAACACTATGCTTCTAGGGAAGCAAATATGTATTTAACTAAAAAAACATCAAATTGTTTTGCACTAAAATTTATGTTCCACTGACCAAATGGAATATCTGAATATTGTATCACAAAATACTGCAAAATAATACTTTAAAAAGGACAGAAAACCAGTTTATCTCAAAATGAATGTTAATTTATTAGTAATTATTTGAAGTATTTCTAAGATTATTTAATTTTATTGCAGGTCTCAAAATACATAGAGACAGTTGAAAGGCTATTTAGATCAAGTGTATTTACTGCGGTTTAAAAAAAAACCTTAAAATAACAGCCTTTAGAGACATTTTCATATTACACAAAAATGATGCTTAGATCAGAGATCAGTATGTACACAGTTGAGCAATAATTAATTAAATAACATCTACACAAACATAAACATGCATGGTTAAGATGTGTTGCAAAACAATTTTGAGTTTATTTTTATTATGATGTTATGCATGCTGAGGGCAATTTAAAAAATAAAATAGTCATGCCTTTTTGGTCCTGTTTAGAAATAGATTTTGTGACAGTAAACCATATTAAAACTTTCAAACCTGATTCTTGAGACACCTTAACTAAACAATCAATATTAGGTACTAAATTCCACATAACATTTTCAGGTGGTGATGTTCAACCTGGAGGTGGGAGTAACTCCTCAGAGCCAGACAGGCAATAAGGACGAAGAGGTAAACCACAACAAGTTGGAGGACATGATCAAGGAGCTTGCCACTACACTCAAAACTGTCAAACATGAACAGGAATACATGCAGGTAGATATTAACATAATATAGATTATCTATTAAAAGATATCTTTTGGTATAAATTTTCTGTTGCCTGCCTCTATTGACCATTCCATTTCACTACCTTGTTGGTTTAATGTTCTCAAGCGTGGCTGCTGAGTATGAGGTCTTGGGTTTGAATCTCTAGTTATGCAGTGTTATTGAGTTTTTCTGTTCGGATATTCTCAGTAGCAGCCCAGAGTTTGTAATTGTGCCTGATAGATGGCAAGAGGCTCACCACCTATTACACAGGACTTTAATAAAAGCAATGGTGAAATGTGAGTGTACAACTGGGTATACCTCTGACTACCCCATTGAGGAATATAGGCAGGATGCTATGTTATATTAAAAAAAACCATAGACTGTATGACTTGTGTATGTAATGAAGGTTTGTTCCAATATATTCAAATTCAAATTCAAATTTTTTATTCTGTAAATAGGTCTTTACAAACTCTTTTACATGTCATTTTTTAATCTAGAAGACGTATTTCCTATCTGACTACCTCGGAGAAGAAAAACCGAAACAAACTCAGAGATCACTGTCTCTTTTAAAGTCCAGACATCATCTTTATGGTTATGTGAGCGTAATCATGTAGGGCGTCTGGAAAGGCCTTTTGAAGAAAGAACCGTAGCAATTTTAAGTTGACCAGTCCTAACTGACGGCACACATGCATCAGTCACCGTAAAGCTCGAACCATAATTTAGGGAGTATAATTTAGTAAGAATAATTTATATTTTTGTTGCAAAACGAATTTCAGTTCAATGCTTACAAAATATACACTTCTATAGTTTTCCATTAGAACATTCCCATTAACATCCACTTGTGTGGTGCTAACAACATGCTGTGATAACCACAATTTGTCCTCTCAATATATTATATTATTTTCAGGTTCGCGACCGCATCCATCGCGCGATCAACGAGAGCACGAACTCGCGAGTGGTGTTGTGGTCTATCTTTGAAGCGTCCGTCCTTCTCGTTATGACTCTTGGACAGGTCTACTACCTCAAGAGATTCTTTGAAGTGCAACGCGTCGTTTAACAATGCCGAGGCTTTCATAATCTGTACACACAAATTTCTGTAGACCAAGGGAATTTGTAAGTACAGTCTGTGTAAAAAGGGATATATTTCTTCCTAAGTTGATTTCTAAATCTTAGTCCACCAAAAGATAACTGTAAGTACTTAGTGACAATTACACTTAGAAAGAAAATATCCCTTTTTTTTAATATCTCGCTCCCAAATTTATCAACTTCATTTAGTTAATGTATTCCATTCATCACAAGAACCTCATCTGTACAAACAATGCATTACAAATCATATGGGTGCAGATTGCGCTAAACTATGATTGAAACTTTATTTCGTACGCAATGCGTATACACAGGTAATTGTTACGTATCGTCTCTGGAAGTTTAGCGCCAACTGTGCTTGACCCTCACAAATTTTCAGTTCATATATAGGTGTGATAACATTTAGACGTATACACGCGCAAGTTCGTTTTATTTCAAACATATTGTGATATAAATATGGGAGCGAGTACGAGAGTGGATTCTTCGTGATCTGAAGTGTGTTTGGGTCAGAGTGCAGTGTTGTATGTAATAGTTACAAGATTGATGACTAAATAAATTAATATTGTTTGTATTTTGGCATTTGATTCTGTCATATCTACTTCATTAGTCGCAAGCGTGGTTGCTGCTCCTGGGCTCCTGAGTTTGATGCCCGGGTCAGGCAGTATCATTGAGTTTTTCGGGTAGGAAATTGACCAGTTGCTGGCAATAGACTCACCACCTCTTACATGAGCGTTATGAAATCAGCAGCATAAGTGTAATGGGTACAACAATACACCTCTGCTTAACTCTTCAGGGCTACAGGCGTGATGCTATGTTATATTATTTCAGCTTCGTATTGTGGGGTGGCGGCTTTATGTAAAACACACATAAAATTGATAATTTATTGATATGTGCCATTTAAGTACACGTGCACCAAAAGATCTGTATTAAATACAAATTATAATTACTTTGCATGGCATAGAATACATATGATAATATATTTGTTCTAGTATTAGATCATCATTATTATAATATGACGACTATACAACGTTAATGCATGGTTAATCAGATCTAAAAGCTTTACCTTCCTACTAGCGTTTTTAAATTAACATTATTTCACAATTATAAAATAATACATATTTCAGCAGAATTCCAACAAAAAATATTATAAATAATCTTATAAGTAAGTAGACCTTGAATTTATATTCGCATTACGTGAAACCCTCGAAAATATAGTCAATGATAATTTCAATAGTTATTTAGTATAGTATCGGAATAAGGTAATCATTAACACCAAGACTCCATATTACAACAAATCTAATACCTTTAAACGAGCAACTCTTGTGTATATATATATATATAATCTGAATCTCGGAATCGGCTCTAACGATTTTTATGAAATTTTGTATCCCATATATGCTGGCGGGGCGGTAAATCGATCTACCTAGGTTTCATTTTTAGAAAACAAAAAAAAACTGTCTTCCAGGTACTAAACATTAAATGACGTCAAAGTTCAAGGAAATGGTGATCACTACTGGTAAACGATAGATCCTGTACTACCTATAATAAACTTATTTATTACTGCAGTCGAGTTATTTTGGGTTTCTTAAACATATACTAAACTACTCGACCAAATGGGACACACATTTTGCGAAGATTCAGTATTATAACTGTATACACTGAGATGGGTAAATGGCTAATATATTTAAATCAATCTCATTTGAGAAGCCCCGCCCTTTTTAAACACTGTCGCCGACATGGTATAAAACATTTGTAAGGCTCGACCTAGCATAAAACATTCCTAATACGGTACTTTAGTACACACAAGTTTTTTACGAGCTCATGTCAAGTCGTCCAGTAATGAGTGCGGGGACGACAGCGCCGGCTGGGAGTCGTTGTAATGAATCCGTGGCGGCCGGCAGCTCTAGTAGAACATGGGCCCCGCACGCGCTCAGTAAACGACTGCTGCACTGTTGGAGGAAAATACACTTTACTGATGGTGAGTTAGTTTATTTTTAATACTCTCATGTTTTACTAGCAAATATCTTTTGAATGGACGGCGCGGATGGCGCAGCGGTCCAGATACCAGCTGCTGCCTCGCGTGTCGCAGGTTCGATTCTTCCACGGAGCAAATATTTGTATGATCTACAGATAATTGTTCCGGATCTGGGTGTGTATGCATGGAGATTCTATGTCTGTAAAAGCACCCAAGATACAGGAATAAATTCCTAATCAGTTTTATTATGCTTGTGAGTCTGATTTTACAATGAAAGAGTATCGTACCTGTTCTGAAATTGGATTGCCTTGATAGGTGAGAACACTTCCCATGACATCCCTACTTAGTTACAATAGTATATATATCTCGGCGTCGCATACTCCGGAGTATGCGATGCCGTATGCCTAGTCTGACGCGAAATCTCGGCTGTTGCGCACGGATCACAAACAGCAGGGCATATCATACTATGCTTCTGACGGGTGCGTTGAACAGTGCAATAACTGACAAGATTCGCCGGTCAGTTTAAAAAATGCCGTAAATATATGAGATAGTCAGGTTTTTAGTTTACATAGGAACTAAAAGTTAACAGTTGTCAGTTGTGACTATGATGGTACTGTGCGTTCGTGTTCGTTTTGTGGTATGATTTGTGCCGGTCATATGCATAAAAAATGCATATGACCGGCAGAAATCATACTTTAATTTTTTCTCGATTCTTTTTTTCTACATTTTGACTTCCAACTACATACCTGACTGCCCAACATGGTCGCAGTGGGCATGTCTCCATCGGCGGACATTTCGAGTGACGCCCTCGCATACTCTGGCCTCGCATCAAGCTGCGCCGCATGCGCCAGTCTGACGCGGAGCTTGGCCCAGTTGCCGCGCACGCCGCATGACACGCGCAGAGCACGGGTCACGAACAGAAGGGCGCATACGTATGCGGAGACTGGGTTACCTGGACAAAATATACGTTATACGCGTGGATATTCATCTGACTTGGCTAGTGTTTGTGTTTTTATTTTCTGTATAATATTATATATTTTTATATGGACGATGATGCCCGAAATAAATGGCATATAAATAAACGAGTGGTGGCGAAACAAGATGTGCCCTATGCTGCACGAAGGCTCGCAGATAAAAATACTTCTTGTGATAAATTGGTAATACACAGCTTTATCGCCTAAGCGAAACGCAACCGAGTGAAAACTCAGATGATGAGCTGTATCTCCGTCGACAGACGCGCTTGTCTGCCAGCCTTCTTGTTTTCCAATTTAACGTTGTACAAATTGTTTGTCACTTTTCATTTAATAATTTTAGCTAAAGGCGCCTCAATAAAAAAAACTTAAAATAGGATTGTTTAATTGATCCGTTTCACAGGGTTGCCCGTTTAAAATTTAACACACATATAAAAAACTTATGTTAAAAATAATAATTTTTATACCATACCAGGTAAGGCGAAGATGTATTTCTTCCTGCCCTCAAACTCGCAAGTGGCGAATGTACTAGGCTTTCCCGGCTTCATGCGCACGCGCCCGTAGTGTAATGTCGCGTTGAAGTCCTGAACACAAAAAATATCCCTCAGTTTATCGGATTGGTGTAGTAATTATCGTGGCAAGATGTTGTGTAATTTCTGCCAAACTTCATGAGGGGTAACTTAATAATGATACTATTATGTATGCAATTGTTTATTTTAAAAATGATATTTCATATGCATAAAAAGTTAAGATTCTAATAATAACAATAGCAGAGTTTTGAGTGAAATGTTCCAATGAAAATAAGTAAAGGAGGTTGCAAATTTTGGTCCCCCTCTTCAATAACTACATGTCATACATCATTGAATAGGTATTTTTAAGCTGATAAAATGTTACTATGGCGCGAAATTTTATGCATGATTAAATATGGCAGTTTAAGCAATAGCCAAATAATGCCTTTTTGTAATTTAATGCATTTATGTGCATAATACGCGTAGTAGATATTACACGACTGCCCAAAAAGAAGTGTATGAATATGATGATATGTATGAATGTTCTTAGGGTTAATGTAGGTACGTATGTCAGTTTTTTTATTCCACTGAACCGATTTAGTTGTATAGGGTATCATTGATTAGCTCTGGGAACATATCAATTGAAGTTGGCAAAGTCTTACTGCAGCGAACATTTACAAAATGGATTGTATAGGTACATTAGAAATATACCGAGAATCTGTATTGGAGGATTTACCTCATTTTGGCATTGATGAGGATGCTTCTCTTTCAGATGGGCTTTTACGAGGTCGCATTCAGTCGTGTCTAGAGTTGTAAAGTGACGGTCATATGCTGTATGCGTCCGTCATCTATAATAAATGCTCGGTCACAATGGTCATTTTTTAGCACGAAGGTCATATATTATTACTTTATTTTCTATAGACAATTAAGACATTATTTAATTTAAACATTATCTATAAAAAAGAAATATGATTTACACATTAAATATAATTGAAGAATATAAAACATTATTATTACATTTTTAATAATACATGCATACATTCATAAACTCACCTATGGGGATAAGCAGAAACTATAGAACCTACTACGATTCTTACATACTTCTTCTGCTTCCTCCTCGTTCATACATCTACTCATACACGAACGCCGGTTGTGAATGCTACGCACAAATAAGGTATTGTTTTTCACTATATCTTCTTCTGAACCGCAACATTGTCTTAGTAAGGTTTAAAATCCATTTGTCCATAATGACAATATTTGACGAATGTGACCGGTTAAATAGAGAAAATGTCCAAAGTACTCGGTCACATTCGTCAGACACATTCAATGTGACGGTCACTTTACAACTCTAGTCGTGACACATAAGAGCTAGAAGGTACAATTGTTACTTAATATTTCACAACAATAATATTATTCAAAGATATTGTACCTACACGACCGGACGACGTTCTGTAGGTACCTGTGCGCATAATGTGTGAATCGTTTGGTACCTAGGGTACGCCAGGCATGAGGGATTTGCAGGACCAGCCTTATTTTTGAATAAGCTCATAATTGACGCAGAAAAGGCATAAAAATGTTTGATTTTTGTATGAGTACCTTATTGAATAAATAAATATACCCTTAAATACCTTAACATTGTGTTTTATATCTAAAAAAAACTCCTTACGAATCTGATGCTAACGCATACTCTGTACGGACTAAGATTTGGAATGTGACACTATAGTAACTTTTGTTCAGCTCAAAAATACCTATCCAACGATGTATTACGCGTAGCTATTGGAGAGGGGGGACCAGAGTTCATACAAATATTGGCATCGTCCGTTGCTTGTGTAACAGAAGTCTGTGGTTATACTTAGAGGGGTGAATGTACTCATGTTTACTTTTAATACGGAACTAACTTCGAAACAGAAATAAAAATCTGATATTTTTATTATTCGTAAACAGGGGATCATGTTAAGTATGACTACAGATTTCAGTTACACGCTGTATATATATGTTACCTTGACCAGCACGGGCTTGAGCAGGTCCTTCTCGCCCATGGACACGCCGCCAGTGCAGACGAGCACGTCAGCCAACTTGAGCGCGGCCGCGATGCCGGCCACTATCTCGGGCGGAGTGTCGCGAGCGATGCCGCAGTCTATGCTGTCGTAACCGTGCTCTCTAAAGAAACGAACGATAAGTTTGTTAACACTAATTGTCCGCGTAGCACAAACAAATCATAACATAGCATCACGCCTGTATTCCCCGAAGGGGTAGGCAGAGGTGTACACAATTGTACACCCACATTTCACCAATGCTGTTATTAAGTCCCATGTAATAGGTGGTGAGCCTATTGCCATCAACCGGGCACAATTCCAAACTCCGAGCTGCTACTGAGAATTCCATAACAGAAAAACTCAATAACACTTTGCCCGACGCGGGAATCGAACCCGAGACCTCCTACTCAGCAGTCCCGCTTGGGACCACTAGACCAACGAGGCAGTTCATACAAACAAATCGAATAGTATTTATCTAATCATATACAACATGTACCAAAAGGCCGTAGTCATACTTTAGGATGATAATGTACCCATTTATACGATCAATTTTACCACGGGACCATTTTCGTAGGCGCCAAAAACAAAATCAACTGCTCCGTACATTTGGTCGAGCATGTATGAACATTTTATGGAGCAGCCGATTTTTATGTGATACCCAAACATAAAACAACATAGACAATTCCAACCATGTAACTTATTTAATATAACTGTACTATGATTTATTATCTATAAAGTATGTAATAAATCTTCTTATCTATGTGACTTTTAACTATTGTTCACCGGTTACTACTCACGTACATTCTTCGGGTTTGCCCGACTAGTAGGTAGTAACCGGTGAACAATAATTAATATGAACACGAAAGTTATTATACAAATATGCGACTTATAACTGGAATCTTGGGGGAATCTGTTGTTCTAAGGTTGAAGAAGACTGTCCGCTCGTGATAAAGTTTTATTCTAGTACGAGGGGATAGGGCGAATCAGACCAAAGACAACCAAATCATTTTAAATATAGGTACATTCTCCAACTGTTTACCTTCCTAAATTATATTGTCAAAATAACTTTATTATGCGATTTTTGTCTATCCTGCGTTTCTTATTAAGTTAATCTGTAAGGTTGTTTCATATTCACGAATAAAAGATTATTATTATTTTTAGGTTGGCTCCATATTAAATGTCACTCGTATACATGGGTACATTGACCCCCTAAAGTATGACTACGGACTTCTGTTACACGTTGTATATTGATTTTTATACATGTAATGCCTGTATGTATTAATTTTTATTTTAGACACGAGCGGTACTAGAACCCGTGACCTTTGGCATACCGTGACAATTGCTGTCTCAACTGAGTTATAGACAGCTATTAAGTTCTCAAATAATTTGGTATACCGTCACTAAACTAGCGAACAAAATAACAAATGAAAAAGTATTGATACTTATTAACAAAATTTATAATTAAATAGTATTAGATAGTAATAGTATTAATTTGGTTATTCAACTAAAACAGTCTGTATGCATTAAAAAATACCGTGTATTACCTACATGTTAGGTTACTGCAGGGATGGGATTAAATTAAAATTAAGTTTTTCGTGGTAGCGTATTGTTAGTATAGATAGTGTATAGCGGAGTTGTAACCTCGGACATATCAATAGGTCTTTTTCAGGTCATTTTACGTAATTTCTTAGGTAATCAGAGACTTCAGAGAGGAAAAGGAAACGTCACAAGGCAACCTGAGCTCCGTACTTCAGCCTTACCTGGAGTGGGAGAGTTTAATTGTTAAATGACGCGTCTGATAACAAATTCAGCAAAGACTAAAAGCCGTATTTATAATAACTAAGAGACATTTTAAGACTAATGAATGAGAGAGATTCCTCTTAGTTTCTTAACAATAGTCAAGAAACTTCTTACTTAGCAATAATATACTTAGAGAGCCCAAAGCGCAGGGTGCGCTTCCATGAAAAAGACTTCTTTGTCGACAGTATGTTCCCTATACTCTAAACACTGTTTAAAAAATCCAAGGTGTCATGTCATATCTTTCGGTGTGTTCTTAAAATATACTATCATGATGTATCTGGAAATAGATTTTTATCACGCAACACTGTTTACCTGTCAATCGTAGCGCACACTTGGCAGACAACGTATTATACATAGTTAATATAGGTAGTACAATTATATTATGCACTATACGAGAGATCATACTTGATATTAATGAGCAATAGATTACCTTAAGACCGACTGTACATAATTAAAATGATGTATAGTTAGTTTATTACAGTATGGGTTAAGTAACTTTTTCGAAATGAAAACCTATTGTTTTCGATATATGTATTCAGTAATCGATAATTTACTATTATGGAACAAAATGTGTTTTTTTATATACCTACTCGTATTTATCGCCCTGTTATGGAGAATGTTGTTACTTAGCTTCACGTATGTATTTCCCGAAGGGGTAGGAAGAGGTGTACACAATTGTTCACCATTATTCATGTTTCCGGCGCTATTCCAAACACCGGGCTGCCGTGAATATCGTTAGAAGTCACTAAATACATAAAGATAGTATTTACTTGAGCAGTACTCTTAGCATGGTTCTGTTGGAGTCTCGTATGTGCGCTGGTTTCAGCTTCACTTCCGACGGCTCTTGAAGCTCGTTGCCTGTCGACAGCAGCGCCACCTGACATTAACATATAATTTATAAAAAACTGCTTGGTAAAATATTCGTTTTATTAAAAAAAAAAAAAAAAAAATATATAGCAAACGTAAAAAATATTGACGATTTGACGAAAAATCTTTGGATTTTTTTAAGTAGTAACACAGTTATGATTTTTGGGGCGTTATTGACGCAGTGATCGAGATCAGATGCTGCGGCGCGTGTCGCAAGATTCATTCGCGCACGGAAAAAACAATCGTACGATCTGTAAACGAATCCACGATATAGGTTGGAGACACACTAGGAGAAATTTCTATTGAATAGCAGAAATTTTTATTAAAAAATACCTTAGGTGGCACCCGCACAGTAACATTTTGGTATCCAGCGCCCGCCAGAATTCCAATTTTAGCTGAGTCTAGAATATGACCTGTAATCAAAACATTAAATAAATTTTTTGTACCTATAGCAAAACGTAGTGCCAAACCGTATATACCTTTACTTAACTTTCGTAAAATTTTGAAAATTGAGCCTTCATTAAAGCTTACCTTTGCAGGCTTCTGCAAAGATGCTGTGATACAGACATTAAAGAAAAACGAAGTAAGTTACATATCGAATCAAAAATCTTAAACATAGTTTAAGACTTAACTAAGCATTCACATCAACGAAACTGCTTATTTATAAATGAAACAAACCTTTATCAATGAGTATTGTTCCCATAGCTATGTCAAAGCCCACACTCCTCACATCCTGCTGAGGCTCTGGCGCCTTCAGGATCTCCACCTCCAGCTCTGTCTGACCGTCCTCTGACGCTGATATGAGTCTTGTGTCCTCCACCTGACAGGAAAATTGTTTTAGGCGAATCATTTACCAGAAGGGAGCTCTTTGAAGACGACATGGAACCAATTACTTACTCTACAATAAAGAAACGTTAGTGTTGATCAAAATTGGACAAATTGGGCAAAAAGGAAATTATTCAGCCACAGATATTTCGGGCTATGTGTATGGGAACGTTACGTACGAGTTAAAAATACACAGCACAATTAAAAAAGGCGATTTATTTGATAAAATTATTAATTTCGTTGTAACCTATGTAAAATTTAAACGTTGTGTTTAAAGTACATTTATTAAGGTATTTATGTAAACAAGTCTCCAGGTTTGACAACAAAGTACGGTACCTTTCTAAGAAAGTGTAAAGTAAGTATATTTTCATGTAGTGGGCCGCTGAGCGGTGGGTATTAAGGGCCAGGATTGGGCGGGCCTGTCTCTGCTGGCAATAGTGAGGGCTATGCTGGCAGATCCAGTGAACTGGAGAGAAATGACCTCCTTTTGCGAGACCGTTATAGTCCTGATGGAGGCCGCCGAGCGAGATCGTGAGAAGTCCGATTCCGCTCGGAGAAGAAGGCCTCGAGGAGGAACCGCCTTGGCGCCTAACAGCCGAAACCCCGCCTGCATGATTTAATGGAGGTGGGCCTTTGGGGTCAGGGGCGCTTAGAGAGGGGACTCAGTTAACCCAGAAAGTGGCACAGTGGTCACGTGCTACCGTGCACTGCAATGCCTAGGGTAGACCCCTTTACAGTCTCCCCAGGAATGTGCCTTAATAAGATTGGCATAGCGGGGGTACCGGAGCTGGTCTGTTAAGAGGACCCAGTGCCTTTTTTTGTGTACGTAGGTAATTAGGTATCGTATTTTTTTACTACGAAACTAAAGTACCTACCTAAGTCTTATCATTTTGCAAAATGAGTTTAATAAAACAACTTTTAACCGGATTAATCGCGTGTATTATTGGTTTTTTGTTTTTCCTGACGCAGGAGGACTTATTATAATGTGTAGTGATCGCGCAAACCTAAGATATTACTAAATGAGTTTAAGCTTATCTAGATAAACAAATACTTAAATATAGTGAATAACAAAAAGGTTTACAGTTCAATTCATCAAAGCATTCTGCATTCTCACGCTGGTGACATTTCCTGAGACGAGTGCCAAAAACATCTACAATCTATAATGTACTTATGTAATTAAGTATAATTTTGTGAACCGTACCTTGGCTTTCCCACTGGTCAAATTTTGTTATTGTATATAACGTGTTTTATCCAACCTTGACATTGGCAGAATCATCGTTAACCCGATGGAGCCATAATTATCCAAAATTGGAATTGGAATTGGAAGTATAATTTTCTTCTTTTGGGGATATGAATATTTTGAATTTATTTTAATAAATAAATAATCATGATATTTAAGCTTCTCGGGTTGTGGGAGATGGCCAATCGTAGAGCCGCTTTATATTAAAAATATTTAATTATAATTTAAAATATTTACCTTGGTAAGTATTTCTAACAACTTTATACGTATTTGAGCAGTCATAAGTTTTAAATTCGCTCAGCCAGTGCCTGTGGGGACCTACTAGTGTTACAGTGGATTTTACCAACGTCACATTGTACAACGCGTTATCTGAGGGATAAATTTGAATATTTGATAGCATACCTGTCATAAAATATTTATTTTTTCTTATCGTTAAAGATGTTGATAAAATGCAGCCTTACACGTATTTAATGCTTGACATTAATTATTAATATTATCACTATAACCTTCACATAAATGCAAAGTAATTAGCACGCCGTAACGTGATAGCATTTAAGAACATTAACTTTGCTTTGATGCAGGGAATTCCAACATTGAAAATATAAATGATAAAGATTGCCCCAAAATAATGTCATTCAGAAGACAAAGAAGCCAAAATCAACCTGCTGCAATCACCAACCACCTATCGAGTCAGATAACGTGGTGGACGATGGTGAGGTGGTAACAATGAATGGTGGTATTACGGTAAGTTTCAAGTGATACCACCATTCATTGTAGCAATTAATGGACGGATATTTGTCGGTATTCGTCCGGCACTCGGCAGTGCTAATAGTTCGAGTTCTTCTTTATTTATAAAACATAGAATCACGCCTGTATTTTCCGAAGGCGTAGGCAGATCTGTACATAGTTATACACCCATATTTCACCAACCAATGCTGTTATTCAGCCGCATGAAATAGGTTATAATGGCTTTTTGCCATCTTTCTGGCACAATTCCAAACTACGGGCTGCTACTGAGAATTTCCTAACAGAAAGCCCATAACAGTTTGGTCGATTCTTACATAATTTTTCGCCATGCTCCTCAATACTGAAGGTGTACTGTGAGGTACACCCGTAAGTGTGAAAGGCGGAGGATGGAAGATACTCAAGATACGCCCAGTTAAATCCGTGAATGTAATTGAAATAAAATTGTTCATAACGTATCAGCAAATCGAACTGACAAGTTATGTCCTGTGCCATACAAATGGCCCTGATGTGGACAAGCCATAATGCGTGGATTGAAGGACTGATATTTAGATGAAATCTGTAACATCGTCACTCTGATCATGGTCACAGAATGAACTAGTGGCAACATGCTACCTACTCTTACCTGTACCACGCAGTCAGCGCCTGCGGGCAGAGCAGCGCCAGTGTTGATTCTCGCGCACTCGCCACTACAGAGCGGCGAGGTGGGTGCATCCCCGGCCGTCACCGCCGTGCGCACGCGGCGCACGCCCGTCCCGTCTATACTGAGGCATGCATAGCCTGACAGGAACAACGGGGTATTGGTCATTTGAAGTTACTTTAGAGTTTGATTAAGGTGTACAAATAACAGAAAGAGACGAGAAGCGGTAGAATTCGCGTAATGATATCTGACATTATTATTATTGCCTGAATCATATCACTAGATCTTCGCCTCGGATCGGATAACAAGATAGCACTCTTCTTAACTACCTTTTTTATTAAAACCCTTCTGCAAATCTAATTCTGAGTTACAGTATTAATCATCAACATCAATCATCGTCTAAAGAAATAATTCGAAAATTTTAAACTAATTAAAAAGATACCAAGCATTATATTTTTCATCAACCACATATTTACTCAGGTGTTTATATTATCCACACGCAAACAGGTGTGATGACATCAAAACTGAAATCGCTTTGTGAAAGTGTATATTAATTACAGTTTTACGGTCAAATAATTTCATTAAAACTATACAATTTGCATGTCATGGTTGCGTAGCATCGTATTATGTGACTACTTATTTAATGACTTGCTACATACACTGTACAAATTATTTATGAATTTTATTTTCATTGCTCCAAATGTATGGTACCAACACATAATATTAGGATGTAGGATCAGTCATCAGCATGATAGCAGTGTATAGCACTGATAGCCTAGTAGTATGACCGTTGGACTGACAAGTCAAAGGCCGCAAGTTTACATCCAAGGCAATCCACTGTCTTTTCGAAGTCTTGTGCCTATTATAAATTAATGATCACTTGCTTAAAACGGTGAAATAAACATCGTGAGGAAACCAGCACACCTGAGAGATATTCTCGATGGTGTGTAAAACCATGTCAGAGACCTACTGGTGGTTTAGACTCTGACACTATGAACACATTAACCGCACGATAAGAAGAAGTTAGCATCACGCTTGTATTCCCCGCAGGGATAGGCAGAGGTGTACACAATTATACACCCAGATTTCACCAATGTTATGCTGTTATTAAAATCCAACTCCCTAATGTAGTGGTGAGCCTGTTGCAATCTACCGAGCACAGTTCAGCACTCTGGGCTGCTACTGAGTATTTCCTAACAGAAAAACTCGATAACACTTTGCTCAACCCAGGAATTAAACCCAAGACCTCATGCTCAGCAGTCGCGCTTGGTACCACTAGAACAACGAGGCAGTTATGAGACAGCAATATGTTATCTTAAAATATTGTTCATAATAGATAGATGGATAGAAACAGACGTGACATATTATAGCTAAAAACAAATTCTCACAGCAAACTACATTTTTTACTTTTTTAACGAAATTACTAGTATAGGGCAATCCCCACAGGAATTTCTCCAGTATGGTTTTGTTTACAAACACATAATCTCACATGCACACACATCCAGACCCGAAACAATTATCTGCAGATCAGATCATTTGCTACGTGCAGGAATCGAACCCGCGACACGCGACGTAGCAGCGGGTCACTCGACCGCTGCGCCAGCCGCGCCTTTATGGACAAAAATTTTACTACCAAATATTATGATACTCCCAACCGTATTTCGCGGTATCGGTACAATCATATTAAATGGAAAAAGAATACGGTCGCGAACAGGATTCGAACCTGCGCCTCCCGGATGAATACTCCAGGCGCTCTGACCACTAAGTCATCTCGACCGGGTGGCGCAGTTTCGAATCCTGTTCGCAACCGTATTCTTTTTCCATGTAATATAATAACTTTAGAGTTCGCTAAGCATTTGTTAATGCTTTTCAAAGATTTATCTTGAATCGGTACAAACCTTGAATTTTCCCGGGTAACATAGGCTAATAAGATTTAAAAAAAGTGTAATACTTTACTCCCCAACGGTATTTCGGTCACGGCAGCCTATCTCCATAGATATTAGCCAAGTACGCAGGAGGTATTATAGTGCACAAGTGTACGCGCAAACAGGTGCTCTCCGAAACAACCGGAGAGAGATCTGGCGCAGGACCGACGGCTTTACGTGCTATTCGAAGCACAGGGTTGTCACACCAACAAATTTCTAACTCTGGGATGTAACTGAGAATTTCCTAACAGAAAAACCCAATAACACTTTGCCAGCCCTCACCAGACCAAAGATGCAGTCAAATATATGATAAGTAGTTAGCAAATTATTTATGTAATGAACATAACACCCTTTCAAGCTAATGTTTAACTTGTTTTTAATAAGCATCCTAAATACTAATGTTGCTATAAAAGTCTAAGTGTAGCCAAAAGCACCGTTCTGTAGCAGCTATCTATGGTAATGGTAAGATCATTACAATAGTTTGTACTTTTGTAGTATTACTATTGTTCAAGGCGATTATCTGAAAAATAATCATATCAGAAGTGATTGATTTCATACCCATTTAGTTAAAAACAAATCTTTATCTTTTTATTATTATGTGTATAAATAAATGGTTATATCTACTCAGTTCAGATTTTGGTGTGAAAATAGTTACACCAAAGTAGTGGTTTAATTATTCAGGTAAAATTAAAATAAAAAAATAAAAAAAGCTCCTTACCATCCTTAACTGAAGCGGGAAATGGTGGCATAGGTTCCTTAGCATGAAGTGTTTGTGCCACAACTCTGCCCAGCCCCCCTTCAATAGTCACAATCTCCAACCTCTCCTTCCAGTCTGACATCACATCATCAATTACTTTCCAAGCTTCAGCCATCTCTATCATTGGGAATGGAGACTCCCGAGGCCTTAAGGCCACCTTAGACACATCAACATTGCTGATATGAGTACAAGTGTGATTGAACTGCATAGAATTGTGGATGTAGCTCACTTCTAAAAC
Organism: Xylocampa areola; assembly: GCA_935421205.1. Taxonomy (NCBI): domain Eukaryota; kingdom Metazoa; phylum Arthropoda; class Insecta; order Lepidoptera; family Noctuidae; genus Xylocampa; species Xylocampa areola. The sequence goes on along the minus strand of OW285219.1, from coordinate 7,094,082 downwards.
TTTATTGTGTATCAATGATACGGCATGTGGTAGGATTGGCTTTACAACTTCAAAGCATTCTGTCACAGCCTTTTTGCTACCAGGAAAGTTGATAATGAGCGTTTTGTCTCTGATGCCGGCGACTGCGCGGGATAGTTGTGCCATTGGGGTCTTTTTCAAACTTGCTAGAGTGACTGCAATAGTTATGCCTGGAACTTCCTTCTGTATGATGGCTTTTGTTGCTTCTGGGGTAACATCTCTGGGAGTCAGCCCTGTTCCTCCAGTAGTTAACACTAGATCTAGGTTAGTGTCACAGAAGTATTTAAGCTCCCTTTCAATGATTTCCTTTTCATCAGGGATTATAATAGTGTGGAGGTTCGCTTCAGGAAATAAATCTTTAACAAAATCAGCCAGTGCTGGCCCTGAAGTATCTTTTGAATTGTCTTTGAAGCAGGTATCACTGATGGTGATCACTGCTACTGCTTTCACCATCTTGAAGATCTAGATAAAAAAACAATGCACATACAATTTTTTTTTTTAAGTTATTTACCATAGGTTCACAAACAATTGAGAGTGGAGGGAATAATGAGTAAACAAAAATAAGAAATAAAGTTTAAATTAATAAAAAGAAATAATGCGTTATAAAAAATACTGTTTACCTTCAATAACTCGATCGGTTAGGTGGTTTGTAGTAAATTTTACTGATACTCTGGTGAATGAACTAGTATAAGACCTTTATTACATCACATAGATAAGTGATACTGATCCGGTAATAATTACAACAACTAAGTTGTTATCACAGCGCGCAAGTCCGACGTGCGCCAGTGATACACAAACACTATATAAAATTCTCTTTAATCTGTACACAAATGTCAGGAGTTTGGTATTGACAGATCAGCAAGAGGGGCAACTTAATGGCACAAATAATGCGTTCAATGCTTTTAGTTGATTTTAAATACAAGGTCAAAAAGTTATATTGTGAATGGAGACCACACAGTAAAAAAAAATAGATATAGAAATATTCGTTTCTAAAGAGGTTTAAAAGAGATAGTCAAGATTCGTAAAGATTTAAACTCTATAAAAAAAAGATATTGTTAAAGAGATAGAATGCCAAAATAAATATTCAAGGACACTTGCTTTGTTACATTTTTTTCTCTGATTATTTTTCATAACCTGAGAGTACTGAAGCCTAGAGGACGAAAATAATTAAAAGAGAAATGAAAAGAGGTAAACTTTAACAAATATCATGGTTAAGACATAAATAAAGCCGAGTTCATCATCAATATTTTAATAAAAAACGAACTAAACATGATTATCAAAAACATAACTTACGACGCAATCCAGTTTCACTTAATAAGGCACAACTATAAAATATTAAAGAATTACTTTTAGTTATTATGATACAAACATTTTATATTTATCACGTAATTTGTTCACAACATCTTGTCCTAATTGGACGGAGTTACAGGTTTGTATGAGTTTGTGAAGAGGCACGTAGCGACGTAAGGCGGTGGAGTTGCCGACGATAAGGAGCTTGTGTTTGGCACGAGTCACACTTACGGCTAAACGACGCTGATCGTTTAGTACTTCGCCTTCCTGAAAAAAAAAAAAAACAAACATTTGTACCGTGTCATGCCGTTAACATGAACCCGAACAACCCTAATCGTTTCGTTGTTCATTTTCATTGTGAAACGAACCACTTTGTTGGTCCGGTGGTCCCAAACCGCGACTGGCGCCGAGTCAGGCAAAATGTTATTGAGTTTTTCTGTTAGGAAATTCTCAGTAGCTGCCCGGAGTTTTAAATTGTCTCGATAGATGGCAATAGGCTCACCACCTAACATGGGACTTAATAACAGCATTGGTGAAATATGGTTGTACAACTTTGTACACCTCTGCCTACCCATTCGGGGAACAAAGTCGTGATGCTATGTTGCTATGTAAATTATGATAATCACTAGGATTAAATTGATGTTTATCTCTATTGATGTTTTAGTTTTTAGAACCTAAATACGCTACCTACGTTAAATTAACAGGCCTCCATTCAGTGGCCAGGCTGCATAAGGCATCGGCAAGTCGAGCAGGGATGACTAAAATTATCGTAGCGCCTTGCCTCTAATAGTCAACCTTTAATACTACTGTGACAATATACATATATAAACATGTGAAAATATTCATTATAATGCCTAATAATATTGTATATTTTTGTAAAGAAAACTGATTAACAAATACACACCGAACGGGATTTGAGCCCACGACTTTTGTCGGACCGTAACAATGCTCTTATTAACTTGTATGAAATAACAAGTTCGTAATATCTTAGATTTTCACGATTACTACACATAAAAAAAAAATTGTTGCTATATTTTTTTTAAATAATAATCATTAACTTTCTTGACACACATTATTGTTCAACGGTTAATACTTACATGCATTCTTCGGGATTGAGTTTGACTCGCGACATCGTCGCGAGCTCAGCTCATGACTAAGGGCTCCATTGGTGTTCGAAACTAATTGGGCAAACCCGAAGAATACACGTCAGTAATAACCGTTGAACAATAATTAACTAGTTACTATAATTTCAAGTTCCCTTTTTAATCGTCATAAAGAAGACTCTTTCAAAAATCTTTTACAAGCTCACGTGCTTATATATACTATCTAATATATATATACTAACATGAAATTTTATTAATAAAGTTTAGAGATAATAACGGTCATTCATACCAAAGTAGAGTAAACATTTCAGAAACATGTATAAAATATTATTAATTGCTTTATTCAAATTGTCAGTCCTCACCACACAAGCTACTTTTGTTCAGATATTATCCCACCCATAACTGGCCATGAGGTAGATGTTTTCCTAAGCAATATGAAATATTACAAAGGTAACAGGCGAAAATAGTATGTATTAAACGGAAGTACTGTTTGGGATTGCGGTTATCAAACCTTCGCTTTGCTGACGACGTGTTTTCTTCCACGGGTTCAAAACTAGGGCTTATGTTAAAACAACTCAATGAAGAACATGTCGAAGATATACTGCTGACAAATAATACCAAATATAGGGTCAGATTGAATGGTGAGGAATTGCAATATGTCAATGAATACCTCTATTTAGGCCAGTTAGTCTCTTTCGAGACCAGACAAGACAAAGAAGTCGCCAGACGGACCGAAGAAGGTGAAGAGTCATGAAAAATCTGATGAAACCTTCCAAATTACAATGTCACTCAAGCGAAGACTGTATGTAATGACGTATATTCTTCCCATTTTGACTTACGGAGCACAAATTTGGTGTTTGTCAAACATCCAAAAGTCTAAACTTAAGGCTCGCTAATGTACTATGGAGCTCAGCATATTCGGTGTGTTCGCGACAGCCCTGCTATTCCCGTTTTAGATAGCCCTGTGTTTACATAGATTCAGTGCCGTTATTATCCAGAAAGACAGTAAATTCGCGTGTGTGAAATTATTACGTTATTATAGAACAATTTAGAGACAATAACAGTGATATTCATACTATATAGTAATTTAGTGCTTGTAGAATGTCTAGATTTGTATTAAAACACTTAGATTTGTATTCTGATGCCTAAATTTATATTATAACACTTATATTCGTGTTCATATGCCTAGAATTAAGGTATTTTTAATGTTTTTAAATGTAGCAGCCATGTTCCATAAGCCATAGCGTGAATGTAAACAAAGATGTTGATGAAATATTTTAATGAGAATTCATACATAATTTTGTAATCTTAATATGTACATAACTATGGTTATATGCAATAAAAACTATTCGGAATGTTTTTTCATTTGTAGCCGGCATACTCGTCTAGGGGGTGCTGATTGTTTTATAGCTTCAACCCTTATGGTTTAGACACATTAACGTAGAAAAACAACCCCGATTTTTGAAAATGAGTATGTTGATAAATGTATTCTGTGCTGGGTGCCTAAGTATGAGAGCGAGATGGTTGACACATACGTCAATAGATAGGTCTTGTCAGCACCTATCTATTGGTATATAGATAGCTATATATATAGTCATAGTTTAGAAGTATATAGCCTTTATATAGTTTTTATTAAGTAAATAAAGAATAGATAGTGCGAGGTTTTTGCGGGTCTCGCTACGGTAAAGATTCGTCGTACTTAAGCAAATGCGCATGTATTTTCTTTGTAGCTCAAAAACTACCATATCTTCAAGCCTCGCCATCTTCAATGGAGTAAGCAGAAACCTCAAGCTTTCATAGTGACAGTGCAAGTCGGTGTTTTATTTTCATGGAATGATTCTCCCGGTGACCTCGATAGTGTTATAGTCTTCATAGTCCCTGAAGAAATACAAGGTTTCAGCATACGTCGAACCGAACCTATAGGTACAGGACGTCAGCGGCTCGTTTCTAGTATTCGATAGACCGCCCGTCCGGTACACGGTGTTAAACTAACAGACCACGTTCAAAACACCACACTGCGTTCCGAAACACGAATCACTGACGAAGCTCAAAAAGCAGTAAAGTTGAATTGTGACTGGGCTGATTATGTCTGCCGTATGCCCGATCAACAGTGGGCCATGATCACCACTAATTGGGGCCCTGACACAACCAGACGGCGTCATCTAAGCAGATTTAAAATAAAATAACAAATAATAACAACGGAAATGGAAATCATGGGGGCGGCCTTCGCCCAGCAGTGGGATGACACACGTTGACAGTAATGCCGGGCATGCCCTAAAACACAGTAAGGGGTAAAACGTGGTTTTGAGAAAACCGCGAATAAAATGTTGATACTGCGTTTTAGGTCACGGCAGAGTAAGAATGTATGTAGTGTACCGCACATATCATAAAAAAAATAATTCTTTACCTTTACTTTCTTGTCATCATGTTTGTCGACGCGTCTGGTACACGAGTATATGATGACCGGCTTGTCTCTGCCCTGGAACTGGTCGACGGTACTAACTTCTACTGCGAGGTGCCCGAGTGAACGGCGAAGGAGTGACACCTGGTCACGGTATGGGGCTATGACTCCTATGTCTGATGATTTTACTTCGCCCTGATGGTGAATAATAGAATAAGATGTACATATTTTCTGATATAAAATCTATCTGTAAACATTAACGCATGCGCAGAGAACACTACAGGTAAAATATTTATTGATAAAAAAAAAACGATTGCGAGCAGGGTTTCAACCTGCGCTCCTTGGATCGAACAGCACTTGGAGTACTGATCCAGAAGCTAGTTTCACTCTGCTAGCTACAGTTTTTTTTACCACATTTATTATTATCAAACTGTTGACGTATGTTAATCTTAATCATTGTTTTAGGTAAACGATAACTGTTGCGTTTTGAATTCCTAATCTAAGTAACTATCTGCTGTCCTTGATTATTTAAGCCTGGAAGCTGATATACATTATATCACTAACGACACTGACCTGCTTCAAAGCGTCGACCAAAGCTATGACTATGCAAGCTTCAGTAGAGTTGGTGCAGGAATTCTTGTTGTTAGAAGCATCAACTACGTCATCAACATATTCCGTATCTAGGAACAATGCAGCGTGTTGCGGTTCCGGACTACAAGCCGCCGATAGCCACGGCGAGTCGGAAAAATGAGATATTTTCTGAAAGTAACACACGATTATAGTATGCACGTGAGAAACGAAGTATGACTGTTGAGTGTGTTGACTCACACTTCAAAATCCTGGTTATTAGAGTTATGACTGCATCTAAAATGTCCGACTGCCTTGTTAGTCAAGTGTATGCAAACGCGACTGCTAAACATGAACTCCAGAATTTCATTTCCGGGTCACGGGAAATGTTATTGTGTATTCTGTTAGGTGATTCTCAGTAGCAGCCTGGCCTCACCAACCCAAAAACACGATGGGACCCCGCAGAAATGTGGGTGTACAAGTGCGTACCTCTACCCAATATATAAGAGAGAGATTACAGGCCTGATACTGTGTGTGTTTAAATATAAAACACAAGTTAAATTACATCACATGTAATCTCTATGCTACTTGATTGCATCTTACCTGTAAATCTATATCCAGCTTAGCTTGCGCGATTTTCTGGTCGGCACATTTGAGCCTGTCATTATAAGCCACGTGATTGGCTATGTCGGCGAGAGCTTGGTTCATGCGGTACTGAAGCTGTAAGGTAGAGGTCGCTTCTTCACACATGAGTCTGTGGAATAAACTCTCTTCCATGCCTAGACGTCTAGAACAAAAAGCGTAACATTGTATAAGTAAGGATAGAAGTGAAATTGTTGATCCTCTTGAATGTTTTACACAAGGGATTGTCTATATGCATAACTGAAAGCTTCAACAAAATATCTTAGGCCTTCAAAAACTAGAAATTATCTAGAGTTTACACAATTTACAAACTAAACTAAAATCATTGTTAAACAAAATTGAACCTTACAATAACTGACACGATGACATTTTTAAGTAATTGTTGTCCTGAATTCTTACAAAATGTGACATATAATATATATGTGTATATATAATTGTAATTATGTATATATGTCGCAGGTGGATTGTAGAATCAGCTGTTTTACAAAACTGCTTGCTGATTTACAAAACAGTGCTGTTATGTGAAACTGCTGAACAATGTTCAGCAGTTTTGCATAATTACTGAAATATAACACGCAGAACCGTATAAAGGTTTTGCGTTTATCAAAGCAGCGGGTCAACGGATCAAAGGGTTATGTAAGACAGCGTGTTATGAATCGTCAGATTTTAGATTTTAGTTCTTAATTTTGTCGCTGATATCTCCGTGTGTCTTATCAATAATAATTTAACTTTATTAGTTTTTGTAAGTCAGTAGCAAAAACAAAAGATATGTAGATCCCGAAGAAACAAATATTAATGGTATATCGACTGTACCTTGCTGCACGACTCCTAACCACGGGCGGCAATTGTTCCGGATCGCCAACCAAAACGAACCTCTTCGCCGCGAACAAAGGCCGCAACACAGTGCATTGTAATACCTGCAATACAATCATAACAACTTTCATGTCAGTTAATTTTTTTGTCATGCTTTGGGCAACATAAGCTGATAAAACGCTTCATAAATTATATCTGTCCCTGTCTTATAAATGACAATGAACAGTTGCTTTTAGAAACATTTTAGCTAAAATATACTTTAAATACAATGATGTATAAGGGGGATAATTTCTAGTTTTACCTGCGTGGCCTCGTCGACTACGCAAAGATCAAAAGTCGTTCGGGTAAGCATCGCATGTGCAGCTCCCAAACATGTTACTCCTACTACTTCCTGTAAAATTATAGCATCATTTTAAAATGTTCCATATCATATAAGCTTTTCTGGTCTAAATCGCTAACATGTAATGAACATGTTTAATAAATCAAATCTCTCTTTGATTTGGTCTTTGTAAGAGAAATTGCCAAAGCATTTCAGCCCTAGGTCCCATAACAGTTGTTACGGGTAGTGAAAGGCCTGAAAGTCTGACAACCAGTCTTACGAGATATTGATATAGATAGGTGGTCACTCCATATAAAATAATTGTAGGCAGTAGGGTCAACGCTTATTTCAGCTTTTCCTCTTCGCTAAACTGGGACGGGGGACCAACTTATGTTACAAAGTTTCTGTTGAAACTTAGCAATATTAAATATTTTCTTTTATAGTTACCATAGAGTCATATAGTTGTGTAAGTTTGTTAGGCGTGTCGCAGTCGGCTGTAAGTGCACTCTCAGTTATTTTATGTAGAGCCGGTGATACGCGCGCTGAAGACCCAATCCGCATCACTCGCAGGGAATCTGGTAACCTGACCGAGGGACAAACCATATCATATCCTGATATCTAAGAAATGCATGAGATATCACGTGAAACTTTGCATACTTACTAAACTATAGGATATCCCGGCATTATAGCATTAGACGAATAGGGAAAATTCGACAATATTTGATACAAGTGAACAGTTAGGGAAATTAGCGTACCAAATTTATAAATTTTGTGGCTAGACAGATACAACCGCGAGGATTCGAAGTACTTTAGAGTATAAAGTGGATAGGTGTGCGGTATGATACCGCTTCGCAATATATTAGAATCAACTATACCAGCTTTTCCCCACAATTTTTTAACCTAGGACCCCTAGCATATCAAAAATTATTTTCACGGATCCTTCCTACAACAATTTTAATAAATTTACGTGGACTGAAATGGCAAAAATACATAATAAAAGCGTTAACAAATATCCTTACCTACTGAGCACAGTATCGACAGCAGAATGCGTGTGCGCAGTGACCAGAACTCGCTGTTTGAGGCCAACCAGCATCTGTATAAGCACGCTTATGGTCTGCGTTTTACCTGTAAGTATTAACTCTTTTAATAATAAAATGTATTATGGTAAGTTGGTAATGCATTACATTATGATACAAATGAGCTAAGTAGGTCATTTCTCTGGAGGCTGGACTACAGCCCAAGCCAGAGGCGAAGGTTTAATTACAACCAAGAGTGTTACTTAAATGGCGCGGATGTCATTATAGCGCACTACAGTTGAAAAAGTTGAGTTATTGTTACATTTTTGTATCTTAAAAAACGGCTTAGCGTAGCCTATCGTTCTGCGACCATTCAATTTGAACATTAATTTATAATTGAATTTCAGCATCATCATCGGCCTTTTGACATTTAGTCATTTTATAGTAATAAGCCGAACTTGAGTTTTATAAAATCAATCATATAAGCTATTTCACATAGAATAATTTCATTTAGGAACTGAAGTTACCTAGTTGAGAAAAGTAGTGATCAAGTTTTGAATGAACAACCGCTGTTTACCTGCATTGAGCTTGGGTCATCCGTCTCTATATAAAAAGAGTTATTATAAAAATAGTTACTATTATACACCCACATATCACCAATAGGCATGATGACAGTAATAAAGAATCAAATAATACATGGTTTTAGAGCAAAATATATAAACACAGGATTCTTAAAAAATATCTAGTTTTAATATAAACATTAAGATTAATAAGATTTTCTAAAATAAAAGTATAAAACAATTGGCCATGTTGACTGAAACGCCAATTACAGCGAATGACGTCACGCCTCCGTAAATGTCAATCACCGTCGTACGCGTTAATTGAATTTTTGTCAAATGTTATCGAAGCGTCACGTCACGGCCCATCATTAGGGGCGCCATGACACCCATGAGCATTTTCGCGCTAAATTCAAATGAGATAGATTCAAATAAATGCAATAATGTGCGTCAAAACTTAGTTTATTGCTGAAATAATGTTTTTTTCGGAAATAGTAGACGTGTAACTATATTATAAAAGGAGATTTCAGAATCCGTTTAAACAGAGACCATAACAAGGTCACCAGCCCACCGCCTTGGATGATGCAGGGCGGTGGGCTGGTGAGCTTGTTATGGTCTCTGGGGTAGAATTCTTAACACCGCACTTCTACTGGGGATTCCCTAACAGTAAAATCGCATAACACTTTGCCAGCTTGCGAATCGAACCAAACGGACCCCGCTCAGCAGCCGCGCTTGCGGCCACTAGACCAGTGAGGAAGTTAAAAGTAATAAGAGCCCTGTAATTAAAGCCGGAATTTATTATACTATGATTATATTCGCAACTTTACCAGTGCCAGGAAGTCCTCTCATCAGCGCGTAATCTCTAGCTGCAACACATTTGAGAACGGCGCGTTGTTGTTGTATATTGAGGGTCTTCATCAGACGAGTGCCGAGTCTACCTACGTCACGAGGTAGCTTGGTTTCGAACTGAGGTGGCTCTTGGTCTATTATTATTCTGAAAATGGAATATAATTTGAAATTGTATTGTCGAAGACTTTCAATTAATCTTCTCTGCAAAAAAAAGCATAATTCAAATGCAGAAAATATTTAAAGAAAGCGGCGCATGCAGGGACGCTTCTTAGAGATCATTGTATCGTATGAATGCATTTAAAAATGTATTAAATAAAGCAAAATCGAACTCCGTAAATGCTCCTAAAACACTTTTGTTAAAAAACATCTATCGCTCTGTTAGGCTGGGGTTCTAAATAACCTTTTTTAAAAATAAACTATATGATCAAATCAAACTTTAATTCGGATATAACAATATATGTACGTGACATTTGTTCGGTCTTGAGGATGAACAACGACTGAGTGGAATGATGCAAGGTGGGAGGGAAGCATGAAGGAATGCTGACGACATATATGATAATGTATAAGGATCTGAATAAGCCAGAGCCACATTGAGTGGGTGGAGGTAAAAATTAAAAAAAAAAGCATTCGAAAGGGGATATATAACAGTACGATTATAGTCGATGCCGTAAAACAAATCCTACAAATATGGCGCTAGTGTCTATCGAGGACAAAAACTTTTCATTTCCACTATTAAACAAATTCGATAGAATTCCGTTATCACATTAACGGTCCAAAATTTCGTGACGTCACATTTCAAAATCTAATACATCTAAGTGTTAAAGTGCCAAATATTAACTATTAACGAAAAACTTAAAAATATTACCACATCACATTTGAAGCCAGTTCCGTGTGATAGCTATTGCCCCAGTGTCGAGGCATACTTGTTTTAGCGATGGTGTGGCATCTGTGGTCTATATTTTGCATCATAAAATGCCACTAACCAACACAAGCTATCACACAAGAGGCAACAAGAAGTTTTGCCCATCGCAAAGATTCGTCCTCAAAGAATTTGTGCTAGACGTGCCAGAGAAATGCTTTGTTTGGAAGATGACGATGATGCTATATGGTTTGATGAAAAAGATGTTGTCACATCGAATTTTCCTCACATTGACAACCCAAATGAGAACGAAGTGACTGCTATGCCGGTTATAATTAATTTGAAGGAGTGGGTTCAAAGTCCATGGGCTCAAGTAGGTTTATAACTAAAGTTATAATATTAAATAGAAAAAGAATACGGTCGCGAGCAGGATTCGTACCTGCGCCTCCCGGATAAATACTCTAACTAGTCTAATAACTGCAAAGTTAGTCGTGTCGGTTCGGTCACCTATATAGGGACTGAATACATAGCAATGACATCGCCAAAAGATGTGTTAAAGTATGGATGCAGAATTCGCGGTGTAGTGAGCAGAGATCGAGATGGCTTAGTGGTCAGAGCGCCTGGAGCATTTATCTGGGAGGTGCAGGTTCGAATCCTGCTCACGACCGTATTCTTTTTCCATTTAATATAATAACTCTGGAATTAAAACTAATTTCGGAACTGATGCTTTAATTTAATAATTTCTAGATGTTAAATTGCAAAATATGTGATGTCACACTAGGGAGGGGGGGGTGGGTCTCACAAATGTGATCAACTGTGACAAGGACGGGGGAGGGGTATAAAAATCACAACATTAATGTGACGTACTTTATGGATGACCCCTTAGCGGTAGTGTTGCTAGTTCTACAACCGAAAAAAGCTTCGTCAGTAAGACAGTGAAACAGCAGTCCATTATTTTTATTGTTATGTGAACTATGTCCCAGAGCGAAGCCGCGTGACCGTAATGAATTGCAGTATGCAATGAAGTAGACATATTTTAGCATACAATTTTCAAAATTGCTATTGATGGCGAGAAAACATACATAGTTTTACCTTTTGCTCTGGCCCTTTTCACACTTCCGCATTCAAATGCAGACACCGAACGACTATTCAGCAAAAATAATTTTACGAATAAAAAAATGATAAAAACTCGCAACGCAGATTTTTAAAGGGGCTTGAATTTAAGTGCAATGCGTAAAAACTCAATCCCACTTTTTTATAAAATATATAACTAAGTTACTTTTTTAATTATTTCACATTTCACAACTTCCTAATATTCCTATCCAATTTCTAGTTTAAACATTGTGAGGAAACCTGGACTTAATAGTCGGAAATCACCAACCCGCAGTGAGGTAGCGTGGTGATTAAGCTCGTGTCTTCTCTGTTTGAAAGAGGCCCTTGCCCTGAAGATGTTTTGGGAAATGGATACGATAATTTTCGAATATTGATACGTTAATTCATTCGCACTCGTCTGGCATCCCTGGTCTTTAATTCTTGGAGCCCGAAGATATCTCAACAAGAATAAGAATAAGAAGAGAGTAAATATAGATTTGCAGTGTACTTACTTCCTAAGTCTCTCAGCTCGATCACTGTCCTCCATGAGAACCCCCAAGTTAGTCAGGTTCTGTACAGTAGTCGCGTATGACTCGTAAGTATCTATATGGAATAACGTGCTCTCGCTTAAGCGACGACTTACATCTCTGAAAATTAATATATGCGATTATTTAAACAGAATGTAGTAGTATCAAATTATGGGACGTACTATTATAATCAGGGCATTTGGTTGCAACCCAAAATCTGTTTATATACTGCAAACGAAAATGTATCAAATAACATGGGCCTACCGGGACCTATGGTTTTACAAATGTGTACATCTCTGCCTACCACTTCGGGGAATACAAGCTTGATGCTACTAATTATAAGTATTTTAGAGGAAACGTGAATCGTATACCATTTAAAATTGATAAATAACTAGTGAATAAGAAGCTGCTTTAAAATGTTCTTACCTCTCCAAAAGTATACGAATCTCTTTAGTATTTGTAACAGTCACAACACCTGCTGCGATCCACGGACGATTATCTATGCTGACTATAGAAAAATCACCTTCTTGTGGGCCCTTAGTTACTTTGATATCCTTTATGACAACTAAAAGCAATGTTTTGTTATTAATGTTTACTTCCATGTCTTGTCGTATGGTTGACGAAAAACCTTTTGTTACAATTTAAACTGCCGGTAGGCTTTACGCGCCATCAAGATCATTTCTCAGGGGTACTAATTTTCTCACGATGTTTTTCTTTACCGTTTTGGATGATAATTGATTTTTAATACGCACATGATTACGTCAGAGGTTTGAAACTGTGAACTTTGATTTGCCAATCTAAAATTCATACCACTAGGCTATCACATATGCTAATTTTTAACTTTTAGCTCAAGAGAGCATATAAAAGTCATTATTATAAATTTAAATTTTATTTACCTTTATCAGCAATATTTCGCTGAAAGATATGCAAGTATCTGTCCTCCTTATATTCAACTTTCTTTAGTTTCAAGTTGGCTGCACATGTACCGCGCTTCTCTCTGCAAAATCAAGTACACAATTTACAACAAAGGGGATCCTAGTGTAAGGCTTAATTAACTTGCAAATATCAGAACATTTTTACATGTCGAAATAATTTTCTTTTACTAATCGACCTTAATGAAGAAACTCCGAAATAAACCAAGGTTTAACATCCTCTTTAATATAATTTTCTTTTAAAACCTAAACATATTTAATCATTTTCGAATAATAAAGATATATCGCGAAAATGCATATTCATTGAAACTACTAATCATTTATTCCGATTAAGCCTTAGTGGTTCTAAAATGATTTAACATTGTGCTTATTACACGACTGCTTAAAGTGGTGCTATTTTTTTAAAGGTATCCTCACCTCTTTTCAACACTATCTGTCCACAAGGCGTGCAAGGGAGCCGTCACCATCTGTCCTCTCTCCTCCATCCTGAGCAGCGCCGTCCAGTGTAGGAAGTACTTTATATGTTTTAGTGACAAGTGGCCCAATGCTTCAGTGCGGAGCTTAGATAGAGGATGTGATTCAGACACACTTGGACCGTCAGTATGCCTAGCAAAATTGTGTTTTTTAAGTTGACATATTCAAATCAAAATTATATGGAAAATTATAGATTTGAGCTTAAATCGATAAAACAAAACTTTAAAGCTAAGCTGTTGCCTCAGTCATTAGCAGACACAATAGATTTTTATTGTTACAACGTACAGATCTGTACGTTACTGACCCGAAAGGTTAAACAAATCTAAAACATAACATAGCATCACGCCTGTATTTCCCGAAGGAGAAGGCAGAGGTTTACACAATTGTACACCCACATTTCACCAATGCTGAGTCCCATGTGTCCCATGGTGAGCCTATTGTCATTTTCCGGGCACAATTCCAAACTCCGGGCTGCTACTGAGAATTTCCTAACAGAAAAAACCAATACCACTTTGCCCGACCTGGGAATCGAACCTAAGACCTCATGCTCAGCAGTCGCGCTTGGGACCACTAGACAAACACGGCAGTCTATAATATTTATTTCTAAAATCAGCAAAATCGTTAAATAAGGTTTCCTTATTAAGAACATCCTTCATTCTTTCATCTTCTTTTTTTATTTATTTTTAAATTAGGCTACAAACACAAACATAACTCATAAATGTCTTTCTACAAGATTGAAACTCACGCGAAACGAAAAATTTTATAAAAAGACGATGTCGTAAATGGAGAGCGAGAGAGTCTAAAATAGCATTTTTTTTTATCGAATCAATTGTCTCCAGCGGGATTTGAACAGAAAGTGTTGTCATCTTTGAGAAAAAATACATTGCCATTAGTAATCAAGGTACCTATGTACTTACCATAGATGTAACGAGCACAAAGTGAGGTAGGGACACTTGGCGCAAGCGTTGTGATGATCCACAGGCTCAGGTAACTTCTGTTGTAACATTATAGACGCATCCTCGATGTCCGTTAGATTATCTAGGAGATAACAACGAAACTAACCCGTTAATATTTTTAAACGCGACACGTAGCACTTATAACTCGAAATTACATAAAAAAAGAGTAATATATAATAATTTGCCTAACCTACCTCTAGTGGAAGAAGCGTAGCGGAACGAGGGCATTATACACGATACTTGGCGTGCAAGGTTAGTGTGCAATGAATGCGAGCGACGTTAAAGCAACCCGTAAAAGCAACTCTAAAGTTAGGCTTTCAGTACAGTCGCTCAGATGCAGTCATATACAAAAGTTTGACGTGAGAAGATATTGAAATTTGTTAAGGAAATCATCACGACCCCGAGCGAGCGGGAAAAACAAACAGAACTTAAGGGAGTGAGTGGGACGGCAGGCTATGCCCGCGCTCACCGGTTCGCGTATGGGTCCCGCCTTTTTAGTCGTAAAATTGACTACTGCACTGTCACATGCGTACAAACTTCAGACATGCACAGTTAAAATACGCAGCTCCGCTACACATCTTCGCACAGCTTTGGTGGAAAGTCACACCGTATAACAAACACACTGTATATTTTCCGCGTACAGCTCTAGCGAAAAAAGCCTGTCTAACAGACCGAACAAAAATAAACAAGAAATATAGTTGATGCAATGGTCTTAGAGATCTACAGATAGTTGTCCCGAGTCCGAGTGTGTATGCATGCATAAACGCTCCCACTTTACAGCAAAGATACTCTATTATAAAATGTACGCACCGGGGTCAATATCTTGCGGAGACGCGGCGAGGTACTGTACGAGTTGGTTTCGTAACATCAACAAGTCGCGACGTTCAGGGTAGCCACAACTCACCTCCCGTAACTCCACACGATCCCTGAACACAAAAGGATGATTTAAAAGCTAGTGTAAATTATGCGGGAATAGTTTAACCCTGTTTTAGGTTTATGACTTGGCTAAGTAACAATAATTATATTAACAACAATCGGGACTAAGGGCTTAACGTGCCTTTCGAAGCACGGAAGCGCTCTGATGGATATGCTTCTAGCTATATCTTTCCACAAACCGACTGCGCCAAATGTTGCTTAATTTCACTTACTATATTAGTATAGTAGCTATATTACTATTTATTACTTACTTCAAGTAAAGCAGTAGTCCGCCCTGAAATGACTGAGTGGGGTCTATACTGTTAGTAAAGTTGAGCATCATCAAGCCATACAGTACTGGTTGACTGCTGTTTTGTATAGTATAATTACTTACGAGTAACCGTATAGTAGGTATATCTCTTTAAATTACTTACTTCAAGTAGAGCAATAGTCCGCGCTGCGCAGCCTGAGTGGGGTCTTCACTGTTGTTCAAGTTGAGCATCATGCCGTACAGTACTAGTTGTCCGCGGTGTTCAGCTGACATCGATGCCTTGCCACTTTTCAGTTCAAGAGGAACTACTGCTTTTTGGCGACCTAAATAACCTCTTAAATTTTACAACAAATAATTTTTAATTCTCTTCTTTAAAGCTACCGCATTGGTCTAGTGGTAACAAGCGCGGCAGCTAAACGTAAGGTCCTAGGTTAGATTCGATTCGAGCAAAATGTTACTGGGCTTTTCAGTTAGGCAATTCTCAGTAGAAGCTCGGAGTTAGGACTTCTATCAAGGTGATGCAAATAGGTTCACCACATTGCATGGAACTTACAGCCGTGGAACTACTACTACTATTCATAGCTTTGTACATGTTTTGAGATAAAGAAACATTTGAGTTGAAGTGTCCAACTTTCATTGAATGAGATTGACTTCTGTGAGCTAGCTATACTGAATTATATTCAATCACTATTCAAGAAATAATTAATACAACAGGAATTATTGGACCCATTTGTAATTTAAAAACTTGTGTCTTACCTTTCCTATCATGAATAGTCACTTGTAATGTAGCATCTATTTTCCCTTTCAAACCCAGCATTGGGCTGCACAGGTTCTCTTCAATATCTAATACTTTGTCAATGTGTCCTGACCAATTGTTTTTATCTTTTTTGACATGCTGAAAACGAGTATCCCATAAGTCATTAAAATGAAAGGCATCAAATAAATAGCTCATTTGATTTCTAGCAAGCTTAAAAAGTTTTGCTCTTCTAGGGTAGTGGTATAGTGATTGAGTTATGTCCTATGAGTGACAAATCCGAATTCTGCACAGAGTTATATTTTTAAGGCCTACAAAGAAGCTTTTTCAGGTGTTTATACACAAATGATTTGAATCAATATGCACGATTAAAGTCTTTAAAAACAAAATAAACATACTGTCACAGTGGGGGGTTTATCCGCCACATAAGTGTTCATAAAGTCAGCGAGTGGTGGTATATATTTGTATATATTAGACTTCGCTTCTTCTACACTAAGTCCGGCGTCATACAATCTCTCTACGGACTCCTTTATTATGTCGTCAGTTATCGAACGCAATTGATCGGTTGCAGTAATCTTTTGAGGCAAAGCCTTTTGCACCAACTCATGAATTAATATACCTATTGTCATCTGAAAACATTAAGCAAAGGTGAAGCAATTTGAAGAACCAAAGTTTTACGGTTGCAGAGTAGACGGACAGGAGCCATTGTGGTGCAAAAATTTGTACTTTACCGAGTTCACTATGTATGCTATAATGCGTTTGAAAGATTTATCTGTATTTATTAAGGTAATGTGTAATGGTGGACGAGTGGTTACGGGCTCTTGAGTCACAAGTTGTGGGTTCATATCTGGCGCGTACCAATGTAACCTTTTTTTAATGTCATATGTACTTTTTTTGTTATTCTTTGACATCACAGAAATACGTTGAAAGAAAAAAATCATAAGCAAACCTGGACCTAATGTTCTGAAACTGTGGTCTAGCGTGGTGATCAATGCTCATGCCTTCTCTGTTTGAGAAGAGGCCCTTGCCCTGCAGTGGGTTAGTTATGGGCTGGTTATGCTTATGGTAAGGTAATCGCATCTTACGATATTGAATTAACGGCAAAGTAAGTCGTGCCGGTTCAGTCACCTGTATAGGGACTGAATAATAGCAATAACGGCACCATAAGACTTTAAAATGTGAAAGACGAATTCGGAGTAGTGAGCAAAGGTCGGGCAATGGCTTAGTTGGCAGAACTTTAAATAATAATAAATTATTTTTCTTTGATTTGATTTTTTCCACAAAAATGCAAATACACTTTTCCATAATCCGTATTCAATCTAGGAAGAACCCATTAAAATAAATAGTTACTCACGGCTATATTACCAGCATCGATCCCCTTCCAGCGTTCTTGTAGCACAGCCTTACGTTTGCAGAACACGCCGGCGACCACACTGGTACTCGATATTAAGTGGTCCGGTCTCAACACTAGCAGCCCTGACGTGTTGGTTACGCAGTAGGAACCTGAAGAGTCACGAGAAGCCAGGACGCTGACTACGTCGCCAGTCAATAACGGTGTATCGAGCCTAAAAGCATTTGATGTATGAAATGTCTGTTTTTATAAATCAACAATGTAAGGAACTTTTTTTGTAGGAGAAATTTAATGTGCCGCATTTTATATTTAATGACAATACTATCTATACTAATATTATAAAGCTGAAAAATTTGTTTGTTTGGTAGAACGCGCTAATCTCAGGAACTACTGGTTCGAATTGAAAGAATATTTTTGTGTTGGATAGTCCATTTATCGAGGAAGGCTATAGGCTACATAACATCACACTACGACCAATAGGAGCGGAGCATCAATGAAAAATGATGATAACGGAAAAAAAAATACCTTTAGAGAGCTTCCGTTGCGTGCTCTGAGTAAATTGTTGAAGTTACGCTAAAATCATGTATCACAGAATTGTACCCTTTCAAGGTTGACTCACTATAACTGTAGAAGATTCCAAGTTAGAGGAATGATACTGCTGTTTTACATATAAATGAATTTAATAACTAGACCAAATGTTGAGAATATAAAGGAGCGAGGGAGCACACGCGATGACCGCTAATCGTGTACTGATCGTGTAATTAATATTAATTGGTAACGTAAGGTAAAAATGCTTATTTGACTATACTGTACGGTTCATCGTACAATAACCTTTTTTATGATAATCAAATTTGTTCTAAAATAGTACATTAATGCATTATTTGCGAAGGTGTTTTTTATAAACATGATATTAATCCTTATCCAAATAAATACGTTATTCATCACAAGTATTTAATTTTGAACAAATTAAATTTGTTCAAAATTAAATACTGTCAAATGATGTCAAGGGCAAATTTTGCCCTTGACATCATTTGATTTCAATGAATATCTTAGTTAAATATCTTAATAGTTTAAAAAAAACTCCGCAACAATATAATGATCAAGTTCCTACCACGTGCGCATTTATGATGTGCAAAGCGGGCAGTCATGAGGGAAGAGGGCCCTGATGGAATATATTTAATTAGGTTTTTTCCTCAAATTAACGATAGTAATTATAATACTAATAATGCTCCTCCGGCCGTATTTCGGTCACGGCGGCCTATCTCCACGCATATTAGCCAAGTACGCAGAAGATATTATTGTGTTCAAGTCTATGCGCAAATACAGGTGCACTCTCTCTTCCTTCACTCTCATATTCTGATGGGACGGCAATCCGACCGGAGAGAGATCAGACGCAGGACCTTTACGTGCTCTACGAAGCAAGGGGGTGTCACACCACCAACTTCCTGACTCCAGGCTGTTACTGAGAATTTCCTAACTGAAAAACCCAATAACACTTTACCCAACCTGGGAATTGAACCCAGGACCTCACACTCAGCAGCCGCGCTTGCGACCACAAGACCAACGAGGCAGCTAGTAATTAATATTATGATGTATCTACATTGATGTTTGATATTTATTTATGTCAAATTTTACCATATTCCTTCAATGAAACATGTTGCCTTCTTTTCGTCACCATTTTTCAGTCTCAATTCCAATCTGGTGTTGTGGTTATTAACACTAAGTATGACACAACGCTGCATTTTACTGAGGTCCAGATCTTCAATACTATCCTGCTTAACAAAGACCATAATGAAAAAAATATAATATATTTATATTAGCCACAAAGGTAGGCTCTGAGATGCCAGTAGTGTATTTATTAAATGATTTAAAATATCTGTATGGATGTTTAACACAGAATGGAAATCATCATCATCACCCCGGCCCTTATTCCAATTTATTTGGGGTTGGCGGAGCAAATATTCTTCTTCCACTTTCTAATTGTATTTGAAATTGCATGCTGCTTAAGTTTTGGCAATGTTTACTGCATAATATATATAGCTTAAAAAAGATTTTTAAATCTATGAATAATCCAGTAGGATTTTAAAGAAATACATATACTCTAAATAAATTATAGTCCCTCAATCTCACTTAAACTGTGTTCAAAATTAGTCACTTATGTACTAATAAAAATACAATGAGAGATTGCAAGAGTCAGCAGATATCTTGCCTGTTTATAGATAGGACAGACTAAGTCATGGTTTTATATAGCTATTGTATTGACCATTAACATGTTAACTGTTATTCTTGCTATTCTTCTATGCCAATCTTAATTTCTCCCTTCTCCCGTACTGGTGGCAGTTACCACGAACAACAGCATTCCAAATGAGGGTTGGCGACTGGCCAGTCATAAAACATTGCCAAAACTTTAACAGTATGCAATTTCAAAAACAATATACATGCTGTGCCAACCCCAAATAAATTGGGATAAGGGCAGGGAGGATAAATTATTCTCATTTTTCCCTTATATCTTCCCCCATGTACATGGAACTTCATTGCTCATTTCTTACAATGATTACTAAATATGAACATATAAATGTTATACCTCTTCCATATCATCAATTTCCCAATCATCTGCAAAGCACACATCTTCTGGCTCATCATCCAACACTTTGGAAGGGGATAACTTTTCAGCAGTCTTGGCTGGACTTGTATGTTTATTGATTGGTGAACAGGACAACACTAAAAAACATACATATTATTCCCCAAAACTTAGGCATTTCACTGACCCAATTACTAAGTCACACATAATAATCAAAGGTGGTGAGCCCATTGTAGTGTTAAATTATTTAGCATTTAGAAAATTAATAACTGTTGCGAAATTACATGAAGTGTAAAATTATTACTTCGTACACGTCAAGGCAGCAGTGCGAAATAGCTAATGTTAGCTCATGATCTCGTTCTCAAGAAGTGAGGGAAATAAATGTGATATTAAACAAACATTTTAATTTGTATATTAGTGTTAAATTATTAATTTATTACGCATAAGCAGTTAGCATTCTAAGTCACAAGAATTTGCATGAATTGCTATCACTAGCCTATTGCCATTGCCTGGCAGCTACTGAGAGTTGCCTAACAAAAATAACCTAATAACATATTGGGCAACCCAGGACCACATACTTAGTAGACTAACGAAACCACTGAGTTGGTGGCCAAACATAAATGAATTTTTGATAAAAAATATGGCAGTTCTAAAATACATTGATTTAAATAAAATATAAGTCTCAATGAACAAGAATTTAAGACTTATAAACTATATTATAGGTAGATTAGGAAACATTATATAAATATGTAGCTATGATAGTATTTTGCCTATCTGTTTCCTAATAAAGGATAAGCTAGCACCTTATTTAATATGGGTTAATTCCCATTTCTATTGCCATTGTCTAGGCACAATTCTAAACTCTGGGCTGATACTGAGAATTTCTTAACAGAAAATCTCCATCACTAGGACCTCGGGCAGACCTACTTGGGAGCACTAGAACAATGAAGCAGTCAGACCAACAAGGAAGTCATGTTTTATTTTAATCAATTTAACCAAATACTTCATAGTATCAAAATTTCCAAAATACAAACCTTGTTGGTTTTTTTGGCAGTTGTGTGAATTCACATAATTGTTACAAGGTGACTGTTTAGTAGGAGTCACAACTTTTAGTCTTTCCTCGTACCTATTTCCACCTCCAGATATACATGATTCCTTATTGAAAATATCATTTATTTCCTTTGATGATACATGATATTGCATTTTATTCTCAATATTTTTCAGCATTGGAGAATTTGTTTTAAAATTATCATATAAATTAATGGAAACCTTTACTTCATTTTCATTGAATTCTTCCAAGGTTGTCATAAGGTTTATCGTTGGAGTTTTATCTCTATCGAACATATTTTCCTTATTTGGTGATGTTTTATTGGGGCTAGGAGTATTAGAAATAATTATTTTCGGAGGCGTCGAATTTATACTACTATTTTCAGTCTTAATTTTCTTGGGTGTAGTAAAGCCATAACTTATATTATCTATGAATTCTAGTTCATTCGAGTCTCTCTCTTGTAATAAAATCGGAGATGATGCTTTTCTTTTATTTTTATTGTTTTCAGAACATGCTGGCTGTGTTTGAGTTTCAGCGGTAACGGGGGGCTTTTGTGTGACACTGTTTGTAGCATTTTTGAGAAAATCTGTTATAGGCTTTTGATTCTTTATAGGGCCAGCCTGTAAAGACTGAAATTTAAATAATTTTAAAAAACTTAGTCAACTCGCCTTGATTACTTCAGAAATACATATTGGATGATTTACCTTTTTCAAACTTAAAATTCTTGGCATATCGCTTAACTATGTCTAAATTAACAAACAATTCGTTCCAAACAGAAATAAATAAGAGCAAAACGTAATCTAGAAAAATTTATGACTTCTCCCGCGCTATTTTGACTGTTTGCTAATTTCTTTTTTTTTTTTTTTTTTTTTTCCTTCGCCCTAATCGGGCAGGCTAAGGTCTTAGACCATACCGCCTCGTCTTCAGTGTTCTTGAATAAAAGTAAGGCCAAAGCCTCGTCTTCAGTTACTTCCTTCTTGTATTAATCAAGTATAAAAAGTTATTGCAGTTATTGCCCCAGTAAAACGGTGGAAATTTTACTGAGTCTTCGATGGAGTTTAGGAGTGAACACAAAAAGTCATGATTTTCAATTGTATACAATTTGCCCACACTTGCACACCTTCATGAACACATAATGGTTAATTATCCACCATAATTACACATTATACTTCGGAGAAACACAAGTTTTGGAAAACAATATAAAATCGACAACGTGCACTTTACATTTTCCCGCCTAAACTCCTTGCTAATTTCACTAATTTGTTTTCATGTTTGACATTCAAGCAGTGTTGCCAGCAAGGTCTTATCAAAAGTTACCAAAAATGGCCAAAAAGTAACCTTTTAATGCGAAAAGTAACCTTACATTTTTTTTCTCATTATTATACTACTTAAAGTTGATCAGGTATATTAGGTATATATATATTATTATGTAGGTATATACCTAAGTAAGTTCCTACTTTTGCTTATTTTTTTAATAGTCTGCAAAGTAGGTATGTACACCAATGTTCTTACTTTTGGTGTAGGTACTTATTCCATTGAAATAGTATAACTTCCAAAAAAATAAAGTTGACCTACCCAGTAAAGACGAGCTAGATAAAGAGTTTAGTTTATAAACTCATCATCAAACCCTATACAGTAAGTTCGTACCTATACCTACTTACTAATTTGTACACTTGCCTAGTTTTCTAGATCTTCTTTCCAAAAAAATATAACACCAAACATTATTTATTTCCATAACATTTTAAACAAACCAAATGCTAAGGCCTCGAACAAGAAAGAACCCGATTTATCAAGGGAGTAGACGAAGCTGGCCAGAACACTTTGGTCATAGTTGTGATTAGCTGGTACATATAGGCACGAGAGAGATACCATAAATGTATTTCAACAGTTGTACTCACTACATTCCATTATATTGAATTAATTTATATTTCTTTAATTGATTATTAAAGAGATAGAAATGAATTCTTCAAAATCCAAAAAGGCACCTAAAAATAACCTTTCACATCGTGTAACCTAAAAGTAACCGGACGTCGTTAAAAGTAACCTAAAAGGTTACAAAAGTAACCTTCTGGCAACTTTGACATTGTCATTATAAACCAATAACTAAAGAAAAAGTAAAGGACGTGCTCTATTAATGTACACACCGGCAAAATTCAGGGAAACACAAAAAAAAACATTCATCATTTTATTGTTTTCGCTTTGTTTTGAGTGTGTTTGTTTATTTTATGAAAGAAAATAACAAAATGTGAGGTTGGTAGAATTTATTTACAAAGAAATAATAAAATGGTCGAAACTGAAAAATATAAGTGCTAAATTTAATAAAAAAAGTAAAAAAATAAAGAATTAATAGCGTGTGTAGCTCCACGCGCTCTTATAAGGGCTTAAATACGTCTATCCATGCTCCTGATGATACCTCCAATCATGTCTAGAGGCAAAGTGTCCCACTCTTCAACTAGCGCCAATTTGAGTTCTTCAAGATTTCTAGAGGCTGGATTTTTTTCTTGGACCCTTCCTCCAGTTATGTCCCAGACATGTTCTATTGGATTCATGTCTAGCGATAGTGCCGGCCAGTCCATTTGCGTTATACCGGTCTCATTAAGGTAATCCTGCACTATCCCCGCAGTGTGGGGTAAATTCTAACTGAATCTAAAATTTGGTGGAAATACAGGCTGTGGTTTTAAACAGTGGCCATATTGTAGGAACATATACAGCAACAGGTTATATGTTGTATAAAAATAATTATAACAATAATAGCCAAGAGGTCAACGTCTTATTCGTCTCGTATTCAGCTGACGCTTCTCTGTGAAATTTTCGATTAAGCACAACGCAGCAACGAGCGCGCCGCCCGACAAGTAGGTAGGTTGCATACAAGTCAACGATAAAGACCTAACGAACATAATAAGACTACAATGTAGTTTTAGGATTGTGTTTTTGTCTCATTATTGGTTTCTAAACTCCCATTCATAAATGATAGTTTTTTTTAGATTACGTGAGTACGATATTATTACCGCGAGATGCAAGCTAATTACGTAACATAATCACATTGACTAGACAGTGTTATCAATACAGTATAACGTGTAGTTGCCGAGTTGATTGACGAGAGTCAGGATCTTCTGCGCCGCTGGTCGCGGGTTTGGTTATGTTCCAAGTCTAGGTGTAGGTATGTGCATGAGAGGTTTGTTTCTGTAAATGCTTAGAAATGTAAACAATGCAATGCATCGCAAGTGAGTTACAAGATTGGGTTATTAAATTATTGGTATTAAGGTCAACAGATCAGTCGACCATGCCTACGTGCGAATAATTAAATGTACTGACGTATTGAATGTTCACTACTGAACTTATGTTACTCGTAACATAACGAGCGATACATAACTGGAGCACGTCGCCTATTGTTGTCTTTTAAACTACCTAACACCAGCACACTCCCACTCACGCACGCTATTGCACTACACTTGTAATTTCATCGGTGTACACTAACTTTTTTACGTCACCACACAAATAAAAGTCTAGCGGCGTAAGGTCCGGGGACCGAGGACGCCAAGGCACTGGGCTATCACGTCTAACTCACTGTGCCCCAAACGTGTCGTTGGTAGTTGATGATGCACCATCATGCTGGTTGGTAATACAGGTATTTTAAACTGCCTCTAATGCACCCAGTAAAGTATTGTGTAGCAGCCAGCATCGTAGCATGCAATGGCGTCTGTCGGACTGGCCACCTCTCCACGTACATACGCACTGCACTACTCAACCACTATCACCAGAGCGAGGGCATAGGTAAATGCGCACCATATCTACGAACTCACAGTTTGAAAAATGCGGCATTGTAGGTACCCGATCGTAAATTGACCGCGAGCGATTTCAACATGTACGCTCGTTCGCGTCAACCGACACACTAACGAACAACCGTTGAGCCGCGGTGCGAGCGTGCACGGGTAGGTACATAGCGCGAGCGCGAGCGCCGCCGCCCGTCTTTGGCGGTACCTACGCTCGGCCTCTGTCAGCGCGCCCGCCGTGCCGTCTTTATACCTACTGCGCGCGACGCGGCGTAAACCCAAAAAACAGTAAGAATGCGAAATTAATTCGAATTTCTAAGGTATACTTTTTTTTATTGTTTTGTAATCAGTTACACCTATAGATTCACCTCCTTCAATTTGGCCACTGCCTAGAACAACAGCTTGTATATGAAGGAAATTTGATAATATATGAATGTTTATCGACGTACTTGTGAATGGATATAGAAAGGTTTTTATACAATATTTCGAACTACAGCCTTTCACACAACACTAAGGCATAATTGCGTTTATCACACGCATCTTTACAGTTAAATTTTCAGCACTCAAGATGTTTTAAGCAAAAAAAAACGTAATAATAAGTTTCACGATAACGCCATATGACACTTTATGTAAACTGTCAAAAGTACTCAGAACGAGAAACTAAAATGGCAAACCGGCCGGTTGGCTGGTCATATGTGACGTCATATTTATTACTTGCAATTTCAGAAAACTGACAAATAAGGTTTCCTCTTTTAACACTAGCTCATGTGATTCTATCACATGAGTTAAAAGGAAATGCATTTAGTTTTTAATGTGTGATTTTATTTGTTACTTAGTTTTTGACACTTTTGTCTTGTGCGTGCATAGCAACATGATCGAAAATGCATTAGTAATTAGCATTTGATTAGTGTGTCCTACCTCAACTCCCGCGTATAATGACAGACTTTTTTTCATAGAAACAAGAGCGTGACGCGTCTCCTTTTGGTTGAATACTCTAATGATCACAGAGTACTTTTTTTACCACGGTTTCAGGTCATAATTAAGGGCTCCGATTGAGTGCGAGACTGCCTGCCAAGCACGGATCTTTTCGACAAACTTGTCGACTCGATAAAAGTTTTTATGTATTGAATTTTATCGTTTAATCAACACTTTATGTCAAATATGACGTTTA
The DNA here is from genome assembly GCA_935421205.1 of Xylocampa areola. NCBI lineage: Eukaryota > Metazoa > Arthropoda > Insecta > Lepidoptera > Noctuidae > Xylocampa > Xylocampa areola. The sequence continues at coordinate 7,067,803 of OW285219.1, read as the reverse complement.
AAATCGACAAACGTGTCGATAAAAAGAACCATGCTCGCACCGCTGGTCGGAGAATACTGCAAAATGCACGGGAGTAGTAACCGGTAAACAATAATTGAAATGTTATGTCTCAGTTATTAAAAAACTAGTACAACGATTTAAAAATCGACTAATTGAAGTGAAAAATTTGGTTGAACGCAGCTTTCTCTGTTTTAGCCAACATACAGGAAAATTTTAGAATTTGACAAACAATAACTTGTGTTTCTCCGAAGTATAATGTGTAATTATGGTGGATAATTAACCATTATGTGTTCATGAAGGTGTGCAAGTGTGGGCAAATTGTATACAATTGAAAATCATGACTTTTTGTGTTCACTCCTAAACTCCATCGAAGACTCAGTAAAATTTCCACCGTTTTACTGGGGCAATAACTGCAATAACTTTTTATACTTGATTAATACAAGAAGGAAGTAACTGAAGACGAGGCTTTGGCCTTACTTTTATTCAAGAACACTGAAGACGAGGCGGTATGGTCTAAGACCTTAGCCTGCCCGATTAGGGCGAAGGAAAAAAAAAAAAAAAAACAAATGACGTTTTGTGAAGGTTATATCTCGTGTTGAATGTTTTGGATTTACTTTTGGCCCCTGATAACCAAATTTATAATAATGTCGAAAAGACCAGAACACCAAGCCCCACCTGAAGTTGTAAGGCTATATCTATTATTTCCAATCAAGTAAATTTACTAAATTTACCAATGTTTTTACTACTTTATTTACTTTCAGTTCTACAATGAAGACGAAGCCAGAAAGTACACTCAAAAGTAAGTTCGTTTTGCTACGTATAAATGACTGACATAAAGTGTCTCCAATGAGGCCTATTTAATATGGTTTTAATTACAGTTCGCGTATTATAGATATTCAGGCGCAGATGACGGAGAGATGTATCGAGCTGCTACTGTTACCTGAGGATACTCCGTGTCTTCTCTTGGACATAGGATGTGGCTCAGGCCTGTCAGGCACTGTGTTGGAAGAGAATGGACACATGTGGATCGGCATGGATATCTCTCCAGCTATGCTTGGTAACTCTTTACAATATAGTTAAATATAAATTCATAATATGTTAAGTTACACAATATTTGCATGGGAGTCAGCAAAATCTACAGAAAGTCTCTTGCTGCTGTCCTTAAATCCTCATTTTGCTTCATCCACGTTCAATCATCTGGTCATAGACATAAGACACACACTCATTTTGAGGACTATACACCTAACCTCTTTGGAGGACAATAAAGTATAATAATAATAATTTTAATTGCTTGAGACTAAACTTTAAATACAAACCGTTAAACATTTCAGATGTAGCTAAAGACAGGGACATAGAAGGTGACCTAGTACTGTCAGATATGGGTGAAGGAGTACCTTTCAGAGCAGGATGTTTTGATGGAGCAGTTTCAGTGTCTGCCCTCCAGTGGCTGTTCAATGCTGACAAGAAGTCACATCACCCTGTTAAAAGGCTGTATCAGTTCTTTAGTTCCTTATATGCTTCATTGGTTAGTTAAAATCTTTTTCTATATCTTTGTATTAAGCTTTCCTATTTCACATTATGAATTTATTCATACATCTTGTGTGGACATATGTTGTTATACCTATAAAATAAATAAGTCAGGCACAAGTGCTTAGATAATCTTAAGTGTTTAGATTATCTTATATTTATAACCTAACAGATTTAAAGTTGAACCTAAGGCTGGCTTAGTTTTGACTTTAATATATTCTATTTCAGTCAAGATCAGCCAGAGCAGTATTCCAGTTCTACCCAGAGAATGAGAGTCAAATGGACCTTGTAACTTCTCAAGCAATGAAGGCTGGTTTCTATGGAGGTGTTGTTGTAGACTTTCCTAATTCTGCAAAGGCTAAGAAATTCTTCTTGGTGCTAATGACTGGAGGGTCTGCTCCTTTACCACAAGCTTTAGGTAAAAAATTATAACTGAATTTTTACGTATGTATGGGACATTTTTAGTTTCAACAAGTTGTGCACTTTAATCCTTTAATCCTGTTTTATAGGTACTGATGAAACTGATAATAACCTTCAAGTAAAGTATGCTAAAAGAGAAGCAACAAGAAACATTAGGGGTAAATCACTTAAGAACTCAAGAGCCTGGATCATAGAGAAAAAGGAAAGGAGAAGGAAACAAGGTAAAGACACAAAGCCTGATACAAAATACACAGGCAGGAAGAGAAGTGGCCGCTTTTAGAGATACTATCCTTTATGTACAGTGTATATTTAATTTAAATACTAGGCTAGACTATGTACAATAAAATTACATATGTTTTTGAATGCTTTTATCTTTTCAAAACATATTTCCAAATTGTGTCCACACCACTTCCTATAGTTTCAATAGGAGTCATATTTGGCAGTGGGAATCTACACGCTACCACTACAGTGTCATTGCTTGCTTCTTGTAGCACCTTATTTTCGAAGTCTTTCATCATTTGTTCCACACCAAATATCACAATGTTGTTGTATGGCTTGAGGTTAAACTTCCATAGGTCACGTTGATAGAATTTGCTTCCTCGATAAGCAGAATTCAGTAATGCAGCAATTCGAGAATAATAGACAAGCCAGGGGTTCAATTCTACTCCATCAGCTTGAAAGCCTAGTTTAGCTGCAGTAAACACGATCCTTCCATCACCCGAGCCTACATCTAATAGTTTACCACTGCGACCAGCTAAAGCTTTAGTAACTCCCAGGAGTTGTTCGGTGGTGGCAGGAACATATGGGAGACAAACTTTTCTCAACGCTGGAAGTACGGTGAACGGTATGCAAACAACAGTGACTCCTACCGCTAGACCACCGGTTACATAAATCAATACTTTTCCTGTAGGTGATAACGCTGCTGGATTTTTATGTGTCGAACTTTGGAGCAACTCTAACTCCATATTTAAAAATTTTGAAAAACAATAAAGCAAAAGAACATTTACAATCTAGGTTTAGAGCTGGTATTTTTAATTGACATTTTATAATTTATTTGTCAAACATTGTCAATGTCAATCACAAACTCAAAATTCGAACAGTCAATAGACTATACCATGGACTAATTATAAATTTCTATAAATTAAATATTCATGGACTATACCAACAGCTGAAAAAGTACCTACTTATGGTTTTCTTAACGTTTTTCCCATAAACGTAGGCTAGAAAAAGACCTACAAAGCCTACCATGGGGATGGAATCTCTTACGGAAATATGTTAGAAAGAGAAAGTATATTTAGGTTCGGACAGCACTATTGGCACATGTTGTTTTCTCGAGTCTCTGTCAAAAATCACGCTGACTTATATTTGCTGTATTGTCAGTGAACCCTACATTTAAATACAGTTTTAAAATGTATAACCAATGCCTACGTGTTGTTTTGGTGACTGCGATGTTTCTCATAAATATAATCCAGAAAAACATTCATTTCACAAGTAAATTGTCAACAACAGCATATATTTTCATGGCCCAGTTTGGAAAAAACTACCTTTAGAAAATTTATTTGGAAAACCAAATCCTATCAAGAAAATAGTGAATTTTCTCTATAGTAAAAAACAATGGTCATAAAAGCAATGTTGAGTTCGTTGTTCTAAATTTCTAATATAAATTTTCATTTCATGTACACAAAATAGTGACTTGTCAGTGTCGACTATAGTGTCGATGAAATTTTAGGACAATAAGTTCCGATATCAGAATTTATTTAAAGTGTAGATACAGTACCAACTATCTCTGCACATTAATTATTTTTCTAAAATTTTTATTCGGGTACCGAATACTATCGATACAGAAGATGAAACCAAAATGTTTGGAAATGTTTCTGTCTGTTAATCGGTGTGTCTGTCCGAACGCTTCTAACATTTAAAAAGCTTAGCGTACCTTAGTGGCCCAGGTCACGTCATAAATATATTCATCACGCCGCGGATATATCCGGACCGCGATACTTTGCTTACGCGGACTTACTTTGTTCGGATCTTGGTTGTTTATAATGATCTAACGAACTGCGCTACTAATATTAATTTTAAAAACAGACCCCGAATGAAACTAATTGGTGATACCTGTGCTATCACCTTTAGGCGGTGAACACTGAGCCTATATGTGATAGCGTAATGAATATGTTGTTTATATATTTTTTAATACAAATTCAAGAGAATATCACAATTTAATGTTAATTTTTGATGAAATTGGATGAGACTAATTGATAAAGAAAATAATAAAGATAAAGAAGAAAAAATAAAGAAAAAGAAGAAATAAGAAAAGATAAAAATGTAAATGATTACTAGATAAATATCACCAGGCGTCTCCTTAAGACGTATACAAAGAGGATTGAAAATTCAATAGGTTTGAACACGACAAGGTAGCTCAGTTGGTAGAGTGATGACACGGAACGTCAAAGGTCGCGGGTTCAAGCCCCGTTCTTGTCTATTATTTTTTCAATGTTTCTTTGAAAAATAGAATTAATATAGGCATTACATGGCCTCAACATGTATTAAAAAAAATATAATTATATATGATTTATAAAGCAATTGGGATGTTGTTCGGCGATTTACAACTGCAAAGTGGTAACGCTGAGTTTAGTAAATCTGTAAATGATTACTAGATAAATATCACCAGGCGTCTCCTTAAGACGTATACAAAGAGGATTGAAAATTCAATAGGTTTGAACACGACAAGGTAGCTCAGTTGGTAGAGTGATGACACGGAACGTCAAAGGTCGCGGGTTCAAGCCCCGTTCTTGTATATTATTTTTTCAATGTTTCTTTGAAAAATAGAATTAATATAGGCATTACATGGCCTCAACATGTATTAAAAAAAATATAATTATATATGTATTTTCATTTTGTATACAAATTCTTTACATCTGAAATATTGTTTATCTTTAATTGATATGTGTCAATATTTCTACGTTGTATATTACCATTGCACGCAGTGTCACACACGATCAAAATCGTGTTCTATCATTGTAACCATACAGATAAAAAGTATATAGGTATCGTAGTGTGTGAGAAGAGGTGAGACATTGAAATCATGCCAGATAATGTCGATATCAAAAAATTCAAATTGTTCAGTTTTACGTAAACTTGGAAATTAATAAAATTTTTTACAAATTTACGAAATACGCCACAGATAAATCTTTGAAAAGCGTTAACAAATGCTAAGCGAACGTTAAAGATTTTTGTGGAAAAAAAACGGTCGTGAACAGGATTCGAACCTGCGCCTCCCGGATACTCCTTAATGAATGAATACTCCTGGAGTACAGAATAATCTTTGAAAAGCATTAACGCATGCTTAGCGAACTCTGAAGTTACAAATTTATTAGAAAAAGGAAACTCCCGTAGTATTTATCCGGGAGGCGCAGGCCTGCTCACGACCGTATTCTTTTTGACTGCCTCGTTGGTCTAGTGGACGCAAGCGCGGCTGCTGAGCGTGAGGTCCTGGGTTCGATTCCCAGGTCGGGCAGTGTTATTGGGTTTTTCTATTAGGAAATTCTCAGTGGCAGCCCAGAGTGTGACACCTCCGTGCTTCGCTGAGCACGTAAAGCCGTCGGTCCTGCGCCTGATCTCTCTCCGGTCGTGTCAGATTGCCGTCCCATCGGAATATGAGAATGAAGGAAGAGGGAGTGCGCCCGTGTTTGCGCATACACTTGTGCACTATAATACCTCCTGCGTACTTGGCTAATCTCCGTGGAGATAGGCCGCCGTGACCGAAATACGGTCGGAGTATTTATTATTTATTTATTTATATTCTTTTTCCACATAAATTTACAACTTTAATTATATGATTATAATAAAACAACTTTTAACCGGATTAATCGCGTGTATTATTGGTTTTTCGTTTTTCCTGACGTTTCGTGGTCGCAGGTCCTCCTGTTTTATTATAATGTGTAGTGATCGCGCAAACCTAAGATATTACTATATGATTATATTATGTAACGTTTTGCCTGTGGTTTTACGGATTTTTTTGTAATATACTATATATTTTTTAACAAAATCAAAATTTCCCGTTTAAGGTGAATGCGCTTGGGTACACTTGTCATATTGTAACAGTGGAGGTCTGAAGCTAAGTTTCTAAAAAAAAAACATGTTATTGGTCCCTGACCGAACAAGACCGATGTATTAAAAAAATGCAAAGATTGAGGGCGCCACCATGCTGTTACGTTCTCCAGATTAGACGTACAATATCAGACATGTAGAGTTATAATACAAGTGTATTTCGCTTGTAAATTTTAAATTTTTATGCTCTTTTTTTTGCAATTTTGTATCAGATTGTATGGATATAAAAACCAAATAAAAACAATAAAATTATCAATAATATTATAATTTTTCTTACCATAACACTGATATATTAATATAATAAAAGTATAACCAGCGTATTTAACTGAATATTTAAGGACGTATTGTATTATAGTCCAGTAGCTTTAACAAAGTAATTAATAATATATAATTAGTATATATTTATGAAAATTAATGAGATATAATTTTCCAAAATTTTGCATAAATAGCAAGTTAATCCTTATTGTTTGACATCAGTTAATAATTATAGCTATATTTCCAAAATCAAGTATTTGTAATATATAATTATTATGATTTAAGTTAAGATTTAATTATTTCAACTTATTAAAAGTTACCTAAATGATATGGATATCGACATTTATTTCCTACCATACTGCAAACTATAAAGGACTCCCCCTCGAGACTACATTTCATTCATATTTATGTAATTAAGAATGAACTAGTCTCGTGCGGAGTGTCAGTTGTAGCGAGACAACGCCGCCATGTTTGTAGTCTCGCTACAGCTGCTTGCTTCCATATTAAGGCGCCAAATTCAAATTTTATGATTTGAAAATCATTGATTATTAATATCATATATTATATTCTCTTTATTTGTCTTAAAATACATATTGAATATAATTTTAAATACATATTAAACAAGTAAAATATGCAATATATATTTAAAAATATAAAAAACAGTATGCCACCGGTGTCGGGTACAGGGTCCAAGCCACCGGTGGTTAGGGCTCCATCGAGAGAAACCTCCTGATAATTCGTGCCGTGTCAAGAAGTACTGCTCTCTGCATCAAGCTCTTGACCCAGCTGCCTAACGAGAGCCTCCTAAGATGTTTGTCGAGGCTCTTGGGTATTAACCCATTGGCTGAGACAACTATCGGCACAATGATTGCTGAGACAACATCCCACATATCGACAACCTCGTGTGCTAAGTCAAGATATTTGAATTCTTTATCTTTCTCGGCTTTCACGAGGTTCTCGTCATGAGGGATAGTGATATCAATAATCATTGTGCGACGCTCTGATCGATCTATCACCACTATATCAGGCTTATTGGCAACAATAGTTCTATCAGTGATGATAGATCGATCCCAGTAAAATGTGACACTACCATTTTCGAGAACTGGGTCGGGCACATATTTGTAGTACGGTACTTCTGGTTCCACAAGTCTGTATTTCAGAGCAAGCTGCTGGTGTATAATCCTGGCTACAAGGTTATGCCTGTGCAAGTGCTCGCCATTAGCAAAACGAGAACAACCGGAGATAATGTGTCGGATGGATTCCCCCGGACGGTGGCATGCCCGACACATGTCAACCGTACTATCCTTCACAATATACTTCCGGTAATTATTCATCATGATAACTTCATCCATAATTGCACAAACAAAACCTTCGGTTTCCCCGAAACGTAGCCAGGTCACGGACGCAAGGGTATCTACATCGTGCCCATGAAGGGCCCGGTAAAAACGCCCGTGGAGTTCCTTGCTTTGCCATACATCTTTGGGGTCATTGGTACTGAGTGCTACAAGATTGTGCCAGTTCTCTTTCGCCAAGGAGAGCGGAGTGATTCCTTTATCTACACTGACCACATCTCGATGCATACCCACCTCGGTGCGGAGGAAATAACCTCTGAGACTGTTCACCTCACGGTTATGTAGGGTCTTAGCATTTAAAAAACCACGACCCCCACACTTCCGCGAGATGTACAGTCTCATCACCGATGATCGTGGGTGGTGCATTCGGTACGCGGTCAGCAGTGTCCGGACTCTTCTATCCAGGGCATCAAGTTCCGTCTGAGTCCGCTTGAGTATGCCGAAGGAGTACATCAACACCGGCATGACCCAACCGTTAAAGGCACGCACCTTGTTTCCGCCCGACAAAAGACTTTTAAGTACTTTTTTCAGGCGGCCAAAGAAGCGTTCCCGTAACGATTGCTTCATATCGGCCTCGTTGATGCCTAACGCCTCTGACATACCCAAGTATTTATAGGTCTCAGTTGGGGCGAGGGTTCTAAGCTGTATGGAGTCAGAGAGTCTAATTCCCTCGGACTCCACAATTCGTCCCCGCTTTACATGCATAACTGCACATTTATCAACACCGAATTCCATACTGATGGACTTACTAAAGGTTTCAGTGATCCTCAGCAAATCCATCAGATGCAAATCAGTGTTGGCAAACAGTTTTATGTCATCCATGTAAAGGAGGTGGGATACAACCTGACTTCCTCGTCTCAACTGATAACCCAACCCTGATTCCTCCAGTAATGTACTTAGAGGATTTAAGGCTAGACAAAACTATAGGGGGCTCAGACTATCGCCCTGGAATATACCTCGCTCGATCCTGATTGATTCATCAGACCCTTGGATCCGTCGGTATCCTGGATAGCGAAGAACCGTCCTCCATTGCCCCATACATGTAAACAAGAAGGTGCGAAGAGTTGAATTAAATTTATACAACTCCAGCACCCTCATGAGCCATGTATGTGGCACAGAGTCATAGGCCTTCTTATAATATATCCAGCATGTCGATAGATTCCTTCGGGATCGTCGAACCTGTTGGCTGATGGCCATGTCTATGAGGAGTAGCTCCTTAGTACCGCGGCACCCATTCCTACATCCATTTTGAGATGGGGACATGATTTTGTTACTATCGATATGATAAGTCATTTTTATTCTCAAAATGGATGTAAGAAGTTTATAGACCGTAGGTAAGCATGTGATCGGTCTATAATTTTTGGGTTCCACGGTGCTGCCTGATTTGTGGAGCAGGAGAGTAACTCCAGTGGTTAAGAACTGTGGCAGCGACCCATTCTGTAAACAAGACTGAATTTGAGACGCCAGGCGAATGTGTGAACTACGGAACTATTTAAGCCAGAAATTATGCAGCCCGTTCGGCCCTGGGGATTTCCAATTTGGCATTGGACGGACTGCATCAGCTATATCGTCGGGGCTTATAGAAATTTCCTCAATTTCTGGAATCGGTTCACACACCCGCCTGACGCCACGCATCCAATCGTGTTCCATGTGATCAACAGGCACCGACCAGAAGCTACGCCAAAATGAACACACGGCGTCATCATCTGGAAGGTGCATGTCACCCACACGTTGATCGGGTGGCTCCCAAGATCTGTATACCCACCTTTGATCACTACGGAACATGCGGTTTTGGGTGTATCGATCAGCGCGTCGCCTATACCGACGAATACGATTCGCCCATGCGGAGACTTTCTGCTTCAGGAAGTCGATGCGCTCTGTGACGCGAGTGATGTATTCGTCAGGGTTGATGCTAGTACCCTTGAAAGCTCGCCTCACAAAGCGCATGACTCTAGGACGGACGTTGCCCTCCCTGAAGCATATCAGCTTGCTGATGAGTGCCCTAGCCTCGGCAATGCGACGCTCAATCCTGCACTGCCAAGCTGGTGCGCCGTATTTTGGTCGTGCAGCTTTATCACTATCTGTAAATTTGACATGAGCTACACGACACGCCGCAACAGCCCCACAGTACAGAATTGAGTGGGTGGCAACAAGGTCTGTGCTACTGTCAAAATAATTTCATAGAAGCGAGTCCAGGGCACACACCAGCGCTTTATTTTTTTTGCACATGGGCAAGCGGGGTATTCGTGGCCTAAGATCGGGCGGTGTGGATCGATAGTCCCGCATCGCATGTTCCAAAGTACTCCTCAATAGTTCATTGCACTGGGTACTTACGGTTGTAGCCCCATCATCCATCCCTACATGTATGCAGTCAGGCTGCGGCGAAGCAACTGAATTGGACCGTAGTTGTGCCGCGGCCGGTGGAGGGGTAGGGATAACAGGGCCAAACAGCAATTCAGCGCGTAGTCTATCAAGTACGGTGTCATCCAACTTGTGACCACGTTGAATGACCCGCACCTGATCCGACAGTCGTTGTGCCATAACGTTGACAGCTGGCTCAAGTACCTGAAACAGAGACAGCATTCTGGCACGGTACGCAGTCAGGTTAGTTCCCCCCTGTGTAGCCCCAAAGTATGCGCGGATGACGTTTTCGTTGATGGATTCAGTCCATCTCATGCGCAGCACAGCAACGAGACTGGAGATGGAACACGTGCGTGAAGATCTTTCGCTCTTCTCCTTGTCAGCATATCGAACTTAGGATGATGTTATTGTAAATTTAAACTTTATTGATGCGGTATTTTTTCTTTTTCTTCATGGTTGTGGTTTTTTATATTATAATTATTATTAGATTTGGTATATTTAGTTCATTAATTTATTAAAATTTTTAGACAGCAAATTTTTTTATATGTAAGCTTGACAGAGGAGTGGCCAGTATTTACTCTTATGTAAAAGGAAATACCATCTTTTTGTAAATTCGAAGTATTGGACATTTTAGGACAACCGAAAACTGCGCAATTAGACATTTATTGGGAGCTTCGTTCGTAATGACAATACAATGATATTCGTCAAAATATAGTAAATAGGTTTTCGAATTATAGTGGTGAGAGGGGTATGCCCGCTATAACTTCTCCTGTACTGATTCCTTCAAAGGTAGCAAAAATATTCCAATTCTTTTAATATTAAAAAAAAATAAGATCTGGTACAAAAGAAAAAACAAAATACAGCCTGCCTTGCATAATTATCTTTGCACCAATAGATGTCGTTCAGAATGACAAAGAGATGCGTTCTAAACACTAAAATTACACTATATTACTAATTAATATGGTGATTGGTTTGATATAAGATTTCTAGATCTTTTAGCTTTTGAGAGTCCCTACATATCTTAGTCATTGGACAGTCCAACAGGTGTATCTACTATCTCGGTTGAAATCGAATTGATGGTTCCTTTGTAGTAAATTGCGCCGTATGTTTTTAATATTTTTGTTCATCTATACTAATATTATAAAGCTGAAGAGTTTGTTCGTTTTGTTGAACGCGCCAATCTCAGGAAATACAGGTTCGAATTGAAAAAAATAATTGTGTTGGATAGTCCATTTCTCGAGGAATGCTATAGGCTATATAACATCACGCTACAACCAATAGGAGCGGAGCATAATGAAAAACGTTACAAAAATGGGGCAAAAAATATTCCTTTTGAGAGTTCCCCTTGCGTGCGCTGCATGGCAGAATCATTCCTCTTTAAAAGTTCAAAAAAAAAGTCCGCGACTGCATATGTCTATCTTTTAAGGTTGACTCACTATAACCTTTTTTATGGTTATCAAATTGGTTCGTAATTCGTATTTTATTCGTAATTTACCTACCAATAAAACGCATAATATGAATGTGTGAAAAGGGCCGCGGCAACGGAAATGGCCGCTCGTCTTTTAAAAGATTTAGCCGGTTCGGAGTCATGACAGGCCATAGGATATGGGTGTGAATAATGCAAGTTTCGTAATTTACCTTAGGAAGCCTTGTAGGCATTGCATTGTCTCTTGTCTCAAGTCTTATTATATCCAGAGTTCTATTAATACAGGACTCTTCAAAATGTAGAGAATATGCAAATGTTTTATCGCGGCTGGTATCAATATTCCCTTGACCCAATGATTCCATCCACTATAACTTCAATATATATACAATAATTATAACTTCATTTTTGGTAACCTAAAACATGATAGGTAATTTGGTTATTATCATAACACATAATGTGTATTATAAATATTCAAAATAAATGTCTTCGAAAAAATCGAGAAAAACACTATCGAAATCGTTGTTTAAATCAGAAGCACAACACAAAATTATCCTGTAAACTTATATATGCGTAATAAACAAACCCAGAATAAAAAAATATACCTTTCGAAAATTATTAAAATGGTATTCTCTGATGACATAACTGTTTTAAGTATTAACAGAATCTAAAATTTGGTCGAAATATATGAAGGAAATTTGATAATATATTAATTTTTAATGACTTACTTGTGCATGGTTAAAGGAGGAACTTTTTTACTATATTTTGAACCACAGCCATTCACTCAACACATCATTGCTTTTATCATACGCAGATTTATAATATTTTTAGAGTTCGCTAAGCATGCGTTAATGCTTTTCAAAGATTTATCTTGAATTATTAAGGTAATTGCATTCTTTACGATATTGTATTTGTAACTGCAAAGTTAGTCGTGTCGGTTCGGTCACCCGTATAGGGACTGAATTGATAGCAATAACGTCGCCATAAAGAAGTGTGAAAGAAAAAAAAGTGTGGAAGAAGAATTCGCGGTGGTGAGCAGAGGTCGAGATGGCTTAGTGGTCAGAGCGCCTGGAGTATTCATCCGGGAGGCGCAGGTTCGAATCCTGTTCGCGACCGTATTCTTTTTCCATTTAATATAATAACTTTAGAATTCGCTTAGCATGCCTTAATGCTTTTCAAATATTTATCTTTATCAGTATCGCCTAACTTTCACTATCGATACTATGGATAGTATCGTCAGTATTGCAAAATTTCGATAGGACTATTCGCGCTATCGACTGCGCGTTTTCAAGGTCAACTATCGATAACGAAACTATCGCTATTGCAACATCACTATTTCATGATCACGCCAAATGACACTTTACTTACACAGCTTACACTGTCAAAAGTATGCAGAAAGAGAAACTAAAATGGCGACTTCATATGTGACTTCATAATTTATAACTTGCAATTTCATAAAACTGTCAAATTAAGGTTTTCTCTTTTTACACTAGTACAGTCTTTCCCAACGTGGGCGATAACGCCCCCTTGTGGGCGCTGCAGGCCTAAAACTCGGTTCGATATAAAAGACCGCGGGCAATCATGTTTTAACAAGTTTTTGTTAAATAATCCGAATTGTACATTCCTGTACCAATCGGCTGGTTCTATAATACTTGTTCTTGCTTGTCGAGTACGATTGGGCGTCGAATGAGATAAACGAGTTTATGCACGTTTGTCTTATTCCTGTTGGTGCGTGCTGCTTATGCAATCCTATATAAACGACGTAAATTTATTTTATTTTCATTTGCGGTTTCGCGCATAATAGATAAGCAGTACTTGATTTCAACACTTACGTATTTCTTAAAACAAAACAATGTCGGAAGTAAAAAAGGAGAGATGGCAATACTCTGCGGAATATATTAAATTCGGATTTATTGAAAATCCCACAAACCCGTCGTCACCTTTGTGTCTTCTATGTCTAAAAACATTTTCGAACGAAGCAATGAAGCCTTCAAGACTGCAAGATCATTTGAATAAAATGCATCCAGATAAGACAGAAAAGAATGTAGCATATTTTCAAGACCTGGAGAAGAAGCATAATACTCAGCCAAGTGTATCAAAACTATTTTCGGCGGCTGCTAAGCAAGATGACGACAGACTTCGAGCTTCGTACAATATCTCTTTGTTAATTGCTCAAAAAGGCAAACCACACAACATCGGAGAAGAGTTAATTTTGCCAGCAATAAAGGAAGTAATAATTAATGTGCTTCATAAACCGGCCGCAGATATAATCCGAAAAATTCCTTTGAGTAATAATTCTGTGCAAAGACGAATTGATGAAATGGCTGAAAACATTGAAGAATCATTGTGCAATCATCCGAGGACTAGTCAATTCTCAATTCAGCTCGATGAGTCCACTTTACCAACTAATGAAGCGTTGTTGCTATCTTACGTGAGGTTTATTAAAGATGAGAAAATACGTGAAGAACTATTGTTTGCCAGAAATTTGGAGACAGATACAAAAGGCGAAACCATATTCAATACATTGGAAAAGTTTTGTGAAGAGAAAGAGATTCCTTTGAAAAATATTACATCAGTTGCTACGGATGGCGCTCCGGCTATGACAGGGCGCCATAAAGGCTTCATAGCATACATAAAGAATAAAATTCCAGATGTCCTTGCTATACATTGCGATAATCATAGACAACATTTGGTTGCTAGAAACTTAAGTGAACGACTATTTCAATCACTGCAATATGTCATCAAAGCAGTCAATAAAATCCGTAGCAGCTCTTTGAATGATAGATTATTTCATCAGCTTTGTGTTACTAATGACGAAGATTTCAACCGTTTGTTGCTTCATACTGAAGTTCGTTGGCTGTCAAGAGGCAATTGTCTGATTCGATTTTACAACCTGTTTGACCCTATGATAGAGTTCTTGGAAACTAAAGATACAGAACTGCGCAACAAGCTCATAACATCAAAGAATGATATAGCTTACATGACAGACCTGTATAAAATGTTCAACGACATGAACCTCCAACTGCAAGGCGATGAACTAAATTTAATTAAAACAAAAAATGTCGTTGCTGCTTTCGTAGCCAAACTGCTTCTGCACAAAAAGAATATGGGCAGACGTGAGTTTCACAATTTTCCGAATTTATCAGTATACTGCAGTAACGACGACTTGTTTGCCTACTGCCAACATTTGGAAAACCTCCACATTGACTTCACCGAACGATACCAGGACATTTTAAACTTGGAAGTACCAGACTGGGTGTTGGATCCGTTTTCAGATGTCAACACAGCAATGTCACCTCAGCTGGAAGAAGAACTTATAGAATTGACAACAAACGAAGAAATAAAAATCAAGTTCAAAAATGGATATCAAGAATTTTGGCTGCAAAAACCGATCCCGCAATTGTACCCTGGATTGTGGTCAATTGTTCAACGATTTTTGATAGCATTCCCATCGTCATATTTGTGTGAACGTGGATTTAGTGGTGTGGCAACGCTGCTTACTAAAAAGAGAAATCGTTTGCGTGTTACCGAACGTGGCGACTTGCGGCTGTTTTTGAGTAAATTGGAACCTGATATCAACAAACTTATTGAACAGCATCAGATTCAACCTTCACATTAGTTTTTATATAAGAATTGATTATGTTTGTTTTATTTTCAATAAAAGATACTCTGTCCGAATACTATAAATTTGCGTTTCAATAATCAGTTATAAGTACTTAGCGGTTTTTAAGTATGTTTAAAAAGGGGGGCGTTAAAAAATAATTTATTCTTAAAGTGGGCAGTAGACAAAAAAAGGTTGGGAACCCCTGACTAGTAGAATCACACGTTAAAAAGAAGTGCTTAATGTTTAGTAGAACTACTGGGAACAAACCTGGTTTTTCTATTACTGTATCGAATCATATGATATTTGTATAACATAATATTTAAATAGATTATTCTTCTTCGTCGTTTACTTCTTCTTTAGATAATGGATCTGACCAGTTTTATGTTTTATCAACATAAACTTGTCACTGACCACAGATTAGTAATATATGTATCTTGTCACTGACAAGTTGTCAGTGTCACTGTCTGAGAGGCTGCCAAAGCTGGCCAAAGCAACGGATTAGAAATAATAGGTATTTCAAATCAAATCAAATCTATCTGCAGTATCATATCTGGAGACTTTTTGGTCTGGAAAAAATCCGATCGTCCCGACTTCTACTTGCTTATAATCTTGTGCACTAACGAAATTATACTTGCGATTACTACAAAGCTTGATGAAATGACTGCGTTCGAAGAGTTTGGTGTCCTCCCCGAGCTGGGCAAGGCTATTGATGAAATGGACTGGACACTACCAACAGATGTTCAGGCCGAAGCTATACCGCTTATCCTGGGTGGGGGAGACGTGCTGATGGCTGCTGAAACGGGAAGTGGAAAGACTGGAGCTTTCTGTTTGCCGATTCTTCAAATAGTATGGGAGACTTTAAAAGATATACAGGAGGGCAAGACTAGTAAGATAATACAGACGGTCTCATCAGAATGGACCATGTCGTTCTTTGACCGGACGGACGCGCTGGCCGTGACGCCGGACGGGCTGAGATGCCAGTCGCGTGACCAGAAGGCCTGGCACGGCTGCAGGGCCACTAAAGGCGTGCACTCGAAGGGCGCGTATTACTATGAGGCTACAGTCACTGATGAGGGTCTGTGTCGTGTGGGCTGGTCTACACAGGCAGTAAGTACAAATGCTTATAATTAAAGTGTATCTTATTTGATTTCTATATCAAACACATTTTAAGAGTCACTAAAATTGCACCATGTTTCATATTAAGTTCACTTCATTCATCACATGGTTTGATAACTTTTATCAATGTCATCATCAACAGTTCAACATCATATTTTATAAAAGGAAACCAGAACAAATTCTTATAATCTAGACCTCATGTGATCAGTCATAAAAAATATGTACTTAAGTTCCACATTAAAGTTCAAACTCTATAAACAAACAAATTTTTCAGGCAAGGCTAGATCTTGGCACAGACAGGCTAGGTTTTGGATTTGGTGGCACAGGCAAAAAGTCAAATGCTAAGAGCTTTGATGACTATGGAACTGCATATGGAATGAATGATGTTATAGGTATGTGGTTTTCCTAATTACACAGCATGCAACCTTTTCACTGTTTAATGAACCACATGTGGTACACAGCGTTTGTTAAACTATTTTGTCTGATTTGTGGACAGGGAATGTGTTAATTTAACAAAACAACAAAATGGAAACTTTACTTCCTGGGATTATGCCAATTGTGATATTAATGCTGTTTGATACAGTGGTTTATAATGCATGCATTAATTATACTAGTGCAGATAACCTAGATATAGAACTACAATATATATTTGTATTTTTTTTTATTTTAATTTTCCCTACTAGGAATTTCTTCATGTATCATGGGTGTGTTTACAGACACATAATCGCACATGTACATGCACACCCAGACCAAAAGTAATTATCTGTAGATCATACAAAAATTTGCTCCATGCAGGAACTGAACCTTCGAGACGCTGCGCAGCAGCCGGCCTCTTGACCACTGCGCTAACCGCACTGTGGACATTGCATAAAATCAATAGTTACTTTAATGTGCTATATATTTTTTAAGGGTGTCTATTGAATTTGAATAATGGTGAGATTAGCTACACAAAGAATGGGGAAGACCTGGGAGTTGCCTTTAAACTGGACCAGGCAAGGCGTGGTGACTGCTATTTTCCTGCAGTTGTACTAAAGAATGCCGAAATGAGCTTCAATTTCGGAAAAATGCCATTTAAGGTACATACAAATTTAATTATACCAAAATTGATATTGTTTTTACAAAAAATTGCGCCTCTGGGAACTTCTGCTGTACTGTGGGTGTGTTTACACTTTACAGACACAAATCTCACAAGCACATACACCCAGACCCGGAACGAATCTGTAATTCATACACATATTTTTTCTGTGGGAGAATTAGACATGTGACACATGCCGCAGCAGCTGGTTGCTCAACCACTGCATCAAATGCGCTGTTAACAACATTGTCGTTAACAGTTCTGTCAACAACTTTGTGTTGAGGGTCACACCTGGAAGCACACATCCTGTGTGGAGAGAATGGTACAAGCAAAAACAAACCTATACCCAGCAGAAGTCAGGCTGCAGATGATGACAATGTGATTAGTTTTGAGCTTTATCAGGATGGTAATAAGGCCTTTCTCTTGTTCAGTACCCACCAACGGGAGAGTACATCGCCGTCTCGCAGGCGCCCAAAGACTGTGTAAAGCAGAATGTGGTGTCATCTGATAGTGCCATTGAGACTAAACCCGCTAATAACGCCCCAAGATCTATCATTATTGAGGTATGTTTTAAAATATTAATTAAATTTATATGGTATTTTCTATTTTTCAAAGAAACATTGAAAAAATAATAGACAAGAACGGGGCTTGAACCCGCGACCTTTGACGTTCCGTGTCATTTCCGTGTCGTTTAGTAAATCTGTAAATGATTACTAGATAAATATCACCAGGCGTCTCCTTAAGACGTATACAAAGAGGATTGAAAATTCAATAGGTTTGAACACGACAAGGTAGCTCAGTTGCTAGAGTGATGACACGGAACGTCAAAGGTCGCGGGTTCAAGCCCCGTTCTTGTCTATTATTTTTTCAATGTTTCTTTGAAAAATAGAAATTAATATAGGCATTTCATGGCCTCAACATGTATAAAAAATATAATTATATATGATTTATAAAGGATTGGGATGTTGTTCGGCGATTTACAACTGCAAAGTGGTAACGCTGAGTTTAGTAAATCTGTAAATGATTACTAGATAAATATCACCAGGCGTCTCCTTAAGACGTATACAAAGAGGATTGAAAATTCAATAGGTTTGAACACGACAAGGTAGCTCAGTTGGTAGTGATGACACGGAACGTCAAAGGTCGCGGGTTCAAGCCACGTTCTTGTCTATTATTTTTTCAATGTTTCTTTGAAAAATAGAAATTAATATAGGCATTACATGGCCTCAACATGTATAAAAAATATAATTATATATGATTTATATGGTATATTGGTAAATAAGCATTTCAGCCTGGAATATCCTCGAGATTCGGGGCGGCGTAAGCATTATGCCCTGACAGATCTGTAGAATAAAGATTAATGCAATATCAACAGCCTGTCCCCACAGTAGAATACCGTAAGATATAATACTATGAAAATAACTAAAACAGACCAGTGTCGCGGTATCCATATCTGTTGCCTAATTTTTTTAACAGTGTAAGCAACTGAAATGAAACGCCCCGCTAGGGATTTTATATGAGGAGTGAGGTCCCCATTTTAGGATGAAAATAATAATTCTTAAATTCTTAAAAAAACGGGAATTTTATAGCAAAAAACAATATTCAGGTCATTAGGTTCTAAATCATGTTTTCATTAATTAGTACCTAAATCCCTTAAGTATCAGTAGTCCAGTCCACACTCAAGTACAATCCAGAAACATGTATTCGTCATAACATAATTTCTTAACTGCAGCCATCAAGGGAGCTGGCAGAACAAACCTGTAATCAAATAACAAAGTTCAAGAAGTACCTAGACAACCCCAAGATCCGTGAGCTGCTTGTAGTGGGAGGTATCAATGTAAAGGATCAGATCAATTCACTCAATGCTGGCATCGACATCGTTGTGGGTACGCCTGGACGACTGGAGGACCTCATTCAAGGAGGTGAGTGGATAAGATAAATCTGGAATTTGTTGGAATTATTTGTATGTTTTAGTCAAAAGAACGAAGTCTTTGCTCTGCCGTGATACAAATTGGGCTAAAAATATCTATACTTATCTATAATAATATTATAAACCTGAAGAGTTTGCTTGTTTGTTTGTTTGGTTGGTTGAACGCGCTAATCACAGGAGCTACTAGTTCGAATTGAAAAAATATTTTTATGTTGGATAGTCCATTTATCAAGGAAGGCTATAGGTTATATAACATCACGCTACGACTAATAGGAGCGGAGCATCAATGACAAATACTAATATTAAAAAGCTGAAGAGTTTAACAAACAAACTTTTCAGCTTTATAATATTAAAAATATATAAAACTAGCTGTGCCCGTACCTTCATCCGCGTGGACGTCGGAAACTAACACTCAGCCTGTGGATCCCTAATTCGGAGTAACTTAGGCTAATTATAATATAATAGCTGTGCCCCGCGATTTCACCCCGTTAAATTGAGGGAAAAACCTACTAAAATATATTCCACCAGCACCTACACCCCGTCATGACCGCGCCTACGACCTCATAAATGCGCCTGCCTCATTGGTCTAGTGGTCCCAAGCGCGACTGCTGAGTATGAGGTCTCGGGTTGATTCCCGGGTCGGGCAGTGTTATTCGAGTTTTTCTGTTAGAATATTCTCAGTAGCAGCCCGGATTTTGAATTATGCCTGGTAGATGGCAATAGGCTCACCACCAATTACATTAGACTTAATAACAGCATTGGTGAAATGTGGGTGTACGACTGTGTACACCTCTGCATACCCTTCGGGGAATACAGGCGTGATAATGTAGTAATAATAATAATAATTGTTTATTTAGAAAAAAGTTCAATACAGTTAACAAATTATCTTACAATAAAAAATAAGTACAAATTGCATAATTGCCTGAACTAGGTAGAAACCTGTGACTCAGGCTATATAGTGCATGCTTGCAGTTTTATAAATTAACAATAAAATTAACTTAAAGAAAAGTAGTATAGTGATTACAAATTATTATATTATAGTAGTGATAAGTAATTTATTACATTATGAAAGCAATTTATTTGCAAACTACGAGAAAGTCTTCTGTCTGTTCGTAGGAAATGCTTTGCAAATATTGACCTATAACATTTTTACAGCTAAAATAGTCTAATCTATAAATACTTAGTTCTCTATTTAGCCTATTGTACAAAAATGGACCTAAGAAGGTAAAAAATCTCTTTATAAATACATATTTTGAGGTGGAAATTGAGGTGCAGACGATATCATTCCGTCTTTTGTTAGTAATGTCAGCATTGTAGGTTAGCATGGTGTGCTGTTTTAATATTAAGTGCATAATGAAAAGTTGACGAACAGTTAACACGCTGCAGAATTTATATAACAGATGTGTAGGGAAGAAAAAGGAATGAAAGTTAGCTACTTTTAAGATTGCTCTCTGAGCTCGTTCAAGAGGAAGTATATTAGTTTTTGGTGCACCGCCCCATGAAGTAATACAATATTGGAGAATAGATTGACATAGAGCTAAATAGACTTGTATTATTAATTTTTTATCTCCAATTGAACGTAGTTTTTTAAATACATATATAAATTTACGCATTCTTTTAATCAGATTGTCGATGTGTTGTTTAAAGGAGAGTGTATCGTCAATTACAACCCCAAGATATTTTATGTTACAAGTTTTAAGGATAATGGGACATTTACACGTATTAACTGAAAAGTTTTCACAGTGATGTGCATATATATGAAGGTTAGTAGTATTAAGTAGAGGCTTGCGCATGGAGAAGTGAATATATTTTGTCTTGTCAGCATTTAATGTTAGTAAATTGCGTTGAAGCCAATTATGCACAGAATTAAAACCTTTTTGAGCGTTCCTGTAAAGTTCACTGCTAGTTTTAGCGGTAAAAATTAACGCGGTGTCGTCAGCATATGATATAATCTTGCCGTGTTCAATATTTAGGTTATACAAGTCATTTATATATACCAGGAATAGGGTAGGGCCCAAAATACTTCCCTGTGGAATACCAAAACCAGTGTTTTTCTGATCATTGCTCGTAATATTATCGATTTTAACACACTGATATCGATCGTTTAAATAATCAACCAGGAGTTTCAATGGCACACCTCTGATTCCTATGACTGAAACTGAACTCGCTAATAACAACCAGCAATATAGTACTGTCCACAATGGGTCAAACTCCTTTTTTCTTACACCGACAGATCCAAAAGAAATTAGTACAATAATTACTCATCTGAAGACAGAGTCAGCCACAGGTTTTGATGGCATAAATAACAAAGTCCTTAAACATTGTGCACATGTCTTAGTAGGACCGATTACCCACTTATGTAATCTGAGTTTGTCTACGAGTGCAGTACCCAACTGCTTGAAGATTGCAAATATCTGCCCTATACATAAGAGTGGCGACCCAAAAGATCCGGCAAATTATCGTCCAATATCTCTGTTAACATCTCTTTCTAAAATACTTGAGAAAGTTGTTAACAAGAGACTTTTGGCATACTTAGAAAAAAATAAGTTACTATCGGACAATCAGTACGGCTTTCGCGTCGGTAGATCTACGGAAGACGCAGTCACAAACTTAGTCAACTTCATCACACATAACCTAGATCAAGGACAGGCATGTACTGGCGTCTTCCTGGACCTAGCAAAAGCATTTGATACAATTTCCAGAAAACTACTTATAAAGAAAATGTCGCTTCTGGGTGTCCGCGGGAACGCCTTGGATTGGTTCAGATCATATCTCTGTAACAGAACACAAAAAGTAGTTCTGGAAGAATACTGCAGTAACTCAACCACTGTACATTTTGGTGTACCACAGGGAAGCGTGCTGGGCCCTACCCTATTTATTATCTATATCAATGGACTATGCTCGATGAACCTCTCACAAGCTAAAATATTTACATATGCAGACGACACCGCAATAGTTTTTCATGGGGAAACGTGGGTTGATGTACAAGCCGTGGCAGAAAGCGGATTAAAAGTAGTGGAAAATTGGCTACAACATAATCTGTTAACGCTAAATATTGATAAAACAAAGGCAATAAATTTTGCCGTGTCGAAACGCACTTCCCCTGACAGAGTTACCAATCTACGGCTGCACATGTGTTCTAGCTCATACAACTGCACTTGTCCTAATATAGAAATAGCAGATACTATTAAATATCTCGGTGTCTGTGTGGACAACCGAATGAATTGGTCCACACATCTGCATACTTTGAGTAGTAGGGTAAGAATGATGTTGCACATCTTTAAACGCTTAGGCAAAATTGCCGATGACTCGGTCTTAAAAATGATCTACTTTTCCCTCTGTCAATCGATCCTTCTCTACTGCATCACAGCTTGGGGTGCTTCTGGTAAAACTTTTTTAATAAGCGTAGAACGAGCACAGCGTGCTTTATTAAAAGTAACTTATAGGAGACCATACCGGTACCCCACTAATCAACTTTATAAGGAAGTGGCAGTATTAAGGGTTAGACAGCTTTACATTTTATCTGTTATATTGCGATTTCATAAAACCTCCCTGAACAGTTATTCACAAAGTCACTCTAAACGAAAAGTAAAGTGGGACAAAATCCGATGTAAAATCAATAGGTAGATTTAGAAGATCATTCAGTTTTATGGGGCCCTACATATATGGTAAAATTAACAATCTTCAGAATATTTGGAAATTAACAAAAAAAACCTGCAAAAAGGTAGTAACTAACTGGCTTCTTAACTTAGATTATGACAAGACGGAGGAATTAATAAAAGTTATTGAATAACATACACAACTCGTAAGGAAATTTGACCAGCAAGACTCATATTTCATAGTCATGCACACTATCACTACACACATACACAGATACACACGAAATATTCAAAATCAATAAGGAACCATAAATACACACGCATTCACTCAAAACATATCACAACTAAAAACAAATCACATTCATACACACATTCTCCAAACACGCACAGACACTAATATATATGTCTTACTTACACTTATAATGTAGAATTATCCTTTTTTTATATCACTTTTTAGCAATTAGTTGTACTTTTATATTTGCAATACATTAACGGTACGAAAGAGCGTAGATCCCACAACACAGGGAATCCTAGTGTGGGGTCTAAGGCCTCAACCCATAATGTGTATTTATTTCTGTAATAAAGTTTTTGTATTTTTTGTATTTTTTTTTTTTTATTGTCTCTAACTTGTATAATAGTATGGAAACAGACACTGTGTCAAAAGCTTTCGCTAAATCAAGAAAAATTCCCAGGGACTGGTTCCCTTTCCCGAGTTCTTGTGTGACATAATCGGTCAGGCTATGTACTGCATCAGCTGTGGATAATTTGGCTCTAAAACCAAATTGCGCAGGTGAAAGGAAGTTGTTTTTTTCCAGGTAGTTAACTAGTCTGCTATTTATGATTTTTTCCAATATTTTTGATATTGAGGGTAGTATAGATATTGGTCTATAATTGTTAACTAGGTCTTTGGTTCCAGATTTATAAATAGGGATTACTACTGCCTTTTTAAGACATTTCGGAAAAACTCCATTAGAGAGACATAGTTGGAATATATGGGTTAAGGGAGGTACCAAAATATGCTTAAAAAGTTTAAGGTGTCATCCTGTAGTGTTATAAATACGTGCGTGGTACTTGATCATTATTTTGTTGCCGAGTTATTTTAAAACTACGATATCTCCGAAGTTATTTATTGAAATCAAATTATGTAAAGGCCAATTTTGTCCAAAATTAAATAATTGTGATGACTAACGTATTTATTTGGATTAGAATTAATATCATGGTTACAAAAACACCTTCGCAAATAATGCATTATTTTAGAACCAGTTTGATAACCATAAAAAAGGTTATAGTGAGTCAACCTTAAAAGATAGACATATGCTGTCGCGGACTTTTTTTCAGAACTTTTAAAGAGGAACAATTCTGTCATACATGATTTTTGCGTAACTTAAGCGTTTACGCAGCGTTCGCAAAGGAAGCTATTAAAAGGAATATTTTTTTCCCGTTTTTGCAACATTTTTCATTGATGTTCCGCTCCTATTGGTCGTAGCGTGATGTTATATAGCCTATAGCCTTCCTCGATAAATGGACTACCCATCACAAAAAGAAATTTTGAATCCGAACCAGTAGCTCTTGAGATTAGCGCGTTCAACCAAACAATCAAACAAACAAACTCTTCAGCTTTATAATATTAGTATAGATTATATCAATCCTTATCCAAATAACTACGTTATTAATCACAAGTATTTAATTTTGAACAAAATTTCAATGAATGGAGATATCATAGTTTTAAAATAACTCGGCAACAAAATAATGATCAAGTACCACGCGCGCATTTATGATGTGCAAGGTATGTCATGAGGGGGGAGTGTGATGGTGGAAATTATTTTTATAAAATTTTTTCCTCAAATTAACGCGGGTGAAACCGCGGGGCACAACTAGTAATAAAATAAAAAGGCAGTGGAAAAAGAAAAGACGCCGCGGACCACTTCGACGAACTCAATTTTGTACCTTACTTATTACTCATTATTTATTTATTAGCCTACTTATATGTTTCAAACGCGTAGCTCGACCATGATCGCCGCATAAAACTCGTTTCGTCGCATAAAACTCGTTTCGTCGCAATCCCGATACGGATATGTGTAACATAAATTATAATTTTATCATTTCTCCCTAATTGTGTCGAATACAAGGTTTAAATATAATTGAATCATATACAGGATACCTCGCTCTCACACACTGTCGTTTCTTCGTACTGGACGAAGCTGATGGTTTATTAAAAGCGGGGTACGGGGAGCTGATCGAGCGCATACACCGACAAATTCCGAAGATCACTTCTGATGGTCGACGGCTGCAAATGGTTGTATGCTCTGCGACGCTTCACGCTTTCGAAGTCAAGAAAATGGCGGTAAGAAATAAGTTTACTTGACTGCCTGAAACAATATCTGGAAGACTTAAATATTTTTACTAGCACAACATTCCCTGAGAGACAAGACCAATATTTTGTTTCATTATGATAACAGGAGAAGTTGATGTATTTCCCGACGTGGGTGGACCTGAAAGGCGAGGACTCAGTCCCTGAGACAGTGCATCACGTGGTCGTCAATGTCGACCCACAAAAGGACCGCCTGTGGGAAACATTGCGCAAGTAAGTTGGGACTTACTCTTGAACAAATTGGGACATGTACATGATCCAGAAGACCCGTATTGTTGTTCGGTTTACAAAACTATCTATTATGTTTGTCTTATATATATATATATATATCTAAAAAAAAATTAAGCATATATGAATAATTCATTATAAACAGCATGTCACAGGACTAAAAATATATATCTCCTAAACTTTATTAGGCATGTGCAGACGGACGGTGTGCATTCGAAGGACAATATTCGCAGCGGCAACACCACTCCTGAAACTTTGTCAGAGGCTGTGAAGATTCTCAAGGGCGAATACTGCGTCCGCGCTATCAAGGAACACAAAATGGACAGGTTGGATATTATCTCCTTTTTTGTAATTTCATGCACATGGAATAACGATTTAGTATCGCATTGATCATTAACAAGGCATGTTTTTTATATTGCAAATATTCGACGCTAAACAGACATTTATACCCTGCACTTGAACACCCGAAAAGGCATAAGGCTGTGCAACCCAAATTATTTGTTGTAAAATCACAGACATATTACCAACCATTAACTATTATAATGTATAGCTGCGCTCGCGACTCTGTCCGCATGGATGTCGGAAGTCATGATAATTCTAACTAATGACACTCAGCCCTTGTAGCGTCTTTAGGTAGTTTTCGCGATAAAATACTAAATGTTCCTACAGATTATTCGACCTCTTCGATTGTATTATAGTATATCCAACGCGTATTTTTGTTGGCTATTTAATTTCTTGAACACAGATTGATACCCTGACAGTCTTAACACTTTACAGCATTTAGGCCCGTGTTATTAAGCTTGTCCTAAATGTAATGTATGAAATTTACGAGGTCTGAGTACTGCGCCATTTTCAAAGCGGTGCTTCTGAAACGTTGGTTACTGCATAAAATAACAAAAAAATTGAATTCTCGATACCTTTACCACTTGTTTACTTATCGGTACCTAGTTTCTACACGTTGTTTTTACCAGGGCCATAATCTTCTGCCGCACAAAGTTAGACTGCGATAACCTCGAACGTTACCTAAAATCTTACGGTAACGAGTTCTCTTGCGTCTGCCTGCACGGAGACCGCAAGCCGGCTGAACGTAAGGCCAACCTCGAGAAGTTCAAGACAAGCCAGGTCAAGTTCCTGATCTGCACTGATGTTGCCGCCAGAGGTCTCGATATCTCGGGACTGCCGTTCAGTAAGTGGTTTCGCTATGTTTTTTTATTGTTTTACTAGTAGTTTTACTCAGGACTAAAATATTACTGCAAGTATTACCTACGAAAAAATTGTTTCCAAAAAAAGTTGATTTGTCAATTGTTGGTATTCAATGACGATATTTTTACCACTAAATAATAACAAAATTTCCAGGGGATTTGGGATAGGTGCTAAATCATTTGGTTAAACACTGATAGAGTGTTGCAATTGGATCATAATCTGTTGACTCGTTAATTAGCAGACCCAATACAAGTATACTCATATCGGATCGGATTATTCCGCGATCACTACACCTTATAATAAAACAACTTTTAACCGGATTGATTTCGAGTATTATTGATTTTTGTTTTTCCAAACGTTTCGAACACTGCAGTGTTCTTATGTCATTAAAAGATTATTTAAAATAATTTCAGTCTACCATACATTTAATTCATAAAATTACTGTTGTCTCCAATACATTTTTTAAACTCAATCGTGAAGGTATTTCTTGAGACTATCCCTGAGAAGATATACCGAAACAAACTCAGAGATCGCAGTCGTTCTAAATTTAGACATACAATCTTAAAATTTTATCGAATTATTAACTTAAAGGGGTTCCGATACACGCAGTAATCCGTATTAATCCGGTTAAAAATTGTTTCATTATAATATAAATATTATTATTATAAGTACAATTTTGTACAGCCAGGTGATTAATTGTTTTTTTATTTGCCAGTGATCAACGTGACTTTGCCGGATGAAAAGTCTAACTACGTGCATCGCATTGGTCGTGTCGGTCGGGCTGAGCGCATGGGTCTTGCCATCAGCCTCGTTTCGACGGTACCTGAGAAGGTAAAGAATTAGAACAAAATTACGTTTGTTTGTGTTGATGGCGGGAACACGACATAGGAGCAGGTTTTTAAACGTTGCATCACATTATGAATTATTTCTGTGTCGTGGGTGCGATTACAACACACATATCTTCATACAAACACATTAACAAAATATGCTCACTTCAGGTGTGGTACCATGGCGAGTGGTGTTCATCCCGCGGCCGCAACTGCTGGAACACCAACCTGATCGATGACCGCCCCAGGGGCTGCTGCACATGGTATAACGAGCCACAGGTATTTTACCCAAATATTAATTGATTTAACCTTTTCCCTGTAAGTCACTGCTCTCGGTGTAAATTGAGCCAAAACTTGGGTTGTCATGTTCACAGTACCTGGCTGATATCGAAGACCACTTGACAATCACAATCCAGCAAGTTGGCACAGACATGAAAGTGCCCGCCAACGAGTTCGACGGCAAAGTCGTGTACGGACAGAAGAAGAGACAGACCGGCACTGGGTATCAGGTATGCTGTCGTTTTTATTTCTCTATCTATGTGATGAATTGGACCTTGAAGTAGGACTGAGGCTATCTATTGTCGCGCAGACGAAGTCGAGGGAACCAGCTAGTACTCGCATATAATAAAACAAGCCAGGGGGTACTATTTGTATAATAACTTTCGTGACGCATATTCATATTAGTTATTGTTCACCGATTACTACTCACGCACATTCTTCGGGTTTGCCCGACCAGTTTCGAACTCGGAACGGTGCCCTTGTCGACGAGTCATGAGCTGAGTCCGCGGCAATGTAACTGGTGAACAATAGCTAATAGGGTACTACTAGTTCAACAGATTTGAAGTTCTATGTATACATTTATGCCAAAAAATATAAGTAATACCAACTGGTAACTATCATTTGCCATAAACAAATAAAATATCGGTTAAATAAACTATTTAAAAAAAAGTATTTCGTTTTTTCAGGACCACGTAAGTCAGATGGCACCAGTGGTGAAAGCTCTTCAAGATCTAGAGTCGCAGGCGCAGCTGTATTATCTCAAGCTGCATCATAATGCAATCGTTGCTTAATCAGTGTGTCGTATTTAATTTATAACTAATAAATAGACTGATAATTTCTAATACATCTCCAAATAATACCAAATGTCGCCCAGGGATTGAAAACCGGTTCCATTTTTATTTATATTTGTTATTTACTATAAGATATTATTTAAGAACTTGCTGGAGAGCTTGACTTACTCCAGCAAATAATCTAATTATAACTAACGAAACGAGCCCAATCTCGGCACACCTACTAGCTCTACTCGTCTAGGAGTTCCAATAGCAACCGCTGAAGTACACCTTCAGGTCACTCCAGCAAGTTCCTAGGTAAAACCTCGTTATAACTAACAAATCGAGCCCAAACTCGGCACACCCAGCTCTACTTGTCTAGGAGTTCCAATAGCAGCCACTGAAGTACACCTTCAGGTCACTCCAGCAAGTTACTTTGTAAGATCTGACCATAACTAGCAAAATGAGCCCAAAGTCGGGATACCTAGCTCTACTCGTCTAGAAGTTCCAATAGCATACACTGAAGTACCTACACCTTCAGGTCACTCCAGCAAGTTCTTAGGTAAGATGTCATCATAACTAACAAAACGAGCTCTACTCGTCTAGAACTTCCAGGAGCAGCTACCGAAGTACACTTTCATGCAGGTTACTCCATTAGCTCTAACCACTCTTAGGTATCAGACAATGAAATAAAAGTACTTATATCTATCTACTACGAACACTACAAAAATATTGTGCTCGGACACTAAAATTTCAAAGTATCAACATTTGATTTATCACAATTCCCACAACTATAAGTGCGTGTGTGTGTTTGAGCCGTGTCAATGTAGTAGTGCGGTCGGTGCGATTTCATACCTATCATTTTTGCAAACGCATCCTTATGAGATGCATTCGACGCATTCTTGGCGTACATCTATCATATTGCGTTTCGTCGTATTGGAGTGTAAGGAATTGCGGAAGGTTATGGTCTTCAGTGTCAAGAGTAATCTACGCTACAGCTAGCGTTGATAAAAATAAAATGGATACAGGTAAGTTTCACAGTGTGTTGTATTCATTGAGATTTGTCGGCTAATAATGTTAGTGATATATTAATTGAAGCTGTTTTTTTTTTATATGATTACTATTAAACGAATATCATATTTGTTTAGGAACCGGTACAATATAGGTTCTTAAAGGTTCTCATTTGGGTATCGGTTCCGCTTCGGGTTCTATTAACAAAATCCTATACAAAAATACCTGTATTTTAGAACCCTTTTCAATTCCTGATGTGGCCTATTAATGATGAAAATGCATAAGGCATTTTGTATAATATTTATATAAGGTCAAATAGAGTTTTTTATCAGCATAATAAATAATGAAAACAATGTTCAAAATTATTTTTTTATTATTCACCCAATTCTCAATCGCTACTGATTATTATATTAGGACAGTGTGTGACGGCCCATATTTAAAAATAAATTATTAAGTCTCATAACACCGCTACTTAGGAAAATAGCCGATAACAATACTGTTATAATAATCATAGATCCCCATCGCTTCATATTTCACAAGGAATATAAAATGTGTTCTATAAAAATGTTATGGAAAAGTAACATTGGATATATAAAAATATTATTATTTTTATTAAAAACTTTATTCGGTCACTATCAGCGTATAATTAAGAACTTCCATTGTGTAATAAGAAGAGAATAAAACTTCTTGAAATTTAAAATGACGTTTCCACTGCACAACTGCTACTTATTAAATTGCTAATCAAAGGATTTGTCATGTCTTGCGAAAATGCACTATACCACTGAGCACTTCAGAACGTTGTATAAGGCACATTTTCCAAGATAACATACATAATTAAGCACTCTACTACACAACAGCAGTCACTTAAGCAGTGGAGAATGTCTAACAATATCTTCCAATGTTTTACAATTAAAAATAATCGCTTATCAACCTATAAATTATATTAAGTTATATTCACCAACAATATTAGCGCTAAATAAATAAATCAATTTGCCCATATCTTAGTGATGTATAACTTCTCAATGTGGTAAAACATATTTTTACACGCTACGACTTCTGTTATAATATTTCTAATACGAGTCGTTCGTTGTTTTTGGTTCGAATCCAACGGTGAATAAACTAACTTTAGCTTGCTTCGCTTCAAATATTCAGGGATAAAATGATGTACCTGTTACAGTTAAAAGAGAGCTATAATAGCTGTTTATAACAATTCAATTGGGCATTAGATAAAAAAGGTTCTAATTAAAATATCATACTAATTCCCGCTTGTAATCTAGTTTAATCGACAGATTCTTTTAATGCTTGTCACCAAATATTTACAATTTCATAAGCTTAACATTAATCTAATCTTTACAACCGATTTTCTCTTGATAACGTAGATGAACATGACAGCTTTTCGCATATCACAGTTATGTTTGCGTAACATGTAAACCACGAAATACAAAAATCTGTAGAGTAAACTGATGAAAACTGTGACGTAAGTCATCATTTTGATGAAACAAAATGCATTAAAATACAAATATATTAATCTAAATAATTTAATAATTAATTGAACCTATTATTTGTAAAGAAGTTTGATTAAGGAGGTATGCAACTAACTAGTGTTCATAGAAATCACTAATTAGGACTGCAGATAATAATGAAATATAAGCTTTTGTAGCAGCAACATACATAACAAGAGAGAGAAGGTAGGTTAGGAAGTCACACATTATTAATTCAGTAACAAATTAGAGGGGTAGGAACTACAAAGCAATACTAATGTTATAGCGTTGTAATGTTGCTGGATCCATGTTAAGGTTTCAGATGGAACCACTATACTTACTCATTTTGTATACAAATATTTGGCATTATAGTGCGTCATGTTAATAGTGTTACGCGTGAAAAATACGCGTTTTTTATTATTTATAAGATCCAGCTACATTAGCCTATGTTAAGTAGAAAAATGAAGTGCACGATTGGTACAATAACATTATCCTTATTAGGTTCGCCAGCCGATTAACATTCTACAGATTAATTCTGAAAATCCCATTATAATATATATTATAAACATAATATACATTTAGAGAATCCAAAAGGTCCAAACGAAGCTGATCGCCATAGATACAAGGACCGGCTTACCTCAATAATATTATAATTAACAATCATAATTTAATTATTACTTTTTGGTGACTATTGCTACCCACCAGCTGCATAACTTACAATAATTTATTCTACGATACGATACATATAAAAATTTCTTAATATTACAAAATTTCCTACTACTTTTGCCATATATCAAAAATGCGTTCCCGATATAGATTGAGACGATAAGGCGCTTGTACAAAGGTCGGGTCCGACGCGGGCGCATGTTATACTTTGTCGGGAGAACATCTCCATGTCTCGTCTTTACTTAATATCGAGAATACAGTCTCTATCACACATACGCTTATAATCAATGTCAAAATCAGAGTCTCGCGACTGGACATTACGTAAAGAAAACTGTAAAGATTTATTTAATTGCACGAATATTAAAATAATTTAGGACTGTTTATCAATTTATTTATTATTCGTAGTTTATTTAGTATGCCCACCAATATAGTTTGGCAAATATAATATTAGTCCGTGCCACTTATTATAAGGATTTACGTGCTAAACTAAACGCATCATCAAGCGTAGGTACGCATACGCAACACATCATTATATATTTTTATTTCATGAGGGATTTACAATATCAGCTGTTTAGTCAGTATTTGCCACAAAACTTCGACTGTTTTTTTTGGTGTATTTATTCTAAGACCACTTATTACAAGAAACTGACTCAAAAATGTAATATTTAAAAATAGTTGTCCTTTATATAGTTTGGAGTGTTTATTTTCTTCACATACTATCGATATAATTATATTGCTATAATCGTGTTCTGTGATTTTATGTTATAATAAATGGAAACCTAATTTTTATCTCATTTCGGTGGGCAATCGCAGCATCGCTTAACGAATGAATACGGCACAAATTTTAAATAATGTTATACAATTACACATATAGGTAAATTTAAAATAAAATGAAGAATACTAATAAAATGAAACTCCTATTCGGACTTTGGACAAATTCAGGACTCAAATAATTAAAGATACCATAAACACACACTGAGCAAATCTAACAACCTCTCACGTCTATCTGAAAAATGATTACTTAAAATTAAAATAATAATTAAATCTAATTATAAATACGAAAACTATTCGAGTTTGTGTCCTGACCAAGCTTGTATCGTGGCTGGTAGCAAGTCTTCGATATTAGAATAGTCTGTACAAGCATTATGATTGTCTTGGCTTGTCATATTTTGTACCTTATATGCATCATTCCTAATGTAAAAGACGTGGCTTGGAAATCGACAGCTAGGAACTGACATTACCAAAAGCCATACTAATTCCGTAGAAAGTTACGTAAACTACATACATATTCAGGTGTCGGTAAACAGGAAGTATGGAATCATACGTTTTCTAAATCTTCAATCTTTTTGTTTCTTTGCCCTAAGAACGTCGCCTTTCTTCAAGCCGACGCTAATTAATATGATCGTAACATAGCCGTGCCGATCGTTGCTTATATTTGGCTAGTACACATAACAAGTACTTGAGGCACACAACAACATTCTTGTATCAAATTGCACTATCTACTTGATATTTCTTACACAGGACTTGAACTCTACCCAAAACAGCTCTTTGTAAACTGGAACAATTTGGTTTAACAATATATTCCTGTTATAAGATACCTAGTTGAAAGTATAATCTGTACTCAGTGGACGTCAAATGCACCTAATTTAGAATAATAAGTAATTTACATTTGTTTAATTGGCGTCTTTAATAAGCCTCAAAATCCGAAACTCAACGTCCACTGAATATTGTTAATAAATTCCGCGTTTTGGTCTTATCATCGAAATCACCTCCTTATTCAAATCACAATAATCTTTATTTATGGTAAACGAATATTTGTAAATATTAAAATAATTACTACTTCAATACAAGTTTACCCACAAATAAAAAACTAAACAGTTACCATTCCTCCTCTAAGTACAAAATGGATTTCATTTTCTCTATGCCCAACGTATTTTCTTCAAATCCATTTTTGTATTTTAAACTTTATTTCGACTAAGTTTTATAATACACAATAAGACTACTGAAGTCCATAGGATAAATAATAGAGTCCATAATCGGAATAAAGTTTTAAAACAAAAACAGCCTCAAGAAAAAACTGGAATTAAGATAGACTTCATTTTGTAGTAAAGGTTTCTTCTCTGAACCTGAGATTTTCTCGCCACAAAACAAACTAAATACTGATACACACTTCAATACTATTTCGTCCGCAACTACACGCGACGTTCTTGCAAACTTTCGATCTTTTTGGCAATGTATAAGGTCGTCAAAACAGTCTTTTTATGTAGTCACCTTCTTCTTATTACGTTCGCGACCATTTTAAGCAAATAATATTGCTTTTTATTAAACATTTAGTCAGTTCATTAAATTTATTTTTCTTTGTATTTTTTCAGTCGTCTTAAAAATGACTTAATTATGCCCACCGAATGGTAATCGAACTAAGTGACAACTAAAACTGTTTTGACGTGACTTCTTTACATTATTTATGTGCTTCATAGGCACCTAACCACGTGTGGATTAAGGCAGTTATTTCATCGTGAGCCGACCACTCCATCGTTTATCCGAAAGTGTTAGGCCACTTGTCTCACTACTAAAGACATGTATGTCCAATCAACATAAAACTTTATAACAAACAAACTTCATAGTAATTAAGACTAAATTAATAAATAATTCTTAGTAGTCCAATGAGATTTTCGACAACCATACCTGGGAAAGATACAATTTAAAGTTTAAATAACTTCTTGTGGTAAGCTTGCAAGTTCTCCAGCATATTTCTAATAAGGACCGGCGCCCACTCAGACTAGATTGATTATGACTTGGATTTGAACTTCCGATTGCCGAGACTTCAGTTCAAAGTTCAGTTCATAAGGGTTATTTTGCCTTGTAAAAATACAATACATTGCAGCCCTGTTACTATGGCTAGCGCCGGCCCTTAAACTTTGGCATACCTTGCTCCCTTTTTCATATAACATCTAGCTTGAGTCGCCTCAAAGACATGGGGGTAACAAACACGCACAAATATATCAATTCATATCCGGCCACATATTGCCAAAATAACATATTTCATTATTATATAGGAATCGCACCTAGAATATAAGTATTGTTAATCAGACATGGCGTTTACGAGAGGATTGCACATTCCACCAGAACACAAAGGTTTCATTGAACAATGCCATGCAATACGTATGAGCTAACTAGTTACTAAGTTAAGTTGTATATAGCAATTATTAGAAATTAGAAAGTGTCAATAAAAATGGTTTTTCAAAAGTTTATTTGGTCACAGTTTCTTAGAACTACTAAATTATATTATTGGATAACTATATAGATTGCGGAAATAAGAAGTTGGACATATAGATAGTTATAGATGATTTCCACAGTCAAAACCGTAAATTGGAAAACAGCATGGGACTGAAAAAGGCACCTGGCATCTCCGTGCCTTTGATGGCGAACGATTATGCCTTTCTTAACTTGGCTGAAGCTTATAGAAATCTGATCGGAGGACTTAGTTGCTTTCTATATACGCCGCTGTCTAAAACTCAATCTGCTCCTCTTATAATCTTGCACACTTCAAAATCTTCCAAACATAAATACCCAGTTTCCCTGATTCCATATCCCTATAATATGAAATACGTCTCACCCAAGTCAGAGCGCAAGCCAGGGATGATGCTGAAGCGACTCCTTGGAGCGGTCGCCGTAGTCGTAGGTGAGTTCGTCACCCGGGGCGATGTCGTGCGCGGCTAGTAATACGAGCCGTGGTCCGTCCACCCACAGCGCCTTCGTAGAGAGATTACCGTTCCGAGAGTGATTCACCAGACGACCTAAACGACCGGATTCTGCGGTAGCGTCAATACTGTGGAACAACATAATTTAGGTAATTGGTGATGGTTGGATAAGGTTTACACATTACTTTAAAGAAGATTTATTCTCATTATTTAAACTAAATGTCCATGTCAAGCTTTATGCCAAGTTAGGACTCCATGTTCTCTACAAAGCACTCTGACTGACGAAGTATTGTAGATCCAGTCGCGAAATTGCAAGGTCTACGACTCGACTTGTGAGTCTACTTGTATTCAGTATCGCGTTTCGATCATATGTAACTATTTTTCTCCCTTTTGAACTATGCACTTGAAGAGGACTTAAACTTTTTAAAACATAAATATTTCTCACTCACCAATATTGTTGATCTCCGTGCCTGAAGTAGTACATGTAGCAGCCGGCCTCCGGGTCTTGCGCATACATGTGTTCTCTCTCCCTGGCTTCTGCTACGCCCACCAGTTCTCCAGCGTACTCCACCACGAACTGGCCGCGCCCAAAATGACGGGTTGCTATTACGCCGCGACCCTTGCCCTCGAAATATGCTACCTGTAGTGGAAGTAGATAACATTTAAGAAATACAGAATAAACTCCTCACAGGTTCTTTCTATTGAATGGTGAAACAAATCGGTCTTCCTCGTGCCGACATTAAGGGTATCACAGTATTTCTTTCAGCATTTAGTTTTTATTGAAATACGGAATCAATTAGAGGGTATTTTCGTTCAGTTGGGGTCGTTCATACATCTTTGGTAATTAAATGGTGATTGCAAGAAGTCAACGAATAAGTAAAGTCTCTTTCGAGACATTTGCCTTTATTTTTGTTGTTCTATATTGTTGGAATGCTGGTCTTTGGACTATTGATCACCAGGCGCTCTGACCACTAAGCCTTAGTGGCCAGAGCGCCTGGAGTATTTATCCGGGAGGCGCAGGTCCGAATCCTGTTCGCGACCGTATTCTTTTTCCATTT
Organism: Xylocampa areola; assembly: GCA_935421205.1. Taxonomy (NCBI): domain Eukaryota; kingdom Metazoa; phylum Arthropoda; class Insecta; order Lepidoptera; family Noctuidae; genus Xylocampa; species Xylocampa areola. The sequence continues at coordinate 7,031,439 of OW285219.1, read as the reverse complement.
AATATAATAACTTTAGAGTTCGCTAAGCATGCGTTAATGCTTTTCGAAGATTTATCTTGAATTATTAAGGTAATTGCATTCTTTACGACATTGTATTAACTGCAAAGTTAGTCGTGTCGGTTCGGTCACCCGTATAAGGACTGAATTGATAGCAATAACGTCGCCATAAGACGTGTTAAAATATGGAAGAAGAATTCGCGGTGGTGAGCAGAGGTCGAGATGGCTTAGTGGTCAGAGCGCCTGGAGTATTCATCCGGGAGGCGCAGGTTCGAATCCTGTTCGCGACCGTATTCTTTTTCCATTTAATATAATAACTTTAGAGTTCGCTAAGCATGCGTTAATGCTTTTCAAAGATTTATCTTGCATTAATAAGTTCTAGTCCACCCAGTTTCAAGCGTCTTCAACTTATAAGTCTCGCTATTCTGGTTATCTCAAACTTCTGGTATTTGATACCACCTCTAAGTACTACAAAGATATTCTATTGCAAAATTGTCTGATGCAGTCTGTGGTTAGAATTGTGCGCGTGATTAACATAGGTAAATATGGTGTCATCGTATCTGGCTAGTACGGCTTTGCAGCTTGAGGTTTTCGGGAACCACAGGCATGACTGGCGGTAACGTAATGCTTGAATGCGAAAAATTTATTTCATTACTAGGGGTCGTCAGCTAAAAAGAAAAAAATAAGGAATATACACACACCGGAAAATTTTGCGGAACACAAAAATTGTCGAAGGACTACTAGTTTGTATAACATTGCAGGCTGGTTCTTATTTCATTTTAATAAAAAAAAATGATCAAACAATTAAACGCCCTTTTATGTGACTGTATAATTTTATTCGAATTAACATAATTTCGAGCGTATTTCTCACAATTATCATTTTACGGTAATGATTTAACATTTCGTGACTCAGAAGTTTTTTTTAACTTTTAGATCTTTTTAAGCGTCAAGCACTTCATTATGCCCGACTTGATCCCAATTGAGATTGCCAGGGCACTTGAGATGAGGAGAAATTATCAAACCTACAGAAGTTTCTCAAGAATTCTTCACTGGTCTGTTTCAACAATTTATCGCTCTATCCAAAGATTCAGCGAGACGCTTTAGTGAGAAGACCGAAACAATGTAGAAAACGACGAACTTTAAGCAGGGATGATCGTTTCATTCAACTTCGCGTACGTAGGAACCCACGCCTAATGAATGTCCAAGCCCGTAATGAGCTTGAGGAAGTTCGAAGTGTAACAGTAAGTTAGCGTACGGTATGTAGAAGATTCAAAGCTGGTCTGTGGCCGCCAAGGCTCCAAAACAGAGGTACATCATCGTAGAAACAGACAAATCTTTACGAACATCGACTTTGGAACATGGACCAATGGAGTAGGGCCCAAAATGGTTCGTACAGACTTGATGGTGATCGATGGAGGAAGTCTGACTGCAGTTCATTATATAAGAGACATTTTAGAAGAAAATGTAGTACCGTTTGCCCCCTTTATCGGTGATGACACTTGATGATTTATGACTTTGATGCAGGATAATGCTTGGCCGCATACTGCTCGTTCAACACAAGCATAAGATATGCTTGGAATGAACGAGCAGTATGCCGCCGAGCTAAATAATGTTAATATCATAGTGATAAAAGCAAAATAATGTTAATATCATAAATATGGAATGGCCGGCGAGATCACCAGATATGAATCTGATAGAACACGTCTGAAACCTGCTGAAACGAACAGTAAAATCCAGAATCCCAGCTCCTGTCAATGTGGATGAACTGCGAATCGCCGTAGTTGAGGAATGGCAGAGACTATCACAGGAGACAATAGACAACATCATTCTCAGCCTGCCTAGGCGGGTGGAAACTTTAATAAGATCACGTGTAGGAAACACGCGATATTAATTTATATTTATTTTTAACCGACTTCCAAAAAGGAGGAGGTTATCAATTAGGTTGTATTTTTTTTTTTTTATGTTTGTTACCTCAGAACTCCGTCATTTATCAACCGATTTGGAAAATTATTTGAAGTATTTTTATTTGAAAGGATTTACTTTCAGATTGGTCCCATTTAAATTTTATGTAAATTGGTTTAGTAGTTTGGTATTTAAATCAAAATAACTGAAAAATAATACGTCGTAGAAGTAAACGAAATGGTGTATTTTGCTTTCTTGTGACTTTCCGGTGGTGTTTACGGTCTCTAGAATAGTTCTAATGAACTGCCTAACTGTCAGATTGTTGATTTTAGTTCGAAATTTTGTCGGCTCTGTATATCCTAACAATAATAACCTAACTTTATTTTACTTGTCAATAGCAAAAAAAATTATGAAATTTTTTTATGACGTAAATACTAAACCACTATAATAGTCGACAATATATCGGGATTATGAAAGAAAATAAATTAAATTGATCCATGAGCGAGCAAAGCGAGCTCGGGAGTTTCGTGTATCCCGACACGGACAGGTTAGGTTCGAAGAGGATGACGGGGGCCCGTGAGCGAGCGTAGCGAGCGAACAGCCCCCGTCATCCTCTTCGTGTTTAGGTTTTTTCTAACCTTACGGACACAAAAATAGGAGCCCATCAGAGTACGCTTTTTTACTTGAATGGTGACTATCCATTTAATATACCTATACAATAAACAAACCTGTCCCACTGTAGATATGTCATTCTGCATTACGTCTAAAGGTGGGTAGCAGTTTTGTTAAACGTATCGCAATGGCAATCCAGCTGAACGTTGTTCAGCTGTTTTATAAAACAGTACTGTTTTGTAAAGCAGCTAGAGATTTTGTAAAACAGCGGATTCTACAATCCATCTGCGACAGATATATATGGAGTATATATACGTTGAGTAGGTCTACCCATATTCACTTCCGATAAATCAGTTATGGTACGCAAGATTCACTAAAAAGTAAGAAATAAAATAATTTTTAACAAAAAAAAGAACCGACTCCAAAAATCTTTCTGTGTAAAATTGCACTAAAAAGTTATAAAATAATTGCATTATTTACTTACTACAATTTATATGAAAATATTTTTTTAATTTTAGAGGATTCTGAATAAAGTCAATTTATTAGGACAATAATATACAATTATTATTATTTTTGGAGTCGGTGCCAGTAAAGGATAATAAATGTGTAAGTACATTCATGAAGTAGCGTATTACGTTCGCTTTAGGCAGTTGTTGTGTTCATTTGTAAATAGGTTAAATTAGGTATAATACATTATCGTAAAAATAATGATGGTTAATGTACCTTTAAATATACTTTGCAAATTTTAGGAAACTTCCTAAATATTTTTAAAGTTTGTCTGGCACCGACTCCAAAAATAATAATAATTGTATATTATTGTCCTAATAAATTGACTTTATTCAGAATCCTCTAAAATTAAAAAAATATTTTTATATAAATTGTAGTAAGTAAATAATGCAATTATTTTATAACTTTTTAGTGCAATTTTACACAGAAAGAATTTTGGAGTCGGTTCTTTTTTTTGTTAAAAATTATTTTTATTTAAAAAATTGTCTATAAATCATATATAATTATATTTTTGTCGTGTTCAAATGCATTGAATTTTTCAACCTTATTTGTAAAAAAAAAACAGTGAATTTGAACACGACAAGGTAGCTCAGTTGGTAGAGTGATGACCCGGAAAGTCAAAGGTCGCGGGTTCAAACCACGTTCATGTCTATAATTTTTTCAATGTTTCTTTGAAAAATTGAAAATAATATAGGCATTACATAGTCTTTCATCATTTCATGGCCAATTAATTGTTTATAACTTTATGATTAACTTCTTCAACTTTTATTAGTTACCTTAAAAAATCAAGAAAGTACATATTTCACCAAAAGCAATTTTACTCACAAAAATTATATTACCCTTAACTGGTGAACCCTATTCATCAGTTAAGGGTAATATGCATGTATTTTAGTTTTTTTGATTCGATTGTATAGGTTGGTACATTACCGGAAAAAAATATAACACATTAAAAATATGATTATTGAGTATTAAAATTATAAAACAAACCAGCAGTCAGTTGCGGGCGTTTGAAGCACCGCTTTCTTGGCGCGCTTTCTCTGACGTCAGATTACACATCTTAAAAATTGTCTTGTATAGAATGGAGTGTTTAATTAACGAATTATACATTTTATTGAAGGGTTTTACTTTATTTTCAACCCAGCCGCGAAAAAAAAACAAATATTTTATTTTCCAACGAAACTAGCCACATTTCCTTTTCGGTGGTATGACGTACGCGCTTGAACCTCAACGGACATGTGACGTGTAAAAATCATCCATTCACGAATTACAGGAATTTGGGGCCAGTTTGTACGCCATGGTATTAGTTATGTCTGTTTTTTTTTCGGACAACCTTATTAATTAGTTTTATTTTTTCATAGACTAGTAATTTCAGATGAATAGGTTTCCAATATTGTAATTGGAAATGAAGAATAACCGGATTTACTGCAACGCATGCGTAATTTTGAAAGTTTAAGAACACGGGAGTCAACATGAAATAGCAAATATTCAAAAAAATATTGTAAATGCGATTTTTTTTAATGTAGGAAGTATATTGTGGATATAACAGTTTTTCTATTATGATCAGAAAAAAGAAAAAATACTCCTTCCGACCGTATTTCGGTCACGGCGGCCTATCTCCACTGAGATTAGCCAAGTACGCAGAAAATATTATAGTGCATAAGTGTATGTGCAAACCCAAGTTGGAGTGCACCTGTGTTTGCTCTTCTGTGGCTCTTCCTTCACTCTGATATTCCGGTGGGACGGAAATCCGACACGACCAGAGAAAGATCAGGCGCAGGTCCGACGGCTTTACGTGTTCTCCGAAGCACAAGGGTTTCACACCACCAACTTCCTGACTCCAGGCTGCTACTGAGAATTTCCTAACAGAAAAATTCAATAACACATTGCCCAACCTGGGAATTGAACCCAAGACCTCACGCTCAGCAGCCGCGCTTGCGATCACTAGACCAACGAGGCAGAAAAAATTAATTGTATATATTAAAAAAAAGGTTCTATTTTATTTTCTGATTACATAGGTTTATTGTTATTTTATGTGATCTAGTAGTATAAACCAACTATCTAAGTTCGACTAATTTATATTTTGTAATTCCTACTTTTTAACCGACTTCCAAAAAGGAGGAGGTTATCAAAAGTTTTTTTTTTATATTTGTTACCTCAGATCTCCGTCGTTTATGAACCGATTTAGAAATATTTGAAAGGAAATACTTTCAGATTGGTCCCATTGAAATTTTATGAAAATTTGTTTGGTATTTTGGTATTCAAATCAAAATAACTGAAAAATAATACGTCGTCCAAGTAAACGAAATGGTGTATTTTCCTTTCTTGTGACTTTTCAGTTGTGTTTATTACGGTCTCTAGAATAGTTCTAATGAACTGCCTATTTTCCAGCTTCATCATCAAATGATGATGATGAAACCGGAAAATAAGCACCGAAACTCCGTCTTTTTTTTTGTACTTTTTTTTTCGTGTTAGCCCGCATTCTCAAACGTCTCTTTTTACACGACTGCCCAAAAAAGGAGTGTATCTAAGTATTTATGTAAATATGTTTGTGAGTTTCTCTACCTATTCCACCATAACTTCTAAATGCCTGAACTGATTTCGATGTATGGGGTATCGTTAAAATCTTCTAAATCTCATCTTCTAATCTCAGGTCAGAAAAATCCTAACTTGTCCGGGGTATACGTAGTTCCAGAGATCATGCGTCCGCTTGGTTTATTTTCTTTCATAATTCCAATTTAGTATCGATGAATATAGTACATCGTTTCTTAACCTCGGGTCGCGACCCAAATTTGGGTAGCAGGCCATATCGAGATGGCTCGCGGAACCCGCGGGACTTTATGACAAAGCCCGCCGTAATCACTGCATGCTGACTCGAAATGTACCGTGCCATGCGAGGGGCGGGGGAGGTATGAAGTAATATCGAATTGGCGCCGCAATGACCGATAACCTCAGTGTTCTAGCGTAATTGTCAATGAGAACACTTTATTTTTTCACACTATTTTAGTAACCAAGTTATATTAGATCTGCCTATGTATTACAGAATTGTGTTTGCTGATATTTTTATAATAAAAAGTGTATGAAACACGCATTCTTTACTGCGATTAAATAAGGGATTTATAATTGATATGGTTTCTAATACATTTTGTAAGTTAGAAATAAAATATAAGGAAAAACCGGGTATTTATTTGGTACGTGTTTTTTTTTAATGGTAACTTTGTTGTCCGTCTGTCTGTCTGTCTGTCAAGACCCTTTATCTCGGGAACGCGTGGAGGTATCGAGTGGAAATTAAAACCATATACTCAGGTCTACGGTCCGTTGAAACTGTCCTTTAAAATTAAAAATATCTAAGTTAAAGATACGCCCGTTTATGCCGCAAAAAACGTATATTTCGACAATCTCAAGGGAATCAAGATTTATAGAGTACTTTCCGTTAACCTATAACTATGAAATTTGGCAAGTAATATCGTCTTATACTACAAGTACAGGGAAAAATCTGAAAACTATGCATTTGTAATTAAACATTCTAATATATAGTCTTTACTTAAATTACGTAATCAATCATCGAGGTTAATCAACGGTATGCGCGGTCAAGTAATCCGGGCGCTGCGAACGGACGCTGTGAGTGCATACATTTTGAGATGTTTAAACGTCCGGTTGATTGTTGTTTACAGGTCACCACGATGTCCAACCAATGTTGCTGTAAAATGCAGCAATATACGAAAAAAGCCGCAATGGTAATATTTCTCGCCTGATTGTTGTAGGAGATTTCAACATAGATTTTAAAAGCAATCCCCAAAATGCAGTTTCATTATATTTTGCTTCTATTAGCATGTTACACTTAATAAGCAGTAGTACTACAAAAACGAACACTATTATAGACAATATTTTTTTCCAACATTGATGTACAATGCGTTACTATTCTTTCTTTTTTCAGTCACCACTTACAAATCTGGATTAAATTTGATATTTAAGTAAAGACTAACTTTGATTAGGTTACCTAACTAATTCAGGTATGAACTGTTAGTATAACCATAATTTTACTTATACACGAGCTTTTCCCGAAATACAGTTTCCAAAAGCTATAATTACTTATATTATTACTTTTGGAAACTATATTTCGGGAAAAGCTCGGAAAAACCTGCGAGACTCGATTCCTGAAATATTTATAATTATGTACTTTGTACAAGTTTGTACGGAACCTGGTGGGTGAGTCCGACTCTCACTTTTCCGGTTTTTTTGCTATTGAAATATTATAAAGCAAAAGAGTTTTTGTTTGTTTAAATGCAGTATTCTCTGGAACTACCAGTTGGATGTGAAAAGTTCTTTTTGTATATGATAACCAAATTCAGGAGGAATAGTATAGGCTATGTAACGCATGTTATCTTAGTTAACCTTAAATTGTGATTTATGTTAGTAGGTAATTAAAATATAATTATACGCGGGTGAAACCGCGGGCACAGCTAGTGCATCATAATATTAAGTAGCAAATATTTCATCATAATTGGTGATATGATGAATTATTATATAGTTAACTCACTTGTAGTCCATCTTCCCTCTGTTCTCTCACGGCCCTTTCCAAGTCCCGCATCTTCTCTGCCATAACACATTTGGAAGTCTTTCTAACACTACGTCTTACAGGAAAGTATTCTGTCAGCTTGTGGTTTGTTTCACCATTCACCACTTTCTCTATTTTGTTAATGGTTTTTTCAATCGGTGGTGGCGAAGGCGGAGGCTCAACTTTTGGACTTTTGAGCTCTTCCTTGAAATATTCAGTAAGCTTGTGACTTTCTGCTGCGCGTGAGGCGGCGCGCGCCGCTCGTGATCTCAAAGTATGTCCGTTCGTCATATTTGTAATACCGTTGCTAGTCTTAAGTGGTTTTGATCTCAATTCAATCTTTTTCAGTGGTGGTTCAGAAGTCAGTTCTGCATTTTCAGTCTTTGGCTGGGTTGCTGCTATAATCCTATAAGAAAATTAACTCTATTGAATATTTTAAAAGTGATGTAGGATGAATAAACTTGTTTAGTTTTATTACATTTTCACATTTGTCACCACAACCAGTTCCCATGATAATAAAGTTTCCATTCAAATGTTATGATATTTATTATAATTTATGACACAGCATTTTTATGAATGAGAAAATCTGATTCTCTTTATACATGCAGATTTAATAAGTAATATTACCATCTCCCTAGTACATGCATAATATGTTGGGAGGTCCAAGGATATGCAGCTAAGTATATGTATAGACTTAATAATGACTGAGAAAATGTGGGAAAAGTCTAATAAATATAGGTGCCTCAGTTACCTGCGCTTTCTATAGTTGCGCGTAGGTCTGACAGGCTTCTCTTCGCATAGTTCAATGCGGTGGGGGGTCTTCACACCCTCCTGGGCTGCCATCAAGCTATTGGCTGGAAACCATACCATCAACTAAGTACATCTCTTTGAAATTACAAAATAGTCTAGAATAGTTACAGTAACATAATTTTAGACTTTACATAACATTCTATTTAAAAATGACAGTATTTTACTATTACCATCAAAACACATAACATACTTATCTACATTAGTTTAACAGATTATATTTATTAGGTTATATAGTACATACCATTTATGTGCCTACATGTTATAATCCTTCCTAAAGATATTGAAAATAAGGAATATTTTTCATTCACATGTGATTAGTGTCTTCTCATTAATACTTTTTTATAACTAGGTAATGCATTTGTAAGGTAAAATAATTATATGACTACCTACATGAACCATTTATGAGACTCATGAATAACACTATTTATATGAACACACTATCTTTCTTATAAGTATCATGGAACATGGCTTATCTTGGAATAATATTATTATATGACCCATTTGTGATTTTATAATATAGGCAGGGCTATTCTTAGTATATACAAAACTTGAGACACGGGTCAAATATTTTTTAAAGATTATTTAGACAAAATATAACATAATATAACATGGTGTAAAAATTATTACAATTGATTCAAACTAGTTTTGGGTTTTGTATATACTATGAATAGCCCTGTATTTTTTTTTATGTAATATCACTGACTCTACCTTCATAATAGGCAAATAACTCAATTAATATAAGAAATATTTTGCATATCTTTATATAATTATATATATTCTCTAGCCCATAAATAAATATATAATATAATGATATAAATCAACATGCAAATGAAATAAATGATTACATCAGGTCCAGGATTTCACGAAGACAGGTGACAGGCAAATGAATATGCAAGTAAATTTTTATCTCGATTTTATGGAATTACTAAGTGTCAATTTTTTTTGCACCTGTCAACTTGGTGAAATAGGGGCCTGGTATTTTAGTACTACTGTATAGGATATATAGGTCATAAGGTGCATGAAGAAAGAAATGAGACACAAACAGAGTGTAAGCCTGTAAGTATAAGGTTCCAAATGCAATAGGAACATGACAAAGCTAATAAAATGATATCTACTACTACTATAACTAATAAAGAGAGCAGAAGAGTTTTTTTAGTTTGTTGGTTTAAACGCACTAATCTCTGGAAGCACTTGTCGGATTTGAAAATATAATTTTCAGATTCATGAGGAATCAGACTATCTAACATTAGGTACACCTCTCAGCAAGCCTCAAATATTGTATCATAAAACATTTCATGAATATGTGGGTATACCACGGTTCCCGAGGGGCATAGGTAGTAGAAAATAATTCACAGTTCATCCGTAATTCTTGTCAGATGGGTTTTATGAGTCACACGGCTTATTCGCGAAAATAATAACAAATGCAATAAAATTTTTGTTATAACATATTAAAAGATAAAAATCATACATTGTCAATATTTTTACAAATTCCGACTTTATAATCATTATAGATAGCCAGGTGATCAGTTGCCTCGTCACAACATGTCCCATTAACAATAAACTTTAAATATTAAATTTTTAATGAATCTTTATTATAAATTACAAGAATATACAAATAATAGAAAAACTATTTAATGGCTAAATAATTTATACAAAAATATGAATATTTATTTGTATTATTAATGTATATCAACAGGGGTTAGTTACCACTATAATTCTTCAGAAATATTAGGTTGGCATCCAGTACTTACCACCAAGGTATGACTTTTAGGGTTATGATTTTAAATAAAAATCTATTTAGTATTTATATACACAGACATACAATATTCACAATTACGAAAGAAATTGCCCATAGATGCATGCTTTTAGGCGAAGGTAGTGCAGAAGAGGGTATCGCGAACAAAGGATACCGTACGGCGTACCTACCTCAAACATAACATGGATATCATGATCAATATATGTACAGTTAAGTAATTTTAAGATACTAATACTAACCTCGAACCATTTCCACTTGAACTTGATAATAGCTGTTATAAAATCGGAAAACACCATCGAAGAAGTCGCTAAACAAACAAAAACAAAACCAGACTGGGTAGAGACTCGAGTTACCACTATTTTGTAACAGACCTTGTCATATCGTAGGAAAAGATCATGTGATTTCTCTATCTGTTGTCACCCATTTATCATTCTAATGCATATTGCTTATGAATCGTTCGTTAATAATCACTTAGAATAACTTCTATTCAGTACAGTTAATAGTAACTCGTTTTATATTTCTTTGAAAATGTCAAGACCTTTCTGTAGAAAATGGACGCTTGTTTTTCCTATGCAGCTTGCTTTCTTCTGATTGGCCATACCTTTATATTTTAGCCAATGATTTTGAAAGTTAAACTATAGACAAGTAACTTTATTATTTTAGTTTTAGCGTCATTTAATCTATGATACTTCAAAGAGAGCGTTCCATTTCACTCAAATATAATTTATTTTTATTGACCTCAGGCACAGCTTTGCTCATAGAATAAATAATAGTTTAAAAAACTAAAAATCACGCTTTTGTAACTAGTCGAAATAAAAAGTAGAAAATAATAGATACAGTCAAAAAGATTTTTCTTTTCTAAAACATAACTTCCAATCTATTGGCCTGGACCTTAACCCATCGAAATGTGAAATTTTCATTTCGGATACTACAGAAAATTCAACACAATAGCTCCCCATATCAAAATTATGGAAAAAAGTTCCCTTCACCTCCTAGGATCGCCAATTTTCGAAGAATCTTTTTCTAGTTTCATTGAAGAAAAAATACAAAATGTTAACAGTATTTCCGAAAAGTTCCATAATAATAATATACATTCGGTATTTATCATAATTAGGTATTGTTGTTTCGGCCCAAAATTTATGTATATTCTTCGTTCCTCCCACTTATGGAAACATTACAATAAGTTAGATATAAAATAGACCAAATTATACGAAATATTTTAACATTAATTATAAATGTGGCTTTGGACGACCAAGCTTGGCTACAAGCCACACTACCTATTCGGTTGGGTGGTCTCGGCGTCCGTAAAATTTCCAGTGTAAGTTTACCGGCGTTCTTGTAATCGGTCCACAGCACTGAGAAGTTAGCAGGAAAATTTTTGCTTCCTCACTGATTGACTTCGAGGTGCCGTACCAGTTCGATGCTGTGAATGTCTGGAAAATAGTCACTGTGGCGAAGCTGTCGACAGCCTCGGACACCACGGTCTTTCCTGCTGTAGAAGCGCAGGCCGCATAGCGCGGCACGCTAACTTAAACGACATCATCCGCCGTGCCCTCGCCACCGCCGGCGTGCCACCTGTACTAGAACCCAATGGCTTGGCGTGGGACGATCGTAAGAGACCAGATGGTATGTCGTTAGTGCCGTGGAAGATGGGTAGGCCTTTGGTGTGGGACGCAACATGTGTCGACACCCTTGCTCCATCTCACCTTCCAAGCTCGGCTGGCTGTGCGGGCGCCGCTGCCTACGACTACGACTTTGAGCAGTTTGGGGTCGAGACGCTCGGGACGTGAGGTCCGAGTGCACGACTACTGCACAAAGAAATTTCGCGGCGACTGGTCGACACTTCGCGTGTCCAGAGGGCTGGCTTATATCTTGGTCAGAGAATAAGTATTGCCATACAACGGGGCAATGCTGCCAGTCTTCTGGGCACTTTTCCAGAAGACAGCGACGCGGAGGAATACTTTGACGCCTGAGTAAATTTTCATATTTTATTTTAAACTTAGAATAGTATTTATTTTATAGGTGTATAGTGTATAGTGTTTAATTGTAAATATTTGTCTGTTTGTAAATAAAGCATAAAATGAAAAAATAAAAAATAAAACTATAAATTCAAAAACAAAATAAGAGTGATTATGAAAATAACATTTTATCGTAAAAAAGCGTGGGGTGCTTTTTAAAAGATATTTTATAATAACTTCAATAAAATATTTACAAGAATTGACATCGAGCACCCCACACTTTTTTACGTTAATATGTTTTATTTTTGCTTTATTATTATTATTTTTTTTTCAAATGATTAATTTTTGATTTTTTAGTCTATAACGATGATAATTTCATAGTAACGAAGAATCAGCTTTTTTGAGAATCAAAATTATGTGGAAACAGGTTATTAGGATTTTCTATGAAATTTATTCGGTTTTTAGATTGATCAATCGTTCAAAGGTGAATTTTTAGAGCAGAGGGCGAGATGGCTTAGTGGTCAGAGCGCCTGGAGTATTTATTTATCTGGGAGGCGCAGGTTCGAATCCTGCTCACGACCATATTCTTTTTCCACGAAAGTTTATAACTTTAGAGTTCGCTATGCATGCGTTAATGCTTTTCGAAGATTTTTTTGAAAAATTTTGCTCGCCATTTTGGCGCGTCCACCATATTGAATTTAGTGTGACAACAATATATTTTTCGTATTCTTCTCAGCAAACCCTTTCATTTGATACCCATAACATGGTAGTGCAAAATAAATAACTAGTCCGCCATCTTTGGGAGTCCGCCATATTAGATTTAGAATGATGTCTTTTAGCTCACCATGTATTGTCATCCAAACTAAACGCGTATGAAAAATTTCAGCTCAGTCGGAAACCGGGAAGTGGATCAAATTTAACTTCCAAGACTTTCTGACATAGTTAGTAATAGGTGAAGCTAATAAAAGCGTGTTAAAAAAAGCCATAAGCTCTTTCGGCGGGGGGTGGGGTAACACACAAGCACCAAAGAACTTGCACTAAAGCAACAATAGCTCTCATATATAGTCATATATAATGACATATTCACATTACCTATTAACAGACATAAAAAAAAATTTACACAAACAAAATTTTGTCACACACAATTAAAATCGTGTACTATCATTGTAACCATACTGGTACTAATTTCTTCAAGCATGGGCATACCAAGCTTTTGGCTGGGGGGGAGGATCAGAAATTTCATAAGCCGGGTGCTTGTTTTGACTATATGAAATATTAGGTATAGGTATGTAAAAGGGTAAATCCATCCACAGAATCCATCATGGACGCTGTGCCAGACTCCTATCGACTATAAACCTCACGGTCTTACTCTAACGTTTACCGAGATCCCCAATTCGTGGCAGCAATCACAGCGACCCCGGTAAATTATGTTAGCTTTCCAAATAAATACACAAGCATGCGAGAGGTCAACCCTGTCGCTTAGTTTCTTCGCTTTTACTTCGAACTCCTCGTCACAGCTCAAGCCGTTACGATGGCTCCTTTACAATTCGTGCTGTGCGTTTATGGAACTCTCTTCCTCACTCTATTCGCGCCAGCCCTTCTCCATTTATCTTTAAAAAAAGAGTTAAGGAATATTTTCTGTCTTCATGATTGTTTTTTATATATGTATGTTTTATATTATTATTTTGTATTTCAGTAATCGTATTTTATTAAGAAAATTGTTTAACAATGTGAAAAAGAATTTCTTTACAAAATTGTACACTGACATTCCCACTCTGTCTTCATAATCTCCCTTTGGCCCAGTAGGTTTGCTGGAAGAAAACTCATTCTGAGTTAAGCTCGCCTTTGTACGTTTTTATTTTAAATGTATATATGTATGTTACTTGATCTGTGTACAATAAAGAATTAAGTTAAAAAAAAGCATTTAATTTAAATTTTGAACAAAATTGCCATTGTAATTTTTTGATTCCAATGAATATCTTAGGAGATATCATAGTTATAAAATAACTCGGCAACAAAATAATGATCAAGTGCCACGCGCGCATTTACAACATAACATAGCACCACGCCTGTATTCCCCGAACGGGTAGGCAGAGGTGTACACAGTCGTACACCCAAATTACACCGATGCTGTTATTAAGTCCCATGTAATAGGTGGGGAGCCTATTGCCATATACCAGGCATTCCAAACTCCTGGCTGCTACTGGGAATATTCTAACATAAAGACTCAATAACACTGACCGACCTGGGAATCGAACCCGAGACCTCATGCGCAGCAGTCACGCTTGGGACCTCTAACCCAAATTTTTTAAAGAGACAGTTGAAGTAAGGCGTTTAATTGCTATTGTACGCCTTACTTCAACTGTCTCTTTAAAAAATTTTGGACAAGACGCAATCTTATGGTCGGCTGAACAAAACTCACATGATACTGACTTTTTATCTTTCAAAACAAGGAATGATTGAGATCCCTTCTGATGTGTAGGTCTTTCCCTGTTTTCTGACTTATCTAAATTTTCCAAACCTCTAAAGCGACTATTTAAAAACTCTGAAAACTGGGTAAATGTAGGCAACTCAGTACTTGAATCTGAAGCCACTTTGAGTTCCTAACATTTCCTGGTCTCTTTGTCTAATTTTCCGCTAATTATGTGTATAACAATCAGATCCCAGGAAGAAACCTTCACACCTAAATTACTTAACGACTCCAAACATTCTGAGGTAGTCGTAATAAGCCTTTTTATCTCGTTTGCCGGTTCATAGGACAACGTCCTTTGATTTAGTAATCTTTTCATAATACCGTTTGCGAGAAACTTTTTATTATTGTACATCTTATCTTATTTAGACCATGCAATTTTATAGTTATCTGACGTTACTGTTATATTTCTTAATAATTGCTCAGCCTCTCCACTTAAATGAGCCTTTAAATAAAAAAATCTCTGTGCGTCATGAGGAGAAGAATTCTCATGCACCAATCCCACAAACAAATCCCTAAATGTTTGCCACTCTGAATATTTTCCCGAAAATGAGGGAATTTTAATTTCTGGCAACTTGACTCTACCTTTTTGGTCCTGACAAATAGGCTTGGAATCCATGTGTAAGTAAGTTGAATGTCCATTAGCCAATAAATCTTTTAACTCACTTTTAAAATCTACATAAAATTCTTCAACTTCATCATAAAGACAATCTTTTATATAACTCGAGTTAGACAATTCAACCTTTTTAACCTTACTTACAATCTCAGTATGAGTGGCCGTGAACGTATTCCATAATTGTTCCAAATTTTCAAGACGTGTCTCTAAATACGCTCGGGTAAACCTCTCTTTAGGAGCTTTCCTTAAATTGGACTTTGCCTTACTCATTTTAGTCCTAATATCCTGCTGTATTGCAAGGAAGGACTCCATTTTGGAACAACTATTTTCTACGATTCTACCATTTAAGATCTTCAACTTAAAGTTTAAAATATTACAATGGTTTGCTATTTTGGTCTAAAATCGGGCATAGGTTCCCCGTCAGAACCAATTGACACATAAACAATTTACAAGTTATTTAAAAACATAAACAATAAGTCGTAAGTGCCAAACTCGGGCATGGATTCCCCGTCAGAACCACTTTACACATAAAATTTGACAAGTTGTCACAAATAAGTCATTGAGGTCAAAATCGGGCATGGATTCCCCGACAGAACCACTTTACACATAAAATTTACAAGTTCTAAAAATTTCTACTAAAAGTTATTTTTCAAAAGAGTTCAGATTTGCACCTTTTTCTTGAGATTTAATAAACTCTTCCTGAATGGTCCTGAACAAACTATGTTCAATAGCAATGGCTATTGAACATAGTTTGTGTTTTGTTTGCCTACACAACAATCACACTGCCAGACACTGCAAAAACACTCTCAGATGCCAGGTGTGCAAACGCCGCCACCATTCTTTATTACACCTAACAGGTGATTCTAGGTCGGTAATTGGTGAGGGTAATAGGGGGGAAATGTCATCAGTCGCTGCAACGGTGATGAAAGATGATAATAAAATTGGTAACAATGAAATAGCCGCGCGAGCCGAGGGGTCAAGTAAACCACTAGTTGCGTGTTTCTCGTCGGGAACTGGTCGCAAAACTGTTTTATTAACTACTGCGTTAGTAAAAGCGAGGTCGAGAGTCGGGAGCTATCGATTAGTTAGGGCGTTACTTGATCAAGGATCATAAGGTTCGTTCGTTACAGAATCCACGGTCCAATTTTTAGGATTACACAAAACGCCATCAAGGCAACCTGTGATAGGCGTTGGCGGAGAAAAAAGTGCGACGGCTAAGTCAACCGTTGTACTTCAATTGAGGTCTAGAATAGATCCGACTGTCCAAATAAATGTAAATGCGTTCGTCCTGAAATCAGTCACTGCTCTTCTCCCAGCTACGAAAGTAACTCGCGTAGACTGGGTAGATTTGGTCGATGATGATTTGGCTGATCCAGAATACGACAGGCCTAATAAAATAGATATTTTATTAGGGGCTGAAGTATACAGCCAAGTTATTCAAGAGGGCATTCAAAGGAATGTTGGTGGAACTCTTTTAGCACAAGACACCACGTTAGGTTGGATATTGTCAGGAACCTTTGAAGTGGATCAAACTAATAATCCCTCACATATAACCGTGATGCATTTAAGCCTGAAAACAGATAACTTGCTTACAAGATCTTGGGAACTAGAAGCGGAACCATCTAGGGAAAAGATGCTAACGGAGGAAGAAATTAAATGCGAAGCCGTATAAGGCCTCGCATTTAATTTCTACTACTGACAGCTACTACTGATCGTGACGAGAGTGGTCGTTATATAGTAAGGCTACCATTGCGTGATGAAGACCCGGTCAGTATGGTTGGTGAATCGAAGGGAATCGCTGAAAAAAGATTAAGATCGTTAGAAAGTAAATTCAGAAAAAACAGCAAATTCAAGGAAGATTATACGAGAGTTCTCGAAGAATATTTGGAGCTGAAACACATGAGAAAGGTTGCAGATGAAAACAACAGACAAAAGGCGATCTACTTACCCCACCATGCTGTTATCCGGGAGGATAAAGAAACGTCGAAGGTGCGTGTTGTATTTGATGCTTCCTGTAAAGGAACGAATGGTATGACACTTAATGACAATATGTTAGTTGGTCCAACTTTGCAGCCGGAACTCCGGCACACTATCATGCGTTGGAGAACACATCGGATATGTCTCGAAGCGGACATAATCAAGATGTACCGACAAGTGTTGGTAAATCGGAAGGATATAATGTTACAAAGGATACTCTGGAGAGACAGTCCTGAAAGGGAAATAGAAGTATATGAGTTGGACACAGTTACTTTCGGGACGGCAGCGGCACCATACTTAGCTGTGAGATCGCTTCAACAGTTAGCACAGGATGAGTGCCAGGATCAACCAGAAATCGCAAGTGTCATCTTAAACGATTTTTACATGGATGACCTAATGACCGGAGCTGAAAATGAAGAAACCTGTCTTAATATATACACAGCGTTGTCCAAGGTGTTAGCCAAAGTAGGGTTTCCATTACAAAAATGGAGGAGCAATAGCCAAGAATTATTAAATAGCATTAGGGAAAGGAATGATGAAGCGTTACAGATAAAAACAGATGATGTATCAAAAATACTAGGACTTACCTGGAATTCTCGCGACGATTGCTTCCAATACTCTCTGGAACTTAAGCCGGTAGCAGGACCTGTAACAAAAAGAAAATTATTATCCGATATCGCACGATTATTCGATCCATTGGGGTGGCTAGCACCAAGCATAATCATATCGAAGGTGTTGTTTCATAAGCTGTGGTTAGCCGGGTTGCAATGGGACGAAGAAGTTCCAAATAACTTATTAAATGAATGGTATACCTACCGTAATAATTTGGCTTCTATAACAAATCTGAAAATCTCGCGATGGCTGTTCATGCGCTCCAATAATGTGAAGACTGAGCTGCACGGATTTTCAGATGCCTCGAAAGTGGCATATGCAGCAGTTATCTATGTGAGAGTCGTAGATAATACCGGTTATGTCCATGTATCGTTAATAACGGCAAAAACGAAAGTAGCTCCTATAAAGCAGGTGAGCATTCCACGTTTGGAGCTTTGTGGTGCAGCACTCTTAAGTAGTTTGATGGTCGAAGTCGGCAAGGTTATGGATATACCAAAAGGTGACTGGCACATGTGGACGGACAGTGAAATGGTGTTGGCGTGGCTCAATAGTCACCCAAACCGTTGGAAAACCTTCATTTCATTTCATTTCATTTATTCGAGGTACACAAAACAAAATACAGACAATAAAATACGTGCAACTTATTACACTAGTTTAGGTCTAGACTGCATTCCTTAAATATGTGTACACAGCATGACTAATTAGAACAGGACAGTATTTTAATGCTGTAAAAAATGAAAAAATAAAAATTGCAAAAAATAAAAATTGCTAACCTACCTCAGACTGACTTCATATTTTTTTTTTTTTTTTTCATGGGTGTGGTTAACTGTCTGTGACAGGTAGCAACGCAGGACATCATGCACAAGTAACAGATAAAAAAGATACACAATAGAGAAAAATTTTAATAATATAACAAAAACAAAAACTGTTGACATGAACTTGGAGTTACGACAAAATATGTCTAACTTTATTTTTAAATTTAGATAGTCCCTGATTGAAAACATTAATCTCGTCACTATGCTGAGACAATAATTCGTTGTAGGTGCGACACATTCTAACAATTGGGTTATAGTAAGAGGTGTTATTCAGGTGGACGTTTAATACAAAGCTTCTCAGGTGAGGTTGCTATGCCAACAGAGTCTCACATATTTTGACCATCACTGGAATCATGTACCATCAAAGCAAAATCCCGCAGATTGTGCATACCGTGGTGTTTCTCCGGCAGATGTAGTTGGCACATCTATATGGTGGAATGGTCCAGAGCTTTTAAGGCAGCAAGTAGTTGAATATAAGAAGCCAAAGAATAATAATACTCACTTAGAAGAAGTAAAGGTGCACACATCGGTTATTGAAGTTGGATTTTGGAATAGGTATTCGACACTGTTTAAGCTGGTACGAGTAGTTGCTTACTGTCGTCGATTTTTAACACTGTTAAAGGAACGGTCAGCCAGGTGTAAAACAAAATATTTAGTTAAGCAGGAAATCGAGGAAGCTCTCAAAACTTGTATAAAGAGATGTCAAGAAGAAGGGTTTTCTGAAGAGTTGGTGAATTTAAAAAATAATAAATCTTTAGAGAACAAGAAAAATAACTTAAAATCATTAAATGTATTTCTCGATTCCAATGAAATAATAAGAGTTGGGGGCCGATTGGAGATATCACAATTAGGTTACAATCGTGTGCATCCCATTCTAATTCCAAAGGAGTCATTCTTGACAAGCCTTTTGGTACCTGATGCGCATAGTAAAACAATGCATGGTGGTCCGCAGCTTATAGTGACATACTTGCGTTCAAAATATTGGGTTATCGGAATTAAGTTGATTGCAAAAAAGTTCGTAAGGAATTGCGTCAAATGCATTCGTTACGCGGCCACCACCAAGTCGCAACTAATGGGTCAGTTGCCAACCGCTCGCGTTATACCGAACAAACCATTCTTAAGTAGCGGTGTGGATTATGCGGGTCCTATAAGTATTAGAATGTCAAAGGGTCGCGGTAATAAGAGCTACAAGGGCTACATAGCTTTGTTTATTTGTATGGCGATAAGGGCGGTGCATCTAGAAGCTGTAAGTGAATTCGGCGTGGTCGATGTGCGCAACTAAACAGCGACAACGGAACAAATTTTGTAGGGGCAGCGCGAGAGTTACTTCATTTGTTGAATGAAGAAAAATCAGGAATAAATCTCGTATTAGCAGAGGAGTTAGGTAATAATGGCACTGAGTGGCATTTTATTCCCCCTCAATCCCCTAATTTTGGAGATAATTGGGAAGCAGGGATAAAATCCACAAAGCATCATCTTAAGAGGGTGATTGATAATTCGACTCTGACCTTTGAGGAGATTACCGCAGTATTGGCTCAAATTGAGGCGTGCCTTAATTCGAGACCATTATCATTTGTTGAGGATCAGGATAAATTAACAATTTTGACTCCAGGTCACTTTCTTGTAGGGGAACCTCTTGTTTTGCCACCAGATTCAAATTATGAAAAGGCAAATGTTGGTAGCTTATGGCGATGGCAACTGTAACAGCGTATGATGCAGGAATTTTGGCGACGATGGTCGCACGATTACCTTCACCAATTTTTACAACGGCACAAATGGCAAAATTAAGTTAATTAAGGAGGACAATTTGCCCCCTGGCAGGTGGTTGTTAGGCAAGATAACCCTAAAACATCCCGGGTCTGATGGTGTTACCTGGGTGGTAACACTACGGACATCATCGTCCACGATAAAGAGGCCAACCTCAAAATTACGTTTGTTGCCTATCACAGAATAAATGTAAATGTGATTGTTTACTTTTATTTTTTATTTATTTTTTGAAGGACATTCGTCATAATGTCCTTGGTGGGCGGAATGTTCACGTAAATATTAGAATATTAGTTCACTTCGAGTTCTTCCGCAGACATGTTGTCAATAGATGACGTTAAATACTCGGTCACTTAGAATTAGTTTTAAATGTTGTCAATAGATGGCGTTGTTAGTTGAGCGCCAGATTCTGAATCTCGGTGTTAAGATCCTCCGGCGCTTAACTAGGTCAAGTATGTAAATTTGATTTTTTTGTGAGCAGAAAGCACTGTGTACTGTGTAGACTATATTATACGCGCTTAATATAAAGTCGTCCAGTGTTTCAATGTGCCACCCTCTCCTAGTAGACCTACGTTCACTTTATGAGGTCCTAGGTGCGGTCATGAGTGTGGAGGCCCACCCTAGGAGGGCGTTAGTGGAATATAATATATTCAAAAATATTATTATAAAAATATTATTTTTGTAGGTTTTTTTCCACAAATTAACATGTATAAAAATGCGGGGCGCAGCTAGTATTAATCACAGATTAGTAATATAATGTATCGTATTAATATAATCTGGCTAGGGATTTTCGATCCGTGATCGATATTCTGTATCGCAATTATTGATTGTAATGCACTGTACGTTCCAAGTATCGATCCTAATCTTATATACCGATTTTGGATATTTTTGGATTGATAAATGATAATAAATGATAAATTATTTTATTTCTGAAAATAGATCTGTTGAAGACACTTTTACAAGATTATAAACTAGATGGCGCCGGCGTTTCCTATCTGACTGTCTCTGAGAAGAAACGCCGAAAAAAACTCAAAGGTCAACGTCTCTTTTTAAGTCCAGACATAATAGTATGTACATATCTATGTGATTGTAACAAAGCAGTCTCTGCAACTCTATTTTGCAACAAAAACAGTGTAACCAATACTATTGTAAAAACCTATATGATGAAAAAGAGTAACCGTGGAGTTTCTTGCCCGTTCTTCTCCATAGGAATCTACACTTTGGAACGTGGCAACTAACTTCTGACAATTCAAAAGTGCCTGTAAATGGTTTATTTGAAAATAAATGATTTTGATTTTGATTTGCAGGGATCGTCTGGAATGGCCTTTTGAGGAAAGAGCCATAGCAGCTTCGAGGTGACCTGTCCTATCTGACGGCACGTAGGCATCAGTTATCGTGTAGCTCAACCATAACTAAGGGAGCCCAACGACCCGTCACAAGACGATACCAGATCAGGAGGACATTTGCGTAGGTCACATAAAATGACTCAAAACCGCCAGACAGCCTATGAGGTTCATGTATGAATGAATTTCTGGCCCACATCGTACTCACATTCACATTGCAAATAGTGTCTAATGGTATAACAATATTATCAAAATACGTCAAGAATCAATGTCAAAAAGTATAATCTTAATATACAATACAATACAATTATATAATTTACATTACTTATGCCGGTGTACCACAGGGGGGCGTTCTCTCTCCTTTACTTTTCGCTGTTCTTATTAACTCCATCTCCAATAAACTTCTTTCAACCTACCACCTTTATGTGGATGACCTGCAAATATATTCTCAAGCTCCCTTAGAAGAGCTGTCGGAGGACATGCTCATGATTAACAAGGATTTGCAGCAAGTTTCCGAGTGAAGTAAAGGTCATGGATTACAAGTGAACCACGAAGACCCAGGTTATTGCTATCGGCAGCCGGAGGTTGATCAATAAGATAAATTGGACCCAACTTCCCCAGATTGTGTTTTGTGGTACCACAATTTTCTTTATAGCGATACAGTAAAAAACCTGGGTATACTAATGGACAAAATCCTTTCTTGGTGCCCTCAGATGCAAGAAGTAAGTCGTAAAATGTTTGCATCAGCAGGTTCTTTGGGGAAATTACGTAATTTTCTACTCACTGCCACTAAAACTGCGCTTGCTCAATCTCTCCTACTTCCGATCCTAGACTATGCCGATGCCAGCTATCCTGGTCTTACTGAGGCACAACTAGATAAGCTTGAGCGACTCCAAAACTCACTAAGCTCAAGTGGCTCTCTATACGTCTTCGCCGGAATGCCCATATTTTATCGTTGCTATACAGTATTCTGTTCAATCCTACATCCCCCTCTTACCTCAAAGAACGGTTTAAGTTCCTTAATTACACACATACACGATACTTAAGATCATCGGAGAATTTGAGGCTTGAGATGCCAAGGCATTCTATAAAGTTTTACGACAAGTCTTTTACCGTCCAAGCGGTAAAATTATGGAAAGCGTTGCCTGTGGCCGTAAGAAGAGCTCAGACGTGTAATACTTTTAAAAAGTTAACCAAGCATTGTTATCTTATCTTTCAAAGATTAGTTGTTACTATTTTCGTATATGCCTCAAACATTATTATTTATTTATACATTTTATTTATTCTACTAATTGTAAAATAGTGTAGTACACCACTGACTGCCCCCATTTGCAATTATTCACATCACTCTGTCCATCCAAAGGTTGTCTGGTAGATATCGCTCTCAGCGATAAGGCCGCCATTGTACCTTTATTAATAATTGAATTTTATAAATGTTACTCTATTGGTGTACAATAAAGATTATTCTTTCTATCTATCTGTCGCAGATGGATTGCAGAATCAGCTGTTTTGCAAAACTGCTAGCTGATTTACAAAATAGTACTGTTAATTTATGAAAAACAGCTGAACGATGTTTAGTGGTTTTACAAAACTACAGTTTTACAATAACAGTGTGAAATGAACTGTCTTATTAATCTCTATTGTTTATTCTTTTTTTTATTACTAAACACTAACAAAACACTAATTGCTTAACTTTTATTGTGAACCGTACCTTGGCTTTCCCACTGGTCAAATTTTGTTAATGTTTATAACGTGTTTTATCCAACCTTGACATTGGCAGAATCATCGTTTACCCAATGGAGCCATAATTATCCAAAATTGGAAATGAACTGTCAGATTGTTGATTTTAGTTAGAAATTTTGTTGCATAAGGCTCTGTATGTTTTAACAATAATAACCTAACTTTTACTTGTCAATAGCAAAAAAATAGATAAAAATTTTGAATGACCTAAATACTAAATCGCTATAATAGTCGACAATATATCGGAATTATGAAAGAAAATAAATTGATCCATGAGCAAGCGAAGCGAGCTCGAGAGTTTCGTGTATCCCGACACGGACAGGTTAGGTTCGAAGAGGATGACGGGGGCCAGCGAGCTAGCGTAGCGAGCGAACTAATCCCCCGCCTAAAAATTACCACGCCTTAGCCTTCTAACCTAACCTATCCGAGTCGGGGTACTCTGAGTCGGGGTGTTAACCATAATGACGTTTTTATATATATTAAACGTTAGACCTAATGATTTTCGATTAAATAAACAATATACATATTAAACGTTACACCCAATGATTTTCGATTACATAAACGTTATATCAAACAACGTTATACTAATTAAGTTTTAGAATAAATAAATGTTATATGTAAAGTAATCATATCAACAGTTGGTATATCTCACGTTGATTATATCATAAATTAGAATTGATTGCCTTCAGCTTCACTACCACATCACTGACAAGCGGCGACTGCGTACTTCAACCTATTTTGTTACTTATTATATTTTATCTGTGGCGGTATGTTTGTATAATAATATCTATGGAAATTCTCTATGATGGTTGTTCGAATTTTGCCCGCCAAGTTGGTTGTTGTAATTCTGACGAGGAATATAAAACTTCGTTTGTTAAATATCTGATTTTATTTACTGCGCCCAACAAAGTAATGGAAACTAAGCGTCCTAAGTCTACACTTCGTCACACTTATGAACGATAATAAAATGAAATTAGACCAAATGAGTTTATACGTTATGAGACGCACCCCAATATATTCGGTATATTTTGTATTTTCTTTTTAATTTGCCGATCTTTAAACTTTAACGTACGCAAAAACAGTATTTTTTATAGCCTCTCAGATCCAGGCGATTACGGCATATGATTTGCCAACGAGAAAAGAATTTTGGAAGGCACAGACGTTCCTACCACTGATAAATAACGTAGGACTATGTCATTTAGTGTTCCTCAAACTACTTTTCTCGCTGACGTGACTTTCTATTCAATAAAGGTTCAGATAAAATGTTTTATGTTTGAAGGCCTTCTTTTGGTCTGTTCGCAATAACTTGCGCCACCATTTGGCTGTGAAATTTCCAAATGTCGTAGCACTTGTCATTTATATACTCAGCTACATTGACATCAGTTGCTTCCGTAGGCGGAATAGGACCACACATTTGATTTTTTTGGTGGAGAAATGTAGTACACAATTTTGTTCTGTAAGACAGAATAACAAGTAATTGTTGATTATTATATATTATATTATTTAATGAGAGGTATGTACATATATATAATCTAAGCCTTTAAAACTAATACTACTAATACAATGAAAATAAAAACTAAATACAAACTAGAGGAGGGCATCGAAAAATTCGTCCGCGTCGCTGTCAACTGGGAGTGTACCCAAAAGGCTGGCAGCATTGCCACGTTGAATGGCAATACTTATTCTTTGTGCGAAATAGAGACCAGCCCTTGGGTCACGTGAAGTGTCGACCAATCGTCTTGCGATCTCTTTATACAGACTGCGAGCGCTCGGACCCCACGACTCGAGTGTTTCAACCCCAAACGGCTCAAAAATATAATTACTAATAAAGTTATTATATTTTCGCCGTTTGAGGGTCTCCGCAGCTGCAGCAGCAGCACCAGCATAGCCCGCCGAGCTGGAAATATGGGATGGCGCAAGGGTATCGACGCATGTTGCATACCAGAGGCCTACCCATCTTCCACGGCAGTAATGACATGCCGTCTGGTCTCTTACCATCGTCACGTGCCAAGCCATTTGGTTCTAATATGGC
Source organism: Xylocampa areola (assembly GCA_935421205.1). Taxonomy (NCBI): domain Eukaryota; kingdom Metazoa; phylum Arthropoda; class Insecta; order Lepidoptera; family Noctuidae; genus Xylocampa; species Xylocampa areola. Next base: position 7,005,973 of record OW285219.1, on the reverse strand, counting down.
TGAAACGCCGGCGGTAGTAAGAGCACAACGAATAGTGTCATTAATATTGGCGTGCCGTGATATGCGTCCTGCACTCCTGCTGCAGGACAGGCCGTGGTGTCCAAGGCTGTCGACAGCTTCGCCGCAGTGACAGCGATGCGGAGTACAGCAAGGAGCTCCCAAACCACAGAACATTAAACTCGACGCAGTATCTCTGCTAAGATATTATAAGTCCACGAGATCCAAGAACTCTAAGAAGCCACATTTGACACATATAAAAAAGGATAGAATGTACTTGACATTATTATTAATGGTCGTGAATAAAAAATATTTTGAATATACACTTGATAATAATTATGAATTTATTATATATATGAAGATTAATTTTAATTTAAATATGATCACAATTTGCTTGACGCTAGCAAGTGATGAAATGATAATGACTCCTGTGCTATTTTTCACAATTCGTCCGACTCAATGTGCGATCTGTCTGTTTTTTCGGTACCCTGTTGGTTTTTGTGACTCGGCTTCCATTTTGAACTGTTTGCGCTTTTAAACATTTCTTTTTTTCAAAATGTCTGAACGACTTTTGGATAGTTCGGTTTTGAGTCCGTCAAACCTGAATCGAAAAAGGATGCTCTTTTTAACAGGTTAAATTATGTTTTATTCCTCTAAGAAGATACAGAAAATCAATTTCTTATATTCGGTGCCTATTTTTTTATTATATTTAGTTTTAAACGATTATGTACTCTTAGAACTTTAAATCGATATATTTGAAAATTGTTTAAAAGTTTGTTACCGATTTGAACGCTTCACTTCCCTAGTTGAATCAAATGATAGGTGTCAAGTGTGGCTTTTTAGATCTCGTCTACTACCTATATTTAAATTTCTATAAGTATCTCTATGTTAACCCGATGCCGATGGAGCCATAATTAACCAAAATTGGAATTGGAATTGGAGTATCTCTATGCCTAATAATAGTAATCTTAGTATACTCAAAGCTATAATTTATATTCTCTTTGCTCAAAGCTCTTAGTAGTCTGTGAGAGGGAGCACCGAGCACCATAGATTAAACGAGAGGGAGCACAGAGCCACAGAGTACATTTGTATTGTAAGATTCTTTCTATTCGAATCTTACGAATAAGATATTTTATGATATCTTACTACTTTTTATTGATTACTAATCTGTGCTAAAATATTTGTTTTGATTTCTAATTTTAAACTTTTGGACATAATGAATTTAAGAAAGCAATGTTATGTTTGGGACGAAAAATTAATCTCGGAATGCGATCGATTGCCTGCAGTTATTGGAAGAGTAATAATCAATAAAATATCAAGATTCCTACTTTATTTAACAACTTGAATTAATACACTTTGACAAATTTTTTATAGGCTTCCATGGTACATGATCTAATAGAGGCTTATGGAATTTTGACTCGAATTCAAGTTGTGAGATCAGCTCCAGCTTTATTTTCGGATATGATTGAGATTCATTCAGAATCTTATTTAAAGCATTTGAAAAACTTTGGAGAAGTTGATGACGATTATATGTCTAACACTGAAGACGAAAAGTATGGCATTGGTATGATGAATATAGATTTAATGATTATGAAAATTTTATTGACAATAATAAAAAAGTATTGTCTGTCTACCCAAATAGTTGGGAGGAATTTGATGATGGAAAACATAAAAAAATACTTTTGGTCCCTGTTTTAAATTTTATTCATTAATATGGCTAACTACATTACCATAAACACTCTTCTTCATCACTAAAACTTCACTGCACTTGAAATCACCACATTTTTATTATGAAATAAATTTATGAGCTTATTATTCTCGCATACACCGGTGGCAACATTCTTAGAAGTTTGCCAACATGTATCTTGTGGTGTTTATCAAAAGTCAAAAGATATCACTAATTCAGCTGATACACTAAAAATATTGTGATGACTCAGAAAATATAATAATGTTATGTAGTATTTTACTATCATGTAAACAATTAAGGCTCCTTAGCCATGTCATATTAACTGATTGATGTAATTGTAGGCTATGACTGCCCCCCAGTGTCGAAACTGTATGAGCTGGTTTCTTCGATTTCTGGTGGGTCCATCACTGCGGCTAAGTGTTTACTTCTTGGCATATCTGATGTTGCCATTAACTGGTGTGGAGGTTGGCATCATGCGCAAAGGTACTACAGTATATATTTTACATATCTATTGGAAAATGCTTTAAGGTTGTGAAAATTTAATAATAAAACACATGGATAAGACAGAGATTCACTGGTCCAACATATAAAAAATAAGCCTTAAAAAAACTACTGTCTATTCTAATAGGCTGTTTCTGAAGATTAAGCTAGTTTCTGCCAATGCCATAGAACTATTGTTTTTATTGTGATGTCTGTATTTGATTTTCTTTTTTTAGATCAAGAGCTGAAGGCTTTTGTTATGTGAATGATATAGTCATAGCCATTGAAAAATTAAAAAAAAGATTCCCTAAAGTTTTGTATATAGATTTGGATGTGCATCATGGTAGGTAATGATTAATATTCTAAAATACAGTTTACAAAATTTTTATCTAGACCATATAAAAAAAAAAACAAAACTAAATTATATCTGTCACTCAACGCCAAAGTTTGGTCATTTATCCAAAACTTTCCATTGACCATGGCGTTGATTCTGATATAGCAAACTAAATTAAAATTGGAGCATTGCTGTCTTATACTAACAGTTACTATAAGTAAAATCTTAGGTTTTCACGATCACTACACATTATATTAAAGCTGGAGGTTCTCCTGCGACCACGAATGCTGCAAAGTGTTCAAAACATCAGGAAAAACAAAAATCAAAAATACACGCTATTAATCCAATTAAAAGTTCCTATAAGAGCGGGCAGAATAAATTAAAAGACGTCAATTCCAATAACAACCTAAGACTATGCCTATGTATTTTAAATAGGTAACTGGTTCTAGTGGACGACACTTGCATGTTACTTGCGTCGTTTGATATGAATGTAATTTGATAATTTGCATGTTACGATAGGCAGATTTTTTCGATATTCAGATGTATATCAGTTTTGATACTCTTGAGAGTAAGCAGATTATATTTGAGCCATTTGTTTACCACCTGAAGGCCTTTCTCAGCGACATCACTTATTGTTTGCTAGTCCTGACCATGGAAGATAGATAATGGCTGTATCATCGGCAAAAGCAACAACTTTCGATTATCATATATATATTATCGCCAGTAAGTCGTTAACATATGTTAAGAATAAGGTTGGGCCCAATACGCTGCCTTGAGGCACGCCGAAGTTGATCACTGAGGTCTTTAAATGTGGACACATTGCTTTCTTGTCGACAGATATGAGTCAAGCGAAGATAGCGCTAACCCACGTATTCCTAAATGATTCAGTTTATGAAGAGTATTGGTCTTGAAACTGTATCGAACGCCTTAGCTAGATCAAATAAAATATATCATTACAAAATTGTGCCTTCTTGAAATGATTGGAGCTTTTAATTTGACATTCCTAAATTCAAATTTAACATTTCTTATTTCGCCCCATCTTGCACATTTAGTAACTACTAGTTAAAGACAGCAATAATCTAAATTTAGTTTAGGTGGGCCACAACAGTATTGACGCTAAAGGGAAATTTAACATATAATGCATTTAATACAGGGGTAATATTCTGTTACTAGGGAATGGAGTCCAAGATGCTTATAGCCATAGCAATGCAGTGTTTACCCTCTCTTTCCACAAGTTTGAGCCAGGTTTCTACCCTGGAACTGGTGGTATAAATGAAATTGGAACACAGGGTGGGACAGGATACACTTGCAACTTCCCCCTTCATGCGGCTTACACTGACAACACAATGGAGTATGCCTTTGATAAGTATGTATATAACATTAGAATAACCAAAGTTATAAAGGTGTGGAAAGAAATAATATAATATGGCCATGAGCAGGATGCAAACCTGCACCTGCCGGATAAATACTCCAGGCGCTCTGACCGCTAAGCCACCTCCGTCTCAGTTTCGTGTAAAGGGACTATCATATTTTCAGAGTATTCAGCTCAATTTATAATTACTTCAAGCCTGATGCAATAGTGACGCAGTGTGGTGCAGACGCATTGGCACGGGACCCGAACGGCGGCGCTAGCCTGACGACACACGGCTACTGTCGATGTGTGCGGCGCGTGCTTGAGAAACGGAAACCTACCTTATTGCTGGGTGGAGGTAGGTCGCATTTTGGACGACAAGGCTGATGTCATGATAAATTTTACATGACTATGTTGGTCTAGTGGTTTCTGTGTGAATCACAACTGTTTGTTTTTGCAGGTGGCTATAAACATGAGAATGCGGCACGATTATGGGCGTCCCTCACAGCTATGGTAGCTGGAGTGCAGCTGGATGAGCAAATACCAGAACATAGTCACTGGCCCCAGTATGGTCCTGACTTCACTATAGCTGTGGAACCTACACTGACCAAAGATAGCAACAAAAGTGCATATATTGAGGAGTGTATAAATATAATAAATAGTAAGATTCCATGTTTAAAGCTCTTAAATACACTCGCAGCTGCACTTTGTCGACGACAAGGGTAAAACTGCAGCAATCGCTGCGTGTTGGCGCTTGCCGTCGCTACGAATTTAGTAGACACAGACAGGAAATAGTAGCAAAATGGATTCTGAAGAAGAAACAATAATGTTTCGACTTCCAATCAAAATATGGATTCCGAGAAAGAAATTATTCTACTATTGCTTCTTAGTGCTTGTTCACATCGACTAGCGGGCGCGGTCGCGAAACATCAAACACTAGCTGTGCCCCGCGGTTTCACCCGCGTGGAATTGTATTTAAAATATGAACGTAGGAAAATCGATGTGTCAATATTTCAAAGTTGTAGATAACTATTGAACACACACATTGACATTTCAGAAACGGTAACACTTTATTGAGCTTTTTGTTCTTCTACGTGGTAGCAAAAATATTCTAATTTAATGATTTAAAATATATATGTCGCAGATGGATTTACATGATGGATTACAAAACTGCTAGCTGATTTACAAAACAGTACTGTTAAGAAAAATAGCTGAACGACGTTTACCGGTTTTACATAATTACTGAACTATAGCACGCAGAATTGAATGAACGTTTTGCGTTTATCAATGCAGCGGGTCAACGATCAGAGATTATGTAAAACAGTGTGAAATGAACTGTCAGATTGCTGATATTAGTTCGAAATTTTGTAGCATATGGCTCTGTCAATAATAATCTAACTTTATTTTACTTGTCAATAGCAAAAAAAATATGAAAATTTTGAATGACGTAAATACTAAAGCACTATAATAGTCGACAATATATCGGGATTATGAAAGAAAATAAATGAAATTGATCCATGAGCGAGCGACGCGAGCTCGGGAGTTTCGTGTATTCCGACACGGACAGGTTAGGTTCGAAGAGGATGACCAGGGTCAGTGAGCGAGCGGAGCGAGCGAACTACCCCCGCCATCCTCTTCGTGTTTAGGTTTTTTTCTAACCTTACAGACACAAAAATAGGAGGCTCCGTCGACCCAGCCACTGAAAGTCAAATCAGAATAAAGTATCTTTTTTTACTTCAGTGTTGACTATCCATTTAATATACCTATAAAATAAACAAACCTGTCCCACAGTAGATATGTCATTCTGCATTACGTCTAAAGGTGAGTAGCTGTTTTGTTAAACGTATCGCAATGGCAATCCAGCTGAACGTCGTTCAGCTGTTTTATAGAACAGTACTGTTCTGTAAAACAGCGGATTCTACAATCCATCTGCGACATATATATAGGGTGAATTTTCGTAATGGGCGTGGATAGCTAAATCCGAAACTAATAATAATAGAGAAAAGTACCCAAAGGATTCTCGAGCTAAAACACTAAAATTGTATCAATAGGTTTTTTTAAATCAATATTGCTAGCTAAGAATCGAAACCATTGATTTTGAATAATAATTTCTTCAATGATAATATCATCAATACAAACAAATAAAATTGAAGTGTTTGTTTATAATGTCAAAATATTTTTTTTTATGCTCATATATATCATTTGCACGATACCTATGCCTAAAAACCATTGTTATGTAATTTACATAAGAAATTATATATACAATTTTCTTCAAGTAAAAATTGCTACTATATTAAATCAGCAGGCAATATTGGAAAGTGCTTCCGCGATTCGTTTCTTTATAAAAATATATATTTTATTTCAAAGTATGAATATTTTACTGTCAAAATATGCTGCATAACCGTTTTTTTTTATTACGTTCAGATGTAGCCTTATTTTTTTCATAGATATAAGGGGCCATAGGCTTTAGTTTCTGTGTAAAAAGATCTAAGCAGATAATAACCTGATCCTTAACGGGTACCTCTTTTCCTTTTGGGGTATGGAACCTTAGAAATGTGAAAAATCTCATATGTAAATAATATTATTGACAAATATATTAATTATTAATGATGAAAGTACTTATGAAACCGTTATTTACAGATAATTTAGTGAAATACCTAGGACAATCTGAAACTGTAGAACCAGTATCAAAGAGAATAAAGACTGAATTATCATTTGTTGACCAGGAAAGTATACTTAAAGACTCTTCACTAACAAGTGAAGAAAAAGATTATTTGGAGAAATGTACCCTTCAGAAAAACAAAATATATGCTTTTAAACAAGAAACGCATTTAAGTAAGGAAAATACTTCAGAAGTTCATAACGATGTATATGCATTTGTAGAATAAATAAAATATTCAAAAAATTATAATTGATTTTATTGTATCTGGCTACAAAGAATAAAACCATGAAATAATTCGAAAAAAAAAATATATTTTTAAAGTTGCGCACTGAACTGTTCAGCACAAAGTAACATCGACATTTAGTGAAGTCAACAAGTACATATAGTCTTGTGTTCATAGGATTAATCTTACGTTGATGCGACCCTAACCAGTTATGATCTATTACTTTGTCTAGTTGGGCGACCTCGGGTGGAACGAACTTCAGTTGATAATTAATTAGACGACACAGAGTGCATTGTAATATTAACATAATGTTTAAATAAAAACGCACACTATAATGTATTACAACTGAATTTATAAGCAATTTGTTCAAAAGGTTACTCATAGTTTGGGGTCTGTTAACACAAGTCTTTCATTTATTTACATAGTATTAGTTTACATACAACATTACATAGATAAAAGCTAGCTGTTTTTAGGAACAACATAAGCAGATAATAAATTCCTTTGCAAGACTATATAAATTTGGGGATTTCTGTGATATAAAACACTTACTTGTAAAAATAAAAAATATTACCCAACTTAATACCAAATCTCTAACGCACTTAAGCATTTAACGTTTTCCGATTTCTATTTCCCTAATTCTTAATAAATGCTTATGTTTGTATTGCAAGCAAGGTGATTCAAAAGCTAGTACCAGTGTAAAATCAAATGCAAAATTAGATTGAATCTACAGCAATGGGAATGGTATGAATTTATAACCGGCAGTAAATTCCTACTGCTTCAAAAGATTTTATAAATACTGTCTTGGAAAATAAATGCATTTGTAATAACTTATTCACACATTCCTACAAAATTATAATTCAGTTTAGCTCCACTGCTGCAAATCCAAGCTAAACATCAATGATTCAATTAGCTATTTTAATCTGTGGGCCGCTTTTCACTGTGTTTTTTAGTGAATTCCTCTGCATTCTTTGTAAACTTCTTCCTGTCCTTAAGGAACTCTTCAGCGAGTTCTGCACGCAGTGGATGCTCTGGCTCAGGGTCGTTGACCAGGGCCACCAGAGCCTGAATAACTGTGCAAAAAAGAAAAAAGAATTATTGTGGTCATGTTCTGTCAGCACTACATATTTTTATTATTATTTGTACCGGCTCTCCCAGCCATGCTTCGGCACGAACGTGCCGGCTCGACCGGAGTGATACCACGGGCTCACAGAAAACCGGCGTGAAACAACGCTTGCGTTGTTTCGGTGAGTGAGGGTAACGGATCCAAACCCTATAATGGAGAGATAATTTAGATCCATCTTCTAGATCGCCCAATATCCAATCAATTTATCCAGTTCAATTTATTCTCGGTATCGGTGTGATATACTAATGGTGAGGGCTTAGAGGATGAGGGTAACTAAATTATCTGATTAGTTCATTTATTTGTCACCATTAGTATTTAAGATATCAGATAACTGATGCGAGAATGTTGAAAAAAAAAAACGAGCATCGTGCAAAAATTCCTTCAAAAACAAGGGGACTCAAAAAGTTATTCATGAAGAAATGGTAGCTGTTTACCAAGATTCTGCTCCTTCATTATCTACTATTCAGAAGTGGTCTAGCGAAGTCAAACGGGATAAAGAGAGCATTGAAGACGACACCTGTGCCGGTGGGGGTTCTAAAGGAAACTTACTGATTGAGTACACAAAAAAGGGTCAAAGTATTACTACCGCATCTTACGCAAACACCCTACGTTATATAAAGGAGGCAATAAAAGAAAAAAAAAAAACATGGAAAATTGACCGCAGGTGTCTTGCTTCTTCACGACAACGCGTCGATTCACTCGGCGACAAATATTTTTATTCGTAATCTAAATTGCTGTAGAATGACACCTATTCAATTACTTTTTTAATTAAGCTGTTGCGTCAGTCATTAGCAGACACAATAGATTTTTATTGTTACAACGTACAGATCTGTACGTTACTGAGCCGAAAGGCTAACCAGTTTGTTCAAAGTACATTATTTTTTAATTTTCTAAATAATATCCACTTTTCTTCTCTATGCACAAGCGGCATCGACTTTCTATAATGATTTCGGACTCGCTTTAACAAATTTTTATCTGTTGCCATTCGTTTTCAGTTCTCAAAAAACGAAGTAATTTTTATTATAAGCTCATTTACCGTTTGAACTACGATAGCATAAACCAGTGGCGACAGGTCCTGTGATCGTGCCTGTCACCGGCAGGATTCATATCGACCAATCCACTGCTGTCCAGACACGGCGTTAAATAGCAACCACTACGATTATGTATTCATACGTAATCTAAGTAATCGACGTACGTAAGACGTATTGGCGAAATGAACCCTGCCCATTAGGGCAGATGTACCATTCCAATGCGAATGTATGAAAAAAATAAGGCATTTTTTTTTAATGTTTATCGAATTATGAGAAACTAATTTGGCTATTTTATTTTTTAGTACATAATTTAATTTTTATAATTTTTTAAATATTTCCCCCAAATGACGTAATGTGTTCACAAATTTTTAACACCTAGTTTCTAAACGAACTAAAACAAATAGCTGTCAGTTTCAGTCAGTTGGTAATGTCAAATGAATGTCAAACCGACAAGTGTTGCCAGCTCTAGTATTAAAATTTTTGATGTTTATTAATATAAAACGCATTTTGTTTCCTTTTTTGGGCATAGATCTATTTTGATATACTTGTAGAAATATACATAGTAATCTCAGTTCAAAAAATAAAATACATTCGTATCATGAAATGCGATTTAGTTTAGATTTTAGTTAAAATAGCTTCACTATAAAAATGCCAGAAAACAATTCCTTTCACGTAGTCTGGCATCACTAAAAATGACAAATGACTAGACATGCGCAAATTGTATCAGTGAAAAGAAATGAATGAAGTATATCTTTTCGCTCAACGAAGTAGTCCAGTCATTTAGTTCAGCAGATCAGAACGAGTCCATGAGATGAGATATCAAGCTCGCATAGAGTGATTTAGTTACGACAAAATATGTACTTCACTTAGTTCACTTTTTTATACATAAATCGATACTCCTTCATACTTTATACAGGCTTAGGACTGTCAACCATAAATATGAATGTAAGCAAAAAAGTTCAGATCTGGTACCTAGTTTCGACTAAGTTTGGTAGGTCATCATTGTGTATATTAAGCTGGACGAGCCACGACATGACACGATGTGTATGTGGAAGTGCGCCGGCCGCCGAGCACTGAGCAGTTGACGTATCGCGAGCGTAAAGAAAGAGTGAACTACTACTGAACTAAATGAAGTAAAGACACATCCAAATGACTACTGAATGAGAGATATATTTATTTTGCGAAATGAAGTAGTCCATTTCCTTCAGTCGTTCGCGAACTACCCATCTCTACAAATGACCTTCAGTCCACATCTAATATATAACATTCTCGTGTCACAGTTTTCGTTGCCATACTCCTCCGAAACGGCTTGACCGATTTTGATGAATTTTTTTGTGCTTATCCGGTATCTATGAGAATCGGCCAACATCTATTTTTCATCCCCCTAAATGTTAGGGGTAGTCCACCCCAAATTTTTTTATTTATATGGCCTAACAACGTTTGCCGGGTCAGCTTGTATTATATAAAATATGAACATGAGACGTCACTGCAAGTGACTTCGGGTCAAATGAACGTTATTAGTTACTTTTGGCTTTTATCTTGTAATCTCTTACTTTTATGAGTAATTTACAAAAATATAGCACAAAATCAAAAAATCTCCGAACGGTTTTTCCGTTAGCACGTCTTATGAAAAATCAGGCATGCCCAATTGGTGATGACCATAGACGATAATACACAGCTAATGATAAATTTCATCTAAGTAACTAAGCGGTAATGTGTCACTTTTCTTTGTCTTTTATTAATATTGTGAAGGAGAGAACAATGAATCCGCACAGGCGTATGACCTCTTATATCTTTGCCTAGTAAAATGTTACACACAGCAAGTTCAAAATTAAGAAAATGAAAATTATTTCCCGTGACTGAACTATTCATCTGATTTTATTGATTTTTTGTGTATGGTCAGAAAAAGTGATATGCAATACTTTTTTTTTAATGTCGTACCGTCGTCCCTGATCCGTATATTTAAAATATTTAATTATCTTAAATAATACCAACCTTGATCAGTCTTGGTGGCAGGCTTCCAGTTCTCAGCACTGATGATAGGCAGGCAAACCTGACCTTTCTCATCAATATTTGGATGATAGATCTTTGTTTTGAAACTAATCTTAGGTGGTTTGAATGGATATTCTGCAGGGAAATTAATCTCAATGCGGAAAGCACCCTTGTTGTAAGGAGGATTATCCTGAAAATTTAATAATTGTAAGTATCATGACTGAAAAGAAAATGTTTAACTTGCCTAATATCCATTTGTGTTTGCAAATGATACAAAAAAAAAACTGTAAATAATGCGGTTTTGCATTTATTATACCTATTTTATAATGTTTATCCTGTTAGGTATAAGAATATGATTCAAATTAGAATTTGACAATAAAACAAGGAAAATGTTTGAGAGTACATAATCTTTTATTATCCTTTGTTAAAATTGGTATAGCAAATATTACAGGTCAATATAAATATTAAATGACTACCATATTTTCTTTTTCAGGATCATAGCATCACTTCTATTCTTCTTCCAAAGGAAATATGTTTTCAGCCACAATTTCACCAACAATGTTAAAACTTATATAATTCCAAACTCCAAGTGCTACACAGAACTTCCTAGCAGAAAAACTCAAACCACTTCAACGTACCAGAACATCTAAACCAGGAACTCACACTGAGCAGTTGTACTTATGAACACTAGACCAATGTGGTAGTCAAAAGTTATTTTCCATCTTATGCAAAGATGTTTCCTTAGAAAGCATAACATTACATTTAAAAATATAACATAAATAAATATCATACTCACAGGAACAATTAATCCTTGCCATGTAAGAATATTTGATTCATCCACTTGAATATCCCTAAAGGACTTTAGCCCTGATTGTCTGATGTCATTTAGTTCCTAAAAATAATAAATTATCATGAAACTACAAGCCTGGGCATTCAACACATAGTTTATATACAAATATTGAAAGAATTCCATAAACCTGTTCAATATAAGACCTTCTTCATCTGTCTACAGTGATAAAATAATGTGTTCAAATTGTGTACTCTGACCATACTATTAAAAACTGGACCGAAATCCAAGGGTTCAAAATTACGCTAAACAGATGTATTCTCATTTAAAAATGTTATTTACATCAGTGTTAATCACAACGAAAGAGTTTGTGTATTATTGCAAGTATTTGCAGCTCACTAATTTCATAAGTTTGGATAACAAAATAGGTTTTTACGGTGATTCATAACTTTTATTGCAATACCTATACTTCATATTTCTTTCTTCACATGCCAATACTTGAATTCATATACTAAATATTTGAATTTTTAATAAATAATTATGAGATATCATTAAATTCAACGATGACTAATTAGTTAGGTCACTAAAAATGATGTCTCACCTTCTGTAGTCTCCTCGTTGCAGCCATTGTATTAGAAAGAATCTGTCAAACTCCCAACCTAAGGTTTCTTATGATGATTCTTGAAAAACTCAAGTTTTTGGTTTATATACACGTCCACAAAAACACCATAATTATACGGTACTAACAAATTAAAGAAGGATTTATCCGTAAGTTGCTGAATTAATATCTGCAAAATTCGACGAATACCAACAAAATTTCGCTAGACTACGTTATGTTATCGCTCAACGTCCCACAACGTCCTATCCTTTGGTACTATAGGAGAAATAGAAACATTGATTCGTAGTATAAAAAAAGAATTAAATAATTGACAGGTTGATATTGGTAGTTTTATTAAACTAAAATAAATTTAATTATATTATTTCTACTAGTTTTGCTATGAAAACTATGAAAAGAAAATAACTTCATGAGAAAATGAAGTCGGTAAAAAATTTAACAAAACGCAATCAATGAAAGCAGACAGCTACCTAGTGTTGCCCTAAAAATGGAACTAAGTTACTTAACTTAGTTTTAAAAAAGCAGAACGGGTAGCATACATAGAATTAGAATATTTTTGCTACCCCATAGAAGGACATAGAGCTCAAAAAAGTGCAACCGTTTTTGAATTGTCAATGTGTGCGTGCAATAGTAATGTACAACGTAGAAATATTGACACATATCGATTATCGATAAACAGAATTTCAGATGTACAGACTTGGTATACAAAATGAAAATATTTTCAATTAATTATGTTAATAAAACTAAAATCATAAGCGTAGGTATTATTTAATGCACTTCATTAATTAATTACATTATTATAATAAAAACAGGTACTTTGTTAAGAAAGCAGCTTTTATGGATCCCTAGCAGTGTATAGAGTATGATTGATTGAGATGAAGATTGACTGAATGATTTTTACCTACCTATCCTAATACCATTGCGGAGGTGGTCTGGACTCAGCGCAGCACACGCTTGAGGTGTGCCGTGCCTAGACCGCTGAGGGGCGGATACTAAGAGCCAGTATCGGGCAAGAGCTATTTCTGCCGGCAGTAGTGAGGTCTACGCTGGCAGATTCAGGGAACTGGAGAGAAATTCTTTTGTGCTTCCTTTTGTGATTGGGCCGCTCCCTCTCGGAGAAGAAGCCGTTTAGGAGGTAACCACCTCGGCGCCTAACACCCAAAACCCCGCCCGTATGATTTAAGACAGGCGGCCCTTTGGGGTCACGGGTACTTAGAGAGGGTACTCTATTTACCCATCGTGATCCCAGAGAAGACGGTGGCATAGTGGTCACGTGCTATCGTGGACAGCGAGGCTTAGGGGAGACCCCTTTATTGTCTACCCAGGGATCTCTCAGGGGTCTTATCCATAAAGGCCAGGCGCATTTTTGAAGGTTTCTCTCGAAAAAACAAGGTATATCCTATTATCTTAGAGGTATATATATTATGTTAGAAAATATTTATATAATTTAAGAGCACTTATGATGCTTGAGATACAGGATTCTCCTAGTTCAGGTAGATTTAGATTATTGTATACCACTTAAGTTAAGGCCTATTGTAAACTTAATTATGTTAAATCATTATTTTAATAATAAACAATTTCGATTTCATTTTTTTTTTTTTTTTTTTTATAATAATAAACAATTTCATCTTTTCTTATTTCTTCTTTTTCTTTATTATTTTTTCTTCGTTATCTTTATTCTTTTCTTTATCAATCAGTCTCATCCATTTTTCTTTTTCCTTAGCATCGACAGGAAACCTTCTAGTGTAAAAAAAATATTTCATAAAATTGTGATACTCTCTTGAATTTGTAGTAAAAAATATGTAAACAACATATTCATTACGCTATCACATATAGGCTCAGTGCTCACCGCCTATAGGTGAAAGCGCAGGAATCACCAACTAGTATCATTCGGGGTCTGTTTTTAAAATTAATATTAGTAGCGCAGTTCGTTAGATCATTATTAAACTAAGGTCCGCACAAAGTAGGTTGGCGGTCCGGATTCGAACCGCAATTGGGGACTACTGTAATAGCGTGATGAAATATATTTATTACATAACCTGGGCCATTAAGCTACGCTAAGCTTCTTATATGTTATAAACATTCGGATAGACACACCGACAAACAGACAGAAACGTTTCCAAACATTTTGATTTTATCGTAGTAGTGCAAATATAGTTGGTAGATCTACACTTTAAATAAATTCTGATATCGGAACTTTTTGTTCTAAAATTTCATCGACACAATAGTCGACACTGACAAGTCACTATTTTGTATACATGAAATGAAAATTTATATTAGAACAACGTACTCAATATTGCTTTTAAGACCATTGTTTTTTACTATAGAGAAAATTCACAATTTTCTTGATAGGATTTGGTTTTCAAAATAAATTTTCTAAAGACAGATTTTTCCAAAATATGGCCATGAAAATATTTGCTGTTGTTGACAATTTACCTGTGAAATGAATCTTTTTCTGGATTATTTTTATAAGAAACATCGCAGTCACCAACACAACACGTAGGCATTGCTTATAAATTTTAAAACTGTTTAAAATATACAGGATTCACTGACAATATAGCAAATTTAAGTTAGCGTGATTTTTGACAGTGACACTGGAGAAAACAACATCTGCCAATAGTGCTGACTGAACCTAAATATGCTTTCTCTTTCTAACATGTGATATTTCCGTAAGAGATTCCATTCTCATAGTAGGCTTTGTAGGTCTTTTTCTATCCTACGTTTATGGTAGCATATGTGGTGCCGTCTCTTTCTAATTAAGGTGACAATGCTTTACACTTGGCTTCGTGAGATTACACGATTGCGATGTTTTCATGACTTCAACATACATACTTAGCTGCAGATCATAAATCTTTGTGAAAATTAATTCACATTTTGAATTGGTTTAATTCAAAATGTGTTTATTTTTTTATTTTATTTTTATAACAAAAACGGATCTACGTTTGGCCGCCAACTCGTCCGATGGTAAGCGACGGTGTGGCCGAGGATGGAGCACGTATATCCAGAATAAATCTATTCACTCTAAGTAGAATGGATACATTTTGGGAGAACGATAGCTGGGGAGTTGATACAACTGCCCAGACCCGTCTCCCACAACAGTTGCACCGGACTACATCCCGAAACACGACGCTTCATGGCATGGCTTCGTCCGGTGGGTGCTAACCAGCCGCGGCCGAAACCTTCCACCAGAGAAACGTTTATGCTGTACGACTTATATGTATACTCAGGAGAAAAAAAAAAACAATATAATTATATAAAATTGAAGTGTCTGTGCCTAAAAATCTGTTTTTAAAAGTATTGTCTGTCTGTTAGTTCCGGCTAATCTTCGAAACGGCTGGACCGATTATGATAAGATTTTACTGCCAGTAAAATCTTATCATAATCGGTCCAGCCGTTAGCGGACTATTTAACTTAGGCTAATTATAATATAATTAAACGCGGGTGAACCGTGGGGCACAGCTAGTCATTTTATAAAGTCATAGATGTAGCAATTAAAATGTTAACAAGAGGACAAACTAGCATTTTTGTACTAAGCCCAACTTAAAATTATCAATATTTTGTAGAATACGGCTTGTGCTTATTTTTTTGAACTTTTAAAAGGAAACAATTCTGTCGCATATGAAAAAAGGCCGCGACAGCTTATGTCTATCTTTTAAGGTTGACTCACTATAACCTTTTTCAAATTGGTTCTAAAATAATGTATTATTTGCGAAGGTGTTTTTATAAACATAATATTAATCCTTATCCAAATAAATATATTATTCATCACAAGTATTTCATTTTGAACAAAATTGCCATTGACAATGATGATTCAAATTATTGATTTCAATGAATATGAATATGGAGATACCATAGTTTTAAAATAACTCCGCAATAAAATAATCGTCAAGTACCACGCGCGCATTTCTAACATAACATAATATAACATAGCATCACGCCTGTGTTCCCCAAGGGGTAGGCAGAGGTGTACACAGTAGTACACCCACATTTCACCAATGCTGTTATTAAGTCCCAGTCCCATGATTTGCCATCTGCACAATTCAATACTCCGGGCTCACAAGTATTTCATTATGAACGAAATTGCTCTTGACCTCATTGGATTTCAATGAATATCTCAGGAGATATCATAGTTTTAAAATGAGTCTCTCTCCTCAACAAAATAATGATCGAGTACATAGCATGCGCGCATTTATTATGTGCAAGGCGGTCGGTCATGAGGGGGAGGGCGCTGGTGGAATATATTTTAGAAGGCTTTTTCCTCAAATTAACGCGGGTGAAATCGTGGGGCACAGCTATAAAAAATACATCTGAAACCGCTAAAGAAAATATAGGCGCTTCACTCTATATACTTTTGACAGATGTCTGGACCTGATATCTCAGTGCTGCTGCAGTGGGCGTCTTTAGGTATGACCACAAGTTTTTATGATTCATTATATTCCAGTTGTTCACATATTAGTTCTATGATCCAGCCGTACAGTTTATTACGGTAATTTACTTAAATAATTAAATATTTTGTTCAAGCCTTAAATCCGTTAAATCTGCAGCTGTTTACTATTATGAATGATTGCCAGCAGCTAAAGATCTCATCAATGCTCCAACATAGTTTTGCTCATGACTCCATCCGCGTAGGTGTCGGTTTGATGAAAAGTTAACTAAATTTCTAATCTGTAGAAAATATTCTTTAGTGTTGCCGAAATATTGATAGTTTCGTTTCACAATCGATAGTTGACCTTAAAATTATTTACACTTTCGTTAGTGGATGATGCATGATGTAATATTGTTAACTCACTACTTGTCAACTTCACGAGCGATGTTGTCGTTTTAATCGAAAATAAAAAAGCTAGCCTGTTTTAAAACACCAGCTAGTTACTTCAAAAAATTATTGCAAAAAATCCGATAAATATCGCTATCTTTAATTATGTACTTACCCAAATACAGCTCAAACTGAAATCTTGGTTTTCGTATTTATATGTTTTTGCCTACCAGATAGCGATGTATTTTAATTTACATTTACTTTGAATATAGGAGACAGTGGTGGCGTAGCATGGGTTGGCACACGGGGCGGTTTTCTATTGAGCACCCCCGAAATAAAACAGCATATATTCCTATGTGACTAATTACTTCTTCTTTTGTTAATGCTAAAAAGCCACATAAATATTCATAAGTAACTGCATGTCAAATTTTTTTTATTCACTTTTTTTTGTTAAATCTGTTGACTTATCGTTTCTTGCTTTCTGATAAGACAATTTTTTTGTCAATAATTATATCATTTTAAAGTTATCAATTTTTTTTTTTTTTTTGTTATGGTCAACCACTTTCATCTAGTCTTCGTCTTCTATCTTACCACGTGATGCTTTTTGCAATAATGTCAATATTTGTTTTTTGATATGACTTGCAGCTTATCCTGTTCAAAAGTGCTTCCTTTTTTGATTCAGGTTTGACACATGCATACCTGTAGTTTCCAAATCAATTTGCACGATTTAAGGAAAGGCAAAGATCTTGCATCTTTATTGTATTATTTTATTTTAAAAGAGTGTCTATGGAGTTTCTTGCCGGTTCTTCTCCATAAGACCAACTTTTTGGAACCGTGCAACTAAAATCAATTGACGTTTCATAAGTGCATGTAATTTTGCCTATTTGAAATAAAACCCTTTGACTTGACTTGACTTGACAAGGACTGATCAAAGTATAGACAATTTGAAAAAAAAAATGTAACTACATAAAAGCGGGAACGGTCCAAAGTCAAAGCTGGGTCACTTAAACGAACAAAGGTACCAGGAAAACAGAGAGAACGCACAGTAAATCGGATGAATCGTTAAAAACAGCAAAGATGTTTTTTTCATTACTCACTTGCGTGCGACAAGAATATTGTGATCTTATACAAATTAAAATTAATCTTATTAATATAATGTGCTTGTGTTACGTGTATACAGCTTTTAAAAAGTTTTTAATACTTATTTTTATACTGATATTTTAAACAATTATAACGATCGTAGCGACCTAGTCACTATGTTTATTTAATAATTGACGTGGAACGTAAAATTTTTATGACATTACAAATTTTGACTTACGTATTAAAAAATTTTAGAGTCTTAAACAATACGTTAGAAATTACATACCATGCTAATTAAACGTATCTCGAAATTTTATAATATTTTCAATAATAGGCAATACTATCGATAGTCTATTTTATTAAATGAAAAGTGACTACGCTTAAATTAAAAAGACCTACACAGCCGGTTTCTGAATTGAGAATTTGAGGCTAATGGCGACTTAAGTTTCAATTAAGTCGGGTACTCTCAAAAATCTTATATATCAGACAGGCAGCAAGTAACATAAATAACAAAACTATGCTTACAATCAAAAACTGAACTGACATATCAATCAGACACCAAAACTGTGAAATATGGAGTGCCCCAGGGGAGTGTTTTGGGGCCTTTGCTTTTCATAACTTATACTAATGACCTTCCAATGGCGACTTCCTATAAAATGACTCTATTTGCTGACGATAGCACTGTACTTTATACAGGTAAAAATATGACACTTCTTGAATATGACATAAATCAATCTTTGACATCTATTGTGCAATTGCATAAATCTATTAATTAATCTAGATAAAACGAAAACTATAAATTTTAAACAAAGAAAGCAGTCGACGAAGATAAATATTCAATACATGGGTACAAAAATACAGGAAGATGACGTAACAAAATTCCTAGGTCTTAAGATAGATAGGTAGTAAAATAAACTGGAAAATACACATTTAATCTGTTTACAAAAAAGTAAGCCAATATGCATACGGCCTGCATAAACTAAAATACACGGCAAATTTAAATACAGTTATTACCATAAACGTAGGATAGAAAAAGACCTACAAAGCCTAATATGGGGATGAAATCTCTTACGGAAATATCACTTGTTAGAAAGAGAAAGCATATTTAGGTTCGATCAGCACTTTTGGCAGATGTTGTTTCTCCAGTGTCACTGTCAAAAATCACGCTAACTTAAATTTGCTGTATTGTCAGTGAATCCTGTATATTTTATACAGTTTTAAAATTTATAAGTGATGCCTACGTGTTCTGTTGGTGGTCAGGTAAATTGTCAACAACAGCATATATTTTCATGGCCATATTTTGGAGAAAACTATCTTTAGATAATTTATTTGGAAAACCAAATTCTATCAAGAAAATTGTGAATTTTCTCTGTAGTAAAAAATAATGGTCATAAAAGCAATACCTTTCGGCTCAGCAAATCTGTACGTTGTAACAATAAAAATCTATTGTGTCTGCTAATGACTGAGGCAACAGCTATAAGGATGTTGTTCTCATATAAATTTTCATTTCATGTACACGAAAATAGTGACTTGTCAGTGTCGATGAAATTTTAGAACAAAAAGTTCCGATATAAGAATTTATTTAAAGAGTAGATGTACCAACTATTTCTGCACCATGATTATTTTTCCAAAATTTTAATTGCTGTACCTAATACTAGCGATACAGAAAATGAAACCAATATCTTGGGAAACGTTTCTGTCTGTTTGTCAGGGTGTCTGTCCGAACGCTTATAACATATAAGAAGCTTAGCATAGCTTAGTGTCCCAGGTTACGTAATAAATATATTTCATCACGCTATTACAGTAGTCCCCAAATGCGGTTCGAATCCGGACCGCCAGCCTACTTTGTGCGGATCTTGGTGTTTAATAATCATCTAACGAACTGCGCTATTAATATTAATTTAAAAAATAGACGCCGTATGAAACTAGTTGGTGATTCCTGCGCTATCCCTTTAGGCGGTGAGCACTGAGCCTATATGCGATAGCGTAATGAATATGAGTTTACATATTTTTTACTACAAATTCAAGAGAACATCACAATTTTATGATATATTTTTTTTATACTAAAAGGTTTCTTGTCGATGCTAAGGAAAAAGAAAAATGGATGAGACTAGTTGATAAAGAAAAGAAGAATAAAAATAAAGAAAAAGAAGAAATAAGAAAAGATATACCAATTTTTTTTTCGGGGTGAAGCCTTCAAAAACACTCCCGGCTTTTATAAATAAGACCGGGGTGTGTGGGATTCTTACCTCACTAAAACCACCTCGGTGGTCAACATCAGCATATGGAGGTAGGCACGTAATAGACCAGCTCCAGCACCCCCGCTATGCAGCACCTAATAAGACACATCCCTGGAGAGACTGTACAGGGGTCTCCCCTAAGCCTCGCTGTGCACGATAGCATGTGACCACTATGCCACCGTCTTCTCTGGGATCACGATAAACAGAGTCTCTTCTCTAAGCATCTGTGACCCCAAAGGGCCGCCTGTCTTAAATAATACAGGCGGGGTTTCGGCTGTTAGGCGCCGAAGCGGTTGCCTCCTAGACGCTTTCTTCTCCGAGAAGGATCGGCCCTCTCACAATCTCGCTCAATGGCCTCTTCCTGGACGACAACAGTCTCACAAAAGGAAGGCATTCCTCTCCAGTTCACTTTATCTGCCAGCGTAGCCCTCACTACTGCCGGCAGAGACAGGTCTCACCCGATACTGACTCTTAGTACCCGCCGCTCAGCGGTCTAGGCAGGGCACACCTCAAGCGTGTGCTGCGCTGAGTCCAGACCACCTCCGCAATGGTATAATGATAGATAGGTAAAAATCATTCAGTCAATCATCATCTCAATCAGTCATACTCTATACACTGCTCAGGGTCCTTAAAAGCTGCTTTCTTTACAAAGTAGGTACCTATTACCAATGAAATATAATTATAATGTGAGCGCATGAAATGTTTTTATTATAATAATGTAATTAAATAATTAAGTGACATAATTTGATTGAAAATATTTTAATTTTGTATACCAATTCTTTACATCTGAAATATTGTTTATCGATAATTAATATGTGTCAATATTTTCACGTTGTACATTACTATTGCAGGCACACATTGATAATTCAAAATCGGTAGCACTTTTTTGAGCTCTGTGGTACCAAAAATATTCTAATTCTATGTTATACATATATAAATCAGCGTTGCCAGAAGGTTACTTTTGTAACCTTTTAGGTTACTTTTAACGACGTCGGGTTACTTTTAGGTTACACGATGTGAAAGGTTACTTTTAGGTGTCTTTTTGGATGTTGAAGAATTAATTTCTATTTCTTTAATTGATTCCAATATTTAATTGAATGTAGTGAGCACAACTGTTGAAAATACGTTTATCTCTCTCGCGCCAATATATACCCGCTAAACACAACTATGACCAAAGTGTTCTGGCCAATTTGACCTACTCGCTTGATAAATCGGGTTCTTTTTTGTTCGAGAGCTTAATTAGCACTTGGTTTGTTTAGAAGGTTATGAAAAGAAAGAATGTTTAGTGTTATATTATCTTGGAAAGAAGAGCTAGAAAGCTAGCAGTGTACAAATTAGTAAGTAGGTATAGGTATCAACTTACTGTATAGGGTTTTATAATGAGTTTATATACTAAACTCTTTATCTAACTCGTCTTTACTATGTAGGTCAACAATTTTGCTAGTTCAATGTAATAAGTACCTACACCAAAAGTGAGAAGATCGTGGTACATACCTACTTTGCAGACTAATAAAAAGAAAACAAAAGTAGGCATTTACTTGGGTTTATACCTACGTAATAATAGATATATACGTCATAAACTTAAAGTATAAGGTACTTTAAGTAATGGGATAAAAATAGGAAAGGTTACTTTTTGCACTAAAAGGTTAGTTTTATAGCCATTTTAGGTGACTTTTGATAAGACTTAGCTGGCAACACTGTATATAATAGCATCACGCCTGTATTCCCCGAAGGTATAAGTACCATGTAATAGGTGGTAGTTGAATAATATCATCATAGTAAGTATTCATTAATACTATATACCAAAACATTCGGCACCATCATCATATGGATTTTTATCTATGTGTACTTGGTCATCGATTATAACCAGGATTTGATGGTCTGCTTCAGTTAATTTTGGAATCCAGATTCGTCCGCTTGTTTTTTTGTTTTATGTAGAAAGTATATCCTGAGCTTTTACATTTAAATCTGGAAACACTTAAGCCATTCTCAATAATAAAGCGGTGTTTATTTAGAAATAGGTGAAATTATCAATTCAGGAACCGGCCCATAGGAATATAATTATGGGTTTGACTTGTAAATGCTTATTATGAGTTTAACATAAAATTATATAGACAACAAGGGCATCTGCTTAATCTCCTTGTTTTACCTACTCTAAGCGTCATAACCACAAATCATTTAGTTCTTTTATAAGAATAGAGATGGGCAAGTACGCAGATTATTCCGAGTCGGATCCGGATATGCATTCAGATCTACAAACAGTCCCTCGTCCGTTCGACATCTTTGTGACTTGTCCATATGGGTCCGGTCTAACCGCGATCAGTTAACGGCACAGGTTAACGGAGTCGGAATGCGGCCGTGCTTCTCTGTAAATTTGTATTTTCTCTTTTACATGTCACTAAGTATCGGCGGACCGATCGTGGGTCACTGTCACTCCGGCCCGTTGTCCCAGATTCAGATCCACTCACTGCTCGTATTTCTTTGCCACTCCCATTACATACCGCAAACATACGTTGTTAGTGTGGCTCTGCCGATCGGTATCCGAATTACAGACATAAACGTGAGTGATGCGGGTCCAGAGATTCGTATCAAAGTCAAAGCACAGACCATTACAGGCACTTTTGACTTATCAGGAGCTAGTTACCACGTTCCAATATGTAGATTCCTATGAGAACAACAGGCAACAGACAAGGAAACTCTCTGCTGTTATCCATCCGGACCTAGATGTCTCATGATTTTAATTAATAAAATAGCGGAACATGATATAGCATTACGCCTTTGTTCCCCGAAGGAGTGGGCAGAGGTGTACAAAGTTGTACACCCACATTCCACCAATGCTATTATTAAGTCCTATGTAATAGGTGGTGAGCCTACTGCCATCGACCGGGCACAATTCCAGACTCCGGGCTGCTACTGAGACTTTCATAACAGAAAAACCCAATAACACTGCCCGACCTGGGAATCGAACCCATGACCAATCGTGCTCAGAAGTCACGCTTTGACTGAAACGATAATGTCGTCAACGTGAGATGTATGAATGTGGAATAGCTTAATAGTCGGGATACTTTAATTGGCACACCTAGCTCTTCTCGTCTAGGAGTTCCAGTAGCAGCTACCGAAGTACACCTTCAGGTCACTCCAAGATGTTCTTCGGCAAGAACGCATCATAACTAAGAAGAGTCATCTTTAAGTGGTAATTAATTATTGGTTACATTTGATTGATTTTCATTTTGCCACAACATGCACTAAAAACCTCGTTTTGTTTTTAGGGTTCATGTATGTATTTCTATAATCCACCAAAACTTATATAACCCTGGACCAAATCGTGCCACGTTTGCAAATCGTTCATAATCAAAAAAAGTTGTTTAATAAAGTTGTCAAATAAAAATTAATCAAAAATGTTGTCAAAAAAGTAATCATGATTACGATTACAGACTACTTATCATTAATCACTCAAATGATTACTTTCGTTAATCGTAATCATGATTACAGATTACAAAATGTAATCGTAATCGTTAGTCTGAGTACATTTTGCCAATGTCTGCTTGTAACCTTGTAACACAGGTTTGAATAAACCTAGTTCGGGCAGGTCGCTAAATGTAATTTTAATTCAGTGCTTAAATATTTCTAGCACCTGTAATTGATACATGTAGTTATAAACTAGTTTTAGCGTAAAAAATACATATTTAATTCTTTTATTAATACTACGGTCACCTGTACAAAGTTATGTTAAAGATTAAATAAGTTTTTATTACTTTTGTCCCACAGCTGCCGATCAGCGAGTTAAGCGTTAAACTAGTAACAAGCGAATTACCTGTAGCTAGGCGATTATGAAGACAGGATATTTATCTTAGATGGAATGGAGTATACAGGTATACTATCTGCATTCCGCGATAAAACTTTTGAGTATATAAAATACAAGGAGCAGTTAATTTTCAATATTATTGTAGCGGTCATTGGCGTGTGTGCATCGGCTGGTTAAGAGCATAATATTTTATGATGTAGGGGATTTTAACATTTTATAGATCTAAAATAAAATACAAGGGATTCGAAATACTATTAATATTTTTATAATGTAGTAATTTTTGTTGTAGTATCTGTGGAGATGATAAACATTGTATCCATAGAAAATTGTATCAGATGCAACTGGAGATTTTTCCGATACTTCAAGATGTCTACGATTTTCAATAAGTAGGTATTTTATATTTGCTCTTCTAAACAAACACAAATGTTCGAACTTTATTTTGCCGCGGTAAAAACAAAAGCTAGCATTTTTTTTTCATATTCTATTTTTCATTCAAAATATATTAGCTGACCAACTAAACATGAGTTTTAAATGGATTATTGTGACAGATAAGTTCGACTACTTTACGGAGTTGTTTAATCGTGTGTAAAACTCGGTAGCAATATTTATGGACCTTAAGACCGAATATACATAGATGCGCGCGAACGTAACCTTGTTTATACAGTCGGGTGTGATCGTGCGCCTACCAGCGCCCGTCATGCGTAGTGCGGCGCATGATGAACTCAGCCTTACTGACCTTCCACTTCCTTTTCTATGACCAGTAATATTTACTATGTAGCTAAATTACGACTCACAGATATTTCCACCAAGTTTAATTGATACTAATTTGCAATGAATATATAGTAAGACTATGGAATATAGTATAAAACAAATTGTATGGTATTCTTTACACCACGCTGATCATGTTAATCGTCACCGCGTTCATCATCACGACGTCGATTGCGCGTGCGCCTGTTCCAACCCTCGCGCGGTCTCTCCCGCTGACGACCCTCCCCACGTCCGCCCGCGCCTCCTCGCTGGAAGAACGAACCTTGCTTCTCGAATATACGCTCGTTCGAGTCTACTAGGTTACCAACCTGCAAATGTAACAAACAGATCATTTTAGTAATTGAAGATTACACTAGGTTATAATAAAGCTAGTGACCAACCCTAGCTTGGCTCGAGTAGCGATATTTATTATTAGTAAAATTAAATGTAGCCTATGTTACTGCCTTGTTGGGCTGGTGGTACCAAACGCGATTACTGAACATGAGGTCTTGGTTTCGTATCGTTTCGCGGGCAAAATGTTATTGAGTTTGTCTGTTAGAAAACTCTCAGTAGCAGCCCAGTGCCCAGTAAATGGCTATAGGCTCGCCACTTATTACATGGGACTTTATAACGGCATTGGCGAAATGTGCGTGTACATCTCTGCCATGTTACTTCTGGGTAAAGTAACTTTTTAATAGCGAAAGAATTATTAAAATTGTTTCAGTAGTTTGAGAAATTAATGATTACAAACAAACAAATCCTTCCTCTTTATAATATTAGTATAGAAGTATAGATTCACGATTGTGGAATACGTTTTCTCAATAAAGAAAACATTTGCAGAACTTGGCAATGATAGATAATTCTTAAAAGGATAATTTTAATCTCAATGCCGATATTTTCCGCTGATTGAAGACCACTGCCTACAACGGATTACAATAGAAAAATAAAAAACGTGTCTATCAGGACACGTTTTTTTAACGTGTACGACAGTCTATTCTCATACTTTCCATATTTTTAAGTATATTCACCTTATCAGCCAACTGCAACGCCAATGCTTGCATCCTGGTAGGCTCGGAACGATGTAGAATAGCGCACTCGCTTGGATCATCGAGGGACGCCAGCAGTTCCTCGTTGATGATCATCTTGGAGACCAGGGAGTGGACGCGTTGGCGAGGCAGCTCGAACATGTCGGCCAGAGAACGCAGCGATAGTGACGCATAAACGTGGGCGTAAGTGAACAAATAGGTACGGACAGACTCTTCACGGATTAGTCGCCCGAGCATGGCGCGCACGTTGTCTGCGCCTACCATTAGGTCCCACACCTAGAATAAATAAATATTTTTTGTTACTATCGCCTGTTGTCATAGTTTAATTAATAGACATTTACAGGAGTCCACAAACCTTGGCATTCATCTTCTCATTAACAATGAAGTTTAGGCAAGCACGCCAGTCTCCGCGGCGCATCGCCCTTGCGGCCGCCACAGCGTGTTCGCGCATGGACTCCGGCGGGCCCACCAGCGCCTGACGCTCACTCGCGCGTAAGTTCTGGTAGAACGTCTTGCTGATCATACGACGACGAGCATCGAACTCATGGGCGGCCATGTACGGGATCTCTATTAGCATTGCCGACACCAAATATACACATTCAAGTAGCTCTAAATTGATGTGCATATGGAACGGCATCTGACGCTGCTTCT
The DNA here is from genome assembly GCA_935421205.1 of Xylocampa areola. Classification (NCBI taxonomy): domain Eukaryota; kingdom Metazoa; phylum Arthropoda; class Insecta; order Lepidoptera; family Noctuidae; genus Xylocampa; species Xylocampa areola. The sequence goes on along the minus strand of OW285219.1, from coordinate 6,979,368 downwards.
CTATCTTCTCCTGTTCTTTTGAACGCTCGTGCTGACGCTGGGGCAGCAAGCCTTGAGCCAATAACTCCTTAGGTTTACCTGTCATCATCAGTTCAGCAAGGCAACCGTGAGCTTCCTTGACATTGCCTCGGCGGAAAGCGCACAGACCTAAGTTAGCCATGGTACGATTGTATAGAATCTGAGTGCTCGGGTCTGAGTGTTGAACGGTCTCTTGCAAATGGGACATTAGCAACAGATCACGAGCTTGGAACCAGTTGTCGTGCAGAGCGTGATGGTAGATGTGGGAGAGGATGGCACGAGTCCTAAGTCTGTCAGATTCATCGTGAGCGTAGATGTATTTGCAGAATTTCTCCATTTTCTTGATGGTGGTTTCCTCACCAGGAGGCAGGTCCTTACGCACTGCGCGAGGATCAAACTTGTAGTACAGATGGTCAATTTTCCTGAGATAAGCACGGCATATTTCCTGCGGGGTGCCGTCGCGTTCGACCACTTGACATACGCGGTCAATTAGAGCAGAAACACGAACTTCGTCCTTCAATCTCTCAACATATTCATTTGAGTGAGGGTCGCACTCTTTGAGCAGTTTAGTGAACTCATCGTCGAGTCGCTCTAAAGCGGTCAATAGACATCCGCGGACAAGAAAAGGCGCTGTAACTAGTTGCTCCATTTCTTCAGTAATGGTTTCGCTCAATTGCATGTCCTCATGAGCTAAAAGCAAGGTGACCATGTGATCCACATTTTCGACGAGTTTGGACCAGTACTCGGGTTTCATGGCATCGGAAACTTTAGGGTTGTAATCGAATAGGGCGGCGACAGTGGCGGCGCGCAGTTTGAGTTGGAGCGCATCTCCCAGGTTGTGCGCAGCAGCGACAGTACGTAACTCGTGTAAGAGCTCTAATTGAGCACGACGATCAGTGCGTTTGCGACCTCGAGCTGCGCTTATTTCACCCAATTTCTTTACTACCAGAGCTGCATCAATGTCGCTGTCCTACAAAAGTTAATAAAGTACTTTAAATACACATATAATTATGAATTTGTATTAAAATTACAGGAAACATAAGATTTATAAATTTTGTGGATAGACAAATGCATTCGTGAGCAGGATTTGCATTAAGTTCTTTGGGAGCAAATACCCCAGGCGCTGAGCTACTTCTAGAGAGAACCTGTTCAAATGCTGTTAAAGACCGGTATAATTATACTAAATTGTTAACCTTACGAGGTTGCAACATGCATTTAAAGGATTTATCTGTAAATATAAGATTCAATATTTTTACCTTAGCAAACATTTTCGGCTTATCAGAGGTAGCGGCCCCCTTCCTGACGGTTTCCCATTCACCGCCATCATCGGCCTGGTCCTTCTTATGGACTTTGCCTATTCTTGCGTCACGCCTGTCTTCACGACGCTTGGCCTTGCGCCTGTCCCTGTCCTCATCCTCATCTCTTTCAGTGTTTCTCTTCAAGAATCGTTCTCGAATGGTGGTGGCTCCGCGGGTCTCGTCGTCGGAGCTGGAGCTAGAGTCTGAAGAACTGGAACCCCAGTCCATGGAATCAGAAGACTCATCGTCTTGAGGAGGGGGGCGGCGCGGAGGCTCAGGGGAGCGACGAACGCGCGGCTCTTTAACCTTTTCTTCATCGTCAGATTCGTCAGAGGATGATGTGTCTAAACAGGAAGGTAATACACTCAGTCTAATTTACATGTGTTGTTAAGTTTATAATAAAACAACTTTTAACCGGATTAATCGCGTGTATTATTATTTTTCCTGACGTTTCCAATAATACACGCGATTAATCCGGTTAAAAGTTGTTTTATTATCATGTGTAGTGATCGCGAAAACCTAAGATATTACTATGTTGTTATGTTGTTGTGGGCCAGACTCTGACATAGGAAATATGATAAATAATTACTTAAGAAAATATTTCAAGTAATGCAATACCTTTACGTTCCTCATCATCGTCGGGAAGATCAGGATCTTCACGGAACTTGGACATCTCAGCATCAAAGTCTTTAGCATACTTCCTAAGTTTCTGCCTCAATGATGTGAGGGCCTTGCTGTTGCCTTTAGACAATGCTTTCCTGCTGTCTCGGTCAGACCATGCCCCAGCCACCCAGTCATCTAACTCTGCCAGAGCCCTAATGAAGAACCTTGGAGCAACTCCATTTTCTTCTTTCAGTACAACAGGTGCAGCACGAGTGTAGGCTCTTTGGAGTTCTTCAAAAGAAGCAAGAGCTGAGGAGAAGTCTTTAATCTTCTTATGGTTACGCAGGGAATGAATGATAGCCTCCAATTCCTCATAACGCTTCTCCTTCATAGAGCGCACAACGCGCTTTGTTTCTTCCTCGTCATCACTGAACTGTAGGACAAAACAATTTGTTGTTTTGCCATATCAATAAAAAATTTAGGGGTGGACTACCCCTAATGATGGGGATGAAAAATAGATGTTGGCCGATTCTCATAGATACCGGATAAGCACAAAAAATTTCATCAAAATCGGTCAAGCCGTTTCGGAGGAGTATGGCAACGAAAACTGTGACACGAGAATTTTATATATTAGATAAGTCAACATACAAAAATAAAAGATATATAAGTTCAGTGGTTTTCCCATGACTAAGTAAAATTAAAATCAGACTGAGTTTCACGTTTACAATACTGGTTTAGGTAATCAATAAAACCACAGTTTTAAAGACACTCAAGTTAAACAAGTACAACTCAGGATCTTTTGTATATTTTTAGGAAGCTCACAATCAGCTATAACTTAATATAATTGACTTGGGATGGCTATATAAGTAGATATAGTCAACAGAGATTGCAAAAATTTTTTTTTTTTAAAAGGTGGTAGAAAGCAGATCAGAAATAAAGATCAGTTTATTTGTGAGAATATAGTACAGTAATGATGTTAACAAAATTTGTTTTCAAATATTTATTATCTACAATAGCTTCACAATTTTTTATGAAATTAGGGGTAAAGTATTTCTATATCCTGTGGCAAAACTTACAACAGGAACATGTAATTTTTATTTTGTAGGCAATTATAATAATACAATAAAAAGTTATTTAAAAAGTTGAGTAAAGTATTCGGTTATTCTACAATATTTCAATATTTTAATAAAATGGTTTGGAAATGTGCCTCACAGATGAAATGTTATATTTTTCTTATCCCCAGTTGCATTTTTGCAAGTGGGAATGACACACAATGGCATAATTATTTAAAAACTGACAGCTGCACCTAGATGTAAACAATATGCTTGTCAGCCATTGACTAAATGTCAATTTAACGAACCACGCCATTCTGGCGTGGTTTACACATTTGAATGCATTGATGGTTTCTGGTTTGTTCTGTATTCTGAGGATGCCATATGCCTATCTTTTAAACATACACCACAATAAGGTATTATGTGCCAAAAAATACATTAAAAAGGTTTATAAGTGTTTTAAAAACTGTACATGGGTGAAAACACGGGGTATAGCTATTAAAAATAACCAACTTTTCAGCTTACAGTCAGAAAAACAACTGGTTTTCATCCAAAAATGGACTGAAGGGATGTCAATGATGTAAGCAAAAGATGAATTAAAATGTGGAAGAAGAATTTGTGGTAGTGAGCAGAGGTCAAGATGGCTTAGTGTTACCATTGTTTATAAGTGGTTGACTTTGGAAAAATATCCATTGCCAAATGTTGTTTTACATTTTATGCCTTTATATTTAGGATCAGACCGCTTGATTGTCTACAAAATAAATCAAGGCTGTAGCCAGGAATTGATTCTACCTTCAGGAATTTAATTCAGACAAGGGGTATTTCCATGTTTTATGTATCTTTTTTGGTTTATAATAAAGTGGATTTATGTTAAGTTAGTCAATTGTCACAGAAGTTTAAATAACTCATTGAGGGACGCTAGACTAGTCAAAATAGAAATTATATTACATCTAAGAGCCTTGAATGGATTGCATACATTTTATGAAAATTTGCGTGATACCTTCCCATATGCCTGAGTAAACAGTGACATAAAAGTTAAACATTGCAATACAAATCTGAACCAATTATCACCCATAATATTAAAAAGTCAGAAGTAACCAAATAATATCCAATGTATATACCATTATGATAATTAGTTTATAAACTCACAGTGTAGACCGGTGCTGGGGCGCGTACTACTGGCTCGTCCTCGCTCGAGCTCTCCGACTCGGAGTCTGTGCCAGTCGCGAAGAACCGACTCATGATAGCGTTGTCCTATTAATTCACCTAGATAACAATGTACAAAGATAGTTACACTGTTAAAGCTCTACTCTGAAGTATTTTTACATAAAATTTGTAGATTTAAAATTAGAAATAAGGAACATCACAGGTGTTTTTCAGACGAGAGGTTAGAACTTTCACATTACAAAATAAGCAAAAAGTGGTTTCTGCTTACCTTCTGCAAAAAGTCCTATAGATTGTTTTATTTTCAGTAACGTATATTGGTGTCCAAATCATGAAAATAATTTGTAATACTGATATAAGTGGTGAAACCCCAGTCTGCCCACGACGCACCACTAATGTCAAAAAGACACACAGATTGAAAAATTAAAATGACTTACACAGAGCACAGTTAGGGAACATTGAGTAAGTAAATACTTGGAGATGCATTTATTGTCTATTGTATTTGACATTAATAACCGCCACAAAACTAAAGATTTATTTATGAAGATTCGAACCATAACTCGTCAATTCAAACCGAAAACCTGGGCCATTGAAAATGTAAATGGAGTGACCGTAACGGAAATCAGGGACATTGTGGGAGTGTGGAGGGAGTATTGCGCGCAACTTTTCAGCGATAGCAGCACAACACCATTATGTAATATTAGTACACTGTCACAGAACGCTGTGGAACCACCGATACTGAAAAGTGAAGCTCGAGCCGCAATTGAGCACCTAAAGAGGAATAAGGCTGTAGGTGTTGATGCCATTCCAATAGAGATCTTTAAAGCTATGGGTGAATACGGAGTTGATATAATGCATGTTATCTGCAACCGCGTCTGGGAGACAGAGAAATGGCCTCAAGACTGGGCACACTCCGAGTTCATACCACTGCACAAAAAGGGATCAACGAAGAAATGTGGCAACTACAGACTTAGATCTTTAATTACACACGCCAGCAAAGTACTCCTTCATATCATCAATACCAGACTAAGAGCTTTTCTGAATCCCGAAATAGCTATTGAGTAGGCGGGGTTCGTCAAGGGTCGAGGAACAAGAGAGCAGATTTTAATTCTTCGACAAATAATTGAAAAGTCGAGAGAGTTTAACATCGCACTTTACATTTGCTTTGTTGACTTTCGCAAAGCTTTCGATACCGTGAGATGGCATAAGTTATGGAACGTACTCATTCAAATGGGAGTACCTATCCACCTAGTTCGTCTCATACGTCGACTTTACGAGGACGGAACTGCGACTGTTCGTATAGACGACGTTGACTCGAAAAGGTTTCATACACACGCTGGTGTCCGACAGGGGTGCATACTCTCTCCACTCCTGTTCAACATCTACACGGAATGTATTATGAGAATCGTTCTGGATCAATGGGATAAAGGCATTTCAGTGGAAGGTCGGAAGATATCTAAATTAAGATATGCCGACGACACTACTCTTCTAACACAAACAAGAGAAGACATGGAACACTTGCTGACCCGTCTAGAGACAACAAGCCTCTCCTTCGGACTAACGGTTAACAGAGACAAGACCAAGGTGATGATCGTGGACCGAGATGAACTAAACCATCCTGACATCTCTATGGTTGGCAACTGTGAGGTTGTCCAAATCTTACCTCGGTTCCACTATAACAAACACTGGAGGATGTGAAGACGAGATTCGAAGGATATGTGCTATCACACGATCTGCCGTTGACAAGCTTAAAAGAGTCTGGCGCAACGGTAATATCACCAAAGCCACAAAAGTCCGCCTAATGAGAAGCTTAGTCTTTCCGATTTTTCTATACGGCGCAGAAACGTGGACGGTTCGCGTCAAAGACCTACGCAAAATCGATGCACTGGAAATGTGGTGCTGGCGGTGACTGCTGCAGATTACCTAGACAGCGTTTCGGACCAATATTTCGATCCTGGAGGAACTAAAAGTCAAGCAGAGATTATCGTCGACTGTGCAAACACGAATAATCAAATATTTCGGCCACGTGGTTTGTAACGAACACTCCATGGAACGACTCGTTGTCCAGGGACAAGTGGAGGGCAAGCGGTCACGCGGTCGGTCACCTACGCGTTGGACAGACCTTATCAAAGCGTCTACAAACACCTCCATAGTTCAGAATTTCCGAAACGCTGAAGACCGGAATAAGTGGAGGAGCATCGCGAGGGCTGCTTTGGCCTATGAAAATGCAGAGTCATCAACCACGACCACTCTGGATTTGACATTATACAAATATGATGCAATATAGTCCATAAAATATAGCTTGATTAGAATGACAGCTGCCAAACCAATGTGTCTACTGCCGAGAAAATTCTGATCAAATCTATACCTATTGTCTAATATTTCATATGTGCAAAAGTTTGCCTGACGCTTCCCTAGATGGCGTTGAGATCGAAATAGATCGCGCTATGGTTTCGTTACCGAGCAAACCATATATAGTTTTAGATTTGTTATGTTAAGTTGAGGATCCGCTCGTGGTCCAACTGTGAGCCTTAGGTCGACCCCCACGCGCGTCAAGCCTCTCACAGTCGCTCGGACCACGTAACCGGTCCCTTCTTCGGTGGTCGCGAAAGCGCATACGCGCTTCCGTGGGCACGGAAGAGGGGCCGCCAAGTCGCCGCCCGGTGTGTCGTCACACCGTAGTGGTCGCGGAAGCCGCCGCCAATACAATAAAGCCTCCAACAGTGATACACTTACAACACTTTCTGTTGGACACAAGTACAATAGAAAGTGATAGTGACAGTGTATGTACACTCGCCATGCCGAAGCCCACCGCCCGCACATCCCTGGGCGAAGGCCGCGCATCGCCAAACATTGACCGCCCGACGATGGACCGGACAGTGTCGCTCCCCGCGCTCGGGGACCCGCTGCCCGGTGCACCGCCCGCCGCGAAGCAACCGACACCGGCCGCCACCGCCTCTCCGACGACGTCGGCGTATACGCGCGCGTCGCCGACGCCGTCGTCGAGCCGCCAGCACGCAGTGCCCATAAGGCCCACAGCTTTCCGCCCGGTACCAATTCAGGCCCCGGGGCCAGCTGGGTCCGCCGCCCGCGCATCGCAGATTCGCGCCGCTGCACCCGCCGCGCGCTCCGCTGCGCCGCCAATACGCGCCGCCGCACCTAACGTGCGCGCTCCCGTGCCCCCGCGATCATCCGCGCCGACCGCGCGTACCGCGAGTGCACCCGCGAAGCCGACACCGACGCGCGCCGCCCCGGCCGCGCGCGCCGCATCTCCGACGTCCCGCCGGATGCTGGCGAGCCCGGCGCCGCCTGCGCCGATCGCTCAGCCAGCGCCGAGGACGCCCTCACCGGACGCATTCATGCGCCACCGCTTCGCCGCCGTGCAACACATCTCTCCCGCTTCACCGGCGCCACCCCGCGGCGCCGCGCAGGACTCCCCCGCGGTGCTATCGGCATGTTCCTCCCGCGCCGGGTCGGACCTGTCGGTGGCGTCGAGGGGCTCGCTCACCGAGCGGCGGGTAAGTGACTTAGAATCACCTTATCAATCGCGCCCGCGCACTGCTACTCCAGGGACGGATCGCGCTCCGTCCCCGATGGACTCAATGGGGTTTGGGTATGAATATACCCTGGACCCCCGGCCGCAGAGAAGGCAACGCAGCCCGGACGACGACGACGCCGCCGCGGACGAGGCGGCCAAGCGATACTGCTTGGAGCCGCCGCTACCGCAGCGGTCGCACGATCCGCGAAATAAGGGCAGCACAGAGTCGCTGTCCTTCGCCGAGGCGGCGCGCCGCCCGCCCACTCCACCGGGTGAGAGGAAGACGCCTCCACCCACCACTACGGCCAATGCGACCGCTGCTAAAACGGCCGCAAGGAAGAAATCTCGCTTCCCTCCGCTCGTAGTCGAGAAGATGCCAGGTTGGGCGGCCCACTTCAGGGCCTTAAGCGCGAAGTTGGGCCGGCCCCCGAACGCACGGCCATACCAGAACGGCGTCCGATTCTCTCCAGAGTCGGACGAGGAGTTCAGGGTGGTACAGAGGTACCTGACTGACCTCGAGAAGGAGAGCGGCCTATCATGGTTTGCGTACTCGCTGCCGGCGGAGCGCAGCATGAAGGTCGCCATCAGAGGCCTACCGGCGGACACGGATCCCGCCGACATAGAGGAGGAGCTCCGCGACTTGGAATACGAACCCGAGTACGTGCGCCACATTAATGCGCGCCAGGGAAGGCCCGGCTGCGTATTCCACGCCGTCCTCAAAAAGACCCCCGACGTCCGCACCATATACGATATTAATACGTTTATGTGTATGCGCGGCGTCAAAATCGAGGCCTGGCGTGCGAAACGCGGCCCCGCACAGTGCCACAGGTGCCAAAAATTCAGGCACAGTTCGCACCACTGCCATCGTCCGCTCGCATGCGTGAGATGCGGCGAGGAACATGCGGCCCGGGACTGCCCGCGCCCGCGGTCGGACCCCCCGACATGCGTAAACTGCGGCGGGCAGCACCCCGCCAATAACGTAAAGTGCCCCGCATTCCAGAGGGAAATCGCAAATAAGCGAGCGGGCACAGTCGCTTTCACCCAAAGTGCGCGCCGGCCTACATTGGCCCCCGAGAGGCAGCGCACAGACGCCGTACCTACTCAGGACGGGACCGCCGACGCGTCACTTATGGCAGCCGCGAACGATCCCAACACCCAAGCGAGCTCCACGGGGCGGAGGAAGAGGAAACGCGGGGGGAAGAGGAAGGGTAAGAAATCCCTACCCACCCCCGCGCCTGAAACCGCGAACAACAAACAACAGGAAGCCGACCTTATCACCAAAACGGCGCAGGCGACGTACAAGTCTGCCGATACCACCTCCGTTGTGGGCGCAATGGTGAATAAAATAAACAAACCGCCATCCCACGTAGACGCTAGCGCCCCCTTAGCGGCCGCGCCGCGCACTAGCTCGCAACTACCAGTGCGAGTGCAACAGATGCGCCGCGCTCCGAAGGAGGGCGCGCAGCGCGCGCAAAACATTAACACAAATGCCACACCGGACGAGTGTAGGCAGAAACAGAGGTTTACCGCTTGCGCCATCCAACTCTTAATGGACCTTATTAAGGCCATTAGACAAGGACAGGACGCGGAACTAGTCATACTAGACGGTTTGGCCGCACTCTTAACGATTTATCATGGCTAAGTCGTTAAGGGTCATGCACTGGAACGCCCGTGGCCTCCGAAATAAGGTCGCGCCCCTCCGCCTCCTCCTCAAGGAACAGAACATAGACGTGGCGCTTATAAACGAGACTCACCTGGGACCGGGACATAAAGTCAAGTTCCCGGGTTACCTCGTCTATAGGCTAGACGAGAGGTCCACGCACGGCATTACCTACCGCAGCCTGGCGGTACTTGTAAAGCGGAGAGTCGTACACGAAGAGCTCCCGTTAGTGTCACCCAACAGCTTCACCGCTCTGGGTGTACAACTACACATGGCCGGCGAAGATATTAACATCTACGCCTGCTACAAGCCCCCCGCAGTCTCGCTAGTAGTGAGCGAACTGTGGGACTTATTAAGTAGCACACAACGGCCTACTTTAATCGCCGGCGACATGAATTGTAAGCACCCAGCGTGGAACGCACTATCCACGAACCCCGGGGGCAGACGACTCTTCGCCGATGCAGAAAATCGCGGGTACACGGTGTCGGGTCCGGAGACACCCACCCACTACCCGGACAACCACCTACACGCACCGGACGTGCTCGACATAGTGGTCCACTATGGATTACACTGCCAGGTCACACAACAGGTTTTAGACGACGTGATGAAATCGGATCATGTACCCGTACTCGTCGTCTTATCTGGTATGCCGACGCGATCAACACCACCAGCGCCACGTCCGAAAACGGACTGGGCTATTTTCACGGAGGTGATGGAGGCCACCACACCCACTCGGCCGATCGTCACCGCCGCGGACGTTGACGAGCTGGCAGTGGAGGTCACCGCTTGTATACGCGGCGCCTTAGAAAAGGCGACCGACGTAACTACAAGACCCCGGGGGAGGCTCCCTCCCCTACCCCCCCGCATCAGAGCACTGATTGCGCGCAAGGGACGTTTGCGCAAGCGGTGGCAACAGACACGATGCCCGTACCTCAAGTACGACCTCAACCGTCTCGCGGAGAAGGTTAAGGCCGAGTTGGAGGCACACAACGCAGAGAGCTGGGAGTCGCACATCGATGCAATAGAGGGTGATTGGCCGGCCATACATCGACTGTGCCGCCAACTCACCCACACCCCGGCTCCCGTGCGCCCTCTACGTAGCAACGACGGGGCGTTAAGATATACCGCGGCAGGCCGCGCGGAGATCTTCGCCGATCACCTGGAGCGTCAGTTCCAACCGAATGCTACTGAGGAACTCGAGCATGTTGCAGCAGTGGAGCAGCACCTTGTCGAGTACTTCTCCACGCCGATAGCCCCCAATGAAGACCCCATTAGCTTTTCGCCTTGCGCAGTAGCACGCGCCATCAAACGCACTAAGCTGCGAAAGGCCCCCGGCGCGGACGGCATCACAAATACAGTGCTGCGCCACTTACCATTCCGCACTATAGCGGCGTTGGCGCGCCTGTTTACAGGTGTGATGCGCACCGGTACTTTCCCCTGTGTCTGGAAAGAGGGCCGCGTCATCATGCTGCCCAAGGCGCACAAGAACGTGCTGAAGCCCGAGAGCTATCGGCCGATCACCCTTCTACCCACGATCTCCAAGGTGTTCGAACAGCTCCTGCTGCGACACCTCACCCCACACACGCTACCCCGCCCCGAACAATTCGGTTTCAGGGCGGAGCATAGTACGACGCTCCAGTTGTCGAGAGTACTGCACCTGCTCACTTCTTGTATGAATAAGAAGGAGTATGCGGTCGCAGTATTTCTCGACATGGAGAAGGCCTTCGACCGCGTATGGCACGACGGCCTCACATACAAGCTTTCTCTCACGACGACGCCCCGTCGTATTGTTAAAGTGGTCTCCTCTTTCCTACAGCTCAGAAGGTTTAGGGTGATAGTCGACGGTGTTTTATCGGATAGCCGCGCGATAGCGGCGGGCGTACCGCAAGGCAGCTGTATCTCGCCGCTATGCTACTCGTGTTACACCGACGACATCCCCACCACACCGGACTCGACGCTCGCGCTGTACGCCGACGATGCCGCGTACATAACCACCTCGATGAACGCGAGGTACGCGGCCGTCAAGATGCAGCGCGCCCTTGATCTTCTCCCCGAGTGGCTGGCGAAGTGGCGCCTGTCGGTCAATGTAGGTAAGACTCAGGCCATACTGACCAGCTGCGTCCCGCTGCCGCCACCCCTAAAACTGCACGGAGCCGAAGTCGCGTGGTCACCCCAGGTAACGTACCTAGGGGTCACCATAGACCGGCGGCTATCAATGAAACATCACGTGCTCAAGACCGTCAGCAAAGGTAAGTCGGCCCGCGCCCTACTTTACCCGGTGCTCTCGTCCCGCCTCCCGACGCGCGTCAAGCTGGGCGTGTATAAAACATATATACGCCCACTACTGACGTACGCCGCCCCGGCATGGCTCGCCCTCGCGAGTGAGTCGAGCCGCAAACTACTCCGCGTGCAACAAAATATTGCACTGCGGAAAATCGTCGCCGCCCCTCACCTCGTGAGGAACGATGTCATACAACGAGACCTCGGGATTGAGAGCCTGGAGGACTTCGTAGGGCGCCTTACAAAAACAATGTTCGCGCGTGCCGACGCGTCTGCCTTACCCCATATTAAGCAGATAGCGCCATGGCACGCGCGCCCGCCGGACGCCAAGCGACTACCTCGCGACTTGCTGGACACGGATGTTTCCCCACCCACCGACATGACGCCTGAGTGAGTCGTATTCATATACACGCGACTCACTCTAACAAAAATTACTCCACATACATAATGCATTCACACATCGCGCGTAGCGTCCTAAGAATAAAACATAGGGAAAAAATGGTAACGTTTGTTTACCATTTTTCAGCAAGAATTATGGTGAAAACCCTTGGTGCGAGATCCCACAGTTTTTAACTTCTAGGATAGTATAAGCCTTAACTTTACAGCCACATAAATTTCATATCTTTATATATTATACTTTTTTCGTTATTGAGAAAACAAAAAGGTAAACAAACAAGTTCTCAATAACTTTTTCTTACATAATTTGCAAAAATTTTAGATAACGATTAACTTTAGAATTCATACATAACAACACTATCCTAGCTTATTTACCTTAAAATTCAATTAAAATACATAGGTACATACTAATTAAAATCATATTAAATATAAATTAAACATAAATTACTCAGTTCTTTGAAAATATATTGGACGATTACCACTTAGGGCGGCGGTGGTGTCGTCACTACTTGCGCGACTTTCATTTACGGTTAAGATCCATGATTCTGTCGTGCACACTAATGTTCACATAGGCACGACGCGCGATGACAACCCATACAAACATAACTACACAAGCATCTATACACAACACGTTGAATAATGCGGCGCGGGCGCGCTACTTATTCAAACGTAAACACTGAGCAGTGTAACACACTCACATTACTGCTCACACCCACACCACGGCCCTTCGATTGAAACGTGACCGGCTCGACCTGGAAGCGCGACAGACGGGGGCCAGCATCCTCAGTAGGGAGCGTCTAAGTCGGCGCCTCTGTCGCTGGTTACTCCTCACTGGGCCTCCACCGGGTAACCGGTGGTCTCACCTGGCGGGGACGTACCGCCGAGGCGCCGTGAAGATAGCGGAAACATAAACCTCCGCGGCGTTCCTACTGAATACATAATAACAATAATACATAACGTAAACTGCATAGGCGGTTTACGTTAAGTCATGCCTTGCCACTAAGGGCAACCCAATGACGGGTCCGACTTTTTCGGACCGAGGTATAGCCTCCGCGGTCGGGGGGCGAAGCCCCGATACCGCTCGTCGCGCCCCCTTGCGGGAGCGCAGCGAATTCCAAATAGCTGTGTTAAGTTGAATTCCTGGTCAAATAAATTGTCCTAATTGAAACAGTTTGTGAGTTTCATTGGGTGTTCTCGCCTTCGGACCTGGAAACCTGTTCATGGTCCTTCAAGCCGGATTGGCGTGAAGGTGTTTTGGTAGTCATCAGTGGTGGTGGTGATTATCATCACCCCGCAACGTTAGTACTGGGCAGTGGATCGCTGTCCAGAGCATCCCTACAGCGAGGCGTCAGCGGTGACGTCATCGAAGCAGAGGATCCGGCTGGGTGCCGGAGGAGTGACGTTGCTTGGAAGAGCCGGGCAGAGGAGTTCGCGGAGCGGCCACCAGAGGGCGCCACAAGTGCGGCGTGAGATGTTGAGTATCAGTGACAGTGAGTGTATAGTGGAGAAATCGTGAGTACATTTTCGACCTTATTAACAGGAAGAATTTAACTTCAACAATTTAAAAAAAAGTGCATTGCAATTGGAACCTTAAATTTACTAGCTAATTATCTTAGGGCCGATTTTTCAATCCTCGGATAAAAGTACGAATAGCTACCTAAAGAATAAAGTTATTAGTCTCTTTAATCGTCTGAAAAGTGGTTGTCAATTTTTCAATACATATTTAACCTATGAATAACTATCTGACCGAATAACACATCTGTGAAAACGCCAACTTCAGGGTGGTGAAACAAATATACAGAATAGACGAATGTTAGAACGGGACGGACTATTTCTTTGTTTGGTGTTAATGTCAAACAAATAAGCGTCAGCGTGTTACTTTTATTTTCTGAGTTTATTTTGCTTTTATTACGTTACGAGGTTGTTAGTTTGGGTGTGTGGTGTTTTTCGTGTAATTAGAATGCTGCAGATCATTATTAACCTATCTCAAGTAAATTTGCAAAAAAATATAATAACAGACAATTTTTTTTTTTTTTTTTTACAAAGCCTTTTTATTATCAAGCATAATTTTTATTTTAATGAATAATAAAACAAAAATAAATCACACACATTAAAGTTATCGACCCTCGGTCTTACGATTCTTTCTTTTCATAGAAATGTTTAATGGCTTCTTCCTCAATTGCCATGTCGTCAATACTATTAATTAAAATACAGTATCGAAAACTAACCTCAAACTAGTAACATCAACGTCGGTTATCTAAGGAATAAGCGGTTATCTGGCCGTCAAAGAGTCAGATATATTTATTCCTCAGTTATGTGAATTATTCGACGAATAAAGCCTATTTGACCATTGAACAACTGACTTTTTTGCTATCTATCGAATAAACCCTATCTGTCTGTTTATCTGAGGATTGAAAAATCGGCCCTTAATGAATAATAAAACAAAAATAAATCACACACATTAAAGTTATCGACCCTCGGTCTTAAGATTCTTTTTTTTTTTTTTTTTTCATAGAAATGTTTAATGGCTTCTTCCTCAATTGCCATGTCGTCAATACTATTAATTAAAATACAGTATCGAAAACTAACCTCAAACTAGTAACATCAACGTCGGTTATCTAAGGAATAAGCGGTTATCTGGCCGTCAAAGAGTCAGATATATTTATTCCTCAGTTATGTGAATTATTCGACGAATAAAGCCTATTTGACCATTGAACAACTGACTTTTTTGCTATCTATCGAATAAACCCTATCTGTCTGTTTATCTGAGGATTGAAAAATCGGCCCTTAGTCGTTGGTAACATTAGTTTGGACTTGTACTAATTTTAAGCAAATGTGTGTCAGACGGGGAACCTATGCCCGAATTTACTCAAAAATACAAGTTTAAAACACTTGTAAAATTTTAAACATTATCTAGAAAGGGCGGGAAATTTAAAATAGCGCGGTGGTGTTTTTAATTTCTCAGACTTTAAATTAAAATTTTAACTTGATTTAATGATCAGTAGAGTAGTTTTGTATATTGTGTGAGTGTGTTTATAGTGTATATATTGTAGTTTTAGTGCAGTTTAGGTGAGTCTTTCATTTTTTTCTTTGTTATATATGTAAGAAAATATTATGAGTGAGCCTCCTGATCCTGGGGGAACAAACCTCCAGGTATCACATTTCATTACCATTGAAAATGATGCATCTAGCATGGATACTGATGGCTCTATGTCTACCTCCGGTAGAAAACGGGCTAAGTTAGTCAAATTATGTAAACATTGCAATAAAAAAAGGAAAAAAAAGAATTCTTCCGATAAATCCTCTAACTGTAATGATTGTATATGTCAAGATAGCGACATAGTATTCTCAAAGTCGCATACTATCACAGAGAATATTATTTCCCATAAAGATACAGGTAGCAAATCAGATATGTTACTTAAACAATCTGAGAATATAACTCTGATCTCTAAAGAAAAATCTTATAGCCCAGTAGGGAGAAATTTTTATGATAAGTCGGATGCCGCCCCGTACGTGGTTCATATTCAGAAGCAGCAGCTGGAAGGTTCCACAACTCTTAACTCACTAACATTTGGTAGATTTCTGAAAAAATATAATTTCGCAAACATAGTTAATGGCAGTCTTAAAAAGATTGGTCGAAATAGATTATCACTCTCATTCTCGTCTTGCCAGGATGCGAACTTTTTTGTTTCTTCAAAGGTATTAGTTGATAATAATTTTAAAGCATTTATTCCTACATCCAGTACTACGCGAATGGGTCTCATAAAGGGTGTTCCTGATGATCTAACTCCGGAGGAAATCATAGATAATATTAATGTTCCGATCGGATGTGGCCGGATACTTAAAGCTCGTCGACTTAATTATAAGGTAATGGTCAACAATGCCCCGACGTGGAAACCGTCACAGTCGGTGGTCATTACTTTTGATGGTCAGGTATTACCGAAGCGCGTATTTATGTGTTTTAATGCATTACCGGTTGTTTTATATACTTTCCCAACGGTACAGTGCTATAAGTGCTGTCGTTTTGGCCATACTAAGGTATACTGCAGGGGTAATCCACGGTGTTTTAGATGTGGTGGGAATCATACTGGTGATTCTTGTACTGCTGACGATGACTGTATTTCTTGTGTTTCGTGTTCTGGCCCTCACCACGCTACCAATAAATCGTGCCCGGAATATATTAGACAAACAGAAATAAAACTAACTATGGCTAAGAGTTGCATTTCATATTCGGAAGCTTCGAAATTACATAAGCCGGCTATTAAATCATATGCTGATATTTTATCACCTCATTCAAATATTAAAAATAAAGAATCCTCCCCCCAATCGTCTTCCTACTCATATAAAAAAACAGTCTTCTCATCTCCTCGAAATCCTCCCAGAACTGCCAAAGGATATGACCGCGCTGCTCATGAACAACTCGTCAGAGAATATAATATTCCTTCTCCAAATGATGGTTGTGTTTTGAATTCGCAAAAAGAAAACCCTACAATCACAGAAATTATTATTGCCTTAATAAAGATGTTAACTCAATGTAATGTCATTTCACCGAACAACGTTGCCCCTTTGTTTGCACAATTAGTCAATAGTTTAAGTAATGGAACTCAATCCAGCCAGGTTGATTCAGTGGAATTGCCGCAGCATTAACGGTAAAAAAAGTGAACTGATGTATTTAATTAAGAAATACGATCCATTTATTATTACCCTTTCTGAGACTTGGCTTAAGCCAGAATCTTTATTTAAGATTTCTGGTTATGCCAGCCTCCGAGAGGATAGATCCGATGGGTATGGTGGAGTAGCCATACTCGTCAAAAAATCTTTCTCTTTCTCTCATCTTCCTCTTCCTTCTCATAGCAGTAATCTATCAATTATTGCTGTCTGTGTAAATAGTATATGTTATGTGTCTGTATACATTCCACACCCTTCAAATGAAACACTTTCCGAATTGAATGCTATATTGTCGACACTACCTCTTCCTTTTATCTTCGTAGGTGACTTTAATTGTCACCATACAGCGTGGGGATGCACATCAAGTAATTATTATGGCGAGAAATTACTTGAACTTATTGATCAACATAATTTGTGTATTTTGAATACTGGTAAGCCCACTCGCAGGAACGGTCCCTCTACAGGAGATAGTGTACTTGACCTATCTCTCTGTACCCCTAACTTAGCTTGCTCTTTATCATGGTCTACCTTTTCTTCTACTTGTGGCAGTGATCACTTTCCCATTATAATTACATTTCCTTTTAAAAATAAATTAACTAGTAAAATGCATCGACTCAAATATAGATTACCTGACTATAGCAATGACCTTTGGGAACAATTTAAAAATCGCGTTATACAAAAGATCCCTTCAATTCCAGCAATTTATAATAATAATGAGCCTGTGTGTGCTGATGCCCTAGCAAAAATTTTGATTGAGTCTGCTGATGAAGTTTTTCCAATTAAAAATAAATCTACTAATTGGTTTCCGTCTCCTCCATGGTGGGACAGTGAATGTACTGCAGCTATTCAGACCCGAAAGGCAGCTGAAAAATTATATTGTAACGAAACTACGCACGAAAACTTCGATAATTTGTCGGAAATCATTAAGGAGACGCATAATCTCCTGAAGAAAAAAAAGGCTGACGGCTGGAAGAAATTCTGTTCATCCATTTCTCCAGAAGTGAGTCCATCAGTAGTTTGGCGTAATATAAGAAGATTTAGGTCAGCGTTCAATGATTCTTCTTCATCCGCTTTTTCTCCCTCTCTAATGGATAATTTTTTAGACAAACTTGCCCCGCTAACTGCTCCCTCAAAACCTTTGTTCTTCTTCCCCGCAAACTTTTGTTCTGCGAGCTCTAACTGTGTCTTAAGTTCTCCATTTTCTATCACTGAATTAAAAGGTGTAATACTGAATTTGAAAGATTCAGCTCCAGGTAATGATGGCATTCCCTATTCTTTTTTTGCTCACCTTTCTGATTGTACTCTACTTATATATTTAAATATACTAAATTCCTTGATGCTTTCAGGTAATATTCCGAAATCGTGGAAGTCTCAAACAATTATTCCAATTTTAAAACCTGGTAAATCACCCAATGATGCCTCTTCTTACAGACCCATAGCT
This sequence comes from Xylocampa areola, assembly GCA_935421205.1. Taxonomy (NCBI): domain Eukaryota; kingdom Metazoa; phylum Arthropoda; class Insecta; order Lepidoptera; family Noctuidae; genus Xylocampa; species Xylocampa areola. The sequence goes on along the minus strand of OW285219.1, from coordinate 6,961,250 downwards.
TTATCGTCGGTTCTCTGTAAAATTGCTGAACATTTGGTCAAAATTCGCTTAGAATGGTTTATAGAAAATAATAATTTATTATCTCAAAGTCAATATGGATTTAGAAGAGGTAGAAGTACTATGGATTGTATTAGTATACTAATAACTGATATTAGGAATTCATTTACCACAAATGAATCGGTGGTTGCAGCGTTCTTAGATATTACATCAGCATATGATAACGTCATTTTAGACGTACTAATAAAAAAACTTAATCATTTACATGTCCCACAATTTCTTATTAATTTTATTTTGAACATCTTATATGACAGAGTTATTTGTGTGTCGTTAGACGAATCCAATAGAAAGTTCAGACATTTATGGCAGGGACTCCCACAAGGCTCTGTTCTAAGCCCTTTATTATATAATATTTATACATATGACTTAGAACACTCCCTTGATAACAACGTTAAAATTATACAGTACGCAGATGACTTACTCTTATACCACTCGAATCGATCAATAGATAAAGCTTCCAAAATACTATCTACTTCTTTACTATTTCTTAAAAATTGGTTAGATAATAACGGTTTACAGTTATCTCCTTCTAAAAGTGCTGTAGTCCTTTTCACTAGAATGAGATTACCTCCCCCAGTTTTAATTAAATACGATAATAGCATAATTCCAGTTCACTCTCACATTAAATATTTAGGTGTTATTTTAGACGGTAAATTGTCAGGTGTTCCACATTTGGACTTCGTGGTTGGGAAGTGCGAACGCCTCCTTAATATTATACGTTGCCTTGCTGGTGTTTGGTGGGGCGCCCATCCTTTCTCCCTCAAATTAATTTATAATGCAATAATCAGAAGTGTAATGGATTACGGAGTATTTTTACTAGAGCCCTGCAATAGTTTAGCCTTATCTAAATTAGATGGTATTCAATCAAAAGCTTTAAGAATAATTACAGGAGCAATGAAGTCGAGTCCTATTAATGCCCTGCAGGTTGAATGTGGGGAACCCCCCTTACACCTACGGAGACAGTATTTATCTGATAAATTTCTGTTCAGAGTTCTCCAGTTTTCAAACCACCCCTTAATTTCATCTCTACAAATCCTGTCTGATCTTGTTGATACTTCTGGCTATTGGATTCATAAAAGTCTTCCATGTTTAGTTAACAGTTATCGAAAATTTTTAACCCTTCAAACTCCCACCCACCGTTCGTTGATTCACCCCTTATTTTGTTCAAATTATGAATCTCTAGTGTTAATTCCGGATATTATTCTAAGTATGCTATTGCTATTGATAAGAGTGATCAAAATGCCAATGCTGCTTTTAATTCCATTGTCGATCAATATTGGCGCGATTGGCATCATATCTACACAGATGCTTCTAAAATTTCAAGTATCACTTGCGTTGGGATTGGAGTGTTACACAAACAGTATAACATTGTTCAAAAGATAAAATTCCCTGTGGAGACATCAGTCTTCACGGGAGAATGTTACGGAATTTTAAAGGCAGTTGAATATATCATCCTAATGAAATTAAGGAAAACTGTTATTTTTTCCGATGCTCGTAGCGCTTTACAGTCTCTGGCCAAATTTCCTTTCAGAAATCATAGTCATTTTCCTTTGATTATAGACATTAGGAAAAAATTACAAGAATGTGCATTAAAAGATTTGAGAGTATCTTTCGCATGGATTCCAGGACATGCTGGAATCAAAGGAAATGAAAGAGCTGACCATCTGGCAAGGAGCGCGATAGAGTGTGGTGATCTATTCCCTTTTAAAAACTTTTGTCATGACCTGTCTGCTTTACCTAGTATTCATCTTCAGAAATCCTGGGATGTTGCTTGGTCAGTCAGTGGCCAGGTCAAGGGTAGAAACTTCTTTCAAATTCAACCAGTCATACCAAATAAGCCATGGTTCTTTAAAGCAAAGCTTAGCAAGGTGGTGACAACCACTTTAATTCGCATGAGGCTTGGACATGTTTGCTCTCCGGCCCACCTTGCTAAACTCCATATTGTTAATAGTGCTGCTTGTGAATGTGGAGCAGACGTGGGTGATTTGAATCATATTATTCTTAATTGTCCACTGTATGACCATTCATTACTGTATAATAACCTAGTTTCTATTGACTTTCCTCTTCCTACTTCTGTAAATATTTTACTATGTAGTAATAATTTATTAGTGTATAAGTGTATATCTTTATTTGTTATTAGTAATAATATTAAAATTTAGATTGTAATTGTAATGTTATCTTTGTTTAATTTGTTAATTACATTATTTGTAACATTTATTGTTTTATGTAATTTCATAAAAGAGTCTACTTTACTGATCCAAAATTTATCGTAATAGTATATTTTTGTAATTACTTTTGTTTCCCTAACTTTTAAACTTGTCTTGGCAAAATGGCTTCAGCTTCAATTGCCATAAGAAAGAAAAAAAAAAAAAAAAAAAAAAAAACATTATCTAGGACTTAGAAAAATACCGAAGTGTTTCAAAAAGACTTAGATATTATTTTGGTGTTATTGAATGTGTTTACTGGACATTAAGTTAATATATAGTGTTATAAGTATTTAGTTGCAAGGAATTTGTGATATAACCTACTTGTTGCGATTAACTAAAAATGGAGTCGCTTAACGACATTCAGGAAGACATTAATTCTGAAATGCTCAAGTCAAAATCTAACTTTAAAAAATGTCCTAAAGAACGTCTAACTGCTTGTTACATAGAAACTAGGATTGAAAACTTAGAACAGCAATGGCAATTATTCTACAAAACACATGTAAAAATAATTAGTGAGGTTAAAAAGTCTGATTTATTAAGTTCAACTTATCATAAGAATGGCTTATATGATGAGGTCGAAGAGTTTTATATACAGTTTAAAAGCGAGCTGAAACAAATGTTAAACAATATGAAAAAGTCTAGTGAAACGTGTAATGTTAGTCCAGGAACTAGCTGTAGTACAGGACTTCGAACCTTTAAGTTACCTGAGGTTAAGATACCTGTGTTCTCTGGAAACTATAGTGAGTGGCAGACGTTTAGAGATTTATTTGTAGGGTTAATACACAATAATAAAACTTTAGACGATGCGCAGAAATTATATTACCTTAAAGGGTACTTAACCGGAGATGCAGGGCACCTATTAAGAAACATTGATGTTACATCGGATAATTATACGGCTAGTTGGGCAAAATTAGAGACAATGTACAACAATAAAAGATTTTTAGCAAATAGTATTTTAAAACGTTTATTTAATCAAAAGAGTTTAACAGTTGAATCAGCCACTGAAATAAAAAGATTACTCAGCACCACATCTGATTGTTTGGGTTCAATAAAAAAATTAGGGATAAATGTTACTTCTTGGGACATCCTTATAATACACATAGTTAGTGCCAAACTGGATAAGGAAACCAGGAAGGCCTGGGAACTAAAGGTAGCTTCAGATGCAACGGATGATTTACCTACATTTACTCAATTTACGGATTTTTTAACTGGCCGCTTTCGAGGTCTAGAGAATTTAGAAACCAGACCTTATGTTCAAAAGAGTTCGCAATCATTTCATGTGGTAGGAAAGGAAAAGGCGGATGTATCTTGTCCTTTTTGTTCGGCAGCTCATAAGGTAACGGTCTGTAAAGGTTTTGCTAAAGAAAATAACGATACTCGACGTGATTTCGCACAAAAAAATGGGCTATGTTTCATTTGTTTTGGAAGTAACCACTCTGCCAGATTTTGTAGAAACACCGTCAAATGCCATTTATGTAAAAGACGCCACCATACTTTACTCCACCCTAGCGGTGGTTCTGGGTCTATTGGTGAGGACACGGGCGTCGTTCAAAGGGAAGCAGTGTCAGCTGCTACAAGGAATAGTACCTCAATGGAGGAATCTCAAAAGGCCGCGGTACAAGCGGAGGGATGTACGAAGTCAATAGTTTCATGCCTTTCGACAGGAAATTGTAAGGATACGGTTTTAATTCCTACGGCTTTAGTAAAGGCCAAGTCAAAGAATGGAACGTATCAAGTGGTTCGCGCATTAGTAGATCAAGGGTCACAAGGATCTTTTATTACTGAGTCAATGGCTCAATATTTAGGGTTAAAGAAAACTTTAACAAAACATCGTGTTACAGGTGTAGGTGGTAATAAAACAGTTATGTCTAATTCTTCCGTAGTTGTTGATATACGTTCTCGAGTGAATCCAGATTACAGCGTTCAAGTAAATGCATATGTTTTGAAGTCCATCACATCACTTCTCCCAGTTGTAACAGCAACCAGGGTTGAATGGGTAAGGTTGAGTGAAGACGATTTGGCAGATCCTGAGTATCACAGGCCTAATAAAATTGCCGTTTTATTAGGTGCTGAGATATTCAGCCAAATTATTCAAGATGGAATTAAAAAGTGTACCAGTGGATCGCTAGTAGCACAACAAACACATTTCGGATGGATTCTTTCCGGTGTCGTCGGTACAGAAATTTCGTGCGACATCAATTCATATCCTTGTATCACTGTCATGCATTCTTATGTTCAGGGCGATGACTTCTTACGTAAATTTTGGGAGCTAGAAGCGGAGCCATCGGGAACTGAAAAAGTATTTAGTAAAGAGGAAGCGGAATGTGAGTTTTTTTTTACAAATACTACAAAGCGAGACCAAACCGGACGTTACATTGTAAGGTTGCCGTTCCGGGATGGTAACCAAAGTTGTAAGGATGGTGAATCTAGGTTCATATCTGAAAAAAGGTTAAAGAGTTTAGAATTTAAACTTTCAAGGAATCACAAATTAAAGGCGGATTACACTGCGGTGATGCTGGAGTATATAGAACTTAACCATATGTTTAAGTATCTTCAGAAGAAAAGAACAAAGGGTTGTACTTACCTCATCACGCAATACTCCGGGAAGATAAGGAGACAACTAAGGTGCGCGTGGTATTTGACGCTTCTTGCAAGGGAACAAATGGGGTATCGTTAAATGATAACTTGATGGTTGGCCCGACATTGCAAGCAGAATTGCGACATACAGTTATGCGTTGGAGAACTCATCCAATTTGTATAGGTGCTGATATAATTAAAATGTATAGACAGATTCTTGTCAATAGAGATGATACCATGTTTCAGAGAGTTCTTTGGAGAGATAGTCCTGAAAAAGAAATTGAAGAATATGAGTTAGTGACGGTAACATTTGGTACTTCATCGGCGCCATTTCTAGCAGTGCGTTCTTTACATCAGGTTGCTTATCATGAAGGGAAGGATCATCCATTAGCAGTTAAAATCATTCTTAATGATTTCTACATGGATGATTTAATGACAGGGGCAGAAACTGTAGAGGAAGGATATAAAATTCATATAGAAATAAAAAATATTCTAGCTAAAGGGGGATTTCAATTGCAAAAATGGATAAGTAACGGCGAAGAATTATTGTATAAGATAAGAGAAAGCAAAAGGAATAAGGCTGACGAAGTAAAAATAAAAATTGATAAAATAACAAAAATACTCGGTCTTACCTGGGATCCTCGCGCTGATGCTTTCCAGTACTCTGTGGATCTGCCTCTCCCGACGGAACCTGTAAGTAAAAGGAAAATTATATCGGATATTTCTCGGCTTTTCGACCCGTTAGGTTGGTTGTCACCCAGTATCATTTTAGCTAAAATTTTGATACAAAAGCTATGGTTAGCAGGTATAGGTTGGGACGAAGAGATGCCCCGTAGTTTATTAAAAGAATGGATTACTTACCGTAAGGACTTATCTTCTTTAGTGAATGTTAAAATCCTACGTTGGCTTAACACTAAATCCAGCAATATAAAGACGGAACTACACGGTTTTTCGGATGCCTCAAAAATGGCTTACGCTGCAGTGGTATATGTCAGAGTTATAGATGCAGAGGGTAACATACAAATTGTGTTGGTTACCTCAAAAACCAAGGTGTCTCCCATCAAACAAGTGTCAATCCCTAGGTTAGAATTATGTGGACCTTCTATTAGCTAAATTGATGGTGGACGTTGCTAAAACTCTGGATATAAATGTATTAGATGTGCACGCTTGGACGGATTCCGAAGTTGTTCTCGCATGGCTTAATAGCCATCCAAGCCGTTGGAAAACGTTTGTGGCCAATCGCGTTGCAGAAATCTTAAACACATTAGATACACAATATTGGTCATATGTTCCATCCAAACAAAATCCAGCGGATTGTGCCTCTCGTGGCGTGGCTCCAAGAGAACTCGGCAATACTACGATATGGTTTAATGGACCAGAGTTCTTAAAGCAATCAGTGATAGAATATAAAAAACCTAAACACTTGATTACTAAATTGGAGGAAGTGAAGGTTCATTCGGGTGTCCTTGACATTTCCTTTTGGGACAGATTTTCATCGCTTTCTAGGATGATCAGGGTATTAGCCTACTGTAGGAAGTTCTTGCACTTAAGAATCAATTGGGCTAACAAGTAACGAAATAAACAGTTGTCTAAGACAGAACTCGAGGAGGCGATGGAGGTATGTATTAGAAAGTGTCAAGAAGAAGAGTTACTAGAAGAAATACAAGAACTTAATAAGACTGGATCTTTAGGTAAAAAAGAAAGAAAGTACAAATCGCTCAACTTATTTTTGGACTCGAAAGGAATAATAAGAGTGGGAGGTAGATTAGAGATGTCGCAGTTGAGTTATGATCGCAAACATCCAATACTTATACCTAAAGATTCCTTCCTCACGAAGCTTCTCATAAGCGAGGCTCATCAAAAAACGATGCATGGAGGAATTCAAACCATGATCGCTTACTTGAGATCTCGGTATTGGGTTGTAGGGATTAAACCTTTAGTAAAGGCCTATTTTAGAAAATGCGTGACGTGCATTAGGTATACGAATAAAGCCAGAAGCCAACTAATGGGACAGCTACCCTCTCCTCGTGTTACACCAAATAAAGTTTTCCTGTACAGTGGCGTTGATTACGCTGGCCCGATAAACGTCAGAGTGTCTAAAGGACGTGGTAATAGGTCGTACAAGGGGTACATCGCGCTTTTCATCGGTCTGTCTACGCGGGCGATTCATATCGAAGCCGTCAGTGACATGACGTCCAAGGGTTTCTTGGCCGCTTTTAAGAGGTTCGTGGCGAGGCGTGGATATTGTGCAGAACTACACAGTCACAATGGCTCAAATTTTGTTGGTGCTGCGCGAGAGCTACAGGAATTATTTAATGAAGAAAAATCTAATTTCCTTCCCGAATTGGTTGAGTGCTTGGCAAATAATGGTACAAGGTGGAACTTTATTCCTCCTCACGCTCCAAATTTTGGCGGTCTATGGGAGGCCGGAATAAAGTCCACGAAATATCATCTCAGAAGAGTTATAGGGAACTCTACCTTAACGTTCGAGGAACTAACGACAGTGTTGGCACAAATTGAGGCGTGCCTCAACTCGAGACCGCTTTCCTGCGTGGATCCAAATGAGTTAACGGTGTTAACTCCAGGCCATTTCCTGGTTGGGGAACCACTCGTCCTAGTACCTGATTCGAATTTCGAGAAGGCTAACATTTCTAATCTCAGACGGTGGCAACTTACCCAAAGAATGTTACAGGATTATTGGCGGCGGTGGTCACAAGATTACTTAAATCAATTTTTACAACGCCATAAGTGGGCTCATCAAAATCCAGAGCCAGCAATAGGCAGTGGCGTGCCTAGGGTTTCAAAATAAGGCAAGCCCAATAAAATTTTAACCGATTTCAAAAAAAGAAAGTTCAGTTTTCGACTGAGTATGTAGGTACGTATGTATCATCGCAATTATCTCATAAACTACTGGTTATCCGTCTTCTTCTCGGCCCCGGTTTGTCACTTTCCTGATGCTGCATATGCTTTTCTAAAACGACATCGTATTTTGAAATTAACGAGACCAGTATTTTGAAAGTAACGAGGCAAAATTGCCTTTATTTAATGAAGTTTTGGACTCATCATGTCCTCTTACAGGGAGTTCCTGTTGTGCTAAAATGACAAACAATATCGACTAATCTTTGAAATATACTACGGTTGTTATCAACGCGCGTGTTATATTTTGAAATTTCCTCAGATAACTGGCGTGATATAGATGTCTCCATTCGTTATTTACCAAAATTACTGAAAGAAACCATTGCACACAGGTGTTTATGGCAGATATGTTATTTAAATCATTATAACTAGATGTATTCGGAATCTTCATTCGAAAAAAATATGCAGCACCAGCAATACAACTTATTAGTGTGCGAACAGCCAACAATCCAACTAGTTTTATACACTGATGTATAAAATTTTCGTTTATGCGATTTACTAGTCTGAGAAATACACAGATTAGGCATCGGTTTTAATGAAGAAATTAACTGTTTTTTCTGAGCAAAGTTTAAAGATTTTACCTTATCTTCGCCAATCAAAACTTGAACGCATTTTAAATCCTCACAAGGTACAATAACCTCCATTGTAAGTCACCAAAACAATTGTATCACTGAGAAAATCTAAGAAAACACACAAAAAACTATAACAACAAAACTTTTCCCACTCAAGCAAATGAAACTGAAGTGAGTTGCACTCGGTACTTACGCAGAGTTGCAGTGTTGTCATTTAGGCAAAAAAAGTCGCCAGGTATATGAAAAATCTAGCTAAATGTCGCAATAGGGTATTTGACACTGATGGAAATAAAATATGAAACTTAGCTATAATGATAGAATGTATTTTATTTGACTCTTTGGTATTGTTGAAAATAATATTAATAACTCGTAAATACATTTAATTCGATAAACAAATTCATAATTTTTAATCTATGTGTCACGTGACTCGAAACTATTAATTATTTTAAAAAGTCGCTAGGTTTTATTGTTGCTAAATCTAAAAAAAAGTCTCCAAACTCGTTAAAAATCTCCAAGATTTCACAACGTCGCTAAAACGGCAACACTGCAGAGTTGCCAAGGTGTGCATACGCGTGCAACTTCATAGGCATGCACGGCTTAAATCTTCCATACTGATCGATTTGTAGACGCACAAGGTATGTACTCGTTATACGGCACATCGCTATACGTGCGAAAGTGACAGAGATAGTATTTGAAAGCCCGGTAAAAGCCCGTGCGTGTAAGCGAGATAGCTATATGTAGATGCTGCAAATGCGAAACTCTGCGCGCGAACAATCGCGATGTGTCGTAGTGTGGCATAGGTAGATACTTTGTGTTATTTTGATAAGAATTAAGCGCGCGAACTTTTAAATAGTTCGGGTTTGATATTGATTCTCTATCGAGCATTTTAGTAAGGCATGCCGGGCTTTTGGGCTTATATGAAGGTACCGCCACTGGCAATAGGTGGCATAGTTCTGATAAAAGAAGACGATTTGCCTCCTGGTAAGTGGTTGCTGGGGAAGATTGAGTTAAAACATCCTGGCCCCGACGGAATCACTCGAGTCGTTACTGATAGAACTAAAAATTCCCTGATAAAGAGACCCATAACCAAATTAGCTATTCTTCCTGTAGCAACTTAACTAGTATAGGTTAAGAATATGTATTGTTTGTAATAGGTTGCCTTTAGTTTATAAGACTTACCAAATAGTTTTTATTTTTGTCTTTTATACCTTTACCCATGTTATTATTATATTGATTATATTGTATCTGTGCGATATTACTAGAAGTTCCATATTACTAGAAGTGTTGCATGGTGTGTATTTTAGATTATGAGAAGGACATTCTGCAATATGTCCTTGGTGGGCGGTATGTCTAATATTTCATATGTGCAAAAGTTTGCCTGACGCTTCCCTAGATGGCGTTGAGATCGAAATAGATCGCGCTATGGTTTCGTTACCGAGCACACCATATATAGTTTTAGATTTGTTATGTGAAATGGAATTCCTGGCCAAATAAATTGTCCTAATTGAAACAGTTTGTGAGTTTCATTGGGTGTTCTCGCCTTCGGACCTGGAAATCTGTTCACCTATAAATAAAGAAAGTACTGATCAAATCAGTCAATATTATACAGTATCTAAATATTGGTTTTAATTCGGGCCAATAAAATTAAACAATTGGGTGATAAGGTCGCTACGCGACAAAATACATAACATAAAAGAAACGTGTCCGCGGCGCGTTTGGTGCAGTGGTCGAGAAACTGACTGCTGCTCTGCGTGACGCGGGTTCGATTCCCCCCCGAAGCAAATATTTGTATGATCTACAGATAATTTTTCAGGCCCGGAGTAGTGGGTGTTCATCATTAAAATCAGAATTGCTAAACAGACAAGAAATATGCCACATCAATGCGCTCATTGTTAATCTATATTTAAGAAGGCGAGGTTTCATTCTTGGAAAGGGAATACTTACTCTTTTCATGAAAAATAACAAAATAAAGAATTTTTTATTCATTCGAAATGTAAATCGATTAAATAAAAAAATCTATTAAAATAGGTCCCATCTCTATCATTTTTGCAACAAGACGTAGGTAACCTTGTAAAGACGTCATAAATAATTAGGTTATTTTAATGAACTATTTATTAGTTTTTTTTTTAGTTTTATTGCTGATTTTATATATTATGTTGATTTACATGTCACATTACATTGTACGTAGAAAAATATTAACACTACGAATAATTTTAATGTGTCATTCGATATGACGTTACTACAAAGTTCAGTCGCATTGTAGTTGTCACTTTTGTTGACATGTGCCATTCTAATCATGTAGCTACCTAGTATAATAGTAATCTGTGCTAATCATGCTATATTTTACGGACTTGTAAGCATTTACTAGGATGAAAACTTAGTTATATTCATAGCTCTTTTATACTTTTGTGTTTGACTCGTTTCCATGCCAGAGAAAATACTGTAAAATAACCTAAGAAGATACCTGCGCACAGTGGCAAATTAGCATAGAATTAATATTGGTTATTTATTATTTCAGATTTTAAAATAGGCATGTTCATGGACTAATTATAAAGAGGACTTGGCCTAAGCGACTGTGCACTGTGATTTTAACTTTTTAAGTGAGTCTTGACGTCATCCAAGTGGATGTGGCCCATTCAGACCACGCCCGCTCTGGCCAATCTGACAGCTGCCATACGACGTTAGCGATTCCACATTAATTTATATATCCTACGAGAAGACGGCACTCGGTACTGGTGAAGGTTATACACGTGCTTTTGTGTACGCTTGGTTTTTGAGTGAATCTAATTTCGGGACTATTCCTAGTTTTGTGTTTTGTAGAGTTAAGGTTAGTTTATTTATTTTTATTTTATTCTTAAAAATCTAGCCCATAAAACATGGACACAAAAAAACCTCCTGATCCCCCTGATAAGCTTTTGATTATACTAGCTGTACTCACTGTTACCCTTCCCAATAAAGATCAGGCCATAATTGATTCTATGGAATTCTCTGAGGGCAACAACAACAGGAAAAGACCCGCGCTATCTCCACCGGCTACTGAAAACAATCCCCCATAAATATCCAAAAATTTCAGAGGTAGACAAACATACTCAGCTAGTGATAATCCCCCTTAAGTATTCCACGTGTCCCTTAAACATGAGCAGATATCTGGAACCACATTACACCCAATAAAGTTTGGTATGTTTTTGATGAATAACAACATCAATAATGTACGCCCCGATGGAGTCAAACGTTTAGGTAGGAATCGCCTATCCATAGAGTTTAAATCTCATCAGGATGCAAACAGCTTCTTGATTAATCGTACTCTTGCGGAAAACTCAACTGGAGTACGGAAAACTCAACTGGGGTATAGAGGCAATATGCCTCTTGGCATATTGGGACTGGCATGCTGGGATAAGGAATGCACGAATATGTTTAGAGCCAGGAATGATGCCGAAGAGGCGTGTAACTGTAATAAGAACTTGGATAACCTCATTAATTTCAAGTGGATGTTGGTAGTCCAGGAAACTATTTAAGAAAAAGAAGAGAAATGAAAGAAAGAAAAAAGAATTGTTTGTTGGCTTTCTGTAGCTCGCTGAATCCGTCCACTCCCATGTCAGTAGTGTGACAAAAGATAAAACGCTTCGGAAACAGTGCGGCGATCACTTAAACAAAGATTCCTTCTGGAGAATTAGCTGATCGTTTCTTCGATAAGATCGCCCCGGCCTACGTCCCTGATGTTGGAGAAACTGGATCTATTAGTTCCATTATTCCCTCATCCCAGGAGCCCTTGGACATGCCATTTACTACAGGAGTTTACGACGGTTCTGGACCACGTAAGGGACACTGCGCCCGGTGTAGATGGATTTCCCTACTCTTTTATTACCAAAGCCGGTGTGAAAAGTCGTCAATATTTCCTGCACTTGGCTAATTTCTGTTTACATCTGGTTACATTCCTCCGGATTGGAAGGTTCAAGTGGTTATTCCTTTACTTAAACCCGGTAAAGACCCCAACGATGGTTCTTCATATAGAACAATAGCGCTGTCATGCATTTTGCTAAAAAATTTAGAACATTTAGTCAAAAACCGTCTTTAATGGTTAGTCGAAAACAGGAGACTTCTATAGCGGACTCAGTTCGGCTTTAGGAAGGGTCTCGGTACGGTTGACAGTATCGCCGTCCTTACCTCTGAGATACGTTTCTCCCTTAGCAGGAATGAGTCTGTGGTGGCTGTCTTCCTGGATATTTCAGCTGCTTATGATTTTGTTCTCCTCCTAATTCCCAGGCATAAGTTGCACGAGCTGAGAATCCCGGTAAGGATCATTAAAATTATATGCAGTATTTTTTCAGATCGCGTCCTCCGTTTAAAGATTCCTGGGGAAGATCCTGAAAAAAGGATGGTTTGGAGAGGCTTACTCCAGGGTTCGGTACTTAGTCCCATTCTGTATAACCTATACACTTATGACCTTTCTTCTTCTTTAAATTTTGACTGTAAACCTCTCCAGTATGCCGACGATATTGCGCTGTTGGTCTCTGGCAGTTCTATTCAGGATGCCACTCTCTCTATGAACGTATCTTTGGCCTCGTTATACCAATGGCTCCTTAGTCATGGGCTATCTCTGAGCGCTCCGAAAAGCTCAGCTGTCATATTTACTCGCAAGCGTCCGATTCCCCAAGTTGAGATCAGTATTGATGGTCAAACCATTCGAGTTAAGGAAAAAGCTAGGTTTTTAGGGGTTACCCTAGACTCTAGACTATCGGGGGTAGATCACATAAATAACAATTAAATATGAACGGTCAGTATCAGTTTTAAAGACACTGTCTGGAGTATGGTGGGGAGCCCACCCATATACTTTAAAATTGGTCTACAATGCACTGGTCAGGAGCGTGATGGAATACTGTTGCTTTCTAATTGAGCCTTGTAACAAGGAAGCCTTCCGCAAATTAGACAGCATCCAGGCTAAATGCCTTAGAATCGTAATTGGTGCTATGAAATCTTCTCCTATAAATGCCCTTCAAGTTGAATGTGCCGAACCCCCTCTAAAACTACGAAGACAATATTTATTTATTTATTTATACTTTATGCACATTGGTACAAAGGCGGTCTTAATGCCATAGGCATTTTCTGCCAGACAACCTTGGGGTGATGCAGAGACGAAGCATGGTAGATGCACTAACGTTAAAAAAAAAAAGTAGTTTACCAGATTTTTAAAACATACATACAATATAATTTATTACTATGTTAAGATATATATAAGGTCCTAATTTATTAGGTAATTTCCTTTTAAGGGGTTGATGTATAAGTCATAAGTATTCAAATGCACAAGGAAATAAATTGCCAAAGCACACTTTAAATTAATAATAATAAAAAATTATAATGTTCGATTATTGCTCTTTACTGATTATGCTGTCCCCGAGCCGCCGGAGGGAACTACCGCGACATGCCCCCCCGCAAGCCCGCGCGCCCCTCCGCCACCCCGTCTCCTCGTCGCGTCAGCTGTTACTACCTACTTCTCTCATCGTGTGGTTGTTGAACAACCTAGTCTCAGAGTTAAAACCACCCGTAGGTTACTGACATGGCTTTACACACCATCGAGAACATCTCTCAGGTGTGCTGATTTCCTCACATGTTTTCCTTCACCGTTAAAAGCAAGTGATAATGAGTTTATAATACGCACATGACTTCGAAAAGATAGTGGTAGTGGTCGTTGATTCGAACTTGCGACCTTTGACTCAATCCAACGGTCATACATCTAGGCTATCACTACCTACTTAGTTGGCACGACCTTTTCCCGCGCTAACAGTCAACGCACCGGGCAGCCGGGGCACATGACCGTAGGTAATTAACAGTGACGTTGTATACCTATCCTTTATGACAACTTAACTAATAAAAAAGTTGCAGGATCATTAAATGTTATAATTTTACACGAAAACATCTGTGATTCGAAATTCCCATCACGCATAAACCGGGCTTTGGACTGACAAATTAGTGTAATGCTATGGTCAATAATTACATTAAATTAATAGCATGTAGGTACTACGTAGGCATAGGCTTGCATTAATGTAATGGTCATTACAGAAACTTGGCATGTTTAAAAGTTTGAACCACACATAAGTACCTACAACGACTTTAATTAATTGAATACTTAATTACTTACCAATAAATTAGAATAAGATTTGACAAACATTTGTAAATAACTCTTGTCCTTGAGATCACATCACTTACGTATTCACTTGAAGTTACTGCTTTACGAGACACTTATTTACACGAAATCAGTATCAACAACACTGTTTGGTTGGAGACTTTAAAACGGAATCACTTAGGTATCTACTTAGATCTGTTGCGGCGTACTTGTTTTTCCACTTAGCTCGTAGTGACGTAGCAGAGCCCTATAATCATCACAGAAGTATTCTCCAAATAGCGCAATTATTAGATTTTTGAACCTACGAATTTTTCGATTGTACAAAAGCGCCGTGCTGCAACGCTTTGTCGTCATCGGATCATCAAACGCGCCGGCGCCGACTGAATTACTTTGTAGGCATACAATCACTCGCAGCGGGCTGCGGTGGCGAGCGGCGGGCGGCGGGCGGCGGGGAGTGGCGGCGGCGTCAGCGTCTGTTGTGCTATCTCTTCCTTTCGTATTAATCGACGACACGCTTACTCTTTCTTCCTTCCGGGAAGTATGTGTGCGAACTGTCACCGTCGGCTTCTTTAACGGTCACGTACCTACTAAAATTAGTATTTAATTTCGCTTGTGTCGGATACCATCAAAGAATATCGGCTTGTTCTGTCGGCGATAAACAAAGCATAAGAAAGACCATGCCTACCGAGTAGTTCAAAAATACTTCCGTACCTACTTCGTAATTTCAGTCAGCTGCATGGTGCGGTGCGGTGATGTACGATGGTTCGGTGACGGGTGACGTTGCAGCGGAATGACCGCGACGCTTTTGTACAATCGATAAAAAATCGTAGGTTAAAAAATCTAATAATTGCGATATTTGGAGATTACATAAATGATGAATATGGTGAACAATCAGTATGTTGCAATAGATCTATTTTGTGATATCTAAATAATAATCTCGTAACAGTTGTAAAATACCTAAGTGATTCCCATTAAAGTCTTCAACCAAACAGTGTTGTTATTACTGAGTTTGTTTAAATAAGTGTCTCGTAGAGAGGTACATTCGAGTAAATACGTAAGTGAAGTGATCTCAAGGACAAGGATTTTTTCAAAATGTTTGTGAATACTTAATTTAATTTATTGGTAAGTAGGTAACAAATAAATTAAAATAGTTGTACTTAAACTGCCTCGTTGATCTGGTGGTCCCAAGCGCGACTGCTGAGGTCTCGGGTTCGATTCCCAGGTCGAGCAGTGTTATTGGGTTTTTCTATTAGAAAATTCTTGCAGCTTAGAATTGTTCCCGGTAGATGGCAATAGGCTCACATGGGACTTAATAACAGCATTGGTGAAATGTGAGTGCACAAATGTGTACACCTCTACCTACCCCTTCGGGGAATACGGGCGTGATGCTATGTATGTTGTACTTATGTATTTATGATTCAAACTGTTAAACACGCCAAGTTATTGTTATAACCATAACATTAATGCAAGCTAATACCTACGTAGTGCATACTATCAATTAAACGTAATAATTGATCATTGACAACTTTCTAGTACCTAATCGTTAAAATTATTTGTCAGTCTAATCCAAAGCCTGGTTGAGTGTGATGGGAATTTAGAAATACAGGTGCTTTCGTGTAAAAATTTTACATTTGCATTTTTTTTATTCGAGAAGGTATCGTAAAGAAAAGTTGCAACGTCATTGTCTGTAAGTTTTCTGAATTTTTTCGTGGCCTTTCCTAGTAATGTAGTTTCTAGCTCTAGAGCCCCGGGTCACTTGGGTCGCTTGGCTGTAACGCGGGAAAAGGCCGTGCATAAGTAGGTACTCAGTAGTAAAATACTGTGGCAGGGCGGCGGGGCGCGCGGCGCGCATTTCAGGTAATTTACCTACGCGCGGCTCGGTGTGTAAAGCCATGTCAGTGACCTACAAGTGGTTTAAACTCTGACACTAAGTTGTTCGGCAACCACACGATGAGAGAAGTAGGTAGTAACAGCTGACGCGACGAGGAGACGGGGTGGCGGCGGGGCGCGCGGGCTTGCGGGGGGGGGGGGGGGCATGTCGCGGTAGTTCCCTCCGCGCGGCTCGGGGACAGCATAATCAGTAAAGAGCAGTAATCAAACATTATAATTTTTTATTATTATTAATTTAAAGTGTGCTTTGGCAATTTATTTCCTTGTGCATTTGAATACTTATGACTTATACATCAACCCCTTAAAAGGAAATTACCTAATAAATTAGGACCTTATATAGGTATAATATAAATATTATATACATAATCATATATATATAAATATATAATATCAAAACTAATCAAAGACGAGATGAATCTGCCAATGTCTTATCATAAAGATGCTTCCGTACCCTGACTTTAAAAGAGTGCCGACTGTTTGCCATCCTGATTTCGACAGGGAGAGCATTCCACAGTAGGATAGACTGCACAAAGAAAGTAGAATGAACAAAATCAGAGCGATGAGAGGGACAATGAAGAAGACGATTGTTTGTTGAACGAAGATATTTGGAATGATTGGTGCATACATATTGAAAATGAGAAGTTAGGTAGGAAGGAGAATTTGGAGAAAAAGGAAAAGAAAACAGGGTAGTCAATGCTCGCATGTGTCTACGTTGGCGAATAGGCAACCATCCTAGCTGCAAACAATATTCAGACACATGATCATATTTCCGGAGATTGAAAACAAATCGAATGCAGTTATTTAGAAGGCGGTCAAGTTTGTTGAGTAGCTCTGCATTCAGGTCAAAGTAGCACACATCACCATAGTCAATTATTTGGAAAATTAAGGCTTGCACAAGCATTGTTTTCGTTTTGGACGGAAGTAGGTTTTTAAGGCGATAGAGAAAGCGTAGCGTTCCCGTGACTTTATGACTAACGCTTGCAACTTGGATTTGCCAGGTAAGAGTGGTGTCCATGTGCAAACCAAGGTCTTTGACACTAGGACTAAGTGGAATACTTCTGCCATTAAATACAACTGAAGGCAGAATGACAGAATTCAATTTACAGAGATAACGATACAATATCTGACAGATCGCTTCCTATCCAAATGTTTTTCTCTTCCATCCCACACCTTACTCCCAATCTTAAAAAAAAATTACCTTTCTTTTTTTAACAATTCCTCTTATTGGAACAATAAAACAGTTCCACCTCTGCTATATAGGTACAGGGAGCTTAAACACCTCTCTTCACCGGTTTGTCAGTATTCTGTTGTCCTAGTTATTCGGTTTTATCAGTATCTAATAACGTAAACGATGTACATGCACTCCTTTTTCATGTAACACTTTTACATGAAAAAGGAGTGCATGTAAGGTACTGCGATTGAGCCTGAACTTTTTCTGCTAGACACTGACAGACATTAACAAAGAAATTATTTGCAATGTTAGCAGATGTTAACTGTGATGAGTGCGCCTGTAATAGAACTGACGGTGACTCATTTTGCTTCGAGGTATATGTTACATTTTTGATATAATTCCAGATTTTTTTGCTATTCGTTCCAGCCTTTTCTAGTTGTAGTTTATCATAGTTACTTTTTACTTTCTTTAAGATATCATTACAAAAGTTTCGATATCTTTTGTAGGATAATTGCAATATTGAATTACCAGGGGCCTAATTCTGCTAATTTACCAATGCTTCAGTTGAGTGTCGATAGTGTGTCGATGGAATGATTTTAGTTAGACCGGTGATCTTATTAAGCTAGCAGACTACCAATTAACTAAAATCATTTCATCGACACACTATCGACACTCAACTGAAGCATTGGTAAATTAGCAGAATTAGGCCCCTGGAGTCGCTTTAGCTTTCTTAAGCAGCCTATTTCTATGTCTCATAAAGCGAATAAGACCTGCCGTGATACATGATTTTATATAAAAAAATTGTTACTCAACCGATAATTTATCGTATTTTTCTGAATTGCATGTTGGATATGTTTTATTAGGTACTAGCTGATGCCCGCGTCTGCGCCCGCGTAGATGTCGGTTATCGCGACGAAAAGTAATCATGAAATTTTGATCCCGGTCCCGCTTTCCAATGACCGCGTTATAATTGCCCAATTTTTTAAGTATTTAAATGGATAGAGTATGTTATCCTTAAGAGATAGACATATGCCATCGCGGACTTTTCTATAGACCTATATAAGATACACAATTCCACCATACATCATTTAGTTATATCTCAAAGGGTTTAGGCAGCGTTATCGTTGAAAGCTCCCAGACGGCTTATTTTTTTCCGACACTTCCAACAAATATCATTATATTTTAGCCAATGTATACAAAAGCTTGCCAAATTATATACTAAAACCATTCTTTTGAATCACTCTATCTATTAAAAAAAAACGCATCAAAATCCGTTGCGTAGTTTCAAAGATTTAAGCATACAAAGGGACATAGGGACAGAGAAAGCGACTTTGTTTTATACTATGTAGTGATAACATGCTAAACTATGGATCAGCGGAATTGTAAACTGGGTCTATCGATGTTTCGTAAGTCTATGAATTACCTAATTTAGAAATTGTGCGAGTGGTGTCTAATTTATATAATTTACAATTTAGAGTTTTTAGGACAGCATTATAATCAGTTATTGTTGAGTTCATGACAAGCGTAAGTGAGGAAAAGTTTGATTTAAGAAGTTTATGATCTAAACAAGAGCGTGTGCGCAGGGAGCAAGCCATGGAAGGCGCACAAGTTAAGGTAGTCTTCAGCAGTTAAATCAGCACTTTCTGGGAGAATATTGATATTTAAATCGCCAACTAAAATTGAGTTTTTGAAGGATGACAAGTTTTGCAAGGTGTCATTAAGGGAGTCAATAAAATTGTTTATATTTCTAAAGGCCCTCCTTTAGATCTATAAAAAGCTAGTTTCGCAAAATCAAATCCAACTTTAATTAACACCATGCTACAGTCGTGTATATTAGGTTCCTTTACAGAGACATCTAGATGGTTTCTTGCATAAAATATCACCCCATCGTTTTAATTATAATTTATATTACTTCTGTACATTTTATATCCAGGCATTAGTGGTAAGTTATATTGTTTGGCGAGCCAACATTCGGTTAAAACAATAACGTCACAGTCTATATTAAGTCTATTTTGGAATGTACTACAACTTTCAAAATATCTTTGTTCTGTCATTATTTTCGCAGACAGCAACACCTGTGTTGTGAATGCCAGCTTTTTTGAACCGCAGGCACGTAGCGCATTTTGGTTGTTCTGCCTTCCTTGTGCATTACAAGTCTCAGCGTCCTTCTTTCCCGACTTATGACTCAATTGAAGATAAGAATGTCTCAAGGTTGATCTGAAGACTGTCGGCTAGGTTCTGGTGGTATATACAGGTTAAGAGTTCCTTTTCTTGCATAGATGTGCTAGCCCACCTCCAAAAACTATTATACTAGGCTTCCGTTTATCAGGCTCATCGATCGGAAGGCCGGAGTTATTTAGCTGGACAGATTGCTTTAGTTTACCGATGTCAACCCTGGATTCTGTGCTAATTATGACACCGCCATTCTTAGTCTGGCTGTACGCTCTCTGACGTGTAATTTCATCTCTTCACGGCAGATAATTTTTTGGACAAGGGATTTTGCCTCCTCGATTGATAAATCGCCACCGCTTTTTAATTTATTGGCTGAATAAAATTGTTGTTACCTTTTTTGACCATATCAGCAAAAGAATGTCCCGTGGCTGGCTTCGACGATTCTTCAATACTCTGCTTAAGGTCATGTCATTGCTGCGACAGATTAATTTGGTCTTGGAGAGTTTGTAAAGTTGAATGGGCTTGGACAGTTTTCAGCTTGATCGACTGGTATTGCACTGCCATCTGAGATGTGCCATGAGCCACTTTTCGGCACAACGTATTCATACCCAGTTTCTGGTCCATGTTCAACTTACTCTACCCTACCTTCATATAGGAGGTAAGCATCTTGCAGATCTGCAAGTCTGCTTACAAAGAAGAGGAAATAAGTTGTGCCAAACTACTATTATTTCAAACGCTCGGCAAAGTCGACCAGCCGCCGGAGGGATGGAACAAATTCAAATTCAAATTCAAATATTTTTATTTCATATAGGCCATATTACAAGCACTTATGAAAAGTCATAGCTAGGTGCACGGTTCCAAGGCGTTGATCTTATGCAAGAAACTCCATAGAGACTCTTTTAAAATAAATTGGTATAACAATAAATAAGATAATGTGAGAATAATGCAGGTTAATGAGCAAAATAATAAAGGAAAGCGCTAGAAGTAATAACTTATATAGCCTTTTAAAATGATTGCCAAAGCAGTTAGGAGCTGACCAGTCCTGACAGACAGCACCCGTTCACGAGCATGACGCGCACATCAGCCTCGCTTAGCTCAACCATTTTGTAGGGAACTCGACGACCCGATGTACAACGCCAACATCAGCAGGACATTTTAGCGAGCATGACAAACTCTTAATGCCTGACAATGGGCAATATGTACGTAACATGAGATTAAAAATAACATTAATGTCCACATAATGCTCACATTTTACAAAGGTATATAAAGGAAAACTTCATAAAGAAATGTTAATATAAATTTAAAACTAGTAGATTTCGATACTGGCGGTTAGATAATTGATATGTAAATTTACATAAACAAAATTACATAAAAAATAGAATTGGAATAATTGTACTACGTCAATAAAATTAATTGTATAAAAATAAAAACTAGTAATTACAAAAGTAATCTGTTCAGGTTACATCCATTCATGAAATAAATTAGACAGTGCCAGTGGATCGCTGTGTGCAGAAGGGAATCGTGCGCCAAACATCCTTATCCTCAATGTAGTGTTTGACTGAGAAGAGTCTCCAGGATATCATCACCCTGATGAAGGAGACCGACCCGGATGACGTGCCTGCTTTCGTGGTGAAGGAGCTGCATAAGCTGCCCCCCGTTGCGTTTGACCACGTCGACGTCACCAGGCTCTTGAAGGACATAACATCCCTGAAAGCGAGCCTAACGGCTAACCGCGGTGCAGTCCAAGTTGGAGGTATCGGATAAAACCATAGGTGAACTACGTGCCGAAGTAGTGTTGTTGCGTAATGCTGTTTTGGTAAGTAGGTCGCCTGTCACCTCTAACGTGAACACTCGTCGCGGGGCGCAAAATGCTTCCGTTTGCAGTTTTGAGTCGGTGAGTTCTACTGCGTCACCGGCCACAAAAATTGTGAACACTCGTCGCGGGGCGCAAAATGCTTCCGTTTGCAGTTTTGAGTCGGTGAGTTCTACTGCGTCACCGGCCACAAAAATTGCTTACGATGCACCGTTCCCCGCTGCCGTGCCTGCCTCTACACCGGTATAAACGACACGTGTAGGTACGTCGACCCCGAAACGTGCCTACGCTGTTATTGTTGCCTGCAGCAAACCTACTGCACTACAGTCTAAGCCGCAGGAGGAAATAAGGGGTAAACAGAGCTGCAGTGAAGCGACCCACAAGGATCTTCATCAAGGTGGAAAAGAAGAAGAAAAAGCCTCCTTGTCGGAACCATCTGCTGAGTCCGGCTGTACCAGAGTCGCCGCTGTTTGTGTCCCGGGTGCCACTGACCCTACAAAGGTCGAGGATATTGTAGAGTACATCAGAATAAAGACGAAGTTCACTCTGAGGGTCGAACGGTAGGACTCTCGTCACAATGAATTTTAATTCCTTTGTGGTGATAGTGCCGACTGAACATCTTTCGAGATGGGAATTTTGGCCTGAGAGGTGTGCTGTTCCGGCGTTTTCGAAGCCGGATACAGGACACTGCGCGACACACGACGCCGACTCTACGTGTGAATCAGTGTTTAAGTTTATATTGTTATGTATAGTATTTTATACTTTTATGTTCATTATAGTATTTTATGTATTTTGTTATGACGCCTGAAAATAATAATAATATAAAACTGATGTTTTTTACGTATTTAGGTATAGACCTATTTTGATATACTTGTAGAAATATATGTAGTAATCTTAATTCAAAAATACATTCAGATCATAAAATGCGAATTCAGTTGAAATAGCTTCACTATAAAAATGCCAGAAAACATTTCCTTTTACTTAGTCTGGCATCACTCAAAATGTCAATGTACTTCTAATCTATCCTCTTCTATCATCATTGATAAAAGAAGAGAGAGGATATGAAATATAGTCACGTGATCTGAAGCCAAATTGCTTTAAAAAATGGCGTCGCTCCACCCCATCGATAAGAGAAGAGAGAGGATATGAAATATAGTCACGTGATATGAAACCAGATTGCTTTAAAAAATGGCGTCGTTCCGCCCATACCAAATAGTGTTGTACTCATTGTGTCGCCGTTGTCCTTATCGATACGACGATAACGAAAATTAAGATTTATTTTCCTGATTACCTTCAACTCGTAGTAGACGACAAGTTAAATAATGCCTTCATAATAAACTTGTTCAAAGTGTAAAGTGGATCATCTTCGAGTGAAACTATTATTACATCCTATTTGTTAGCATGAAAAATACAACTTGTAACAGAAGTCCGTAGTTACTACTTTAGGGGGTCAATGTACTCTTGTATACGAACAACTTTTACTGTGGGACCAACTTATAGTATGCCCATATTTTGCCTGTCAAAATCTAGACACCAAGCTGCTACTGAAGGAATATTTTTGGAAAATCACAATAATATTTTGCCCAACTTCTGTACGATATACTGATCGACTATCTCGGTTACCATCGAATCGTCGTCAGTGGTAACAAATTCAGTATAAGCTGGCCTCGCATACTGTTGAAAATCCCTATTACGACAGGCCATGTTAGCACAGAAGTGTGATCGAAGTACATTGCGTCGTATATTACAGCTTGTCTATGATCGAGTATAAATATTGAAAACACTGAACGCAATGATATAGTGATACGAAATATTTGAGAAAGTATTAGGGGTAGCACTTCATACTAGAGGGATGAGAAAAATTATTAAAATTAAATTGATTTACAAAAAAAAACTAAATAATATTTATTTAGTAATAATCGAATAATAAAATAAATAATAATAAAATATTTACTTAAAATGAATCATTTCTCTTCCCAGTATCATCAGTTTTAAATTGACAATGGCGCTCTAGTTTATATTGACGATTAACTAAAAAATAAATAAATAATTTATATATACGGAGTGGGGACGACGGTACGACATTTTAAAAAACCACGTATGGGGTGTCACTTTCTCTGACCGCACACAAAAAATCAATAAAATCGTATGCATAGTTTCGGAATAGGAAATTATTTTCATTTTCTTAATTTTGAACACGCTGTAAATGTAGTAACATTTTACTAGGCAAAGATCATTAGGTCATAAACCTGTGCGAATTCATTGATAATTACATCTCCTTCACAATATTATTAAAAGACAGAGAAAAGTGACACACGATAAATCTTTGAAAAGCATTAACATAAGCAAAATAATACACAAAAGCATGCTTAGCGAACTCTAAAGTTATGATAATAAATAGAAAAATAATACGGTCGCGAACAGGATTCGAACCTGCGCCTCCCGGATGAATACTCCAGGCGCTCTGACCACTAAGCCATCTCGACCTCTGCTCACCACCGCGAATTCTTCTTCCATATTTTAACACGTCTTATGGCGACGTTATTGCTATCAATTCAGACCCTATACGGGTGACCGAACCGACACGACTAACTTTGCAGTTAATACAATGTCGTAAAGAATGCTTCTGAATGAATCTTTTTCCATTTAATATAATAGCTTTAGAGTTCGCTAAGCATGCGTTATGCTTTTCAAAGATTTATCTTGAATTATTATTGCATTCATTACGACAGCCCCTTTAAAATGCCTTACATACATTCATCGGTTTCATTAATCAAGTTTTTGTTCTGGTGTTTTGCAGCTATTTAAGTGTTTCTGTTCTGTTTTTAAGCTGTTTTTAAATGTATTGTTGCCAGTTTTAATTAGAAACTGTATAACTGAAATGTCTTCCATTACACCTGTGAGTTGGGGTGGTTGTATTTCGAAGCAACCAACTTAATTAGTGTAGTAGATTTCGTATTTACGATTTATTATTTTCTTTATTATTATTTTATTGTATTTGTACGATGGGTGATCTTCCCCATTTAAATGATAGTTTCTTTTCTTGTTCCTCTTCGACATGTAGTTTTGTTAGTGCAGACAGTGACTCCTCTCCACAGCTTACTTTGCATGACAACATTTCCTCCGTTTTTTCCAACTACCCTAATAATTTTCATATTGTACACATTAATGCTCAAAGTGTTTCTGGTTACTATTCTGATCTTCCGGCATCATTTAGCAGTGCTCATCTTGATACATTACTGATTTCTGAGACTTTCCTCAAGCCCTCTCTCCGTTCCAGTCAGTTTGTAATTCCTGGTTTTAATCTGATTAGAAATGACAGAACAGATAAAGGAGGTGGCGGTGTTGCCGTATATCTCCGTGCTGATATTCCTTTTAAAATAATCAGTAAATCCCCCTCTCAGTATTCTGAATCGGCTGAATTTATATTTCTTGAAATCATTCTAAATCGTACAAAAATCTTACTCACTGTATTCTACTGCCTAAATTTACGTATAAACTATTTTGACCTCTTAGATTCCACCCTAATGAACTGTGTCCCATATATGACCATGTAATATTAATGGGTGATTTCAATACATGTATGATTAAGAATGATTCTCGCTCACTTAGATTACACTCCCTCTTGTCTTCCTTCAATCTTCAAATACTCCCTTTATCTGCCAATATCTCCCTGTATCTTAAAATCCGCCACAATCCAGCTCCCTGGATCACATTGGCTATTAAAGACGCAATAGCTAATAAGAACAAGGCGAAAAGTAGGTACAAGCGAAGACCTACTGAGCATAACAAACATAAAATGGACATATTAGCTGAACATCACAAAGCTAAAGACTTTTCTAAATTCTGGAAAAACACCAACAGATTGAATGCGAGGCCGGGCATCCCCGTGAGTGTGGCGGGGCAACATGAGCCCACCGCTATAGCGAACCTGTTTGTAAACCATTTTAGAGTGGAGTCTCCTCTTGGTTGATCATCGCAGGCGGTCGATGCTGAGGATGGTCTGACGGAGTTAAATGTCAGGTTCACAGCGAAAGATGTCGCTACCGGTATTAAAAATATGGTTAGGGGCAAGTCTCCGGGGCATGACTACCTCAGCATCAAGCACCTGCAGCATGCTGGGGTTCACCTGCCAAGAATGCTGGCGATGTTTTTCTCGCTCTGTCTGAGCCATGCTCATTTGCCCAGTGATCTTATGAAAACTGTGGTTGTGCCTATCGTAAAAGATAAGACTGGGGAAACATCAGATCTCGTGAACTATAGGCCCATATCTCTTGCTACGGTTATTGCCAAGGTACTGGACAGTTTGCTTGACAGGCATATGGCTACCCGCATCGGATTACATGATGCGCAGTTTGGGTTCCGACCTGGTCTCTCCACGGAATGTGCCATACTGTCTCTCAAGCATACGGTCCGGTATTATACGTCTAGGAAAACGCCTGTTAACGCTTGTTTCCTAGACCTATCCAAAGCGTTTGATCTGGTGTCGTATGACTTACTGTGGCAGAAACTGCTGAACGATACCACTGTGGATAGGGGAGTTATACCAATACTAAGGTATTGGTATAACAACCAAACCAATTGTGTGAGGTGGGCAGGCTCGTTATCGGATGTGTATAGGCTGGAGTGCGGAGTGAGACAGGGTGGCCTGACCTCCCCTCGTTTCTTCAGTCTGTACATAAACCGGTAGATCGTTGAGCTCAGCAATACTTTGTATATAATACGTTGTTATGTGGACGGAATATGTGTCCACAATATTAGTTATGCTGATGATATGGTGTTGCTGAGCCTATCGATTAACTCAATGATGAGATTGCTCATGATATGTGAAGGGTACGTGGAGGCCCATGGGCTCAGATACAATGTTAAGAAGAGTGAAGTACTGGTATTCAAGGCTGGCACTAAAACCTACCCGATTGCACCACAGCTGAAACTTTACGGAAGTCCCTTAAATCAGGTCACATCTTTCAAGTATCTGGGTCACTGGGTTTCCGAGGACCTTAAAGATGGCTTAGATATCGAACGTGAGCGCAGAGCGCTGGTTGTCCGCTGCAATATGTTGGCTCGCCGATTTGCGAAATGTTCGACTGAAGTAAAGGCTACGCTGTTCACAGCGTACTGTCAGTCGTTCTATACTTGCAGTCTGTGGGTCAACTACACGCAGAGGACATACCACGTTCTGCGCGTACAATACAACAATGCATTCAGGGTGTTAATGGTGTTGCCACGCTACTGCAGTGCTTTCGAGATGTTTGCAGAAGCAGGCATAGATGGCTTTCACGCCATCATGCGCAAGCGATGCGCTTCCATCATGCGCAGGGTGCGGGGCAGCCCCAACAGCATCCT
The DNA here is from genome assembly GCA_935421205.1 of Xylocampa areola. Taxonomy (NCBI): domain Eukaryota; kingdom Metazoa; phylum Arthropoda; class Insecta; order Lepidoptera; family Noctuidae; genus Xylocampa; species Xylocampa areola. The sequence goes on along the minus strand of OW285219.1, from coordinate 6,934,408 downwards.
GCATACCATTGCAGACAGGTGGCACAGTCCCATACTGGGGCACTGGATACGCCTACATGCCACTGTGGCGTAAAGTTAAAGTTAAAAATTAATTGTTTCCTTTTAGATGTAAGTACTAACACTAGTTTCTAAGTTGTGTGTTGTACTAACCAAATGGACTTTCTGTCTGAAATAAAAGCATTTTATTTTTATTTATTTATAACTTGATGTGCTACAAAGTTTTGCGTAACCGCTGCAATCGTCTGTGTCAAGATGCTAAGAGACGCTATTTCCATGAATCTCTCGTTGATCGTAGTCCTTCCGATGTGTAGAAATTCCTTAAATCAATTGGTATCGGCAAATCTCCTTCTAATCCTTGCAAAGATGTTGACTTGAACGCTTTGAACAAGCATTTCTCTCTTCCACCTGTGTCTCCAGACTCAAACGTCAAAACTTCCACCTTGCTCAAGCTTTCTAGTTTACCGGTACCAAACTGCTCTCCTTTTAATCTTAATGCTGTATCTGACGATGATGTTAAAAAGTCATATTTTGCTATTTCCTCCACATCTGTTGGTAATGACAATTTGTGTTCGAGAATGATCACTCCAATTCTTTCCTCACTTCCCATTCTTACCCACATTTTTAATTATTCCCTATTTTCTTGTTCTTTTGCCCAAGTCTGGAAAAAGGCACACATTTTACCTCTTCGTAAAATGAATAATCCTTCTTGCTTATCTCATTATAGACCTATTTCTATTCTCCCTTTTCTTTCTAAAGTTCTGGAACAAATTGTGCATAAATAAATTACTGGCTTTTTAACATAAAACACCATAATCTGTCCCCTTCAGTCCGGCTTTCGTGCTGGACACAGTACTGTTAGCGCACTTATTAAGGTCACAGATGATATACGCTGGGCTATGGAGAATAAGTCCCTCACAATTCTAGTATTACTTGATTTTAGCTGTGCTTTCAATTCAGTGGACTTTGATATCTTATTGGGAATCCTACAATCTATTAATTTCTCTCCACCTACTTTAGCTTGGCTTGATTCATATCTTCGTGGTCGCTCGCAGTGTGTCCGCGTTGAAGAGACTTTCTCCGATTGGTGTGATCTCACTGCTGGTGTACCTCAGGGTAGCGTTCTTTCTCCTCTTCTTTTCTCCATTTTCATCAATACCGTTACCGAGGTTATCTCTTCTAATTTCCATCTTTATGCAGATGATTTGCAGCTTTATCGTCATTTTGAATTAGTCAACGCTGATTCTACAATTGCCGCCATGAACCGCGACCTGGACAGTATCAGTAAGTGGGCAAGGTCTTATGGCCTCCTGATAAATCCCATTAAGTCCCAGGCCATGATTATTGGCAGCAGATATGTACGCAATTCGCTTAAATTATCTTCCTTGCCACCGTTGCGTCTCAATGGCTCACCGATAGCTTTTGCTGAAACCGCCAAAGACCTTGGTATAATAATAGACTCTAACCTTTCGAGGCGTGCTCAGGTCAATGAAGTTAGTCGTAAGGTACATTTTTCCTTTCACTCGCTGAAATGTCTCCAGAGCTTGTTGCCCTTTAAAACTAAAATTTCTCTGGCCCAATCCTTAATACAGCCGATCATTGACTATGCTGATGCCTGCTATCTGGATGCCACAGAGGAGCTATTAAACAAGCTTGAGCGCTTGCAAAACCTTTGTATTCGTTTTGTGTTTGGTCTTAGGAAATACGACCATGTCTCCCATTTTCGCAACGAACTCAAGGCTCCCTATCCGTCTTCGCAGGAACACTCGGATCTTATGTCTTCTGTTCAATATCCTACACAATCCTGCTTATCCCTCCTACTTGCGAGAGCGTTTTTCTTATACTCGCCCTTCCGATGCCCCTTGCAGATCCCACCTTAGAACCCTTCTTAAATTCCCATCTCACAAATCTGATTTCTATTCCTATTCCTTTTCCGTGCATGCAGTAAGATTGTGGAACTCACTGCCGCCTAGCATTCGCGATTCCAGATCCGTTTCTATTTTTAAGAAACGTGTCAAAGAGCACTACCTCTCTACATAACTTTTAAATTGTTTATTATTATTAAAATAATGATTTAACATAATTAAGTTTACAATAGGCCTTAACTTAAGTGGTATACAATAATCAAAATCTACCTGAACTAGGAGAATCCGTTATCTCAGGCATCATAAGTGCTCTTAAATTATATAAATATTTTCTAACAAAATATTTAATTTATAGTGAATAACTTAACATAACATTTACTTTAAACTATCAGCAGAAAAAATGAACAATATATTATAAAAAAAAATTTGCATAGTAATGTATAAAAAATTTCTTTATTACAATACAATATTAGTTGGATGTTTCTGTTGTTTTATAATATATGTCCTAAGTCATCAATTTAATAAACTAGGCTGAAGTTAATATGATGTAACGCATGTTCAAGGTTTTTTGTGAACGAATTAGATATTATAAAACTAATATAAACAATACAATAATTGACTATCTATGGAGTTAATATACCGGATTTCGGCTATTTTCTTTGCAGGGCATTCAAGATCACCTGTTTTGTGATTGCTTGGTTTTTTGAAGCGTAAGCATGTTGCACACTGTGATGGTTCAGCATTCTTAGTGCACTCATTCGACTGGTGACCTAGTTCTCCACAGTGATCACACGTATAGGTAGCCTCCCGACAAGACTTTGCAGCATGTCCGTACTGCTGGCATTTGAAGCACCTGGTCACAAGTGTGAAGTCCCTGACTCGGCAGGATGTCCAATTGATGAACACTCGGTCCTGATTAATTAGGGCCTTTCTCATGCTAGCTGGGACTTCTAAGATGAAATTACATGTAGGTCCCTCTTTATTACCCGACTTGTGACTTAACTTTAAGGATGACATAAAAGAGGCACGGGATAAATTAGGTAGTTTTTCGACTAAGTTTTGCTCATAGATGCAATCATATACTTCTTGTTCACTTAGGCCAAAAGGTACTCCTATAACAATGATTCTTGGTCTTCTTTTGTATGGCTCTTCAATTTTAAGGCCGGCATTATTTAGCTGTGATGATACTGGAATCGTGAAAACCCGCATGTGTGGCGAGAATCTGCATACCACCGTACCTATTGGCTAATTTGGTTACTATCGAATTGATAGTCACTTTGTCGTAAGCTGCGTCGTACGTTACAGCTTGTCTATGATGAACAAAAATATTAAAAACATGCGGCGCAATGTACTACAAAGTGGCCATCAATTCGTTGGTAACCGATTTAGCCAATAGGTATGCAGTACCGATTTTCAGTAAATGTTTGGGCAGGCATTCATAGTAAAGATTTCGTAGCACGATGCCTACTATTGCGCTTAGTTGACTTTTCATTATTTTCAAGTAAGCGGTAGCACAATGCCAACATTTGCATATTGACAAATATGTTATCCAATAAAGTATTCTAATCGCAGTATGCCTACTTCTCTTATAGTCAGTGCTTTAAATATGTAATTGGCCTACAATTTGTACAGTCAACACAACAATGTGTTTGACTATGAGTGTTTTGTAATAGATAGTTAAATGCATTATACTTTATTATACGCTGAAAATAAACTTGTACAGAATTTAACACAAACAATGACGGTACAAATGGCGGTCTTATCACCAAAAGCAATTTCTTCCAGACAACCATTGGATGGAAACAAAAAAGAATTTATAGAGGGTAGTTTGAAGTGTACTAATATATATATTAATTATAATATATACAATCATAAATACATATATATAATATCAGTAAGTAAATAAAATTTAAAAAAACGTATCCATACACAAATAAATGGAATATATAATATGTTACTGTAAAACTACGGTAAATCCTAAAATATTTCAGTAAAATCTAAGATTTTCCAACTTTTAATAGTAAAAAAAAGTCCGTACAGTTCTGTGATTATCGTGAATTTCTAAGATTTACCACTATTTACTTGGTAAATCTTCGGATTTACCTCAAAGACACGGTAAATGTTGAAAACGTTATAACGTGTTCGGCGCATTGTCTTTAAAGTCATCGTTCTCCTCATGAGAAATAGTAATATCGACAATTGTTGTGCGGTGCTTTAATCGAATTATTATTATCTAATACCTTTAAACTGCTCGTGTACGTTGTTTCCGAGATTCAGATTATATATATATATATATAATCTGAATCTCAGAAACGGCTCCAACGATTTCCTTGAAATTTTGTATGCAGGTTTCCGGGGCAATAAATCGATCTAGCTAGGTTTAACCCGTGTTTGAAAATACGCGTAGGTATTAGCAAATTTAATGAAAAAATAAAACTTAGAGCCACCTGCATATAAAGAAAAAATAACTGTAACTTAAAAAAATAAACACTTATTGGTAAGAAAATTAATTAAAAAAAACTAACTTTACTTAATCTGTTTAAACAAACGCTCATTTCTATATCTTGACTTATAAAATCTGAAAAATTTTTTTCAACACGTTCGTTGGTGATTTTTTCTTTCTTCAAATTCTTTTTGTTAATTGGCAAATGGATTATTCTCCTACGAATGTCATGGTCGTATTTTACACTTTCGTTACGTATGGCTCTGATAAATGGGAACAAGTTAGGTTTCCTCCTTTTTATTATTTTGTTTAGACGCGAATGCCATCCCTCTACTGAGTTAATGGTGCGATAAGGATTACCAAAACAGCTTATAGCATGAATTATACTAGGGTTCATCCATTGCTTAATAAAATAATCCATAAACTCATCCCATCCTTGAACATTTGGCAGAACTTCGAATTGTATGCTGAGGAAACCTTCGGGTATGAAATTTGCAGGTAAATATGCTAGAGCTACGAAAAGCGCTAAAGTTTTCTTGTCATGCAACTGCAACTTTTAGGCTTTTTTATGAAGTGCCTGCGCATAGTGAAAGAAGCAACCCTTTATGGTTGCAGTCGGAAATGTAACTTGAAAACTAAAAACTTGTAGCTCGAAATCCGTTTGGAATACTTGTGGATGGATATTAGGTAAGCATTCTTGAATTTTTGCAAACAGTCTTTCATAAGTAGACTCTCTCGTAGAGAGTATTATGTTCCTTGAGTAGACTGCTCTTTATTGGGTAGTAAACAAAAAATTAATGGTGAAATGTGACTTCCGGTTACTCCGTGTATAGTATAGAGCTGTTTAAATGGTGGAGGGGCACTCTTGAATGTACCATCAGCTAGAAAATGTCGAAGTTTTTTAATTGTCTCTCGGGCCTCTCTACTGCAAAACACCACAATTTTGTCTGCTAAACCATCTTCAAATAACAAGAAATTTTCGGTCAACTTTGGACTTATGACGACATCCTGTAAGGATTTGAAAACGGTTGCGTGTACGTTTAAATAAGTTGTCCTCGCTCTGTATAGCGAGTCTTTAACCGCGTCATAAATAGGCAAAAGCTCGTCGTATTCGTGGTTTGTTTTATACTTTATCATTAAACTTTCATATATTTGTGGGATAGGGCCCAAATCGTCGCAAACGGCTTGCTTTAATTCCGCCTTAATTTATGCTAAAGCAAAAGCAGAGAGGTCTTTCTTATTAATATTTTAAGATATATTGATCAGTGGTAGTTTTTCGGCTGCGACTCGCGGAATAGAACTCCACTACAGTACATCAGAATATATACTTACTGGAAAAAGAGTGAAAACCACATCATTTTTAAGTGGAACCACAGCCAACGTTCTGTTTATACAATCTCTCTAAGCTCTCTGGTTTTATATTTTTACTGCCTATGATTTTAATCCTCAATTTTAGAAGGGACTCCTTCTTTGGATATTTAAAAAAAAACATTAATATTCAAATTATAACAAACTAGTAGGTGGTAGGTAGGTGGTTTTTTTAGTATATATTTTTTCTTTATAAAATGTGCCCCGCACTAAGAATTTTTTCCTGTATAGTAGGTGCGTTTACGATAAAAAATAATTATATTTGCTTCTTCTATTTTAGACTATAGTAGTCGTGTAAAGTTTTATATAATAGGGGAAAATAAAATCTTATATTCCTATCATGAATATAAAACGTTATAGACACGATAATTGTAAATACATATGGAAAAAATACAACTAACCTGAAAAATTATAATACTTCGTCATTCTTCCGTTATTTAGAATTACATCCTTTAATGCAACACTTTGTCATGTTAATTTTTCTTCAGCAATCCTTTACAGGTTCACAAAAGCACCAAAATAGACACAGGTTACAATATTAAACTGAAAATAAACACTGAACTGCGCTAATGTAATATAATAATAAAATAAATGACAGATGAACTACCATGAACTGCAACCGGAAGTTGCAGCCAAAAATGGCGTAATATGAAAAAAAATGGCTTCAAGGCGGAGCTTAGTGACGCCACGAAAAATGTACGCCCGAACTTGAAGTCTTTGACATATCTACATCTTTTATTTTATGCGTAAATTATGACGTGTGAGAATGAGATAGATATAGTTTTGTTATGGAGGTTCATGTTTGCATTCTATATGTATAACTATAAATTTAGGGCATATCCTCTCTTCTTATTTTATCAATGTCTATCATACACTCACTCTACAGATTAAATAAAATGTGAACTGGTGACGTCACTTCAGGTATCGCCAGATAAATGAAAGTTATTAGTTATTTGTGCCATTTATTGTGTAAACTCTTACTTTTATGAGTGGAAATTAACAAAATATAGCACATAGTCAAAAAATCTCCTTATGGTTTTTCCGTTATCACGTCTTATGAAAAATTAGGCATGCCCAATTTAGCTGATACTTTTAAAAATCTAAGATCATTTTCAGAATTAATTACTTAGGTATTTATGTCACTTCAAGACGCTAAAGAATAAGAAAATTAAGATTTCACCAATCTTGTCACCAATGTTCTTTGTGGAAAAAAATCACACATATATGGCAACCCTGGTTATCGAGTCTAACCGACTAACCAATGTTGTTCCTGATATGGCGATTGCCGTATAATACGGCATTCAGGTATAGAATACTATACTAGATTCTAAACATAAAAAATACGGTATACGGCAGCAAAGTCACTACCGTATTAAATATAAGGTAATTAAATAATAATAATAATGTAAGCCTTTTATTCAGACACATAATTTACAATAGCTTACAAATTATAACGACTCTGATGAGTCGATGACATCGACAACTTGGTCTGTTTGCCCAACTTTGGCAAAGGCCTCCTCCATTTCTTTCCACTCTGTTCTGTTTAGCGCATTCCTAGTTCATGTTTTTCCTGCTATGGCCTTAATTTCGTCTTCACACCTTCGAAACTGTCTACCTCGTTTTCTTTTCCTATCTCTTGGGTCCTAAAATACTAAGTTTTTATTCCACTTGTCAAAACCTCTTATTGTACGGCCTGTCCATTTCCACTTAAGTTTTCTTATTCTCGTTGTTACGTCTTCTATTTTTGATCGTTTTCTGATAGATTTGTTGCTTACTCTGTCCGATTTCTTTATATTCAGCATGCTATTTTCCACTGTTGCCTGACAGATTGCCAGTTTCTTATTTTGCGCTTTAGTGAGAGCCCATGTTTGTCAGCCATATGTTAAAACTGGTAGCACGCAGGTGTTATACAGTTTTGTTGTAGTTTCTGAATTCTTTATTATTTTCCTTAGCAGCCAGTCACATTGCCATGCATTTCCAATTCTATTATCTATTTCTTTTGACATTATACCAGTAATTTGGCCTTTGTTTTTTTTTAATGTGCAGAAATGCCCAAGCGTACGGCTCTGACACGGGGGGACAGAGCGGTTATGTGGGACTCGAACCCACTAAAACTCCACATTGTACCACAGGCGTTTGAGGGCGGGACGCGGGAACGCTCTCGCACACAACCGCGAACCCGCCCGCGGCCGTCCATTGCCGGACTCTCTCGCGGGTATGGGTATTGCACCTCCCCGCTACGGCACACCCAACACATGGCGTGCCGCAAACACCTCGGAGACCATGTGCAATGGGCGCCAGACGACCCCGTGTCTGGATGCCCAAGGTGTCCTGCGACGAGTCAGGTCTGTGGCTCCGCCGCCTGCCACTATGGCCGCAGAGGATAGGGAGAGCGGCACCTCGTAATACCGGCACTCCTACTCCCCTGCGGCCCCACCGCGCCAGCCAGCCAACGGTGGCGGCCCCGTTAAGGCCGCGGAAGGTAAGGAGAGCGGTGCATCGACATACCAGCACTCCTCTACCACCGCGGCCCCCATCCCTCAGCTGCGGTACCGCCCATACGACACCGCAGCCCACCTTAGTTGCGATACCCCCCATAAGGCCCGCGACCTACGCCGGCACCGCTCCAACATGGGCTTGAAGGCAAAGCCCAGAGGAGCGGCCCTCCTCGGGTTCCGTTAGCTTCACCGTGGGTGACCAAGCCACGGCTACAAGAGGGATTCCACCTTGTCGTGGGGGCACCACGACAAGATGGAACCCCTGGGGGGGACCAGTAGTTTGGCCTAGGTAATATATAAGGCAATCGATTCAGTCAAAATTATAAAAAAAAGGAAATTGATTGAACCTAATTCTAGTTTATTTTAGTAATATTTTAGATAACTCAAATAAATATTTAAAAAGAAGTATAATGATCGCGAAATTGGTTAATTTATGTCTTATTTCAATTTACAACTAGGACTAAAAGCAAAATACCACCACTCTTCTTTTATTTAATTGCTTGCCGCAATCTGTCACTCCTTATATATTTTAGTAATTAAAATTTTAATAAAAAATTGAGTTTAAAGTCGGGGGACTTAATTAAAAGAGTGGTATTTTGCTTTAGGTCCTAGTTGTAAATTCTATATATCGAAAAAATATAACTACGGACACATTACGGCAATTTTTGATGTTTATTACGGCAAGAACCTAAATTAGTCAGGAACAACACCGCCGAGTGACGGAGTGAGTGAGACTGAGTCTTTCGTGTAGAAATATCTACGTAAAAGGTTTATGGGCATTTTTCATATCCAATATATATTCAGACTGATTATTTATTTCTTAGTTTAACGTATAAGTTTATGCAAAGAAACATATTTATCAGGCACGTTCTAACAAGACTTCAGGAACCAGGTACAGAAATGTCTAAACCAAAACCCACATACGTGAATCCCAATAAATTGTTCGAGGATGACGACGTCGATGATGATACATTCGTCAATAGTTTTAGATCAAGAATTCCACCGCCACAACCCAGTAAGCCAGTACCATCCGCTTATGGAAGTCACATAGCAGCATTAGAACAACAAAGGCAAGCTATGTTACAAAGACAAAGAGAAATCGAACAGCGAACCTTGGATTCTTCCTCACGCAGCATAGGCCTGTTGCGTGAATCTGAACAAATCGGAATCGCTACGGCCGAAGAGCTCAGTCGACAGCGGGAGCAACTCCAGAATACGAACAAACGTCTCGACGAAATCAACACCAACTTAAACTATAGTCAAAAGCATTTGAATGGTATTAAATCTGTATTTTACGGCCTCAAGAATTACATTTCAGGGAAATCAGACCCAACACCTCCTAGAAGCCAGCCATCCCCAAGCACTCTTAGTGCTGGCCCAAGTAGATTGGATGATACATTAGATAGTTTATCCCAAGTTACCAGTGATGACCGCTTCAGATCACACCCAGCTACCCGTCTACGTGAATTAGATGAACAGGTGAGTGCACCAATAACCGATAGCCAGCGTGTCAACCAGGTGTTGGATGCTAACCTAGATGAAATGGTACATGTCATTTCAAAGCTCAAGGGCCTAGGAATAGCTCTTGGTGAAGAAATTGAACAACAAACTGACCTCATTGATACTATACAAGATAAAGTTGAAGTCGCTGATATTAAGATGGGTAAGCAAAACAAACAAATGAATAAACTACTTGGTAAATAGTCCAACTTTATTCCTTTGTTATTCAAGAGCTGCAATGAAGTTCATGGACTATATGCCCCACATAAATTGATATTTAATCAATATAATGGATGTGATTGGTGCCCATGGTGCAGGCTTAGCCTAGTACCTGTAGTATTGCTATGTTTCTACTTTTGATTGGCAATAAATAATTTTTTACTTTACTTTTGAATACCATGATAAATATTCATTGTAGAATTCAAAATTTTATACTCATATTTGAATCTATGAAAATCTGCCCTTCACTTTATATGAATATATATATATATTGGTTTTGTTTGACAAATCCAAGTGTTGGTCCTAGGTTTTAATGAACCATAAAGAATTCTGAATGTTGATATAATTATATGAAGAGGCTCTAAAACATAGCTCAGTGTTATTTATTTAAAATATCATATATATAACAAGCATTAAAAGGACATCATTCATTGAAGGTATTGAAAATTAAATACCTTCAATGATGGATAGCAGTCAGTGGAATAATTCTAAACTCTTGTTGTAATAGTAACATTTGGGATGTTATTTCCCGTCTGTAAGAAAACTAACTGTATTTTTATTTTCTGGTCTGCACTATTAAAATCTTGGATATTAAATGATTAAAACCTGACTGATGTCATTTGCAAAATAGGATACTATTTTATTTAGTTTTTAATAGAAAATATGCATCTTTGTAAATATATATACTTTTATTCACAGTTGAAATTCTTTGTAGCTCTGCGTTATAATACATATGTATGCTTCATTTGTATGCATGTTGTGTAAAAAAAAAAAAAAAATATAGAAATTATATTTTTTTGTTATGAATACTGTTAGTTTAAAATTCAACAACATTATATAATATGAAAATATGAGATCTTGGGTTCAATTCCCAGGTTGATTTTCCAAATTCTCACTAGTAGGCCAGAGTTTGGATTTGTGACCACTAGATAGCAAAAGGCTCACCACCTGAGACTTAATGACAGCATTGGTGAAATGTGAGTGGGCAACTGTGTTCACCTCTGCCTTCTCCTTCTGAGAATACAGGCGTAATTCTGTTATGTAATAATAATTATTTGATAAATGGTGTAAGGAGCAATATGTACATATTTTATAGATTTTTAATATTACTTTAGTAGACTTGAGTTTATTTTTTATAATGTGAATTTAAATATGTATGGGTTTCTACATTGTATTTGAATAAACAGTTATCATTCTGTTCTCTGTCTGTTATCATTCTGACTCACATTGGAGCCTTATCTACCAATTAATTCATACAATGTTATCACATAACCTGAAATGTGTAACCCAGTTCATACCTATTTATCAAAAAATAATGCATGTCTGAAATATAACTATTAATGGATTTATAATTAAAAATATGTTCTTACCAAAATAGTTTTATTTTCCATGAAACCTTAATAATATTGAAACCATTGGTTTAGTGGTTCATCTATTTTCAGATTACCCTTCAAATTAAAAACAACATTATATTCTTACATTGTTTTTATTCACTGAAATATTGAATGGGGAAATAGCATCTTTACCACAAGGCTGTATATATCTCGAGAGTACAATAATTGAAAGTTAATAAGCTTGATCAAAGAAAACATTATCAACTACAGTTTCTAAAATCATATCATTAGCATCCACATCATGAGTTTTCATGTGTCTTTGTAATATCCTCTTGTTCCTCAGTTTTTTACCACAAATAGTACACATCACCTCATTATTGCCATGATATTCAAGGTGTATCTTTAAGCCAGTAGCAGTGGCAAAGCCTTTAAAACAAACATCACATTTATGAGGTCTCTCTAATGTATGTGTATGAGCGATGTGTACTAATAGGGAATGTTTGGTTGGAAAAGCTCGATCACAGCCTTTGTGAGAACATGAGAATGGTCGTGGCCTCTCCTGACCTGTGTGAACTAAGCTGTGAGTTCTCAAATATGATGCCCTTGTAAATTTCTTTGGACAACTTGGACATGCAAATTGTCTCTCCCCATTATGAGTCTTAATATGCATTCTTAAGGTTGATCTAGCTGTGAACCTCTTTCCACAAGTAACACACACAAACAGCATGCGATTGCTAGAATGTGCCACTCGGAAATGCTCCTTTAGTGACTGCCTGGACTTGTAAGTTTTATGGCAAAAACCACATTTAAACTGTGCAATATCTCTATGTGATTTTAAATGTTGCTTTAATCCATTTGATGAATAGAACCTTTTCCCACATTTAGCACAAAGATACTTCTGTGAATCTGAATGCTTCGCCATATGATGGTGCAAACTGTACAACCTAGTAAATGACTTGGAACAAACAGAGCAAGCATATCTTTTATCTCCTTCAATTCTAAGTGGTTGCTCAGTGGATGTTATTTCAGTGACTGGTGGCAAAGGAGTCAGTTCCTTATTATCTGATAAAGTATTATCAAAGTCTAATGATGGGTGGTTACTGAACAGTGGCACATCATACTCATGGTCTTGATATACCACATTTATATCAATGGAATCTATATCCGTACGCTGTAAATTAGGTGATTGTATCATAAGTATTTGAGTTAAAGTACTATTTGCCTTCAAACAATTTAATTTAAAGTTGTAAGCAACTAAAGCTGTTGATACACATGAAGAACATATTCCTTGAGGCCAGTTGTCTTCGTCATTGTTCTCTAAACAATTGAGGAATACCAAAATATCAATTAATTTGACCTTAATCATCTCGTGCTCAATCAAGTCCTGTATGTTCATAAACATTGTTGTATCTGATTCTAAAAGGCAAGTGCGACATATATTTTTGGTCAAGGGTAAAATGAGCCCCGTAAACTCCATTGATTGGTTATAAAATAACTTAGTGAATTATCATGAGCAACACCACATTTCACTTGTACAATAATATTAAGTATTTACGTATTCAGTAGCAGTACGAACTCAGAGTAGGTACAACATTTGATGAAAAGAAATACATTCTGATACATTCGAATACCTATATATTGTGAATGTGATTCGAACTTCAAACTGAGACGAACACGAACAGAATTACGTAGGTAGCCAACAAAAATTAATAAGTATTTTAATCACTACGTTCCTACGTTCTGTAGTCAACGAAACGTTGATCAAATGATCACAGATTACTATTAAACTAGGTAGCTAGCTATGATCAGGGGATGCCAGACTATCGTAAGATACATAAATTACTAATCTGTGATGCCAGACGAGTGCGAATGAATCACAGACTACTAGCGATGGCAATAACGGCTAGATCTTAATAATACATTATCCTGTTATGTTATGGAATGATAATGCTATTGTAAACTGTTATCGTTATCCTGTTATACAGACGCTCGGCAATTAACTTTATATGAGTAGGTTCTAACAAAGAATCATGGAGAGAAAATACGAAAAAATAGAAAAAGAAAATGTTTTTTTTAAGTTGGAATAGTATTAATATCGTTGGTCCCCAAAGAATAACTTTCAGCATTTATAATATTTTTAAAACCAATAAAATATGTAATTAAACTACAAAAAAAACTTTACTATTGACTACTAAATTTCTGAACGTGTCATAGCAGCTTAGCATTGTCGCGTTCAGAAATGCACCTAATGATAATAAAGAATATTTTTTTATTTATTTGAATTGTTTTGTCGCTTAGCGACCATATCACCCACTTATAAATCTTAAAATAAATTATAATATTCTTTTGAGGATTAAAAAATATTTTAAATTCCCAAAGCTGTTCTTTCTATACCAAATATAAAACAAAACGCCATTCCAACTTCTCTAAAATTATTTCTAATTATTACAAAATTTTGTGGTATCGGGCTCGCCATGATTCTTTTTGCTATTCCACTTATAATATACGCGCGCAGTAAACAACAATACTACAAAACCTAAAAGTTTTAAAACCTAACGCGGAGAAATCAGTAACACGATTGCTTAATGAAAATTGACACTGGCAACAAATCTGTTACTGCAATAATTTGTTATTTCATTTTCGTTATTCAAAGTACTGTTTGTCAAAAATCGACTTCAATACGTTTTTTCATTACGTTAGGCACAAAATCGTAACTCTAATAAATATCGACGGATAACAACAAGCAAGGCAATCATCGAGACCCTTCAAGTTAAAGTATACTTTAAGTCTTTTACGGTAAGATCATAATCGTAAACATTATCCGAATAGTACCATTATTGTTGTCTACTCGCTGTTATTTTTGAATTGCCATCGTCAATTATTGTCAGTTTTCATTATCATTATCGTTTCGTAAGATTATCAGACAACAGTGTTATTGCAATAACAGGACAGATTCGTATTCAATAGTGTGTTTTTTTTATTCCCGTAATGGGCCACACTTTTTGTGCTTGCCAGTGTCAAGTATTCAGAATAAACAAGTATTAAAAGTTGTTGCGCGAGTTGCGTTGCCCCAGTAAAACGGTCGAAATTTTACTTCGATGGAGTTCATAAAGTCATGATTTTCAATTTTATACAATTTGCCCACACTCGCACACGTTCATGAATACTGAATGGTTAATTATCCACCGTAATTACACATTAAACTACGGAGAAACACAAGTTTTAGAAAACAATATAAAACCGAAAACGTGCACTTTACATTTTCCCGCCTAAACTCCCAATAGTGTGTTATAAGATTACGGACGAATAATGCATTACGTAATGTGTTATTGCAATAACGACTATTACTAGATACTACGTATCAGACGAACGTCTCGGGAACAATGATTAAAGAAGGAGTAAAGGATGCGCCCTATTAATCTATGGATTGTAGAATCAGCTGTTTTACAAAACTGCTAGCTGATTTACAAAACAGTACTGTTATGAAAAACAGCTGAACGACGTTTAGCGGTTTTACATAATTACTGAACTATAACACACAGAATTGAATGAACGTTTTGCGTTTATCAATGCAGCGGGTCAACGATCAGAGATTATGTAAAACAGTGTGAAATGAACTGTCAGATTGTTGATTTTAGTTCAAAATTTTGTCGCATATGGCTCTGTATGTCTTAACAATAATAACCTAACTTTATTTTACATGTCAATAGCAAAAAAAATTTTATGAAATTTTTTAATGACGTAAATACTAAACCACTATAATAGTCGACAATATATCAGAATTATGAAAGAAAATAAATTGATCCATGAGCAAGTGAAGCGAGGTCGAGAGTTTCGTGTATCCCTACACGGACAGGTTAAGTTCGTGTTTAGGTTTTTTCTAACCTTACAGACACAAAAATAGGAGGCTCTGTCGACCCAGCTACGGAAAGTCAAATCAGAATACAGTATCGCTTTTTTACTTGAATGGTGACTATCCATTCAATATACCTATACAATAAACAAACCTGTCCCACTGTAGATATGTCATTCTGCATTACGTCTAAAGGTGGGTAGCTGTTTTGCTAAACGTATCGCAATGGCAATCCAGCTGAACGTTGTTCAGCTATTTTATAAAACAGTACTGTTTTGTAAAGCAGCTAGAGATTTTGTAAAACAGCGGATTCTACAATCCATCTGCGACATAAACATTAGGTTATAGAAATATCATATGATTCGATACAGTAATAGAAAAAATATATGCATCTCTTTTTATGTGATTCTACTAGTGTAAAAAGAGAAAACCTTAATTTGTCAGTTATCTGAAATTGCGAAAAATCAGGCATGTTCAATTCATATTTATAATCCAGAAACATTCATAATACATTAGTTTAAATCTATTCATTTATTTAATAAATGTATGATCTATATACCTTGACTTAAGGCCCTACCCTAGGCTAGTGACCTTGGACGAATGGGTGGGGACTCGTTCCTCGCCCCGCACTACCCGTACCGAAAGATCGAGCGCGCCGTGCGGCTCATCACTACAGTTTACTAGATTGCATATGCTCTTGTACCACAGAGTAGTGAAATTACAGAGAATTCTCTAGTAATGCTTAGTTCCTGGGTACCTTTGGGTACCATTATATAAGAAAAAAAAACTTCCTGTATCGTGGGTGCGTTTACAAACACATAATCTTACATACACACACACCCAGACCCGGAACAATTATCTGTAGATCATACATACATTTGCTCCGTGCAGGAATCGAACCTGCGACACGCAACGCAGCAGCCGGTTTCTCGACCACTGCGCCAACCGCACTGTCAATAGTCGTCAGTTTGATACCTTTTTTGCCAGGACGATCGTAAGGGAAAGGGATTCATGTTTTGATAATGTATATGTGACCACATGACCTCAAATAAGTAAGAAACCTCTGTAATCAATCTTCTCTTCGCTACTTGGTAATCGTCTTAAGTGGCTTCAATCAATCTACTATCTCACGGATTATGCAAAAAGGTCTTAAAACCGTTAGTGAATGGTGTGCCAAAAATGACCTTTGTATCAACGCGGACAAAACTGTCATAGTACCTTTTACCAAAAAATGGCGTCTGGACAAACTCGTGATGCCAAAGCTGAATGGTAAAATGCTTACGTTTTCCACTGAAGCTAAATACTTGGGCGTCACTATCGAGCAAAAGCTAACGTGGAACACACATTCAGCTAACGCACTGAGTAAAGCTAAAATGTCTCTCGGGGTCAGTGGTCGCCTTATGGGTAGCAACTGAAGTGAAAATCCCAAAATCGCGCTTTGGTTGTATACTACCATTGTGCGAACAAATATATTATACGCGTCCGTCGTGTGGTATAGCAAAGCCCATCAAACGACCACTATAAAAAAAACTGGACAGTTTGCAGAGGACTGCCTCTCTCCTGGCCACAGGCGCTATGTCCACATGCCCTGGAATGGCACTGAATGACCTGCTTGTACTACATATACATATTCTTACACAAAGAGGCGAAAGACAGCGTATATAGGGCAAACATCCAGGGTAGGAGAATTTGGCTCTCTCAAAAACTGAGGACTCTACAGGACTCGGCGATGGAATTCCCATTATTTGGCATGACAACAGATGGTTGCAGCATGTATTCGAATAACAATACTCTGTAGAAATGCCTTCAAGGGAAGACTGGTTGAATAACCAATTAACCTACTAGGCTGGGTACCTAATATGGTACACCAAAATTGGACAGGATGTAGGCTGTGGGATATATGGAGAGCGAACAAGGCCCAGTAAAAGCGTCAACCTGGGACACTACGGCTCCATCTTCCACGCAGAGATATACCATTGTAGAATGTGCGGAAGCCAATCTGCGGAAGCACTACATCAACCATACCATATACATCAATTTCGATAACCAAGCAGCCAGTGACGAGGCAAGAGCTAAATTTTATGTGGGCGAAGTATATTTTCCGAGGCCCTTTAGTGGCGCATGAACATGTTTTTTTTGTTAATCTATATTCATACACTGCTGGGGAAAGGTCTCCGCGATAGTCTTCCACGCCTCTCTGTCCATTGCCTTCTCGGGCCAATCCTTGCAAAAAGCAACCAAGTCATCACGCCAGCGCTTTCTAGGTCAGAGGCCCAAGTGCGAGTTACCGTGAGTACATTTCATTCTTACGCATCGAGCGCGTATGGTCGAGAATTACTCACTGTAACTGGCACTTGGCTGGGCTTCTGCCTCGGCGTCGTCCCATATGTCATCACGACCATGTTTAATTAAAAATAATATAGAAAGCATTAATTCTCGCGGTCATTCCTAGTTCTGGCAGGTAGGGATTCCCCGTGACGCCAGCATATTTTGCTAGACCAAATAAAAACTATTTAAAATACGCGGGTTCATGTTTATTGAATTGAATTGGGCTCATATTTACATCGTTTAAAAACTGTGCTTCAGTGCATTAATTTTCAGATATGCTAGGGAAAATTAAAGCACTTACATACATTGAAAAATAAAACAGATAAACCTATAAACGCAATTCTTGTCAAACTCTTGTTTCGTTACATTTTTCAAATCATACATTATTTGAATGTTTATTTTTCGGAAAATAAAATTGGACTTAATTAAATAAAATTATGTTTTCTTATGACGATGCTTTACTGAACTGACCGGGTTTTGAGCTCGAAAATAACGGACAGTTCCAGTCCAGGGTTTGCTTGCGAGGTCTAAGGGTTTAGCTTAGACCTCGCAAGCAAACACTGGACTGGAACTGTCCGTTATTTTCGAGCTCAAAACCCGAGAAAATATAAATTTAAACAAATGAGTTAATGCTTTTCAAATATTTATCCCAAATGATGTTAATTTTTCAAATCTTCAGTTTAAAATATTATATTTTACGTTTAGTTTTATTATCATAATGTTTAAACTATCATCATTTGTTAGAAGGATATACCATTTAAGACTTATTATTTGCGGATGTGGGATAAAATAATAAAGAATATTAATCTGAATAATCCTTTAAATAATCACATCAGTAGGCTTACTCTTGAAAGTAAATCCGCTTGATTGACATTAGAAATTTGTCAGATGGTACTTTTAAAAGCAAAAAATATTTTTTAAGTAATTAACGAATCTGGATGCTTATAAGCCAGCATGCTTAAAATTTAGATAACTATAATGTAGGTAGATTTATTTTAACATTACTCATTGTTTTAACACATTGATTTAATATAGGAATTAGATTGGAATTGGTATTCATTTCAAGAGTAACCCCCAGTTCAGATTTGGATAATTCCGAATCACTTGCATAAAATTTATCTCTATCGTTATTTAGCATTTCATATGCCCAGGGCCGGATTTGGGGGAGGTCAGGCCGGGCTACTGCCCTGGGGCCTCCACAAGAGAGGGGCCCCCACAATAGAGATAAATAAATATCCAAATTTAGACGGGTCAGCAACTTTAACGTGTTTTTTTCCAACAGTCTTTTTCGCATTTTCACTCATAATACTTGCACAAACATAATAATATATCCATATTTGTTCACTTCACTCCGTAAAACATATTTTATATCAGAAAGCTCCGATTATAAGTTCTCATTAACTATCAATTTTTGATTTGATCGAGCATCTCGGTGGCAATACTTTTTCAAAGACTCGAAAGTTCAGTGTTCGACAATGCTGCAAATATGAGTGGCAAATACAAAGTGATGCAAGGTCTTATTTTGCAGAAAAATCATTTATCAGTGTTTGTACCATTTTGTGGTCACTCAGTCAACTTAGTTGGAAAACCTAACTTGAGCATCGGCAGTTCAATTCTTTGATTTCGTTCAGAATTTATATACATTTTTTATAACAAGTACACAATGATATCAAATTCTGCCGGAAAAATTATCAGATAAAAAGAGGACAGTCATGTTTTAAAAATCTTAGTGATACTCGGTCGTCACGTAGAGCTGCAGCCACGAAGGCCATTGTCATGGGATATTCTGAAATCTAAGAAGCTCTAATCGTGATATTCTTATCTGCTCCATATATCCAGGATATCTTCTGATATAGAGCAGAAAGATATCGCGAGAAATGAAGAACACGTCTTTTAGATAAGATGAGTCTCGAAATAATACTTAAATAATATATAATAATAAGAATACAGCTGGTATTTGCCACCTTTTGGATCGACATTTTGGAGCGATTCTGCGCAACAAACAAGATTTTGCAGGACCCAAAAATGCTTCTTGAATCTGCTGTGCGTGCATTGGAGTCGTTAAAATCACTCGTCGAGTCAAGAGTCGATTTTGATAAATACGACGAAGCAACTAAAAAAATATGAAATACTGAATACGTACAATCACGCAGCAGAAAAAGTAGTGTGAAGTTAAATCCCCACGATTACATGAAAGCACAAGACGCAATTCTCTCACTGAAAGATTACAAGTTAATTATTTGCCAACTATGTGTACATATGATGTTGTTACATATAAAATGCATACAAAGATTTGCATGATCTCATGCATACAAAGCTATTCTTTCGAGATTTGGATTTCTCAATCACCTAGAAGAGATGGACGCTGCAAATTTGTATTCTGCTGCAGAGGTATTGGTAAAAGTTTACAAAGATGATGTAGAACCTAGCCTTGGTAATGAGTTGGTTCAATTTGTATCTTGGATAAAGTTATACAAAAAAGACTATAAAAAAGACCAATCTAAGGATTTGTTATACTATCGCATTCTTGAAAATCAAAATTTGGAGCTACCTTCCCGAACATTGAAATTACACTAAGAATGTGGTTGTTGATGGTCTCGACTGGCACTGGAGAGCGCTCGATTTCAAAAATGAAAATTTAAAGAATCGGCTCCGAATGGCGATGGGACAAAACCGATTATCGAAACTAACCCTACTTAGTATTGAAAGTGATTTACTCCGGGAGCTAGTTTTTTTGCTAAATCATCAACGACTTTTCGTCGATAAAAGCTCGCATAATTCAATTTAGTTAACGCGTAAATTTAGTGTTTAAGAAATTGTATTTGATTTATTATACATTATTGTAACTAATTGCTACATTCTTTGTTCACTTTGTTGTGACGTGGGCGACCGCCCACATCACCCATGCCTTGCGCCACCTCTGCAAACAGCTGTCCTCGCATTAGATTCAAACGTAGTCTCCTCAAAACTAGTGGAAAACTGCATGGCTCGATTAAACTCTCTAGGCAACAGGAATAGAGTAGTTTTGAGGTGGGTACCGGGACATGCGACCATCATTGGAAATTAACGTGCCGATGAGCTAGCAAGAGCAGGAGCAAATGGCACACAACAAGGCCCCGAGCCCTTCTGTGTTATACCTAAAAGCCTAGCTCAAAAATCCCTCAGGACTCATGTTTTGAAGGTGCAAACAAGGTCTGGACGGAATCGCTAGGCCTGACTCACTCTAAAGTCGTCATTAGAGCCTACGACAAAAGGTACACAAACCATTTCCGAGCGCTGAGTAGGAACAATTTGCGTGTTGTGGCAAGAGCCTTAATAGGACATGCTGCTTAAATAAGCACATGTTCAACTTGAGGGTAAGCGAGACAAAAACCTGCAGACGTTGTGAAGAAGCTGAGGAAACACCACTTCACCTATTCGTGGAATGTGGACCACTAACACATAAGCGTTACACTCACCTAGGGAAATATATTTTAAGCCCGGATGAAATAAAAGAGTAATCTCTAGGAAAATCCTGCAGTTCATCACAGCGGCAGGGTTTAGGGAACTCTAATTTAAACGCAGGAAGTGGCGATCACAATAGACCTTTTACGGTCTAAGTGACATTATAGTCACAAAAAAAACCCGTCCTCCATCGTGTGGGTACTCAAACTTCATGTTTTGGTGATGTATATGTGCCATAATGTTTTTGGGGGCTGAGTTGCCCGCGTCTGTAGGAGCGCGCCCTTAAAATGGAATCCCTACACGTGGCCCCTGGGTGGTGCAAAACAGGCAACACAACTCTAGTGAGAGACTTCGCCCGCGGCTGGTTACCACCCACCGGTCGAAGCTATGCCGTGAAGCATCCTAACCGTGTTTCGGGATATAGGCCGGTTCAAACATTATGGGGTCTCCCATAACGTCTGCACCGGCCGGTCTGGGCAGTTGCATCAACTCCCCAACTGTCGTTCTCCCCTAAATCTGTCCACTCTACTTAGACTGAATAGATTTGTTCTGGATCTACGTGCTCCATCCTCGGCCACACCGTTGCTTAACATCAAGCGAGTTGGTGGCCAAACGTAGACCCAATCTGGATAAAAAAAAGTTAAATTTTTTAAATCTCTATTTTGGAAACTTTATCGCAGATCTAATTTGTGGAATAGTCAAACTTCGTGTTTCGGTGATTTCTGTGTGTCTATGTGACCAAATTATTGAAAGCTTATATTCAACACTATTGGTCTTGGTATTTCGGTGATGTCTATGTGTTAAGAGACCAAATTTCTAATTAAAAACAAAAAACTGTTTTAAAATTAATAAAATCGACATAATAAAGGAGGGGGGGGGGTAGGCGTAAATTTTACAATGATATCGCAGAATATGGGGCATATGCGGATTCTGCGATTTCACAAACCAGCACATCCGAGTGATGTTCTCGATGGTGTGTTAAAGCAATGTCAGAGACCTACGGTAGGAGAGATTGGTTAATTATTAGAAATATTATTCACATGTTTAGGAAATAGTATAGGTAAATAGAAATAATATGACTGGAATTTTTATACCATTATTTATATAATCCATTATGGTATCGATAACATTTTCCACTATCAATAATTATAGGCAATTATTGAAATAAACTGTTATTTATAATGGATCATCAACATCACTAGCTATCTTTTTTTTTTATGACAAGTGTAGTTTATTTTCCTGTAATTCCTGTGTATATTTCAGATTCAGATGTAGATAGAATTCGATGTTTCAAACAAATTAATTCATATTTCTAATTTTCTATGGGTATACAGAAAAAGCATCCAAGATGATGGCTGGAAAAGGTTAGTTTTGTGATGTTTCCTTTTACAAAAACATCTCTTCTTGTTATTTGATTAATAAATATTATCAAAAACGAATGTAAGTAGAAAAGCCATACTACTTCAATTCTTACTATCTTTTAAAAAAAATTCTATTTCATCATTCATCTGAAATGGAAACTAGATTTTGTAGTTATGTATTTGTGATTCTTTAACAGAACAACCATTGTGTATTTTGCAGTAATGCCCGAAACTGAAGAACAAAACAGGATAAGGTTTCAAGTAGAACTGGAATTTGTACAGTGTTTGGCTAATCCTAACTATATTCATTGTAAGTATTTCTAAGAACTCTACCTTTATGAGCTTATTGATTTGAACCTGCGCTGGTTAAATACTCCAGGCCCTCTTTATCTGGGAAATTTATTTGGGATTCAAATTCTGCTCACAACCATATTTTTCTTTGTATTATACCTTATATATTTAGTGGGTTTGTTATGCATCCATTAATGAGTTTGAAAATTAATCTGTATTAAGCTGTTGGCTCGCTAATTAGCAGACACAATAGATTTTTATTGTTATGGAGTATAATTCTGTACGAGGCTGAGCGGAAGGGTCCTTATAAGAAGTTTATGGTACTGTTTCAGTTCTTGCCCAGCGAGGGTACTTAAAAGAGGCAACATTCATCAACTACCTCCGTTATTTACAATATTGGCGGGAACCAGAGTATGCTCGCTACTTGAAGTATCCCATGTGTCTTCACTTTTTGGAACTTCTGCAGCATGAGGCATTTAGAAGAGAATGTGTGTCAGCACAGGTGTGTGACTTAAATTAAGTAACAATTCATAAACAACTGATGTTTGTCAATAATTCAATAATAATTAAGAAATTAAATATTCAATAAAAATACCTCATAAGTGAATATACCTTCTGCTTTCTTATAATCAAAATATTGTTTAATCAAATTAGACCATACACAAAATTAACTTCTTGTCTATAACCGTGTGACATTTTCAATGATTTCTTATTTACGCAGTCATGAACACTAGACCATATTAAATTTAATATAAATTAAAAAAATTACAGGTATGCAAGTTCATGGATGACCAAGCTATATTGCTGTGGCAACACTATACGCGACGGCGTACGCGTACACTGCAGCCGCCGGATGCTCCCGCACCGCCTGCGCCTCCTGCCCCGCCGCAACAGGGCCCGCCTAGGCAACAGTCGTGATGATGATAGTGAAGATTTATTGTAAAGATATATTTGGAGAACTATTGCGGAAAAACTTGTTAAGACATATCATGGATCATGCCATGTTTTACCTGTCGATTATTATGTCATTATTGTGCCTAAATTCTTTAAATTGGCAGGTAGGACTGAATGGGTGTTGCTGTTCTACGAGATACTAAATGTTCAACAAGCTACTGGAATAATTATGGATTCTAGAACCCTCATTGTAAATATTTTAATGAGTTTCTTGAATATGTTATGTCTTTATATAGACTGAGTTAATGTAATTTTAGCCATAAGTTAGTATTAAAACTTTTTTATTTATTTTGAATCATTTTAATTTTACTGTTAAATATATAAACATTCTTTTATCTGGATCGAAACAAAGATGTTGTTTCCTCTCATAAAAAATTAAAGCAAAATTCAACACCTCAAAAAAAAATACCTTTGTTCGGGTACTTTGGGCTGCGCAGCATGACGAACATCCGTCGTTCCGTATTTATTACATAGTTAGCTGCGGCATGTTCGTGCGAGTGTTGAATTATTTCCATTATCTTCTAAACTATGCGTCGGAATAACATGCTGTGCCTTCCAAAAAAATTCCTACCATGCATGTGCCAAAAAATATTGAAAATTAAAAAGTGACTTATGAGCAGGTTACGTTCAGTCAGTCAGTAGTTCAAAGAACGCATAGCTGACGTCAAGAATAGACGGTCAACAAAATCTGCAGTCTGTGAACATACAACAAATAAACCCAACCATTTTATACGTTTCGATAAATCCTCGAAATATATACATACAATAAAAAAAAACGATGCGAAAGAAAACCGATATATATACATACAATAAAAATGAAGTCTTGATTTTTCGTGTGACTTGACTTGGTTTGGGACTATTTCTGTTGAAATTTGGGTGTTTTTTAATTTCAATAGCCTCGTGGAGCATTCTCGGTATATATTGGTTTTCTTTCGTGAGAACTTGGGGTTTATCGAAACGTAGAAAATGGTTGGGTTTATCTGTTGTATGTTCACAGACTGCAGATTTTGTTGAGCGTCTATTCTTGACGTCAGCTATGTTCTTTCAAACTGATGCCAATGTTACGCTTTGTTTGCCCTATGTATGATAGCCCCCAATCAATGTAGACCCCTGCATCTTGTAAGGGAAAGTGGCACTTCACCGGTCTGAGAAGTTAGCTGTATAGCACGTTGGGCGCCAGTTATAGCACTACGGCTTGGTGTAGGGTCGATTGATGACACAAGTTAAGGATAAATACGTTTAATTACTTAACCAATACAGGATCTCTGCTCGGCTGCCCTGTAGACATGAGTCCGATATATCATATCGTAACTAAAAACGGATATACACATATATCATATCGTATCGATATGCCACACACAGAAAACTGTTTTTACAATATCGATCAAATCATATCGAACTAAACGAAAAACTAACTATCCATATCCATATCCGTTTACGTAGCTTATTCAACTTCTCATATTCATATCTATCTCGTGGTTAGATATTCGCCGTCTCTCTGTCCAACCGATGACGTAACCGGGTGTGAAAACGAGACGAAGCGAATATCGTTCAGCGTTTGCTGTAGATATCTAAAAACTCTCCATATCGATATATGGAGGAACGAGGTGTGGTGTTCCTCCATTGAAAAAGGGGGGATCCTCCAACCAGGCGGGTGATATTGCCTGGCGGGCCACGGCCGAACGGTTAATGTCGGGAGATGGTATATATACAAACTCGTCGTCAAACTTTGATTGCGCGATGTAGGGTGTTGTGCGCGTAGTTTCCATGTAGCGGGATAGATGTCGCTACATCACTCCCCTCCGAGACCGGAGGTCGATCGTTTTGATGAGTCAGCGGTCAGTGCGTCTGAAGAGCTTGCCAGTGCCAGTGAGGTCCCAGTGAGTTGGAACCGGATGCCGCGTAGTTCACGGTGAGTCGGAACTGAGAGCGGTGATGCTGCGTAATCCTCAGTAACTCGAGGTAGTGCAGTGGTGCGTAGTGGCTGGCTGCTGCGTCGACCAGGAGAGAATAGCACTGCTTGTTGACCGGCCGAAGGTGCAGTGTGCTGTGCCGAAGTCGCTGTTGTGGCTGAGGGTGATGACCAGGTCTGCGCGTCTGCTACAGGCTGGTGGTCAGGGTACCCGTTGAAGCCGAGTATGCTGGCTGGCTGTGTGACTCGCTGCTTGCTGCTCGATCTGATGCTGAGGGAGTGAAGATGACGGAGTGACGACGAGGTTGCTGTTGATCCTCTTCAGCGAAGGCTGTGCTGATGTTCGTGCTCGGGGTCACCAGTATGGAGGAACGAGGTGTGGTGTTCCTCCATTGAAAAGGGAGGATCCTCCAACCAGGCGGGTGATATTGCCTGGCGGGCCACGGCCCGACGGTTAATGTTGGGAGGTGATATATACAAACTCGTCGTCAAACTTTGATTGCGCGATGCAGGGTGTTGTGCGCGTAGTTTCCATGTAGCGGGATAGATGTCGCTACAGATATCTAAAAACGGTTTTTCATATCGATATGAAAACTTCATATCGGATATATAACCGTTTACAGAAAGTACCAAAAACGCCCATGTCTACTGCCCTGCCCGTCGCACACTAGTCACACTACTTGCGCGACCTCTTACAGGCGCGCGGGTAACCACGCTGGGGTTGTCTACACCCGTTTAAGGGAGTCCACGCTATAGCTGATATTTCTATGTGGTTTGAAGTAGGTTCCTCGTCGCAGAAGCCGCCCAAAGCCCACCACAGTTGATCGCCGACCTGCTGTCCTACCTTTCATTAAAGGGGTCACCGATAGAATTGGTCACATCTTGAAGCGTGCTTCTCTCAAAACCTACGTATTGCTATCGATTCAGCCAGAATTTTCACACCAAATACTGCCACAAAAACAAAACATATAACCACAGCATACACATCTAGAGAAAGTAATCCCAAATTCTAGACGAACAAATGAGATTGGTGAGCGACTAATTTAACGTATTTCTCGCGGCAGGGATTCCCCGTGACGCCAGCAAATGTTGCTTAACTAAATAAAAATAATTAAAGATACACGGGTTCATGTTTAATTGAATTGGGCTCATAATTACATCGTTTAAAAATAATGTTTCAGATAACTTAAGGAACATTAAACTAAGCACTTACATTGACACATTAAAAAATAAAACTCAAAAAATTATAAACGCAAATCTTGTCAAACTCTTATTTAAATAGGTACAACTTGTAAAAATAAAAAAAAATAAAATAATGTTTTTTATTTTTATAGGTATAACATTACGTTTTCTTATGACGACTTTATGTCTTTACTGAACTGAACCCTTAAGACATCGTAAGCTAGGCACTTTTATTGTTTTTTTTGAATTTGCAAAATCCATCATGGACGCTGTGCCGGACTTCAACTACCGACTAAAACCGCACGGTCCTACTCCAACCTTTACCGAGGTCCCGGGTTCGTTGCAGCAATCACCGCAACCCCGGTTATGGTCCGTTGATAAAGTTTCAACGGACACTCCGGGATTTGTGCAGGCTGGCCACAGTTAGCCTCCCTATGTCGCACGTGCGTGGTCGTCTTGGGCTGGACTGCTGATCAGGCGGCGAACCATCCATGCCCAACGCCCGCAGTCCACGGCTCACGGTAACCGGAGATCGTTGAGCTGCCCTCCGGCGCCTGGCTCGCCTTCTGCCGCAGGGGTAAGCGGGGTCTGCCTCTCTCTCCCTTTCCGCCGCCTCCTTCGCCAGCATCACCTACTCGCAGAAGTCGGTGACGGCTCTCCATGTGCTCCCAATCCCGACCTTGTGTCTACTCACGGATGGAAGCTGATGTGGCCAATATGGTTGCCTGCCGGGGCGTCCTCCCAAGAACTGTGATTAGCGTGTCGTCAGCGTAGCCGGTAACGCCGACGCCGTGGAGAAGCGCCCCGCGCAGAACCCAGTCGTAGCCTTTGTTCCACAGGAGCGGACCAAGAACCGAACCCTGTGTAACATCGCATTACAGATCTAGCCGACTCTATCCATCACGACCCGGGTAAATAAAACCGCTATATCGCTCAGATAGGCCCCGATCACACGGAGGTAAGTCGGCACTCGATGGTAGACTAGTGCCTCCCTAATGCAACTCCAAGGCTCAAAGCGTTGGTGATGTCAAGGGACGCCGCCACGATCACCCCACCCCGGGACAACGCATCCTCCGCCTGCGCTCTCACGCGCATGATGGCATCCGCCGTGGAGTCCCCTCGGCGGTAGCCAAACTGGTTTTCCGCTATATCAGGACCCGCCCCAGATAAATGCGCGACGAGGCAGTCTGCAATCACTCTCTCAAAGAGTTTGCCCACCCCGTCTAGTAGCACGATGGGGTGGTATGCAGACGGAGAGTCTGCAGGGCGCCCCTTCTCTCTGATCAGGACCAGCTTCCCGGTCCTCCACTGCTGTGGAAACTGGCCCCGCTCCAAGCATGCGCTTAAGAGCCCCATTAATCGGGACCCAAGAGCCCTCAAGGCTCGCAAGTGGACGGGAACTGTCCGCTATTTTCGAGGTCAAAACGCTCGAAAATATACTCATTTGTAAATTTGACAAATCTTCGAGCTTAAAATATTATTTTTTATTATTATCATAATTTTTTAACAAACATCATTTGTTAGAAGGATATACACCACTTGTACAGTCTCTTGGTAAACTGTACAATCTTGTCTTGATCTAAATGATACACTTGATAAGATTTATTCCGTTTATTGTCTTGTCACAATAATTGAAATAAAATTACTTGCTAAACGAGTACACGCGAACTTGCTATTACGTGAACTGACATACATACAAATATGCAAAATTAACAAAGTGCTGACGCGAGTAATGTGCGGTTGTAAACCGTACATATTCCCAGGCCAGAAAAGATGAGAATGATATGAGATGAAATTGATAGGTAAATGTACGTCACAAATATAAATGACAAATATAAAAAACAAAAAAACAATAAGAATAAATTAAACAGGAACATTTAACATATCATTAAATTTCCGCAAAATAGGACTCGCTGACTTGTTTTCAAATCGAGTGGTGTGCTGACTTGTCTCAGCTCTGGTACACGCCGCCCGAACCTCTGCGGGGCGAGGTAGGGGCACGGGTGCGGGGGCAGCATGTAACTCCATTACTTGAGGCGCTGTATCTTCTTCCCTTGATCTTGATCTTCGACATTTGTGCTGTACGCGTCTCACTGCGACGATCACACCAATGACTACGACTGTAACAAAAATGATGTAAATCATGACGTAGTGATGTATGTCGTGGTATGATGTGCCATCTTCTAGCACCTTGATCTGTCTCAAATCTTGTAACTTGTTTCGGATAATTGATGCTTCCTGTTCAAATTGTAAATGAACTTTATCATCTGTGATATTGGCATGTGGGATACTTATATTAATCATGTGGTTGATAGGCGAAATTTTGGGCGTAAACAAATCTGGTGATATCTGAAGCTCGCTTGCATGAGGCTTATGTGGATATATCATCAATTCATCCGTCTTGATAATACATCCATGACCTACGCTTACAAGGCCCGCGTTCGTCAAAGAATGCATGGTCATTTGATCCTCGCACATTATTCTAATTTGACACCACTTACAACATGAATAAATATAAGTGTTGATAGCGTAGCTATCTTGAAAGGCATTTTTGCATAAACTGAGTTCTGTTCGACAATCATTATTTTGCAATTGGCACAGATTCTTGTCGTTCCTCATCAGATATTCTGGCTTCTGACTGTGACAGAAATGTGTTTCTGACTGTATAAGACAAGCTCTAACATCTATCTCTCTCATCGGTATAAAAGTATCTTTCTTGATATTTATCGCAATGTACTCTGATATCGGAACCAGTTGAATGACCTTGCCGTCTTGATAATTTTTGGGTACTGGTACGATTTTCAAAATCTCGTAAGTCTCTCTGCTGATGAGTGGTATTCTTATTTCGAAAAGTAATAATTCTTGAAGCATTCTTGTTTTGACCTTCATCAAATTATACAACTTGCGGAGATCCAAATGAATATTATCGATCGGCAGTGACACATCTTTCGTTAATTTACTTGCTATAATACTCAGTTCTTCGATTAATTGATCTGGCGTCAGCAAATGCAAGTTGAATTGGCCTTGATAAATATCAGTCACTGTGTCTAATAATGTGTTCTGTAGGCTTTTTAAGTTATTGAGAACGTTACTTGCTATTACAGACTCAATTGCGAAGTCATTAGTGGCGCTATTTACTTGCGCAGTATTTTTCAAGGCTTCAATAGCGCTTTCCATATTGATCATATGTTGATTAATTATTTTATGCTGTTGATTCATCGTATTCTCAGTGCGCTTCAGCAGGTTGTTTTCCGATTCCACCAATGAAGTTTGATTTTTCCAAAGTTCTACGATGTGCTTCTGGTTTTCGTGTAGTAACCTTATCTCAGTCTTGTACTGTTCGGCGAATCTCTCGTCTAATACTCCGAACAAACTATTAGCGAGATATCCGACACCGTTGATAAGACCTCTTCGCAGACGTCGTCTGGCCGGTCGTTCACTGATTTGCTGACTCAGTAATAGCTGGTTGTAGTACTCCAGTTCAGTGTAGCCATGACGTAATTGGAGTATAATCGCATTACAATGGGCTTGTTCTCGCATTGTTTCGCATTTTCTGTTTAATGCTTCTATATAGGTGCTTAGCGCCTTATTTCCTTGCCAATAAGGTTTCATTTGATAGTACACGACCAACTTCCACTCATCTTTAATTAACCGCATGTCGGCGACTTTGTCAAAGTATATACTCTGGTCATCTCTGAATTTGGTAATATTTACGAAGGCTTCGGAACTTGATATGAGGGTCATAAATACCAGAAAGATCGTGATCATCGAAGTGAAAAATGATTTCTTGCTGTAATTCTTTTTTGTCAATTCCCTAGTAGAGTGGGATGGTTCATGTTTATTGCTTATGTGACCTTGGTTCACAGTATCGTCTTCATGGCTGGTAAGTATGGATAGTTTTACTACTGGGCGCTTCAAGTATCCGGTTTTGGTTTTGAGCGTAAGAACGCGTACCAAACCATCTTTGCCCGCATGTAGCTCCGCAACTCTACCCATGACCCATTTTCCAGGTGGTACTTTGTCTTCTTGGATGAGCACTACGTCATTCAGCTTGATATTTCTCATCGAGTGCATCCACTTTGACCTTGATGTCAATTGAGATAAGTACTCGGCGCTCCAACGTTTCCAAATATCTTGCGTTATTTTTTGAACGAGTTGCCAACGTGTTCTAAGATCTCGTTCGGTCTCAACCAACGTTAAAACTGGACCGCTTGCTAAGAAATGCGATGGTGTTAAATAGTCGAGATCATCTGGGTCTTCTGTCATGGCACACAGTGGCCTTGAATTAAGGCACGCCTCTATTTGCGTGAGCAACGTGGAATACTCTTCAAAGGTGAGTTTTTGTTCTCCTATGACTCTCCTGAGGTGAAATTTGCAGCTTTTCACTGCGGCTTCCCAGAGTCCTCCTGCTGATGGCCATGAAGGTGCATTGAAATGGAACTTGATTTCCATATCAGCTAACTCTTGATAAAGTTCCTCGTTAAAAACTTCCATTATGTTGCTATACTCTTGTTGTAGTACTCGACTGGTCCCAACAAAATTTGTCCCATTGTCACAGTAAATGTCACTTGGTGTTCCTCTTCGTGCGGACATCCTGCGTAATGCCGCTATGAATGAAGAAGTTGACAAGTCTGAGACCAACTCCAAGTGGACAGCCTTTGTTACCATGCATACAAAGACCGCTACATAACCTTTCGTGGTTTTGATCCCACGTCCCTTGTTGGACTTCACAAATACGTGTCCCGTAAAATCTACGCCAGTATGCTTGAAAGGGCGCGAGGGATTCACTCTTGCTGCAGGTAAGTCTCCCATTATTTGTTCTTGCATAATTGGCTTCTGCTTTTTACAGGTCACGCATTTATGTATGTATTTTTTCGTTGTTCGGCTGCCGCTCAATATCCAATATTTTTGTCGAGTAAACGCTAATGTAACCCGAGCCCCGCCATGATAGGTAAGTTTGTGTGAGTGGTTTATTATTAACTCTGTAAGGCGATGATTTTGAGGAATAATAATTGGATGTTTTCTTTCAGGGTCAATGTGAGCGTTATGCAGCCTCCCGCCAACACGGAGAATACCATCTTGGTCTAAGAAAGGATTCAACTTTACTATCTTGCTTTTCGATGATATATGTTTCTTGTTTAATAGACTTTGCACCTCGTCCTCAAATACTTCTCCTTGAACTTGTTTTATTATTAATTTCTTTGCTTCGCTTAATTCAGATAGAGACAACCATGGCGTTCTAACTCTAGCTTGTTTCTTCGTTACAAATCGGCGCATCCATGCTAGTACGCGTACAAGTTTTGTAAACGAACTGTATTTGCTTAATAGCTCTTGAATCATACTATTATTCTTTATAACGATATTTACTTGATTAATAGATGATTTGACTTCTTCGTTTGTTGTATATACAGGAAGAATTTGATAGTTCTCGTATGTAGGTAGCCATTTTGGGCCTTGCCACCATAATGGATGTTGATGTAATTGGCTTGCTGTCAATCCTCTGCTCGCACAGTCAGCGGGGTTCTCGGCCGACTTTACATATCTCCAGCAGTCCGGTGGCATAATTTTGGTGATTATGCTGACTCTATTAGAAACGAAAGGCTTCCAGCGATTGGGATTTCCTTGTAGCCACCCCAACACGGCCATAGAATCTATCCAACCGTAGACCTTGAGGTCATGGTTTGATGTTACTGCTTGTTGAATTTTTTCCATAAGTTTAGATAGCAGGAGAGCTCCACTGAGCTCCAACCTTGGTAACGAAACTTCTTTATTGCACGGGACCAATCTTGATTTTCCGGCAATTAATTTTATTTCGGATTGACCTGCTTTTATTATTTTGCTGTAAACTACACACGCGTATGCTTTTTGCGACGCATCGCAAAATCCGTGTAACTCGAGCTGACTCATCACGTCCGTACCCAGCCATCGAGGTATTTGTAAACAATTAATTTGTTCGATATCTTCCTTGATTTTCTGCCATTCTAAACTGATATCTTCCGGGAGCTTGTCATCCCATGCCAGTTTTGATGACCATACTCGTTGAAAAAGGAGTTTCAATTTGGTTGAGAGTGGGGTCAGCCATCCCAAAGGATCGAACAACTTAGAAATTTCAGAGAGTAGGGACCTCTTTGTATTCTCTCTAACCTTGTTTTCCTTGAACTTCGATTCGAAAACAAAAACATCTTGACTCGGGTTCCAATTCAGACCGAGAGTTTTAGTTGACTGAGTGGCTTTAAAACTGTAGTTATCTTGATCTTGATTATTTGGGTCTTGTACAAGCTCTTGAAAATTTGAACTCCATTTCCTCAGATTAAAGCCAGCGGTGAAGGCAACCTTGTACTGCCTCCAGCTCAGAATCAGCATCATAAGGTCTTTTTGTAAGTTAGGACCTTTAAACATGCAGTCATTGAGGCTTGTCCCACTAGAAGTTCTTTCCGATGCATTGAATACTACACGAAGTGAAGTTGTTGTAGAGTGTTCCCGTAGCACGCAATGATGCGGCAAATAATACTGCAGTTTCGTGTTACCGTTGTCTGCGAGTTTCATATGACGCAATTCTTGATATTGTTGTATAAATAGTTTGTATTCCTTTTCTATGTTTTTCTTGCTATGAAATTTTCTTTCCAATTGTCTAAATTGGGCGATAGCTTTCTGTTTTGACTGTCCTAATTCTTCAATGTTTTCCTTTAGGGGCAGTCTGACTTGGTATCTTCCATCATTTAACCTTGTTGTGGTTGACTTGTAAAAATCCAAGCATATGGTTTCTTCGGTCGAATGAGCTGTATTTTCAGAGATATCCTCGATTTCCCAAAATCGATGGATTTCTTCAATGTTGTTTATAACAACGTTACATTGAAGAGTCTTGATTTTTCCACACAAAATCCACCCTAGTCGCGTTTGTTGCGCAACTGGTGTTGTGTTATCAACCTTGTAGACACCGTCCATGATTATATTTGCATAAATATCGGCTCCTAAAAGGATATCAATTGCCTTGCTAATGTGAAAGTCTGGGTCAGCAAGACGTATTTTTCTTAGGAATTCCCACGATGGTTTTCTGAATGACTCATTGGGTAAGTTTCTTGTCAAACTTTTCATTATGTAGGCATCTGTATTGAACATGAAGTTTTCAGTGTAGGAACAGCAAATTATATTTATCATCCCACTACAGGTGTTGTCCTTGGTGCCAACTCCTGTAATAATGCCTCTACACTTTTGTCGGGGGACACCCAGGAGCTGTGCGGCATTTGCAGTGATCAGAGACACTTGTGAGCCTTGATCCACGAGAGCCCGCATTATTTGAAATTCCCCATCTGCTCCTTGTACCTTTATCAAAGCTGTAGCCAAAAGAATTTCTGGAGCATCATGTTGTTGTGCTACATGTGATGAACCACTCGCTCGTTCACTCTTTTGAGTCGTTTCCACAGGATTGACCATATGTTTTGACGTCATATCTGTATGTGTCGTATTATTTTTCGAACACGCTGCATGCATTATAGTGTTATGAAATCCATTGCACTCGCGGCATCTTTTGCTTGATGTGCATGATTTTCCATTATGGTTATTTATGCAATTATAACAAAAGTTGAGTTTTGCAATAGTTTGTCGTTTCTGGGTCGGTGACATTTCCGAGAACTGTTTGCAGTAATAAATTCCATGTTCTTCACTATTACAAATTGGGCATTTTATTTTGTTATATCTTGAATTACTTGATTTTGTAGTTGCCTTGTTGCTTGAAAAATACTTGAAATTTTCTTGTTTGTTGTTTGATGGCATGGACCTTTTATGATGATAATTTTCTTGTTTACGACGGCCCGATTCCAACGTAGTAAATTTCAGCTCCAGATATTTTAGGAATTCTTTGAGTGTAGGCAATTCCCTTGGTTGTTTCAGCCACGCTTGATAATCATGGTAGGTTTCCGCGTCCAATTTTTGTACCAAAATATACACCAAAATTGGATCCCAGGTACTCGTGTCTATGCCCAAGTTCTTGATTGCGTTAAGACATTCTGTTGTGACGTCATGTAATCGCTTGATGTTGTTCACATGCGCTTGTTGCATAGCTGTGACGTTCATCAGTGTGTCCATATGGTGATTGAATATCATCTTCTTGTTGTTATAACGATGATTCAATATATCCCAGCTGTCCACATAATTTTCAGAACTGATTTGTAGATGCTGAATCAAACGCTCAGGCTCTCCCTTTAGCTTGCTCTTAAGGAATTGCATCTTCTGCGCATTTGATAATGTTGGGTTACTGTGGATAGCTTCAGTAAATAAATCCTTAAATGACGTCCACTGTTGGTAGTTACCATTGAACACGGGTATGTCGAGTTTAGGAGTGGATTTTTCACGATGAGAAACTGACCACATCTTGCTGTTTATAGATCTCTTGATCTCAAGATACTTTATCTCATGCTCAGTGAATCTTGATTCATACTGCTTGTTACATCCTTCAAGTTCACTGTCTAGTTCCCAATGAAGGGTGTCTATCGCTTGCCAACGCGCTGCAAGAGCCTTCAGAGAATCTTCAAACTCCCATTTCTCTTGCATAGCTTCTACATTTAGGTTGGAGACGGTTCTTGCAAACGCTTTGAAGTTGCTTAACTGCTTTTTCAGTTTTTCAGCCACTTTACTTTGTTCAAAGGAGCTTACGTTCTGTTTGCCGACACTACCTTGCACACTTGATAGCAGATTATTTTCTTGTAAAGTGTTTTCTTTCTTCTGCGGGGAAACCTCTCGTGTTTCTGACGTATCCTCAATCACTTGTTCAGCCCACTTCTTGATATCTTCAGATGGGCCCGGCAGAACGTCTCTAGGTTGTTCCGCCACGATAGAGAGTCTTGTTTTCTCAATATATTCGTACACAGTCGTATATTCTTGCCTTGTTCGCTCGTAGTAATTTTGGTTAAAATAATACAATACAAATACAATACAAATATTCTTTATTGTACACCAATACAAAAACAGGACAGTGTGTATAAAAACGTTATAGGTACAATGGGCGGTCTTATCGCTAATAGCGATCTCTGACAGACAACCTTGGGATGGACAATATAGCTAAGAATAGAATTTGGGTAGTCCGTGGTGTACTATTATATATATAAATGCATAAAAATATATACTACACAGTTACATATATAAATAAAATATACATATAATATATACAATATATATATAAAGTATAATAGTAAATAATCTATTACATAGAGTAATGAAAAAATAGGAGAGGATATTATATATAGCGAAGTAAAAACAAATGATATTTATAAGGACAGGTAATGCTCTTTCAGTAGTTTTTTGAAATTACTCAATGTCTGTGCGCGTCTTATTGATACAGGTAATCTATTCCATAAGCGAGTAGCTTGGACTGAAAAAGACTTGTCCAAAAATTTTGAGGAATGCTGCGGCATTTCAAGTCTCAGATTTTCCGATGACCTTAAGTATCTAGTATGTGTGTCATTAAGGAACTTAAAACGTTCTTTGAGATAAGGTGGGGTTGCAGGGTTGAATATTATGCTGTAAAGCAGTGACAAAATATGAGTATTCCGGCGAAGGCGTATTGGAAGCCACTTGAGCTTAGTGCGGAATTCAGAGACGTGATCATATTTACGCAAACCAAATATGAATCTTATACAAAAGTTTTGGAGTCGCTCAAGTTTATCGAGATGTGCCTCACTAAGATCTAGATAACTGGCATCTGCATAATCAAGGATAGGAAGAAGGAGGGATTGAGCAAGCGCAGTTTTAGTGGCAATTGGGAGAAAATTGCGTAATCTCCTCAAGGACCCCGCTGAAGCAAAAATTTTGCGACTAAGTTCTTTAATTTGCGAACTCCAAGAAAGATCCTTGTCGATATAAATTCCCAGGTTCTTGACTGTGTCACTAAAAGGTATCGTGATACCATCGAAACGAACCTTAGGAACCTGAGCCCAATCTACTCTGGAGGTCAGCCGAGGGCTGCCGACAACAATGACTTGAGTCTTAGCTGGATTAACCTTTAAACCATGTGCTTTACTCCATTCAGAGATTTGTGATAAATCTGCATTTATCATTTTAATAGCCTCTGAGAACTCCCCTGGTGAAGCTTGTGAGTAAATTTGCAGATCATCTGCATACAGGTGGTAGGATGAAAGAAGTCGATTTGAGATGGAATTAATAAATATTGCGAAAAGAAGAGGGGATAGAACGCCACCCTGTGGTACACCGGCAGAAGTACTACACCAGGAAGAAAATTTCCCCTCAATGCAAATACGTTGCCGGCGGCCACACAGGTAACTACGAAACCAATCAATCGCTGTTGGAGATATGTTAAGAGAACACAGTATGCTAAGCAGGATATCAAAATCGACGGTATTAAACGCATTACTGAAGTCAAGTAGAGTGAGTACCGTGAGATTTCCATTTTCCATGCCCAGCCTTATGTCATCCGTTATATGCACAAGAGCAGTAGTAGTGCTATGACCAGGACGAAAACCGGATTGGAAGGGATTGAGCAGGCTATTTTTACAAAGGAAATCACTTAGCTGATTATGTATAAGGCGCTCTAGGACTTTGGAGAGGAAGGGTAATATGGAAATAGGGCGATATTCGGAAAAGGAGACTGGGTTGGATTTTTTAGGCAGCGGAGTTATTTAATCATCTTCCGGAGGCAAATGGTTTTCAAGCTTGTCATGATTTTTCCTGTATTCCGTCCAGAGATTATCTAACGTATCCAGACGTCTTTGAATGTACTCTGGAGTTTTACGGAGTCGACCATCTTTCTTGAAGTTGATCAATAGTTTCTTGATTTCTTCAGCTATTTTCATTTGCTGATAGAGTAAGTCGTTTACATCCATGATTGACATAGCTTGACTTATTGGTTAGAACTTGATAATAGATAACTAATTCCACTTTTTGTTAAGCTTCTGGTAAAGAGTTAGACGTCGTCACGTCCTGATATCTTGCTTGCTTGATATAAAATAATTGGTAGGTACCTTTCTTATTTCCAGTGTGCACAAACTTGCTGTGAATGTGGACTTGTTAGTAAAAACAACCTTCCACAAACAGGACTTGATTTCACGGAACTTGATTTCCAAGGAACTTGATTTCCCTTGCTGTCTAATTCTTGCTGAAGTAATGGCTTGATAACTTGATAATCTTTGATTTTCTTGCTCACCGTGCGGGTCGCAGACGGTTGCTGGTCAGCGTCAATACACTCCTTTTGTGGTTTGTGAGAGTATCCGCTTTCTGAATCAATAATCTCGAAGGACCATAAAGATGTACAGTCTCTTGGTAAACTGTACAATCTTGTCTTGATCTAAATGATACACTTGATAAGATTTATTCCGTTTATTGTCTTGTCACAATAATTGAAATAAAATTACTTGCTAAACGAGTACACGCGAACTTGCTATTACGTGAACTGACATACATACAAATATGCAAAATTAACAAAGTGCTGACGCGAGTAATGTGCGGTTGTAAACCGTACACCACTAAAGACTTATAATTTGTAAAAATGTTTTAAAAGAAAAAGGAATATTAATCTGGATAATCCTTTAAATAATCACATCAGTTCAGATTTAGAGGATTTCGAATCATCACTTGCTTATAATGCATCAGTATCGTTATTTAATAAAACAACTTTTAACCGGATTAATCGCGTGTATTATTGGTTTGCAGCGTTCGTAGTCCTCCTGCGACCACGAACGCTGCAAAGTGTTCGAAACGTCAGGAAAAACAAAAAACCAATAATACACGCGATTAATCCGGTTAAAAGTTGTTTTATTATAATGTGTAGTGATCGCGCAAACCTAAGATATTACTATCGTTATTTAACTTAACATTTGTCTACAAACCATAAGTCTTCAATAGGTGATACTTCATCTTCTTCTTAGTTTAGGCCATTTTTTTTATTTTTTGCGATGCGTTTTTCGAGGCGCGATGCCCCTCGGACCGCGAGGCCGTAGGCGGTCGCCCACATCACCCACGCCTGGCGCCGCCTCTGGCGGTATGCATTTAAAAATTTATCCTTTAACCATTTTCAATAAATATGCTCGACGATTCACTCAATGACGAACGATGAAAACATGGTGCCGTAGAATTTTCCATTCTAACACTGCGTTCATCATATCATCATATCAGCCTATCGCCGTCCACTGCTGAACGTGGGCCTCCCCCAAAGAGCGCCAGCCATCCCGGTCTTGGGCAGCCCGCATCCATCCGCTGCCAGCGACCTTCTTAAAACCGTCGGTCCATCGTGCCGCAGGCGAGCAATATCGATTACTTTAGTTCTCTGGTGGATCTGGCGGATTCGCAACGAGGTTAAACCCTGAGCATCGCTCCCTCCATTGCACGCTAAGCTACCTTAAATTTGTGGACCAGACCAACGGTGAGTGTCCATGTTTCGGCTCCGTAAGTCATTACAGGCAGGACGCACTGGTTAAATACCCTGGTCTTAAGGGATTGTGGGATCGACGATTCAAAGATAGTACGCAGCTTTCGCGTATGCCGCCCAGCCCAAGCGTATTCTTCTGTTCGCTTCCTTCTCGAAGTTGTGCCGTTACAGCAACACAACACTGCGTAACAGCTAACTAACTTCACAAATAATTCTAATACTTTATTTAATTTAAGTTGATAATTATAAAAAGTAATTAAAAGTAAAGGAAAACTTTGAATGCGTCCGTACTGGTCGGAAATTCGAACGCCAATGAGAAGAACAAGTAGAATCGCTATCGAAGCGCGCCGCCTATCCCCTCAACTTGTTGGATTTGATCGGAGATGACGTCATATTTGAGCAAAAAGCTCCAACGAAAACGGAAGTGCCTATCTCAATTTATGGCTTGGAGAAAGGTACACTCGAGCGAATCAAAAATATACTCTAATTCCAGGTATTGACGTTGACTTTTCTTAACTGACAAGATCATTTTGCATAGATACTATATTGAACAAACTTTACGCAAATATAAATTTGATAAATATCAATGACTAAAGAATAAGTAGATAAATATGAACACTAAGCTTACAAAATATTGTAAACTGATAGCTAGATGTTTTGATCATTGTGGATGCTTAAAACAATTTGAACACTGTCTGCTAACATATATTGCATTTATGTTCTTCACATCATTTTGACTACTTTGAAAGCTCTGTAGGCTTAGGCTGCCTGACCACCTGAGCGAGGCGAGCCAGCAGAGCGGTGCGAGGGAGTAATGCGGAGCGGAGTTGCGGACTGTGTCTGTCTATAGTCGCGGAGCTAGGTAGCGGAGCGGAGCAAGAAAGTAATGCAGAGCAGAGTTACGGACTGTGTTTTTCAATACGCGGAGCTAGGCCGCGAGCACGCGACGAGTAATTTGAGCTGCCGGCGGTGGGGAAATGGTTTAGTTTTCACGGCCGCGTTCGTTTGTCCCCTCCGCTTCCCCGCGTCTCTTCCTCGCTCCGCTTCCCGGTTTTGTAAGAATATTTAAACTAGTTCGCAACTCCTTGTCCGCTGAAGAGGAGCGACGATTTTATGCAATTCTATTGGTGGATTTTTACCTCGGTCACCGTTCCGCTGCCTCGCTCCTCTGTAGTGGACAGGCAGCCTTAATCTTGAAAATAATTCCGCTATAAATATGTCAATCGAGCTGTAGTGCGAGTTTGTACTTTTAAATCTCTAAATGTTTTTAAAATAATTAATAAATCGGGATATTAATAAGGCAACGTGCTTTAATGTTGATGCAACTATAATGTAGGTAAATTAATTTTAATATTACGCATTGTTTTATGGCGTCTATTTAATCAAACACAAAATTTCTTTTTTCAAATTAGGCTAAAAATTTGAACGTCAAACATTAAGATAGCCCCCAAAAAAGCCCACGCTTCACCGCTTCCTAGTGTTTTAGGTGGGAAGAAGAAGCGGCGCAATAGCCCAGCAACACGTCTGTCTGTATCATAATGATTTATATATTCTATACAAATCAAAATTGAATTTCTGATCTCTCATCTATATATAATGTCTATGGCACATGTTAGCTAGCACGCGCCTATGTACCAACACAATTTTTTTTTTAAATAATATATGACTCAAGCAACTATGTGATAGTATCGAAAGCCTCCAATCTAAAAGTATTCCGTATGAAGATCGTACACGTGCCAAAAGATAGAAACTGTACATTAACCAGGACCAGCATGGCTAATTCAAAAAAATCATCTAAATAAATTAAGAATTAAGGTCAGCAAGACGCCAAGGCCAATCACCGCGAGCAGCACCCGTTCACGAGCATAACGCAAAAATCAGCCATCGCCTCCCTCGCCATTTTAGAGGGAAGGTGGCGATCCGATCCATGACCCTACCGCAAGCATTGCCGTCAAGGGGAGCATGACGAATTCGCTGCCTGTTAGAAGAATAAATATTAAATCAAGAAAAATTACATGAATAGCGTTACTAAATAGCCGAGGTCACCAGTAACGGCAATAGTGTTTTTTAATATCTAGATAATATGTCATTACAGACAATAAAATAAAAATTGTCATTGATCATGTCAAGAAGTTTATAAAAAAATAATGTTGTTCAGATAAAAATATTAAATAAAAATATGAAATCAAATTAAACATTGGATAAATAAAAAAAGTTACCAAGGAAATTTTTAAATAATACGATTGTCTTGCATTTAACATAGCGACCAATTACTCCTATCGTTCAAATAGTCATTATTGATATTGGAGTGTAATAATATTGGAATTGGTATTAATTTCAAGAGTAACCCCACAGATCTATCTGACACTGTAGGTGCTGATTTCAAAAATATTAGTTTTATGTAGACTACTGAGACGCTATTTTCCAAATAAATATATGGCACATTCAAAAGAAAAATGCCAGCCACTATCCAAAAACCCAATGTTATGGAATTGAATATATTTGTAATTTTATTTTAAATAAATTATATATTGAAGACCCAGCATTATTTGTACCTAGTTGTTTTGATGAATAATAGTATGAATATTAATAATATCTTTTTTCTTTTAATGTATAGGTATATACATTTTGTAGAAAAGTAGTGGTTGTAACACTAACTCAACTCAAAAGCCAATTTCGTGATTGTGTTATTGTCGTTTTCAAAATCCGACATCTTTGTCTTTGTCTCAACATCGGAGATGAGCTATCTATTTAGGTGCTCTTCGGCTTAGCTCAATTTTAGCATTAAAAATTTTGCAATCGAACGCATAGTCACCAATGTTGCAGTATTGATGATGTTACAAAAGTCTGCGTTTTTGTGACTACATCATAACACATTTCCTAACAGAAAAACTCCCAGCCACTGTGGCATTGGATCCGCGACCTGCACATGCGACCGAACACCAACATCTCCAACAGGGCAGTCTCCAAACGCCGGTTGTTTATGATAAAAGCAGATCGACTAACAGTAGAGGGAAAAAGGCCGAGGGCCTCAGACTAAGACTTGGGGTTACCATATAACGTTTTTGTAGTTCCTTTTGAAATTCTGCAATCGGGTGTGACGATTTATATGGGCCCTGAAATTTATATTACTGGTCTCTAAGCACAGAGTCTTAAAGATAGGTACATATATAGGAAAATAGACAAGATATGAAACAAGATATGATTATTATTAGGTTACATTTATTTAACAAATGGATGGCTGGGCGGTCGCCGGCGCGCCATGCACAGCGCGCGAAGCGTCAGGTAGTAGAGAAGTTCTACTGCGCTCATCATACTGAAGCCCATGCACAGCCCCAGGAGGCCGCCTGTGTTTGCTGAACATAACAACAAAATTAAAAAAAAATATTGAAAAGTTATAGCTTTACGTACAAAGTAAATGAGGTCGTATTCCGCTCAATATTTCTCAATATTCCGATGTTTTTTCAACATAAATACGTATTAGGTACTAGCTTCTGACCGCGACTTCATCTGCGTGGACTTCAGAATTGGTTCCAGCTGTGATAAAAGTATGTGTTAATCCAGGTTATAAACTATCTATGTACCAAATTTCATTCAAATCCGTTCAGTAGTTATTGCGTGAAAGAGTAACAAACATCCATCCATTCATCAATCGTCACAAACTTTCTCATTTATAATATTAAATAGTAGGATAATGTCGTCGTCGCTATCTATTCAGTCTCCATACATTGACTGACCCTACACAACACGACAACTTTGCAGTTTAATAAATGTCGTACAGCTGGGATGATACATTTTAAAGGTGTGATCCCATCTGTACGACATTCTGTAGTGTCATATATTAATCATTCACATCTGTTCAGTAGTATTATTACTGTTCTGTAGTCGAATAAAAATGAACCAAGAAATCGTAATCAAAATTAGGAACGTAAAAAAATAGGATGCAATGTTTTTTGAGGTCGTACATAGATACATAAACTCACGCCGTTCTCCCATGGGGGTAGGCAGAAATCACCTGCTAACCAGAACACCACCTGCTAACGATCCTTACGTTTGGCCTTTGCTTCGTCCACGTTCATACATCTGGTCATACACGCGCGCCAGTTGCAAGTTTTACTATACCTGAACTTTTTGGAGGATATATCACTAATAAGGTCACTGTATATCCTTCTACAAATACCTTTTTACAAATACCTTTTGCAAATCGTCTTTAATTAAATCGTAAAACGTCTCAATATGAACAAAACCCATATAAGCGTACTCTTTTCAATTTTCGTCACTACATCTTTTAAACCTCAACGTTGTCTTATCACATAATTCCTCAATCTATGATTCAAAGTTACATGGTTACACCACACATATTTATGTACTTCGCAAGGAAAGCATTTATTCTACTTTCATGTCTCTTTTGCCATACCCAACATTCATTTCCATACTTAAGCGTAGATTGGTATCTCCGCTTATGTATGGAAATGCACATCATTTTGGACTGTGGTAGCTAAAATATTCTAATTCTATAGCTATAAATTTTTTTATGGAAAAATAACGTCGTGAGCAGGATTCGAAGCTGCGCTCCCGGATAAATACTCCAGGCGCTTTGACCACTAAGCCATCTCGAACTCTGCTCAGTACCGTGAATTATTCTTCCACATTTTAACACGTCTTTAGGTGACGTCACTGCTATCTAT
Source organism: Xylocampa areola (assembly GCA_935421205.1). Lineage (NCBI taxonomy): Eukaryota > Metazoa > Arthropoda > Insecta > Lepidoptera > Noctuidae > Xylocampa > Xylocampa areola. The sequence goes on along the minus strand of OW285219.1, from coordinate 6,890,795 downwards.
TCAGTCCCTATACAAGTGACCGAACCGACACGACTAACGTTGCAATGTCGTACCTACTGAGCAAAGGTTGAGATGGCTTAGTGGTCCGAGCCCTGGAGTATTTATCGATATCTACACATCTACTTGAAATAAAATATATTGAGATTGTTTGACTGCGTATTTCTCTGTCATCTTTAGGGGTCTTATGCCGCCCATCTTCTATATCCTATCCTATAAATATCAAGATGTTGAGTTTACAATATTAAAAATAAATAATACTTACAAAGAAATTCAGTTAACCCAAAAATTTCTCCTTTAGTAAATCTCATAAAAGTGTTGTCTTCAAAGAAAAAGTGAACAACGAGCATGTTCTCCCTGGCGAAAAGAAAAGTGTGATTATACTGCTTGGTGTCATTTATATAAGAGCCTCCGCAGAATTGCTATTATTACCATCGGCTATTAGCGATTTGAATTGCTTCTCGGAAACTTGATACTGTTACGGAAATGCATGATTTGGTGACGGCAAACAGTTGTCAAAACGCGATGCGGCATTGATGCAGTCGCCAAGTGACGCGTTGGAGATGCTAAAAGTAGCAGTTCTGCAGGGGCTCGACTAATAAATAATATATTCGTATATATCAGCTTGAATGTGATTCTTTCCTTGCCGCACTAAATACCAATCGAATACAGCCATAAAATGTACTTTATAGCTATATTACTACTCGTGAATGGATAATAACTACTAATATTATTACAATTAACCATTCGATAAGTACCAAGTATTTCTAATATCCTGTTCAATAAATCTAATTATCTACGTGGCTTCCGCCGGTATCTATGTGTGTACTAGTACTGATTAGTCAGTCTATAATTTTAGGATAGTCATTTGCATATACTTAGGTACTTAACTGGTCTGAATAATTTGATCCGAATTAGGACCTTTAAAGTAAGACTTATATTGAAAGAAAAAATGATTATTTGTATTTTTATTTACCATATTTAACGCATTCTAGAGTTGGCTTCGGTATTACCTACCTTAATTACGTATTTCAGATTCGTCTATTAGCCACTATATTTCGATTAACAGGGACGAGCATAAGTAAGGATAATACTTATTTACGTGAAATAATCGGGTGTTCTGTTGCCGAGGCTCTTGGCGAGTTGTTCGACGAGCATGTTCTGGAGCGGTGCGGTGCTCAGACGCTCTACATAGGCGATCTCTGTGCACGCTGGCAGGCATTCTTCGCAAGTTACGTCGCGACCTGATAGTTAATAAATGAAGACTTAACATTTTTTTTGTTGATAATGGTTTGCAGTCTACCGAAGTTATAATAGGCGGAGTAGGAGTCGCAACAAGAGATATAAAAAAAAAGTTATATATATCTCTTGAACATCCGCGAGAAGGGATTGTACTTATGAGAACCTAGAGCCTCTTTGTTTGAAAATAGATTTAAATCGACTTTGGCTAGCAATAATCCTGCACTTACCTTCAGGCATAATTTTGCTCAAATTCGAATAACATTTAGCATCTCGTTTCCCGCAAATGCGTGTTGATTTGTTTTCTGTAAAATAATGATTTACGTATTAGTTACTAACAAGTAGGTAATATCCCTTATCTAGTTATTACATAAATTACTTTCTATCAATGTCTACTCACTGGGCATATAATAATAAACACATTTGCATACATCCAACATTGCTCGTGCTTCACACTCCATTTCGCAGTTCTTCAAAGTATATGTTCTGTGGAAATATCAAACGTTTGGTCGTAATTGTTATCATACATGATCGTAAAATTACATGGGTTAACACATGTGTAACAATTTCATGGACCATAGAAGTTTGTTTGTTCACATTAGCTGTCATGTTTTGACAATATCGAAGACCTCTGTAAGTATTTGTTTTTTGTACCTACTCATGAAACTCTTTATGATTTAATCTTATTTCACTATTCTAATTTACTCAGGTCCAGGTTATAATTTAATATATTTCTTCCACTGGCCTCTATTATTCGCCATTTTAGTTTCGATTGTTGTTGTCTAACTATGCTATACTTTGTTAATGCCCTGTAAATTTTAAGTCAAGATCAACCTAAACTGACAAGTACATATGTATGAACATAGATTAAAATAAAAGAGGTGTGTCAGACCATAGCAAGTGGAATTAGAAAGTTTCTGTCTACCCTAATGCTAACAGGCGTGATTGTATGCATGTGTACTGACTTATATACGTAGCATTAATTCCTTAGTTGGCATTTTGAAGTAACTACCTAAAAAATACTAATTCCTTTTCACTGGAGAACAGACATAGCCTCTTCTTTACATCTATAGTGCGCAGTGTGGGCTGTGCGTCTAGTATCCTCGGCCAAATAGCTATCCGCGCCTCTATTCCTGGTCCATAGATTTCCCCCAAGTTCTTTATCTTTGGCGTTTCTGTCGGGTTGTGAAGTAGTATCTAAAAATAATAAACTTGATGAAAAAATGTGTCAAAAAAAAGATTTGAGTTATTTATAAGTAGGATAATACAAGACCTTGAAGCCAGCACTTTTTGTGGAAGCGCAATAATATTCCTCAATATTGGTGTCCAGAATCAGGGAGAGCCCGTGTTGTGTGCCAATTCCTAAGTGTGAAGCGAGAAAGCAACTTTAGACCCTAAGGTACGTGGTGAAAAGCATATTATCAAATGCTTGAATGAGTTAGTTTTTACCTTTTGGTCTCCAGGGAAATCCATCTGACGGGGCGTCAGGTGGATATCCATCCTCGGGAGTCCAGTCGACTGCAGGCGACGGAAACGTCAGATTTAGATCATTTAATGAACGTCTGTAAACAAAGAGGAAATACCATTGACATATATATTACTAGCGTAAGGACCCGGCCGACCGCGAAACTAAATGGCACCAACTCGTTGGCCCTAAAATGAGAGTTTAGGGCCAACGCAACTCAGTCGACCGTGGACCGCGCGCAGGAGAGAACGAGTATTTGTTTGTCATAAATATGCCTAGTTGCATGGTAAAAGGCTGCAAAAATGACGATAAAAAGATTAAAATGGAACATGTGATATCGTATCATCGGTAAATAACCCTAGATTTCTTCTGTTCCAATCAAATTATTAAATTAACACATTTTAAAGGTATAATTATTTTACTACCGAAGTCCGTAATGGCGGCCATTGTGTGACCGGCAGCGCGCGCGAAGTAACGTTGAACGAACGTCATTTTTTATTTGTTTTATTTTTGTCTTAAGAACTTAGTGTAAGTAATTTTAGTAAGTACCTAATATGTTAATACTTAATTATTATAACAATATTTTTTTCAATTTCAAATAAAGCTGATTGATATTAATTTGTTTTACATGTATTTTTTTGTGACATGTATTATTATCGCAATAAATTATAGTTTAAAAAACTAATATAATCTAACGACACTTCTAAAGCTAACATCCATCAATCCGTTTAGGCTACAGAGCATGCCAAAGAAATATACATACATACACCCGAAAAACATATAACCCTCCTTCTAGCGCAGTCGGGTAAAAACTCAGTTCAGTTCGTGATTGATGTGTGTATAAAAATATTGACCAATAATAAAATGTAATAAAAAAAAACATACGCACGTACAAGGTTTAGTCTTCGACCTATGAAACGCGGCGTCACGTAGTTCGTATGAGTTATGACAGATGGCGCTACTTTTACTTGTATGAAGAAGTTTTCTGTAAAATGTTTAGATGGGCGTATCCTTTCTTTTGAAATCATTGGGAAATACATAATCATTTAAGGCTTACCTATTGTTTTCGTATGATCGCAATTTTGCTCCATTTTAGACAATAGAGATAAAGAGTAAGAGAACTTAACTTTTCCGTAGCGCGGGTACGTTCTATTAAAAGCGCCTACGTCATACCTAATTCTTATTCTAAAAAACGAACACTTATACAGCTAAGCAGTAGCTTACGGGTTTCGGAACATGTTGTTACGGTGTACCACGTTGAAGGTGCAACAGAGTCCCTCGTCCGTCAGCTGCGCGTTAAACAGGTCCTCGCAGTTCACCGTCGTGGAGTCCCATGTGCATTTCACTAGCATCTCGCTGCATGGTTGTGTCACCTACCGAATCTGACTGTCATTAAAGCGAAAATACCCACATCAGAGTATAAGGAAATAATCAAAGGCTTTATTAACCGACATTCCTTCATTCACTTAGCGGCCCTTCTGCTTAGAGACTTTGGATAGAGATGGATAGAGTCGGTCATTCGTCATTTATTTTATTTTCAGTTGTTTTAGTTATTACTTATCCTGCAAACTGTCAGTAAAATTACATTTGCTAAACATGACTATTTGTGTAAGTAAGTATCAGCCATTTATTTACAGTAAAAATTTGCTTGAGTATACAGTAACAAAAGAAAAGAGTACATCATTAATTTTGTTTGCTATATTTCTTGTTGAATACTTTTTTTGAAATTAGTTATTCGTCTATAGCGAGATGCGTGTTGTTCCAAGTAACATAATTATCCCCCAAAAGATTTAACGTAAAATAGGTTTCCAAGACTCAGAAGCTCATAACGCTTTCACTATTAAAAAGTTATCAGATCTCTTAAAGAGCCAAGGCCTAATTGTACAAAGTCTTCATCTTGGTAAAAAAGTGTGACTATGTTCTTATCATGAGTTCATGGGAGTTCATGGGAGTGTGTGCGAATTTGGCGAAAGCTATGAGGGTATAAAAATACGAAGAAACGCTTCGAGAAAGCCAGCTAGTATCAGTAGGTAGTAGTATGAGTACGGAATGCAACTTAATTTAAAATTACTATAATAAACTAATGTTGGAATGCACCGCATTGTAAATACTTATCTAAACTGAAGTGCAGGTCACAATTCTCAAAACGTGATAGTGTGGAATGGGGTGTAGGTTTATAAATAAAATAACTTAACGTTTATCAGAAACGATCTGGTGTGATCCCAATCTGCGCTGTCTGCGATGTTGTCCTCGAATATTTCTGAGTCATCCTGCGTGCTGCACAAACTTTGCAGCAGTTTCTTGTCAACTGGGTCTCTGTTACGAAAATTGTAATCTGACCTCACTTAAACTATATTTTGTAGATGTTGTACTTTGTTGTTTTCGTAGATGTTGTGTAGGATGATGATGATGAGATACTGACTCAAAGCAGAACTTTCTGTCTTGATGTTAATTTAAGGAAATATAATAGTTAACAGGCGCGGATCCACTACTGGGGGCGGACCTACGGTGGACATGCATCACCCAAATTGAGCTCACACCTTAATCTATATACTAATATTATAAAGCGGAATAGTATTTTAGTTTGTTTGTTTGTTTGAACGCTATAATATCTCTGAAACTACGAGGCGGATACGATTTTTTTTTGTATATTATACAAAGGTTCGTGAGGTTCGTGTGTTTCTACAGGCTATCTAACATTCGGCTATACCTCTCAGGTAGTCCTAAATATAAATTTTTGTTAAGTAAGTCTTAAGGAAAAGCGCTGCCGAACTGCTTTCTCCGCATATGTTAGCGTAATGGTTAGTGATACGTAAATATAGGTAATGTTCTACAAAAATATTGGTCGTTAGTACATCTAAAAAACATAAAACATTAAAAATTAAAATGTGACTTATTAGGCATGCCATATTAATTCTTACGAACGAAGGTTATTTTATCACCAAGATTTTTTTTTGAAAATAAACTTTGCCCTGTATAGAATGTTATTTGGACGCATAATTTAGGAGATAATGTAAAATGAAAATATTTCAGCTCCCGCACGAACGAGCCTTGTCACGCAAAACGGCATAAGCCTAGCCGACCGATGAGGACTGAGCATAGGCGAGAAGAGACGAAATGTAAATTATTTTCTATTTATTAGTAAGTACTAAGTAGGTAATTATAGTATAATAATACATGGTTGAAACCGTGGGGCACATTGGCCCAACACAATTGTGAACCCGCAGATAACTAAAACTAAATAAATGTATCCAATTTAAATTGAATAATTTAAATTAGATCTAAAATATGATATTATGCGTAAAAGTTTCATCAAAATCGGTTCAGTAGTTTTGAGTCTTCTAGATTGTTATATGCTGCATTGTAGGTATCCATCGTTCGGGGTCTGTAGTCCGACTTACACTTGGTCGATTTTTGGATGATCGTGACCACAACCTTTATTGAGGGCTGGATTCGCGCTTGATAGTTAAAATGTTGAAGTACTTAAGTCAATTTTTTCTAGTGTTATGTTTATGTTATACATTCAAATGTGAAAAAAATGCTTGGAAACTAAAGAACTTACCTACGAAGTCAACAGGTTTACCGATTGATTAGTATGTAAGATAACCGGTGAACGCTTGATTACTTCTTACAAGTTTGGCAATACATATAATTTGATATTGATGATAATTATAATTTACTGAGGCAACAGCGGTATGCATGGATGGATGGACGCCAATTATTTAAATTAATTTTCACTAATGTATTAGGTACAGCTAGTAGCGAAAAGTAACGTTCAGTAGGTAGTAGATAAGGTAGATAAGATTTAGGAGATAGTAGAACAGATTATAATAAAACAACTTTTAACCGGATTAATCGCGTGTATTATTGGCTTCAGTTTTCCAGACATTTCTAACACTTGGCAGAGTTCGTGGTGATGACAAAAAAAAACAATAATATCTACACGCGATTAATCCGGGTAGAAGTTGTTTTATTAAGTGTTGTGATATGTAGTGATCGCGAAAACCTAAGATATAGGTAGATACTAGTAGATCAGATTTTAGCATCACGTCTTTAGTAATATCTTAGGTTTGCGCGATCACTACACATTATAATAAACAACTTTTAACCGGATTAATTATTCCAGTTAAAAGTTGTTTTTTTATAATCACGTCTTTATTTCCCGAAGGTTAAGACAGATGCGTACTATTTCCCCTCCCAGGGGTTCTGCCTTGTCGTGGTGGGCCACGACAAGGCAGAACCCCTGGGGGCTCTAGTAACCGTGGCCGGCTAGCAGCCGTGGCACCCACGGTGAAGCTAGAGCAGGGGTTCCCAACCTTTTTTTGTCTACTGCCCATTTTAAGAATAAATGATTTATTAACGCCCCCCTTTTTAAACATACTTAAAAACCGCTAAGTACTTATAACTGATTATTGAAACGCAAATTTATAGTATTCGGACAGAGTATCTTTTATTGAAAATAAAACAAACTTAATCAATTCTTATATAAAAACTAATGTGAAGGTTGAATCTGATGTTGTTCAATAAGTTTGTTTATATCAGGTTCCAATTTACTCAAAAACAGCCGCAAGTCGCCACGTTCGGTAACACGCAAACGATTTCTCTTTTTAGTAAGCAGCGTTGCCACAGCACTAAATCCACGTTCACACAAATATGACGATGGGAATGCTATCAAAAATCGTTGAACAATTGACCACAATCCAGGGTACAATTGCGGGATCGGTTTTTGTAGCCAAAATTCTTGATATCCATTTTTGAACTTGATTTTTATTTCTTCGTTTGTTGTCAATTCTATAAGTTCTTCTTCCAGCTGAGGTGACATTGCTGTGTTGACATTTGAAAACGGATTCAACACCCAGTCTGGTATTTCCAAGTTTAAAATGTCCTGGTATCGTTCGGTGAAGTCAATGTGGAGGTTTTCCAAATGTTGGCAGTAGGCAAACAAGTCGTCGTTACTGCAGTATACTGATAAATTCGGAAAATTGTGAAACTCACGTCTGCCCATATTCTTTTTGTGCAGAAGCAGTTTGGCTGCGAAAGCAGCAACGACATTTTTCAAGATTCGACAAGATCATTTTGCATAGATACTATATTGAACAAACTTTACGCAAATATAAATTTGATAAATATCAATGACTAAAGAATAAGTAGATAAATATGAACACTAAGCTTACAAAATATTGTAAACTGATAGCTAGATGTTTTGATCATTGTGGATGCTTAAAACAATTTGAACACTGTCTGCTAACATATATTGCATTTATGTTCTTCACATCATTTTGACTACTTTGAAAGCTCTGTAGGCTTAGGCTGCCTGACCACCTGAGCGAGGCGAGCCAGCAGAGCGGTGCGAGGGAGTAATGCGGAGCGGAGTTGCGGACTGTGTCTGTCTATAGTCGCGGAGCTAGGTAGCGGAGCGGAGCAAGAAAGTAATGCAGAGCAGAGTTACGGACTGTGTTTTTCAATACGCGGAGCTAGGCCGCGAGCACGCGACGAGTAATTTGAGCTGCCGGCGGTGGGGAAATGGTTTAGTTTTCACGGCTGCGTTCGTTTGTCCCCTCCGCTTCCCCGCGTCTCTTCCTCGCTCCGCTTCCCGGTTTTGTAAGAATATTTAAACTAGTTCGCAACTCCTTGTCCGCTGAAGAGGAGCGACGATTTTATGCAATTCTATTGGTGGATTTTTACCTCGGTCACCGTTCCGCTGCCTCGCTCCTCTGTAGTGGACAGGCAGCCTTAATCTTGAAAATAATTCCGCTATAAATATGACAATCGAGCTGTAGTGCGAGTTTGTACTTTTAAATCTCTAAATGTTTTTAAAATAATTAATAAATCGGGATATTAATAAGGCAACGTGCTTTAATGTTGATGCAACTATAATGTAGGTAAATTAATTTTAATATTACGCATTGTTTTATGGCGTCTATTTAATCAAACACAAAATTTCTTTTTTCAAATTAGGCTAAAAATTTGAACGTCAAACATTAAGATAGCCCCCAAAAAAGCCCACGCTTCACCGCTTCCTAGTGTTTTAGGTGGGAAGAAGAAGCGGCGCAATAAACTCCCCAGCAACACGTCTGTCTGTATCATAATGATTTATATATTCTATACAAATCAAAATTGAATTTCTGATCTCTCATCTATATATAATGTCTATGGCACATGTTAGCTAGCACGCGCCTATGTACCAACACATTTTTTTTTTAAATAATATATGACTCAAGCAACTATGTGATAGTATCGAAAGCCTCCAATCTAAAAGTATTCCGTATGAAGATCGTACACGTGCCAAAAGATAGAAACTGTACATTAACCAGGACCAGCATGGCTAATTCAAAAAAATCATCTAAATAAATTAAGAATTAAGGTCAGCAAGACGCCAAGGCCAATCACCGCGAGCAGCACCCGTTCACGAGCATAACGCAAAAATCAGCCATCGCCTCCCTCGCCATTTTAGAGGGAAGGTGGCGATCCGATCCATGACCCTACCGCAAGCATTGCCGTCAAGGGGAGCATGACGAATTCGCTGCCTGTTAGAAGAATAAATATTAAATCAAGAAAAATTACATGAATAGCGTTACTAAATAGCCGAGGTCACCAGTAACGGCAATAGTGTTTTTTAATATCTAGATAATATGTCATTACAGACAATAAAATAAAAATTGTCATTGATCATGTCAAGAAGTTTATAAAAAAATAATGTTGTTCAGATAAAAATATTAAATAAAAATATGAAATCAAATTAAACATTGGATAAATAAAAAAAGTTACCAAGGAAATTTTTAAATAATACGATTGTCTTGCATTTAACATAGCGACCAATTACTCCTATCGTTCAAATAGTCATTATTGATATTGGAGTGTAATAATATTGGAATTGGTATTAATTTCAAGAGTAACCCCACAGATCTATCTGACACTGTAGGTGCTGATTTCAAAAATATTAGTTTTATGTAGACTACTGAGACGCTATTTTCCAAATAAATATATGGCACATTCAAAAGAAAAATGCCAGCCACTATCCAAAAACCCAATGTTATGGAATTGAATATATTTGTAATTTTATTTTAAATAAATTATATATTGAAGACCCAGCATTATTTGTACCTAGTTGTTTTGATGAATAATAGTATGAATATTAATAATATCTTTTTTCTTTTAATGTATAGGTATATACATTTTGTAGAAAAGTAGTGGTTGTAACACTAACTCAACTCAAAAGCCAATTTCGTGATTGTGTTATTGTCGTTTTCAAAATCCGACATCTTTGTCTTTGTCTCAACATCGGAGATGAGCTATCTATTTAGGTGCTCTTCGGCTTAGCTCAATTTTAGCATTAAAAATTTTGCAATCGAACGCATAGTCACCAATGTTGCAGTATTGATGATGTTACAAAAGTCTGCGTTTTTGTGACTACATCATAACACATTTCCTAACAGAAAAACTCCCAGCCACTGTGGCATTGGATCCGCGACCTGCACATGCGACCGAACACCAACATCTCCAACAGGGCAGTCTCCAAACGCCGGTTGTTTATGATAAAAGCAGATCGACTAACAGTAGAGGGAAAAAGGCCGAGGGCCTCAGACTAAGACTTGGGGTTACCATATAACGTTTTTGTAGTTCCTTTTGAAATTCTGCAATCGGGTGTGACGATTTATATGGGCCCTGAAATTTATATTACTGGTCTCTAAGCACAGAGTCTTAAAGATAGGTACATATATAGGAAAATAGACAAGATATGAAACAAGATATGATTATTATTAGGTTACATTTATTTAACAAATGGATGGCTGGGCGGTCGCCGGCGCGCCATGCACAGCGCGCGAAGCGTCAGGTAGTAGAGAAGTTCTACTGCGCTCATCATACTGAAGCCCATGCACAGCCCCAGGAGGCCGCCTGTGTTTGCTGAACATAACAACAAAATTAAAAAAAAATATTGAAATGTTATAGCTTTACGTACAAAGTAAATGAGGTCGTATTCCGCTCAATATTTCTCAATATTCCGATGTTTTTTCAACATAAATACGTATTAGGTACTAGCTTCTGACCGCGACTTCATCTGCGTGGACTTCAGAATTGGTTCCAGCTGTGATAAAAGTATGTGTTAATCCAGGTTATAAACTATCTATGTACCAAATTTCATTCAAATCCGTTCAGTAGTTATTGCGTGAAAGAGTAACAAACATCCATCCATTCATCAATCGTCACAAACTTTCTCATTTATAATATTAAATAGTAGGATAATGTCGTCGTCGCTATCTATTCAGTCTCCATACATTGACTGACCCTACACAACACGACAACTTTGCAGTTTAATAAATGTCGTACAGCTGGGATGATACATTTTAAAGGTGTGATCCCATCTGTACGACATTCTGTAGTGTCATATATTAATCATTCACATCTGTTCAGTAGTATTATTACTGTTCTGTAGTCGAATAAAAATGAACCAAGAAATCGTAATCAAAATTAGGAACGTAAAAAAATAGGATGCAATGTTTTTTGAGGTCGTACATAGATACATAAACTCACGCCGTTCTCCCATGGGGGTAGGCAGAAATCACCTGCTAACCAGAACACCACCTGCTAACGATCCTTACGTTTGGCCTTTGCTTCGTCCACGTTCATACATCTGGTCATACACGCGCGCCAGTTGCAAGTTTTACTATACCTGAACTTTTTGGAGGATATATCACTAATAAGGTCACTGTATATCCTTCTAGGTTTTACAAATACCTTTTGCAAATCGTCTTTAATTAAATCGTAAAACGTCTCAATATGAACAAAACCCATATAAGCGTACTCTTTTCAATTTTCGTCACTACATCTTTTAAACCTCAATGTTGTCTTATCACATAATTCCTCAATCTATGATTCAAAGTTACATGGTTACACCACACATATTTATGTACTTCGCAAGGAAAGCATTTATTCTACTTTCATGTCTCTTTTGCCATACCCAACATTCATTTCCATACTTAAGCGTAGATTGGTATCTCCGCTTATGTATGGAAATGCACATCATTTTGGACTGTGGTAGCTAAAATATTCTAATTCTATAGTTATACATTTTTTAATGGAAAAATAACGTCGTGAGCAGGATTCGAAGCTGCGCTCCCGGATAAATACTCCAGGCGCTTTGACCACTAAGCCATCTCGAACTCTGCTCAGTACTGTGAATTATTCTTCCACATTTTAACACGTCTTTAGGTGACGTCACTGCTATCTATTCAGTCCCTATACAAGTGACCGAACCGACACGACTAACGTTGCAATGTCGTACCTACTGAGCAAAGGTTGAGATGGCTTAGTGGTCCGAGCCCTGGAGTATTTATCGATATCTACACAGTACACATCTACTTGAAATAAAATATATTGAGATTGTTTGACTGCGTATTTCTCTGTCATCTTTAGGGGTCTTATGCCGCCCATCTCCTATATCCTATCCTATAAATATCAAGATGTTGAGTTTACAATATTAAAAATAAACAATACTTACAAAGAAATTCAGTTAACCCAAAAATTTCTCCTTTAGTAAATCTCATAAAAGTGTTGTCTTCAAAGAAAAAGTGAACAACGAGCATGTTCTCCCTGGCGAAAAGAAAAGTTGTATTATACTGCTTGGTGTCATTTATATAAGAGCCTCCGCAGAATTGCTATTATTACCATCGGCTATTAGCGATTTGAATTGCTTCTCGGAAACTTGATACTGTTACGGAAATGCATGATTTGGTGACGGCAACCAGATGCGAAGTCGCAAACAGTTGTCAAAACGCGATGCGGCATTGATGCAGTCGCCAAGTGGCGCGTTGGAGATGCTAAAAGTAGCAGTTCTGCGGGGGCTCGACTAATAAATAATATATTCGTATATATCAGCTTGAATGTGATTCTTTCCTTGCCGCACTAAATACCAATCGAATACAGTCATAAAATGTACTTTATAGCTATATTACTACTCGTGAATGGATAATAACTACTAATATTATTACAATTAACCATTCGATAAGTACCAAGTATTTCTAATATCCTGTTCAATAAATCTAATTATCTACGTGGCTTCCGCCGGTATCTATGTGTGTACTAGTACTGATTAGTCAGTCTATAATTTTAGGATAGTCATTTGCATATACTTAGGTACTTAACTGGTCTGAATAATTTGATCCGAATTAGGACCTTTAAAGTAAGATTTATATTGAAAGAAAAAATGATTATTTGTATTTTTATTTACCATATTCAACGCATTCTAGAGTTGGCTTCGGTTATTATTTCAGATTCGTCTATTAGCCACTATATTTCGATTAACAGGGACGAGCATAAGTAAGGATAAGACTTATTTACGTGAAATAATCGGGTGTTCTGTTGCCGAGGCTCTTGGCGAGTTGTTCGACGAGCATGTTCTGGAGCGGTGCGGTGCTCAGACGCTCTACATAGGCGATCTCTGTGCACGCTGGCAGGCATTCTTCGCAAGTTACGTCGCGACCTGATAGTTAATAAATGAAGACTTAACATTTTTTTTGTTGATAATGGTTTGCAGTCTACCGAAGTTATAATAGGCGGAGTAGGAGTCGCAACAAGAGATATAAAAAAAAAGTTATATATATCTCTTGAACATCCGCGAGAAGGGATTGTACTTATGAGAACCTAGAGCCTCTTTGTTTGAAAATAGATTTAAATCGACTTTGGCTAGCAATAATCCTGCACTTACCTTCAGGCATAATTTTGCTCAAATTCGAATAACATTTAGCATCTCGTTTCCCGCAAATGCGTGTTGATTTGTTTTCTGTAAAATAATGATTTACGTATTAGTTACTAACAAGTAGGTAATATCCCTTATCTAGTTATTACATAAATTACTTTCTATCAATGTCTACTCACTGGGCATATAATAATAAACACATTTGCATACATCCAACATTGCTCGTGCTTCACACTCCATTTCGCAGTTCTTCAAAGTATATGTTCTGTGGAAATATCAAACGTTTGGTCGTAATTGATAACATACAAGATCGTAAAATTACATGGGTTAACACATGTGTAACAATTTCATGGACCATAGAAGTTTGTTTGTTCACATTAGCTGTCATGTTTTGACAATATCGAAGACCTCTGTAAGTATTTGTTTTTTGTACCTACTCATGAAACTCTTTATGATTTAATCTTATTTCACTATTCTAATTTACTCAGGTCCAGGTTATAATTTAATATATTTCTTCCACTGGCCTCTATTATTCGCCATTTTAGTTTCGATTGTTGTTGTCTAACTATGCTATACTTTGTTAATGCCCTGTAAATTTTAAGTCAAGATCAACCTAAACTGACAAGTACATATGTATGAACATAGATTAAAATAAAAGAGGTGTGTCAGACCATAGCAAGTGGAATTAGAAAGTTTCTGTCTACCCTAATGTTAACAGGCGTGATTGTATGCATGTGTACTGACTTATATACGTAGCATTAATTCCTTAGTTGGCATTTTGAAGTAACTACCTAAAAAATACTAATTCCTTTTCACTGGAGAACAGACATAGCCTCTTCTTTACATCTATAGTGCGCAGTGTGGGCTGTGCGTCTAGTATCCTCGGCCAAATAGCTATCCGCGCCTCTATTCCTGGTCCATAGATTTCCCCCAAGTTCTTTATCTTTGGCGTTTCTGTCGGGTTGTGAAGTAGTATCTAAAAATAATAAACTTGATGAAAAAATGTGTCAAAAAAAAGATTTGAGTTATTTATAAGTAGGATAATACAAGACCTTGAAGCCAGCACTTTTTGTGGAAGCGCAATAATATTCCTCAATATTGGTGTCCAGAATCAGGGAGAGCCCGTGTTGTGTGCCAATTCCTAAGTGTGAAGCGAGAAAGCAACTTTAGACCCTAAGGTACGTGGTGAAAAGCATATTATCAAATGCTTGAATGAGTTAGTTTTTACCTTTTGGTCTCCAGGGAAATCCATCTGACGGGGCTTCAGGTGGATATCCATCCTCGGGAGTCCAGTCGACTGCAGGCGACGGAAACGTCAGATTTAGATCATTTAATGAACGTCTGTAAACAAAGAGGAAATACCATTGACATATATATTACTAGCGTAAGGACCCGGCCGACCGCGAAACTAAATGGCACCAACTCGTTGGCCCTAAAATGAGAGTTTAGGGCCAACGCAACTCAGTCGACCGTGGACCGCGTGCAGGAGAGAACGAGTATTTGTTTGTCATAAATATGCCTAGTTGCATGGTAAAAGGCTGCAAAAATGACGATAAAAAGATTAAAATGGAACATGTGATATCGTATCATCGGTAAATAACCCTAGATTTCTTCTGTTATTTATTTATTTATTTATTAAAGGTCCTCCCACAGCATATATATAAATAGCACACAATATAAATTACAGAGCACAGTTCTAATATATATGCCAATTACGGGATAACACAACATTGGCCAAACTTCTTTCTGTTCCAATCAAATTATTAAATTAACACATTTTAAAGGTATAATTATTTTACTACCGAAGTCCGTAATGGCGGCCATTGTGTGGCCGGCAGCGCGCGCGAAGTAACGTTGAACGAACTTAATTTTTTATTTGTTTTATTTTTGTCTTAAGAACTTAGTGTAAGTAATTTTAGTAAGTACCTAATATGTTAATACTTAATTATTATAACAATATTTTTTACAATTTCAAATAAAGCTGATTGATATTAATTTGTTTTACATGTATTTTTTTGTGACATGTATTATTATCGCAATAAATTATAGTTTAAAAAACTAATATAATCTAACGACACTTCTAAAGCTAACATTCATCAACCCGCTTAGGCTACAGAGCATGCCAAAGAAATATACATACATACACCCGAAAAACATATAACCCTCCTTCTAGCGCAGTCGGGTAAAAACTCAGTTCAGTTCGTGATTGATGTGTGTATAAAAATATTGACCAATAATAAAATGTAATAAAAAAAAACATACGCACGTACAAGGTTTAGTCTTCGACCTATGAAACGCGGCGTCACGTAGTTCGTATGAGTTATGACAGATGGCGCTACTTTTACTTATATGAAGAAGTTTTCTGTAAAATGTTTAGATGGGCGTATCCTTTCTTTTGAAATCATTGGGAAATACATAATCATTTAAGGCTTACCTATTGTTTTCGTATGATCGCAATTTTGCTCCATTTTAGACAAAAGAGATAAAGAGTAAGAGAACTTAACTTTTCCGTAGCGCGGGTACGTTCTATTAAAAGCGCCTACGTCATACCTAATTCTTATTCTAAAAAACGAACACTTATACAGCTAAGCAGTAGCTTACGGGTTTCGGAACATGTTGTTACGGTGTACCACGTTGAAGGTGCAACAGAGTCCCTCGTCCGTCAGCTGCGCGTTAAACAGGTCCTCGCAGTTCACCGTCGTGGAGTCCCATGTGCATTTCACTAGCATCTCGCTGCATGGTTGTGTCACCTACCGAATCTGACTGTCATTAAAGCGAAAATACCCACATCAGAGTATAAGGAAATAATCAAAGGCTTTATTAACCGACATTCCTTCATTCACTTAGCGGCCCTTCTGCTTAGAGATTTTGGATAGAGATGGATAGAGTCGGTCATTCGTCATTTATTTTATTTTCAGTTGTTTTAGTTATTACTTATCCTGCAAACTGTCAGTAAAATTACATTTGCTAAACATGACTATTTGTGTAAGTAAGTATCAGCCATTTATTTACAGTAAAAATTTGCTTGAGTATACAGTAACAAAAGAAAAGAGTACATCATTAATTTTGTTTGCTATATTTCTTGTTGAATACTTTTTTTGAAATTAGTTATTCGTCTATAGCGAGATGCGTGTTGGTCCAAGTAACATAATTATCCCCCAAAAGATTTAACGTAAAATAGGTTTCCAAGACTCAGAAGCTCATAACGCTTTCACTATTAAAAAGTTATCAGATCTCATAAAGAGCCAAGGCCTAATTGTACAAAGTCTTCATCTTGGTAAAAAAGTGTGACTATGTTCTTATCATGAGTTCATGGGAGTTCATGGGAGTGTGTGCGAATTTGGCGAAAGCTATGAGGGTATAAAAATACGAAGAAACGCTTCGAGAAAGCCAGCTAGTATCAGTAGGTAGTAGTATGAGTACGGAATGCAACTTAATTTAAAATTACTATAATAAACTAATGTTGGAATGCACCGCATTGTAAATACTTATCTAAACTGAAGTGCAGGTCACAATTCTCAAAACGTGATAGTGTGGAATGGGGTGTAGGTTTATAAATAAAATAACTTAACGTTTATCAGAAATGATCTGGTGTGATCCCAATCTGCGCTGTCTGCGATGTTGTCCTCGAATATTTCTGAGTCATCCTGCGTGCTGCACAAACTCTGCAGCAGTTTCTTGTCAACTGGGTCTCTGTGACGAAAATTGTAATCTGACCTCACTTAAATTATATTTCGTAGATGTTGTACTTTGTTGTTTTCGTAGATGTTGTGTAGGATGATGATGATGAGATACTGACTCAAAGCAGAACTTTCTGTCTAAATGTTAGTTTAAGGAAATATAATAGTTAACAGGCGCGGATCCACTACTGTGGGCGGACCTATGGTGGACATGCATCACCCTCATTGAGCTCACACCTTATTCTATATACTAATATTATAAAGCGGAATAGTTTTTTTTTTTTTTTTTTTCTAATGGCTTCTCGCAGGCCAACCTAGGAGGTTGTCGACTGCTTAACCGGACTTTCCTGTGGATGCCCTAATAATAAATTATTATTAAAGCCTCCAGCCAGGGGCATACGAACTAATTATAAACTAAAGCGACAACACGCTAAGGGCACCCCCTGCGGGGTACGAGCCTCGGCTTAGGGCGTCGCTGGAGGGAGGACAGCAAGGGACTGGCTGGATCGGATTCAAAGTATTTTAGTTTGTTTGTTTGTTTGAACGCTATAATATCTCTGAAACTACGAGTTGGATACGATTTTTTTGTATATTATAAAAAAGTTCGTCAGGTTCGTGTGTTTCTACAGGCTATCTAACATTCGGCTCTACCTCTCAGGTAGTCTTAAAAAATATTTTTTGTTAAGTCAGTCTTAAGGAAAAGCGCTGCCGAACTGCTTTCTCCGTGTAATGGTTAGTGATACGTAAATACAGGTAATGTTCTACATAAATATTGGTCGTTAGTACATCTAAAAAAAAAAAATTAAAAATTAAAATGTGACTTATTAGGCATGCCATATTAAATCTTACGAACGAAAGTTATTTTATCACCAAGAAAATTTTATGAAAATAAACTTTGCCCTGTATAGCATGTTATTTGGACGCATAATTTAGGAGATAATGTAAAATGAAAATATTTCAGCTCCCACAAGAACGAGCCTTGTCACGCAAAACGGCATAAGCCTAGCCAACCGATGAGGACTGAGCATAGGCGAGAAGAGACGAAATGTGAATTATTTTCTATTTATTAGTAAGTACTAAGTAGGTAATTATAGTATAATAGGTAATACACGAGTGAAACCGTGGGGCAGATTGGCACAACACAATTGTGAACCTGCAGATAACTAAAATTAATAAATGTATCCAATTTTAATTGCATAATTAAAATTGGATACATATTATAATAATATTATGCGTAAAAGTTTCATCAAAATTGGTTCAGTAGTTTTGAGTCTTCTAGATTGTAATATGCTGCAATGTAGGTATCTATCGTTCGGGGTCTGTAGTCCGACTTGCACTTGGTCGATTTTTGGATGATCGAGACCACAACTTTAGGGCTAGATACGCGCCTGATAGTTAAAATGTTGAAGTACTTCAGTAATTTTTTTCTAGTGTTATGTAAATGTTATACATTCAAATGTAAAAAAAATGCTTGGAAACTAAAGAACTTCCCTACGAAGTCAACAGGTTTACCGATTGATTTGTATGTAAGATAACCGGTGAACGCT
Organism: Xylocampa areola; assembly: GCA_935421205.1. Lineage (NCBI taxonomy): Eukaryota > Metazoa > Arthropoda > Insecta > Lepidoptera > Noctuidae > Xylocampa > Xylocampa areola. Next base: position 6,872,171 of record OW285219.1, on the reverse strand, counting down.
TAATTACTTCTTACAAGTTTGGCAATACATATAATTTGATATTGATGATAATTATAATTTACTGAGGCAACAGCGGTATGCATGGATGGATGGACGCCAATTATTTAAATTAATTTTCACTATTGTATTAGGTACAGCTAGTAGCGAAAAGTAACGTTCAGTAGGTAGTAGATAAGGTAGATAAGATTTAGGAGATAGTAGAACAGATTATAATAAAACAACTTTTAACCGGATTAATCGCGTGTATTATTGGCTTCAGTTTTCCAGACATTTCTAACACTTTGCAGAGTTCGTGGTGATGACAAAAAAAAACAATAATATCTACACGCGATTAATCCGGGTAGAAGTTGTTTTATTAAGTGTTGTGATATGTAGTGATCGCGAAAACCTAAGATATAGGTAGATACTAGTAGATCAGATTTTAGCATCACGTCTTTAGTAATATCTTAGGTTTGCGCGATCACTACACATTATAATAAACAACTTTTAACCGGATTAATTATTCCAGTTAAAAGTTGTTTTTTTATAATCACGTCTTTATTTCCCGAAGGTTAAGACAGATGCGTACTATTTCCCCTCCCAGGGGTTCTAAGGGGTTTAAGACGGTTACTAGAACCCCTGGGGGCTCTAGTAACCGTGGCCGGCTAGCAGCCGAGTCTAGCAGTGAAGCTAGAGCAGGGGTTCCCAACCTTTTTTTGTCTACTGCCCACTTTAAGAATAAATTATTTTTTAACGCCCACCTTTTTAAACATACTTAAAAACCGCTAAGTACTTATAACTGATTATTGAAACGCAAATTTATAATATTCGGACAGAGTATCTTTTATTGAAAATAAAACAAACATAATCAATTCTTATATAAAAACTAATGTGAAGGTTGAATCTGATGCTGTTCAATAAGTTTGTTGATATCAGGTTCCAATTTACTCAAAAACAGCCGCAAGTCGCCACGTTCGGTAACACGCAAACGATTTCTCTTTTTAGTAAGCAGCGTTGCCACAGCACTAAATCCACGTTCACACAAATATGACGATGGGAATGCTATCAAAAATCGTTGAACAATTGACCACAATCCAGGGTACAATTGCGGGATCGGTTTTTGTAGCCAAAATTCTTGATATCCATTTTTGAACTTGATTTTTATTTCTTCGTTTGTTGTCAATTCTATAAGTTCTTCTTCCAGCTGAGGTTACATTGCTGTGTTGACATTTGAAAACGGATCCAACACCCAGTCTGGTATTTCCAAGTTTAAAATGTCCTGGTATCGTTCGGTGAAGTCAATGTGGAGGTTTTCCAAATGTTGGCAGTAGGCAAACAAGTCGTCGTTACTGCAGTATACTGATAAATTCGGAAAATTGTGAAACTCACGTCTGCCCATATTCTTTTTGTGCAGAAGCAGTTTGGCTGCGAAAGCAGCAACGACATTTTTTGTTTTAATTAAATTTAGTTCATCGCCTTGACAGCCAACGAACTTCAGTATGAAGCAACAAACGGTTGAAATCTTCGTCATTAGTAACACAAAGCTGATGAAATAATCTATCATTCAAAGAGCTGCAACGGATTTTATTGACTGCTTTGATGACATATTGCAGTGATTGAAATAGTCGTTCACATAAGTTTCTAGCAACCAAATGTTGTCTATGAATAACGCAATGTATAGCAAGGACATCTGGAATTTTATTCTTTAAGTATGCTATGAAGCCTTTATGGCGCCCTGTCATAGCCGGAGCGCCATCCGTAGCAACTGATATAATATTTTTCAAAGGAATCTCTTTCTCTTCACAAAACTTTTCCAATGTATTGAATATGGTTTCGCCTTTTGTATCTGTCTCCAAATTTCTGGCAAACAATAGTTCTTCACGTATTTTCTCATCTTTAATAAACCTCACGTAAGATAGCAACAACGCTTCATTAGTTGGTAAAGTGGACTCATCGAGCTGAATTGAGAATTGACTAGTCCTCAGATGATTGCACAATGATTCTTCAATGTTTTCAGCCATTTCATCAATTCGTCTTTGCACAGAATTATTACTCAAAGGAATTTTTCGGATAATATCTGCGGCCGGTTTATGAAGCACAGTAGTTAATACTTCCTTTATTGCTGGCAAAATTAACTCTGCTCCGATGTTGTGTGGTTTGCCTTTTTGAGCAATTAACAAAGAGATATTGTACGAAGCTCGAAGTCCGTCGTCATCTTGCTTAGCAGCCGCCGAAAATAGTTTTGATACACTTGGCTGAGTATTATGCTTCTTCTCTAGGTCTTGAAAATATGCTACATTCTTTTCTGTCTTATCTGGATGCATTTTATTCAAATGATCTTGCAGTCTTGAAGGCTTCATTGCTTCGTTCGAAAATGTTTTTAGACATAGAAGACACAAAGGCGACGACGGGTTTGTGGGATTTTCAATAAATCCGAATTTAATATATTCCGCAGAGTATTGCCGTCTCTTCTTTTTTACTTCCGACATTGTTTTGTTTTAAGAAATACGTAAGTGTTGAAATCAAGTACTGCTTATCTATTATGCGCGAAACCGCAAATGAAAATAAAATAAATTTACGTCGTTTATATAGGATTGCATAAGCAGCACGCACCAACAGGAATAAGACAAACGTGCATAAACTCGTTTATCTCATTCGACGCCCAATCGTACTCGAAAAGCAAGAACAAGTATTATAGAACCAGCCGATTGGTATAGGAATGTACAATTCGGATTATTTAACAAAAACTTGTTAAAACATGATTGCCCGCGGTCTTTTATATCGAACCGAGTTTGAGCTATATCTTAATTAATATTAGTTGATGTTCACAAGATGTAGTCGAGAGTCGAGAGCTCAGTCGGTGTCTAAGTCTTCCTAGCTAGGTAGATGAAATTATAAATCGACCCCAAAGCCCTACACAATGCCCCCTTTTTTTTCTGGGTCTCTTACTGCCCCCTTTAGGCCTGCAGCGCCCACAAGGGGGCGTTATCGCCCACGTTGGGAAAGACTGAGCTAGAGGAACCCGGGGAGGGCCGCACCTCTGGACTTTGCCTCCAAGCCCATGTTGGAGCGGCGGTAGGTTGCAGGCCTTATGGGGGGTGCCGCAACTGAAGTGGGCTGCGGCGTATGGGCAGCGCCGCAGCTAAGGGATGAGGGCCGCGGTGGGCGAGGAGTGCAGGTATGTCGGTGCGCCGCTCTCCCTACCTTCCGCGGCCTTGACGGGGCCGCCACCGTTAGATAGCGGACGCGGTGGGGCCGCAGGGGAGGAGGAGTGCCGGTATAACTAGGCGCCACTCTCCCTATCCTCTGCGGCCGTAGTGGCAGGCGGCGGGGCCACAGACCTGACCCGTCGCAAAGGATCTTGGGTGTCCAGACACGGGGTCGTCTGGCACCCATTGCACATGGTCTCTGAGGTGGTTGCGGCATGCCATGTGTCTGGTGTGCCGTAGCGGTTAGGTGCGATACCTAACCCAGCTAGAGGGAGTCCGGCAACAGACGGCCGCGGGCGGATTCGCGGTTGTGTGCGATAGCGTTCCCGCGTCCCGCTCGCAGCTGAGGAGGTACACCGTGGAGTTTTAGTGGGTTCGAGTCCCACGTAACCGCTTTGTCTCCCCGTGTCAGATCGGTATGCGAGGGCATTTCTTCACGTACAAAAAAAAAAGCGTACTATTTTACATTTCACTTATACCGTTATTTTAGAAAATAAAAGTGATATGACATATTGAATTAAAAAATTCGTGCTGGTGGGAGTTTCCCTGAAGAAAAATTCAATAACACTTAGCCTGATATGGGAATCGAACCCAAGACTTCACGATCAGCAGCCGCGCCTGCAACCACTAGACTGATGATTACATATATAGAGCATCTAAGTTGATCAAAGACTAATGATTGTTAAGCTAAAATTGGAATTGTATTGAAATTGGACCAAGGATTGTACGACATACGACAAAATTGCAATACATAGGTCATTTAAATAATGTTAATTGAACTAAAGTGCATCTTCACCATATTCAGAACAAGAGGTGATATTTCCTCAAACTCTTCAGTTGGTGCATATTCGTCAATCACCTTTGATCACATAGTCACATTATAATTGTGAGAGCTTTAGTAATCAACATTGTGCAGGCGTGAATGGGCATTGTAGATAAATAAACAAGCAGTTACCCAAATTGCCAATATCTTTCAGCGACGGTCTTCTTAGCTTGGTTGACATTGCATATAGTGAGAGCCGGGAAAGGCAGGCCGCTCAGGGGCATGTTCTCCGGGTTAATGCTTACTATCATTGGAGACGAACGCCATTTCGCATAAATGTTTAGTATGAAGAACCCAGCACTCACTAATGAACAGCCGAAAGCTGTTAGCCAGAAGAATCTAAAATGTAATATGATATTTCAGTTAAAATGTTACAATATCTGTAGGTAATTACATTTCAATCGCTATATATAAATGTGGACAGGAGGAGACACCAATACGCGTTCTATTAGATTCACAGTTTGTAACAAAATAATAATCTCAATAAAATCTTTCATAGCAAGCATGAAAACTCTTTTATACTTTGCTTAAATAACGTCTCCAAATTTTTTGCCTGGAGTGATTACTATCTGTGCCCTGCAATCCCACTCACGACATTCCTATTTTCTCTAGGAACGCATATATTTTCCTGAATGAAGAAAGAATATCCTATGTCCTGTCCCACGACATAATGTAATTAGGTTATAGTGTGATCAATTAATAAGCAATTTAAATCTATAAGTTATAAACATTCTTTTACGTATAAATACTATTTGTAGGATGAATATGTGTAATAAAAAAGAAATGTTGAACCTTTCAAACCAAGTTAATTTTCTTTCTCCTATGTACCGAAGCCCGTGAAGAGTAGAAGTAAGGAGATAATTTCTCAAATCATTTCCAAAGCTATTGTTTTGTTCCTCGGTTACTTGTGAACTATTTGGAGCTGGAGGCCTTTCCTGAATATAAGTAAAACATGCAGTTACTACAATATTTCTAATGGAAAGACTATCAAAAGCTACCCTATCAAAGACGAAAAGAAAGTTTAACCAGGTTAAACTAGGAGGACGAATAATTAAAATAAAACTAGTATTAAAATACAAATTTTACAGATTTAATAACTAAATGAACTTCCAGAACACATAACTGATAAATCGTGTTTATTTAATCAGTAATACCGATAAATAATTAAAAATATTTTATCACAGAAAGATTACATATTAGGCTATTCCTGTTATGAAAATTATAATGAATGTCGGACTCACTTCACTTCTACTCCTAGTGATCGGTATTCTTGTGTCCCACACGTACCGGGGCGGTGGGTCTTTACCTTGAGTCCAATAATTTTGCTGTAAAATCATTACGATCAAAAGTGCCATTATGTAACTTCCTGTTTCAGCGATGTTTTCAAGTTAACAATGCAATGTTTAAATGCTTACCTTTCTAAACATGTCCTTATGCTCTTTTCTAGGACGGATTCCAAATTCTCTTCTGGAATAGCCGTTCATGATCTGATATAGTAACTTGTCTGTCAAGTGTTGTCGTCAGAGCCGAACCTGCACGTGTGTCGTGTAATGGTCATAGAAACACTTATGTGGACATCGAATTGGTTGGAGCTCTAACCCAATTTTCCAAAACAAATGTTTGTGGTCTAATCGGTTGATTGCGTCTATCATTTGATAGATCGACCTTGCACCGCCTCCATCGCTAGCTTTCGATGGCAAAATTATACATTTTATAGTTATTTGTCGTCCTGCCTTTTGCAGTTAATTATGAGTGTTACTTGTATCGTAAGTTACTCCAAACCTTTAATTTTGTTTCGAGTAATTTAGTTGAAATTAGATTGATATCAAGAGCGTTGATTTGTAATCATTAGCAGGTATTTGTTTGTTTAATTTGAAAATATGTACCATACATTTTTCAATATTATTTGGTTAATTCGGCCAGCGCTTTTGGTTTTCCTTTAAATGAATACTAAATGAATGCATGTTGTGGTGTGCACTAGTAACGGAGTTTGTCATCGTTATTCTGTTTTGCTTCGATAATTACTATTGCGTTTTAATAATTGTAAACACAGAGAATTACTTCAACCGTTCTATTATCTATTTAGAGATCTATGCGGTTTCGTCATAGCTTGTCACGTTATAGTTGCAAGACCGCTAACCTTAGTTTTAACGTTTATTTTCATTTAATTTTAATATAATAACTGAATCAAAATATAATGTTTTTTTTTATACATTTTGAGGCCATGTAGTGCTTATATTATTTTTATTTGTCTATGCGATATAGACAAGAACGGGGTAAAAAAGTACTCTGTGACGGGGCTTGAACCCGCGACCCCTGACAGTCCGTGTCATCACTACCAACTTTGTTCGAATCTATGGAATTTTCAAGCCCCTTGGTATTCGGCTTATGGTGCCTGGTAATGTTCAGAATGGCAAAATGTCTGAGTACCTAGTCATTTTAAAGATTTTAAGGTGAAATAGAAGAGCTTATCAATATTTAAATTTAAGCTAGGTATGTCTCTGTCATGAAGAAGTCTGTATAGACACTAGAAGATGGTACTGATTATTGAAATTACTGAACTATCGGCGTACTTCTTGTAATTTTATAAAAACATGTTTTCTAAAAAAAAAAACATGTAACTGTCAGTGTAAATTATAATTGAATTCTTTAGTAAGTATTTTCTGATATAAAAAACAGTAATTGATATTCCGACCAGGGTTGCCAACTTTTATTAGAAGAAATAGATCTGATTTCAAAGGAGGTAAATAAAGAGTACGGTCTTCCAAAAAACAATATAATTTTTTAATAACATTTTGAAGATTGTCATTGCTTGTAGTAGACAGTTCCGATACTTCTAATGTCTCCAAAGTATAACTCAGTAGTTTATCATTATTGTCCTTTGATAGCGGCTTTACTGGTCGATTTAATGACAACATATTGAATAAATCAATATTTTTTATTGAGGCACCGTTACCTAAAAAAGCACTTTTTTACTATGGAAGCCAATGAATGCTGGCACTAGTATAGTAAACATTGTGTTAAAAGAGTATTTTAGCATACTCTATTAGTGTTATAGATTATAGAGTACGCCTACATGATATAGAGTACAATACTCTTTTTTGGAGTACGGTTGGCAACCCTAATTCCGACTATCATATTGATCTATACAATGTTGCCGATCCTAGAATCCATAATGCCGTAATAATATTCATAGCAGTAAGATTGCGACAAGTTGACCCTGCACTTATACCTAAATACATAATAGCCATCACTAAGCATAGCTTAAATGCACCGTAGTGAGATATAGTGAGATAAGGTAGGTAGGTAAGTACTGATTCATTCCATCGTATAAATTAGTTAATATCTGTCATTGACAATTTTTTCTTTACTGATGTCGCTATGAAATTGTTGGTATTTTCATGAACGGGTTCACTGGTTTTTCAGAAGATTAAGCTTAAAAGAACACCAAATTCTTTATCAACATAGTTGCATTTAATTATGTATTTGTTTTTATTCATATTTATTATATTTATATAGGTATATATTTATGTATATTAAATGTATTATTTTTAGATGTAGGTATAGGTATATTACACTGTCAATAGTTTGTTTGACTTCTTTACATACTCCAATCTCAGTACTGATTTTTTTCTAACTTTCCTGCTGGAAGAGAGTTCTAAAGACTTAAGCAGCGCCCTTGTATTCATCTTTCTTATTTCACCTTATTTAATAGTATTTCAGAGAAGTACATAAATCGTTAAATAAAAAATTATTCATGAAATCTTGACCTTGATATATTACATACCTTTATTACGTACCTACACAAACCTTATAATTTATGTATATAACGTGTATTTTATCACTTGATATCATCAGTTTGTATGCTTGTTGTGTCTTCGTGATTAAAGTTGTTGAAGTTTATATGAAGCTTTCTTAGAGATAATGTATAAAGTTGAGATAACATCATTTCACCATTTTGCAACTCTTCATTGTAGGTCCTTACCGTCAATTATTAGATCGGCACGTTAGTACCCGCTAGCCTTGCGCGGCAAGCTTTACGTGTGTACACAACAGGTACTTAGGTATCGATTATTATGATTTAAACTACACCATATTTTCCGTTCTATATAATTCGTTTATAACGCATACATACAAATTATTTATTATGTACAAAAAGTTCGTTCAATAGAAATTTCTTATAAAAGTAACAAAAAAGCCACAGGAAAGGATAGGCTGACGCACTTGCACTTTGTATAATTCCTAAAAGAAGAAGAGATCGGAGGAAAAACAAGAGAGACACCTCAACGGAAAACTAGCGCACGACGCGCGTTCACCCACGTCACGAGCTAGCTCATAGTCCAGGAATCCAGAAGGAGAAAAGTCAGGATGTTCACCAGTGTTGCTGAGGATTGTGCGCGGGGGCGGCGTGCGCAACCTGCGCGTGGGCGGCTAAGTGGGCTGCGCGGGCGGCGGCTACCTCGGGGGTGTCCAAGATACCGGAGCCGTCGTTGGCTAGCCTGATGTTAGCGGGCTGGTGTTGAGCCTGGGGGGACTGCCATGAGGGAGCACCGTTCCACTGAGAGGGAGCGTTCCACTGGTTGTGGGCGGGGGCAGCGTTCCACTGGTTGTGAGCAGGGGCGGCGTTCCATTGTTGGGAAGCGGGAGCGGCGTTAGCGGCGTTGAGGGCGGCGAGGTGAGCGGCACGAGCCTGCGCTACCTCGGGGGTCTCGGCGACGGGCGCGGGCGCCTGGCCGGCGGCGTTCCATGCGGGCGCAGCGGGAGCTGCGTTCCACTGGTTGTGTGCGGGAGCTGCGTTCCATTGTCCGCTGGCGGGAGCACCGTTCCACTGGTTGGCAGCGGGTGCGTTCCACTTGTTCTGCTCAGCGCCTTGCCAGTACTCTTCGTTGTCCCAACGGGGGTCGTATGAGCCATCGTCCTGGGGGTTGGGGTTGTTCTGGTTAGCCTGCGACAGCGCAGCTAGGTGGGCCGCGCGTGCTTGAGCTACTTCGGGTGTGTCGAGGATGTTGCGGCCGTCCTGTGACAGCGCGATGTTGGCGGGGGGACCAGCCCATCCGGACGCGTGAGCGCCGCACGCCAAAGCCAAGCAAGCAACAACGATCTGTGGAAGAGGAACAATTATATGATTAGTCATAAGTTACATCATAGTGAGACGTGAATACAATTATTCAGTGGTGGGACAAGCGAGTTTCAGTTACAATAGATCGTTATCAGTTATTGTGCGCGAGTCTATCTGATCTAAAGTTATACGGCAGCCGGCGGGCGGCGCCGAGTACCTGGCATACTACTCGTATATCCTTTATTAAGGCGATAATATTCAAAGTTATTGCTGTCCTACCTACACCGAATCTAATTGCGAGCTGCGTTGCTTGTTCCCTGCCCTCTTATTATATCTTGAACAAGTTGATACAATATTTATATAATTCGAGTTGTCGATGATAAGTCGCCCCCGTTCTGGTCAGGTGTCGGTTGGCTACGCAACGTTTACTTGACTTTATGACCGGTACAATCACAAGTACAGCATGCAAAGCATTGACCGACATTTAGAACAGAGATTGTCTCAGATTTACTGCCATTCGTCTTTGGTCATAATGTTCTTGTGTTTTAATACATTTTATAGATTAGAAACATGATACAGATCTAATGCCTGTTTTGGATTTTGGATTTTGGATTAGATAAGTGATATTACGCGATGCACATGACTGGCAATGCTAATAAGGCAAGAGCAAAATTATATTACTGTTGAAGATTATCGAAATAGATGATTCAAAATGTTACATGAAAAAGTATTTGTTTTTGTTTGCTATATAGTAGAGAAAGTTACTGACCAAGGAATACAAAATATTCAGTTAGCAAAACGGAAAATCTTTTATCAATATGAATATATTAAAGTGATAAAGTTAGCACATAAACAAACAATGCCACAATTTGAATGCAAGAAGTCGTGCGAAGGCTTGGCTGGGTGGGCGGGACTTCTGTGCTAAGTGCCTGTGTTGTTTCAGGCAGGTTTAACACGATTGTTGAAACAATCACTACGGAACACATTTCATAATAAAAGCACGTGTATTTCTAATGTGTGCACGTGGCGCGTTTATTGTATAAAACCTGTTTATTTGGGACGTATCAATTTTAAAATTGAATTCTTGTTCCTAAGGTAACAAAAAACGCCTTATAGAAGAAGAATATTGGAAAGCAAGGGTCACTTGAAGAAGATACACTTAGTCAGTTTAAGGTTCGCAATTAAAAGAAAACCTTTCATCGCAATAACATCATAGAATTCAGACAGTCAATCAAGCCACATATACTCAATTTTGATAGAAAATGTGTAACATGGTTCTTGTACCTTTGTATTTTGCCTCCTTTTGTTTTAGCTTCAATATTGCCTTTTGTTCAAGGAAAATGACTCTTCAGTATAATATAAATTCACATTTAATTCACAATTGTCTCTTAAAGCCCACACATAACATTTTAAGTTCTCACTTTATTGTAGCGGTCGGCGCGAGTAAAGGTCATTTATAAATTATGGCAATGCATTGGAGCAAGTTTAACGAGAAGTGACAACATGGCCCAGGAATGTCATTATGGGCGATCGAGTTCCAATTCATTGCCATCGATTACCGAGATTTTATTACAGAATGTGACTGATTATGGAAAGAGTATAAGAGCTGGGCGGGTCCTTGTATGGAAATGCATTTATTTCCGCGCCTATAAAAACTTTATAGCTTTAGATTAATAAATATTCATTCATTTGGTGTTATATCTAAACTACATTTCTGTTTACAGTTTTAATTTTAAAATATCTATCGAATAGTTAAGCTTTTATTATAACATTATGACCAATTAAACGCAACTTAATCTTTTATGTTAATAAATTCAAATACCAATGCTTTATGTACCATTTACGTTTAGATTTTATAGTTCTATTTGCAACGTTTCTATTTGTGTCCGTTTTATAATAACTGCATTTCGACTTTATTATAATAACACGTTCTTTGTTCGTAAATTGAACTTAGTAATTAACTGCATGTTTAATATTAAGACATTCTTATATACTGTGTCTAAGTTCAATTGTTTTGTGTTAATGTTAGCGATAAATGTTCTAAGTTACAGTCTAATTCAAGTTCTGGTCGTTTAGGCCTGTTGGACAACGGCACTAATTCAATTTGTTAAACGTTTGTTAAACCTGTCGGCTGGTACACGGAGCTTATATTATTATTCTGAAAATAATCCTATTCTGTCTCAGTTTCTTAGTATTGGTTTTGTGTCAGATCGTAGGTCGAACTTAAATAGGTGGTAGGCATGGTTAGGTAATGGCTTTATAAATGAATAACCACGGCGCAATAATTGTGCAAAGATTAAATAACGATATTATAGTGTGTCTAAATAAGGAAGAAAAAAATACGTTTCTAGTAACTTCATTTCCATTTATTCGGCGTGAAATTGCCGTGTCGCTGTTCAAATTTAATTAATTAGTTTAACCTAATTGTTATTCGAGGCGAATTAAGATTGACGTAGAATCAACGAGATGAGTGCGTGAGTGAGGAATTTGCGGCGTCTGATGCGAAATAAGTTCACGTAATCATGTCTTGCGGTTGTCGTGGAGAGAACTGCATGTGACCGCCTGACCGTCGCCGACCAGCCGGGTCAGCGACGTGCTATCCGATGCAGAACATTATACCTATATACCTATTTAATAGACATTTAAACCACGTGCATAATCGACAAAGATTTAATGTATAAACGCGATTTTAAACGCATATATTAAATACAATTAATTAATATACGGAATATTACAAATAAAATCTTGTGTATTAAAACTTTGTACCTAAAATGGTGTCAGTCTTCAACTATGTGAGGGTACGACTAATCGCATATCATGTCTATTCTAATTACTTGAAATCTCTCGCATTCGCTTCATTCTGAGGAAAATATAAGATCCCTCGAAAACACACGAAATGTGACGACATTCATATTTATCTGATCAATTTCGAAACCTTTGTGCCTTTGTGACCGCGAATTAGGAAGTTACTGTCGCAAAAAATCATTGATTGTGTCGTGTCAACGGCTTGTTACTGCAATCATGGTTGGTTTGAAAGTGTATAAATAAACCAGCCCTGTAACTACATGCAGATAATTAACCGACAAGTTGTAGGCATTTTTCGCGACATATTTTTTGCTTCATTGGATCGTGATTTAAGTTACAAAAGAATCTAAATAAGTGGAATTTAGGTTGAGTTCCTGAATTATAATGTCAATGTCAATAGTGTTCGCATTAATCAAGCAAATATTCTGATAGCGGAAAGTGTTATTCGATATTTTTCATAGAACTGTAACCAGCTTTCGAGCGCGCAAATAGTTGCTCATATGTCAACATTGTCGCCTACGCTTTCGCTTGTGATCCATTCCAAATAAAAGTGAGTACATTGAGTGAACGGCGTCAAGGCCTGAAGGCCAGCCGAAGGTCGAGGAGCAGGAAGTGCGCCTTCCGGACCTGCCCAGCGCCGTCACATTCAGCAACTGGTTACCCTCGCTTGTCATGCAGACTGCTGCATTTTTTACCATTACATGTATTATTTGCCCTTTCAAATGCTATGTGACGATTGAATTCATACATAACTAGTTTCTAGAGTGATTTGTAAAGATCAGCGACAGTTTCTTAAATTGCAATCTTATGATAGCATAATAAACTCAAGTATTTATGGTTAACGTTTGTAAGACACTCGGTAGACTACTCGTTTCTTGACAAGGCTTTACTCAAATTTCAGAGTGCGACAGTGTCAAGTGCTTCTGTTACAATAAAAATTGAATAAATTACAACTCAATATTTAAATGTTTCATAGTATGGTTATAAATTAATATCAAATAATCTGCGTTGAGTAGCTAATTGAGCACTAAATCATATGTTAACTAGACATATTACACCTCTTTGATACCGTTCGTAATTAATATTTGGTTCGGCGTTAGCTAGTGAATGAGAAATGATTAATTATTATTAAATTCACATGTATGTATTGCCCGGTCTTGTATGATAAATTAGTTTTATCCTTCACGCATCTGTTGCGATCGTAAAAACTTTGTTGACAAAAAACGTAACTCGATCGAACTCTGAATTTAATTTAGTGCAATATAAAACTTTGTCCATATTTCCTAGCAAATTTGCTTACATTGTAATGCGTACATTATGAAAATATTGTTATATTAAATTGTGAATGTTTTGTATAGTAGTTTCAAATAAAATTAGATTATGTCAGCAGTTATGGATATGAATAATTGAATGGCTAGAAAGATTAGCTCGGAAAAGTTGTTTCCATTAAAAAATATGGCTGATGCAATATTTCCTCGTGATGTGTATAGTGCGGAAGCTATACAACTTTAATATTCTCAACTTGGTCTTTAAAAAGCAAACACAGTAAACAACTCAGACCGTATTATGACAGAATAACTCTAAATATACAAATACAGATAAATGATTGAAAAGCATTAACGCATGCATAGCGAACTCTAAAGCTATAAATTTTTGTGGAAAGAGAAACTAACTGCAAAGGTGTGTGTGTCGGTTCAGTATCCTGTAATAGGGACTTAATAGATGGCAAAGACGTCACCAAAAGACGTATTAAGATGTGGTAAAAGAATTCGTGGTAGTGAGCAGAAGTCGAGATGGCTTAGCGGTCAGAGCACCTGGTGTATTTATCCGGGAGGTGCAAGTTCGAACCTAAATATACATTTTCAAAGTCCATTTTGCTCTATTACCTGTACGAGGGTGCGTATCCTATTGAAGTGTTCCTAAGCCCAGGTAGCGGTGGGCGTTTTATAATATAATTAGGATATCGATAATGTTACCATGGGGCGTTGCGTGGGCTTGCCCTTCTAAATTGGTGCGCGAAGGAATGTCGACAAAAAGCAGTGAGTGGCGAGGCTAGCGACACTGTGTTCACGGGCGCGCCTATAACCGAAGTACCGACAATTAAACGAACCACAACAGACATGCTAATGGCCGTCACACTTGAACACCCTTTAGAGACTTCATGAAGAATCAGAATAATTCAGAGTACTATGAAAGGAAACTCATTGATAGAAAGAGTCGATAAAACATGCAACGACACGGTGGCAAAGTTATTTTCGTTCTGTCTTTGTTTTTAGCACTAGCCAAACACAAGTTTGTAAGACAAAAGGAAAGGGACCTAAAGATTCGTTTATTATATTAAAAACATTAAGACGATATAATTTAATGTTATTCTTGTCAACAGTCTATGTTTAAGATGCTACTCCAGATATGCTAGGAGATGACGTCAAGATGAAATCAGAATTGATCGATGGACGTTATGAAATGTTGCACAACACGGTGGGTGGTCCTAGGGCGAGTCGTGTGATCATAGACTTGACTACTTTACCTCTATTGTGGGTGAAGCGTATCTAAAAGCTGGTACTAAATAGCTTGCTATTTCCTTAATGGAAACGTGCATTTGTCAAAAGCAGATTAAATTAAATGGGGGAGAGATATCAAAATAGAATAATGATTTTGAAGTTGCAGGGCTTTAATAAATTAAGTGTGGATGCTCGAAAATAATATGTTCCAGAATGAATTAGGAAATATTTGCTGTCGTTATTTGACCGATATATTCTCTGTTTTCAGCAAACGAGTCGCAACACTGGCTTCCGATATCTGATGAGTTAAGAATTAAAACAATAATTGAGTTTAAAAAATTACGGATCATCGATCGCAAAATACAAAATAGCGTAAAATACTAATATGTATACGCATGAGAGATAAGTAGGAAAGTGCGGACGCTCGCTAGAGCAAAGAAAAAGTGCAAGTAACATCTAACTAGGTGAATCAGGACGTAGGCAGGTCTGGTCGACATTGAGGGCATAAATGGAGCATGAAACGATGAAACTTGGCCCTCGGATCGCACTCGCCTTGCTTCGTCTAATATTTCCCTTTTTATCGATGCCTTTAGAAATATCAAAGAGAAAGCACAGTCGTTTGTCATGACATCGCCTGAATAGCTGAGCAAATCAGGATGATATTTGGTCACAGGTATCCCGTGTCTTGGGTTACTAGGTGCGCTCCTATGTGCATTCTAATACTTTTCACGTGGGTGTTCAGGAGTCGTGAACTAATTGTCTCAATGTCACAACTACTTCATAAAAATTAAAATATACTAAACTAAACGAATTGAATTTACAGTCTTAAATAATTTGAATGAATTGAATTTGCGACTTAAAATTATTGTATTTATAGTGAATATCTTTACTACCTAATATATTTTTATGAATTAAAGAATATAATAATAATATATTTATTATTAGGTCTCAAACGTATTAAACAAAAGTTAATGAGTCGATTAAAAAACTTAATATTATAATTGTAACACACTAGAGTAAATTCTACACTTCTACTTTGTAAATCAGATGATTTTCATGACTATGTTTTAATTAGTTCAAGATCCTTTACACTAAGAAGTATCTAGGCTAAGGACTGCCAGGTATAAGGATTAGAATATGAGATCTTTATGTACAATTGGTGAACTGACATTGACACGGACAGGGAGCCGCCCAGTGATTTGTGCTCTGATTCACGTAGCGAGCCACGAGCGACGGTACGGAACCTTAACCGCATTGTATTGCAAAAATATACATAAACACATACCGATATGTACGTAAGTTCACCAAATTTACTTTGACACGTGATTTTCACGTTTACGTAAACGCTCTAAAGCGGTTTAGGCAACGTACTGTACCGGAGGCACCTATTAGAGAAAATTGGGCTGAAGTTGTGAAAATCTGACGAAAAAATACAAGAATTTTAATAAAAATGCTAATGATCGGCGTTTAACGAAATATTGTAGTTTACTTAAGATCGCGTGGAGGAAACGCTTTTACTGTATCCAATTAATAAAAAACACTTTTTTTATATAGATACAATTACAGCAATGAGGAAATATACAATTTTTACTTTGGTGGCACTGACATCAAATGAAGCGTTTAAGGAATTAAAAAATCTGCCCTGCGGGGTACTTAACTGCTTTTGCCAAGATTAAATTCAGAGAGAAGTTGATAGAAAAAGAAAAGCGTGTACTAATATAAACCGGAAGAACAAGCAGAAAAGATTTGTGAGTAAAGAACATTATTAGTGCTGTTTTGCAAAAAAATATGTATATTTTTATAACGAATATTAAGGAATTCACCTTGAAGATTAACGCGTGTGAAATTGTTTTTATATTAAGTTATAGACATTGCTAGTAACACGAGGTATGTAAGAAATAGAGCGCGAAATAAAAAAAAAAACGGTTACTATCTGACACTGACCCGCGCTCGCGTGCGCTGCTGTATTTTCGACATAGCCCTACTTGTTCACGACATGCCTGTTAACTTTATTATGCGCCATTTTACTACAATTACTAGATGAATTTAGAAATTAACAATAACTTAATGGTTCGTTAGGTTTCTTAACACTTTACTTAGTTGGACTGACTTACCAACATTGTTTCTTCATTAAATGCTTAGCTTCATTAAATTATGAAAAAT
The DNA here is from genome assembly GCA_935421205.1 of Xylocampa areola. Taxonomy (NCBI): domain Eukaryota; kingdom Metazoa; phylum Arthropoda; class Insecta; order Lepidoptera; family Noctuidae; genus Xylocampa; species Xylocampa areola. Next base: position 6,855,632 of record OW285219.1, on the reverse strand, counting down.
TAATGTTTTTAAATTGATACAATGTAATTTTTCTTTTGGTTTTTAGCGTTGCTTACGACATACTTAGTATAGGATTAAAATCTGATGTTAGTACTTCTACTTTCTTTGTTATTATAATGTTAGAACAAGCGCGTTATCATGGCTTTGTAGACAACTCAGATGTTGGGCAAGTGGCTATGTCAAAATATCAAAGTGCAGGGACTGGTCCCGATATCACATACAACGACAATAAATTAAGATATCGGAAGCCCCACTAGTGCACACTTAATCAACTGAACGGTATCATTTGCATAATTGATCTATGAAACATAATTGGTTATCGATTCTGATAACGCCATTGATGATGATATCAACGATATAGGTACTCCAAAACAATGGGACCAAATGAACTTGGCGTTATCACACCACATGACTATGTTGATTCACTGTCAGTTAATGTTAACGATGGCGACAGAAAAAAGTACTCACCATGGATTTCATTTTGTTTTGTAGTTAGCACAGAAGTGAAAGAGAAAGAGTTAGAAATAGATATTTTTTGTAATCTAGATAGATTTATAGCGCTGATGGAAGACTAGTATCTTCCAGGAATCGCTATGTTGAAGTGCAACTTGCGTCTGTGCGAAATGAGGGCGGGAGTGGTCTTTTATAGTTCGACGCGTGCGCAGAGGGGGTGCGCACGAACAGCAGGCCGAGCCGCGCCGCGCGTGAAAGTATTGGGACATGCCATTGATAATAGGCGAATATCATACACATTTCAATGGCAATCGTCGGCGTATTCGGCTGGCTATGATTTAGTGTGTGATCTAGTACATCGTAGCTAACTACTTAACATTTCTTAATTAGTGCCTCGTCTAGCAGTGTTGGTTTATTAGACGTTTTCGGTCGTTTCGTAGTCATGTGTTCTGGTGTCATTTCCTTCGTTCTTTATTAGTCGTTACAGAGGTTTTGTGTTTGTTTTGTAAACAATGGATTCACTATTTAGGCATTGCATATAAAATCCCATAATATCATCTGTTTTTGGTTGTTTAGTTTTATGTAAATTTTTTTTTTTTTTTAGGTGATGGACAATAATTTCCATTGGTGTCGTGATTGGCATGACATATACTTTGCATTCTATTAGTTTTGTTTCAATTAATTCACGCCGTATGTTTTATGTTATTAATGGGGTGTTAATGTTAACGTTTCTCATGTTCCATTACTAGTCGTTACGTCTTTAACTAGATGTTGATAGTGTAATGTATGGAATTAAACACGGTCAATTGCGGACTGAAATTCCTTTATTGTGTGTGACACATATATGAGTACAAGTGGGTAATCATAAAAAACTATCACCTACGGACTAATACACTACACTTTTCTCTCCTTAAAGTAAACAATTAACAGATTCAATATTGCTAGAAATCCAAGCATTAAGTTTTGAAAGTCCTAATTTAAAGTACAGTAATAATAAACAACATTTTATAATTAAGTTGTGCTTAAAATCTAAACATAACCGTTCGCTCACTTTATTATCTATTTACAAAGTATCTATTATAATTACATACTTATAGTAACTTTTTAAATGTTGTAAACACAACATTTAACTTTTTGTTTCGTGCTATGGGTAAAGACATCCATTGTTATCTTCAGAACATTTATCAAGATTTATATACCGATGTATGTATCAATATAACTATACAGAAACAACATAGTACGATCATATAATAAGTAGGTATTGTGACCAAATACCATAAACATTACTAGGGAAAATATTATTTAGTATTATGTTTGTTAGCCCTTGACCGTAAAATCATTTTGTGAGGGCTATAAGCCCGATATTGGCGTTCCCGAACGACTGGCGTTGTACTAAAACTGGAAACGGGCTGCGCACTACCCGCAGCGTCAACATCAGAGACAACCCCGGACGCCCCGTCATCGATGTCTTTGTACCCTATATCACCCCTCTTAAATGGTGACATACTCTTATCACCACACGCCAACTCTTTAGTGGGTACTAACGAAACATCGCCAATATTGTCATTAAAGTCTTTTTGATTTGTATTTTCTAATTGTAATGAGTCATTATTTACAACAGACAATGAATGGCGCGACTTCCTAGATGTTTTATTTAAAATTTGATCTACATGACGCTTATGGGTACGGAAGTCATCTAGTGTTTTAACTTTGTATGAAAGTGGCCCTGTTCTGTCCACTACAATGCCCTCTTTCCATTTAACAGGACTGCCAGTGTAGTTTCTAACTAATACCGAGTCCCCGGGCACAGCTTCACGTAGGACACCACCACGCCTCAACTCTTGTTTATCCTGTCTGTCTCGAACTAAATCCTCTGTGCACGGTCTCAGTAAATCTAATCTACCGCGTAGTCTATGTCCTAACAAAGCCACCGCTGGCTCTTTTTGTGTAGTTGTATGTTCAGTATTCCTATAGGAAAACAAAAATCTACACAATGCAGTGTTGGAGTCCTCGTTTGCTACTGCTGCCTTTTTTAGTACTTGTTTTACTTGACGTACTGCATTTTCAGCGGCGCCGTTACTTGATGGATGATACGGTGCAACTAAAATACGCCTAATACAATTTTTATTCAGATAAGACAAATATTCGGCTGAGGAAAAAGGTGGCCCGTTATCACTCACTATGCTTTTTGGCAAACCAAATCTTGCAAAAATTTTACGTAAACAACCTATAACCGCTGGTGCTGACGTGCCGGACACGCACTCAACTTCGAGCCACTTAGAATGTGCGTCTATCATAATAAAATAATATTTATTGCGGTATGGCCCTAAAAAATCCACATTTAAACGAGTCCATGGTTCTGAAGGCCACGGCCATGAGTGGAGGGGCGCTGGCGGTGGGTGATCACGTTGAGAGCTGCAGGCAGCACATTCACGACAAATTCGCTCAATGTCTGTATCCAAACCCTCCCACCATAAATAATTACGAGCTACTTGTTTCATCTTAACAACACCAATGTGTCCACTATGTAATTCGTTTAAAACAAAGTTGCGAAGACTAGAAGGAATAACAACCCGGTAACCCCAAACCAAACAACCGTGCTCAACAAACAGATTTTCTCGTTTAGAAAAATAAACTTTATCTAGATCGTTGTCCACGCGGTTTGGCCAACCGAACTTAACATAACCTACAACTTTATTTAATTGATTATCCTTCTTTGTTTCACTTTTGACTTCTTCAAAAGTTACTGGCAATTTTTCCGCCACAAAATTGAGGTAACTACTATCAAAATAGTCATCACGGCTTTCTTTGACTGTACACTTTAAAGGCAAGCGTGATAAAGCGTCAGCAAAGCAATTGTTTTTTGAAGGAACAAATTCTATATCAAAATTATATGCCGCTAGTCGAACAGCATATCTCTGCAATCGACTAGCTGCTGTCTGAGGTAGGCCCTTATTTTTACCAAATATGTAACTAAGTGCGCGATGATCGCTACGTAAATAAAAATGCCTGCCATACAAATATTGGTGATGTTTGGTAACCCCAAAAATAATGGCCAGTGCTTCTTTGTCTAACTGTGAGTAATTGGACTCAGCGGAATTAAGTGTACGCGACGCACAGCTGACTGGGCGCTCGGAGCCATCCGGAAACCGGTGCGCGAGCACTGCACCCAAACCGTATGCGCTACTATCAACTGATAAGATGAGCGGCAACGTTGCATCGTAGTGCGCCAATATCGGACCACTGCTTAACATGCGTTTTATTTTATCAAACGAAAATTCACATTGTTTGCTCCACAGCCACTTGACATTTTTTTTAAGTAAATCATATAAAGGTTTTAGCACAAAACTAATGTTTACACAAAATTTAGAATAAAAATTAACTAAGCCCAGAAAACTTTTCAATTGTGTTATATCTTTCGGAGTGGGTGCCGCCACAATAGCTTCAACCTTTTTATCATCAGTGTGCAATCCAAACTTGTCGATACGATATCCTAAATAAGTCACACTATCTTTGAAAAACTCACACTTAGACCAATTTACGCGTAAACCGGCACCTTTAAACCTAGATAATACTGCTCGCAAATTAATTAAATGATCCTCTTTATTTTTACCTGTGCAGCATACGTCATCTTGAAAAACTACTACGGACGGCAATCCACAAAGAGTTTCCTCCATGAGTTTTTGGAAATTTTCCGGAATACATTTAATACCAAACGGAACCCGCTTGTAAACAAAAGTTCCAACATGTGTGGTGATCGCTGTCATTGGTTGCGAATCTTCAGTAAGAATTAATTGCTGATATGCATGCGATAAATCTAACTTTGAGTACTGCTCGCCCCCCGCAAGAGACGCAAAAATATCATCAATACGTGGGAGAGGATAATGAAAATCTTTTAAACGCGGATTAATAGTTATTTTGTAATCACCACATATGCGGATGGAACCATTCTTTTTAATGACGGGAACGATAGGAGTTCCATAATCGGAACGTTCTACCTTGTAAATTACATTTTCCTTCTGTAAACGTTCAAGCTCACGTTCTACAGGGTCTCGCAAAGCCAAAGGTAGCTGGCGAGCCTTCACAAACACCGGAGTTTTATCGGCTAAATGTAACTGTAAAGGGGTTTTGAAAGTACCTAAACTATCTGCGAACACTTCAGGGAACTCCTTGAGTAAAGATGTAACACAATTATCCTGCTTAATATTATGACATTGCATGACATTTAAACGTAAACATCTGATCCAAGTTCGTCCCAGTAAAGGTGGGCCTCCGTTTTTAAATACAAATAAATCTAATTTCTGGCAAAGTGATCGAAACATAACATTAACGGTTATGTAGCCAATAGGCTCAATGATATCGCCAACATACGAATTGAGCTTTAAAATTATTTTATTTAATTTAACATTCTGAAATAATTGGTCGTAACAAAGTTTAGAAATTGCTGAAATTTTACTTCCTGTATCGACCTCGAAAGTAATAATCTGATTTTCTATTTTCAGATCAATATGATATGGTTTATCCTGATCACCGTAGTCACAAAAATGAAAGAAATTAAATTCACTGTCTGAATCAGAATTATTGAAAAATAGCTGACCTTTAGAATTTCTATCATCCACTGCACGATCATTTTTGTTCTTACGACAGACTATTTTCAAGTGTCCTCTTTCACCACACTGATCACAATTATACGCCTTAAACCTACATCGCGCTGGTGCATGGCCGACTCTGCCGCAACGCGTACACGCTGGCGCCGCCGCTGCGTCCCCGGAGCGTACGGCCATGCGCTGCGCGCGAGCGGGTGCTGCAGCCGGCCCGCGCCTCGGCGCCGCCGCCGCCGACGCCACAAGATGCAGTCCCTCGCTGGGCACAGCCACCGTATCGGGAAACGCACCGGACACCGCTGTTGCTGCGTGCCGTTCCGCCGCTTCCAACGCCAGGGCTAGCTCGACAGCACGCTTATAATCTAACTCGCGCTCGGCAAAAAGCCTGGATCTCATATCCTCTTGTCTGAGTCCCGAAACGAACTGGTCTCTTAAGTTAACTTCAAGACACTTTCCAAAATTGCATGTTTTCGCAAGATGCTTTAAACTCTGCAAATACTCATTTACGGATTCTGCTTCTCTTTGTTTCCTTTGCCGAAACACGTGACGCTCCGCAATTTCCGATCGTTTTGGTTCGAGATGATCCTTAACGATGAGTTCCAGTTCATCGAAAGTTTTATTCTCCGGTAATTCAGGTGCACACAAATCACACATTAACTCGTAGCACGCACCACCCACGTGAGTCACTAAGGTAGCCACGTGCAGCTCCTTTGCTAAGCCATTTAATGTTATGAATTGCTTCACACGCCTACAATATGCATCCCAGTTGTGAGATCCGATCTCAAATTGTTCAATTTTACCTATAGGCATTGTTAAACACAATGTTTGAATCGAAGAAATAAAATATCAACTACGTAAATACCGACTGCGCCAATGTAATGTATGGAATTAAACACGGTCAATTGCGGACTGAAATTCCTTTATTGTGTGTGACACATATATGAGTACAAGTGGGTAATCATAAAAAACTATCACCTACGGACTAATACACTACAGATAGTTTCTCTAATACATTCAAACGAGATTAGTTTATCGCTAGGATCTATAAAGTGTTAGTTTTATGGTGTTTCGATATTATTGTGTTCTAATAGTTTTAATGTGTTTATTATCGGGGTCGTCACTCTGTTTATCAATTGCAACTATCTCTTTGTATGGAGGTTTACTTCTTTAGCATAGTTGTCATGGAAAGGCATTTTCTAAGTTAAATACAATAAGAATATTTTCTTACAGATAAATCTTTTAAAAGCATAGGTACCTACGTAGTGAACTCTAAAGTCATTCATTTTTGTGGAATGAAAATTAGGGACGTGAACAGGATTTGAACCTGCGCCTCTCGTATAAATACTCTAGCTGCTCTTTCACTGCTGCTTCTTTCTTTCTGCTCACGACCGGATTGTTCTGTCCATAAAGGTTATCTTCTTAGGTATATATTTAAATATCGGTTGATGTAAAAGATCTTTAAATCATTGATCGACAGAAACCAATATATATCGTGAGAAATTAAATTCCCTATTCTTAAAAGTTACTACAGAACTCAAGATGATGTGACTTCGCACAAAGCTCTATTTGCAGACAGTTATTTGGATAATTATCTTCTTTAGGTTCGTCGATTTAAAGTTATTGTCGTTCTGGTATTAGATGTCCTGGTGGCCTATTGGTTACGAGCCCTTTTCTTGACTTATACGGTTGCAGGAAATCATCGTCGGAAGGAAATCTGGACTTCATGGTATGAAATCGCCACCTCGTAGTGAGCTAGGGTGGTGATCAATGCTCTTGCCTTTTACGTATAAGAAGAAGCCTTCGCCCTGCAGTGGAACAGCTAGGGAAGTAGATGACAAGAGGCTGATGATGATGTCGAATACATTTTTTTTTACATAGAACCTGTCCTGTTATAACAATCTTTAGCACCGGCGCAGAAAGCGAATCGACCTGTATTATAACTGAGCTAATTATGTAACAAATGCCTAGGTGTTGCCAGCCTACACGGCTAGATTGTCCGTTGATTAGGAACACTAGTTTTTTGTGCTGATGATTATGTTTAGCAAATTATGTGTTGTTCTCAACTATATGTTTTTGTTGTGTATCAGAATTATAATATCCTTGTGGTATGAACGTTGGACTGGTTAGACAAAGGTCGAAAGTTCGAATCCAAGGCATGCACCACTGACTTTTCGAGTCATGTGCGCATTAGAAATTAATCATCACTTGCTTAAAACGGTGAAGGAAAACATCGTGAGGAAACCAGCATACCTGAGAAATGTTCTCAATGTTGTGTAAAGCCATATCAGAGGCCTACAGGTCGTTTAAACTCTGACACTAGGTTGTTCATCAACCACATGAAGAAAAAGTAAAAAAAAAAAAATGATGAATAAGTTGTGTATGTTTGAATTGCAAATGGAATGCTGTTGTCTTTGTATGCTCTCTTTGTCCTTTTAGGTGTTGATGTCGGTTGTATGGAACGTATGGAGTCCATTGCGTTTTATGGCACGCAGTAATGTGAAATGTTTGTGAAGTAACATGGTCAGTTGTTCCGTAGAACATGTGTGTCTGAGAGAGGCTTTTATAGTTGGTACAAGGTTCTTATTTCCTTAATGATAAAGTGCTATGCCTTCTACTCTAGTACCTATCTTGGCAGTTCTATTTTGAGCGGTATAAAGTTCACTATTCAGGGTATCAAACTCTTCTAATTGGCCTTTGTATAGTATTGTATAGCATTTCGAGACATGGAATACATGGAATTTGTAGTCTATCGTGACACATCTCACATACACACACACCCAGAACAGGACCCAGAAAACCCGCGGCCCGCGATGCAGCATCCGATCTCTCAACCACTGCTTCAAGCGCGGGGTGAAGTATGCCGTAGGTAAATTTTCATGTATATTGTAGCCAATACTAGACTAAATGTATCTTTGTATTAGATTTATAAAACTCACATTTAAATCTATAAAGCGTAATATATTATAAAGCTGAAGTTTTTTTTGTTTGTTTTTTTGTTTAAATGCGCTAATCTCTGGAACTACCAGTCGGATTTAAATTTATAATTTTTTATTTGATAGCCAGTTTCATGAGGACCAGGAATATAAGCCACAATAAGGTATTTAGTACCAAAAATTATTGAAATAAAAAAGTGATTTTTGAGTTACTTCATTATCAAGAGAATTTTATGAAGAATTGAATTTGCCCTATAAAGGGCATGTTATTTGGGCGTATAGTTGGAGATAATGTAAAATGAAAATAATTCAACACTCGCGCCAACGAGCTGTTTGACGCATAAACCCCGCCCGATGAGATGAACTGTGAATTATTTGCTATTTGTTTGTTAGTACTAAGTAAGTAATTAAAATATAATTATACGTGGGTGAAACCGCGGGGCACAGCTAGTATATAATAATGTTGGGCTTTTACATTTAATGTTTATGTATCCAAATTGACAAGGTAGGTACAAAAACACTCGAATAAAATTGATTGAACAAGTTATTTACCAGTGTCAGTCCATTCGACGTTTAACAGAGGTAATAAATACCCATGCGTATAATTAAATCGTATTTAAAGAAGATGGTGTAATGCGTGGGTTTATGGAATTAAATGCATGTATTTTCACTGCAGTAATCACTTGAAACCACAGAGGTCCCTAGGTAATAGCTTATACATGAATATAATGAAAATAAAAGTTAGTAGTACGCTGTAGGACTTTTATTACTATACTATATTATTTTGGAAAAATTATATTAAACATAAATACTGTATAAATAAGTTGTTGTTCAATATTATTTGTTTTAATGTAGGTATCATTGAAGTCTGTTTGCAATGTCAAAATGTTTTTTTAAACGCATAGAGTTATTTGCACGACACCAATGCCTAAAAATCAGTTTTTAATATTTTTGTCTGTTTGTCTGTCTGTCTGTTTGTTCCGTCTAATCTACGAAACGGCTAGACCGATTCTGGTAAGATTTTATTGGTAGGTAGCTGGCTATATAAGGAGTAACTTATAATTAGACGCGCGTGAAACCGTGGGGCACAGCTAGATATAAATATTGAAGGTAGGTACTAGTTAAGAATTACATAAAATAAAAAAATGCATTTGTTGCGAACGCGATTACTGATCGTTGACTCCTGGGTTCGTTTCCCGGGTCAGGTAGTGTTATAGGGAAATTCTGAATATTTTGGAATTGATGGCAAAATAGGCTCACATGGTGGTGAGCCTATTTTGCCATCAATTCGGACTTAACGGCATCAGTGAAATTTGGGTGTGCAATAAGTACCTACCTAGTACATTTCTACCCATCTTTTGTCAAGCTCTTCAGAGAATACAGACTTGATGATATGTTAGGTAAGTTTCCGTCATAAATTATCATAATGGCTGTCTCAAGTGACCTGGGTCAAGCAGAACTACGTAGCGTACTTGAAAGCAAGTTTGTCATTTAACCTAATCTTGTCGACTGGCAAACAATGAACGTTTATATCCTTCTGAGAGTGTGTGTTTACATAATTTTCACCATAGCTTATAAGTATATTATAAAGTTATTATATTAAATGGAAAAAGATTACGGTCGCGAACAGGAGTCGATCCTGCGCCTCCCGGATAAATACTCCAGGCGCTCTGACCACAAATCATCTCGATCGCTAAGCATGCGTTAATGCTTTTCAAAGATTTATCTTTAAGTATATTATAGATAACTATTTAGGGCAATAATTAAAAATGAAAAAGTTCCGTCAACGTTTTGTTGTGTCAGCAGGTTTTTGCTGGGTACGCGTATTCCACCGTCCACCGCAATTCACCGCACCATCGTTTAACATCAGGTGAGGCGGCAGTTAAACGCAAGCCAAACCTATAGAACAATAAAAAAAACGAATTTTGTTAATTCAAGAGAAAGGCCACCTTGTCTTTCTATTAGTGTAGGTAGGTAGGTACATATGATGATTACCTATACTTATAATATGTAGAAAGGATGGTGTGCGTAGTATCATCGTGTTGCCAAGATCGTAGACCAATTCTTCGCGACTAATTGTGAAAGATATAGGCCACCCTTGCTCTGCACTAATGTGCAGTGGTGAATGGTATGACTTCTACAATGATTTTTTCCACTTTATTTTAAATACATTATTTACTTCGGAGTTTTAGCAAACTTACGTCACTTAAAATTTAGTAAGTTTGGCTTATTATGTCCCGCTGCTGGGCAAAGGCCTTTCTTTATTCTTTCAATCTACGTCTATTCCTGTTTTGTGCTCCGTCTATTCGCAAGAAAGCCACTCAGTTTACCCCGTCAGCTAGCTCCTTCGCGGTCTACTGCAACCCCTTTTCGCTGTTTCAGAGTCTCAGTCCTGTGCTATGCATGCCCACAGCTCATTAGGCACATAGCAGACATGTCCCGCCCAGTCCCACTTCGGTTGGGCGGTTTTTTGGGCGATTTGAGTTCTGGTATTAGAAATATTATTTTAAATATTTTGTTGATGTCGCGTGGTAGGTTATATGACAAAAATGTAAAATTATCGAAGATTTAGTAATGATGAGAGTAATTGGTATTGCTGTCTTACATCCATCCATTCCATCCATTATATAGTTAGTCTTCAAGATTAGAATAGTTTATTTACAAAAAACGAGTTACAATTTATAATGCGTGTTTGGTGTAAGTGTTGCGTTTACGTAAGATAATAGGCTGAAACAATATGGAGCTCTGCGGTGACACGGAGGTCACCTGACGAACTGCGGGATACGATTTCGTTTGTGACTAACACAAGTTTAATACCTAAATACGTACGTACTCCGACGTATAATACATTACAAAGTCTGTTTTATAAATAAATAATATGTGCTTAGTTAGGGTTTTCCAGTGAAATGCAATTTTTTACAAACGGCTGCCTATAAGAAAGCTTTACTGTGAAGTACTGGCTCCGACTAAGATGAAAATTCTTTACCTACCATTTTTAATTTTTTGGTACACATATGGCAGGCGTGCTTTTCAATTTGATTTAGATTTAGATTGATGTTCCCGGGGCCTCGGTAAAGGTTAGTATAGGCCCACGAGCAGTAATAGCCTGGTGGTATGACCGTTAGACTAACAAGTCAAAGGGCGCAAGTTCGAATCCAAGGCACGCACCACTGTCTTTTCAAAGTCATGTGCGTATTATAAATTAATTATCACTTGCTGAAAACGGTGAAGGAAAACATCGTCAGGAAATTAGCACACCTGAGAGATATTCTCGGTGGTGTGTAAAACCATGACCTATGGGTGGTTTAAACTCACTAGGTTGTTCATCAACCACACGATAAGAAGATGAAGTATAGGAGCGTGTGTTTTTTATTCGGAAGGAGTAGATACGGCGCGGCATCCAAATAGATTTTCCAGACTTTAAAAAAAAGGCTATTTGTAGATACCTACTGTTAGCAGTTTATCAGTAATTAGTAGTAATCTAGGGTGGTGCCGTTTCGAAAGTCCATAGAACGCGAAGTAAAATGATTTCATAATTCATAAAAATATTATAGAAGTACTTATGTATGCCACATTTTATTTGACGTGGGCTGAAATAGCGTATAGATAAAGTTAAGCGTTGTGGTGTCTCATAAAAACACTTAAGTAGCTACCGTTGATTTTATCAAAACCTTAGACGTGACGATTATTAGATATCTAAATCTTCTCAGTATTAAAAACTAAATAAAGTGTTTACAAAAAAATAATCGGAAAAAACATTTTCACAAAAAAAATTACCGCTCTTTATATTACTTTAATTTTATGATCTTCGTTGATTGTTTTGTTTGGTGCCGATTCAAAATCGGTTCGGCTCAAAATTTTCGTCGTAGTTTGTCAGTCTAGAGCATCGGCGCAAAGTCTATCGGTTTTTTATCGGATACATTTCGGAGAGTGTGCTTCAGATCTGGATGATCTAATTCCCCCTGCCCTATTTTTCTATCGGACGGCCAGAAGCACGAAAAGGCGCCATCGGTTCATGGTTGATATACCAAGAACCCGAACGAAGCGCTTTTATTCCACGTTCATTATACTCGTAAGAACCGCGAAACAGTGGAATGCGCTGCCTGAGTGGGTCTTCCCCGATAGTTATAATCTGGGTGTATTCAAGACGCGACTGAATCGATTTCTTCTGGGCAAGCGTGCTCCATCGTAGATCGTATTATCGCTTAACATCAGGTGAAATTGCGGTCAAACGTAAGCCTATAACTAATAAAAAAAAAGTTAATTTTTTGTGAAAAAACACATCTTTTTTTTGTGGCTTTAGTCTACAAAACATAGCTCTAAAGTTATCATCAATACAAATGAAATAAGCCCAAACACGAAGTAGTTGCTGCAAACCGTTGAGGAGTTCCCTTGACTATCTTTCGTCTCTAACATCAGATTAACTTCAGGTTTCCATTATGTTATAGTGACATGTGAAGAATCATCATATCATAATTCCCTATTTTTCCTATTATCCACCCTTAGGGGTGGCCTTTAGGGGTGAAATTTATATGGAACCAACTTGGAAGTATCCTTAATCTAATAGAAAAGAATCATCAAAATCGGACTACTCTGTAAAAAGTAATGCGTGGTCATACATTAAAAAAAAAAACGCGTCGCATTGAGAACCTCCTCCTTGATTTTCGTCGGTAAAAATATTAAATGCTTTGAAACCTTGTTGTATGATATAAAATTAAGTACTGTAAATGCCGTAGGCCCTTGTGTGTTAATTTCACTTTCACATAATGGTGTTTTCACTATAAGTAGAGAGTATGTATGGATGAAGTATATATGCTGCGCCGACCCCAAATAAATTGGGGATGATGATGATGATAACGACTTTTTCATGTTTACATAAAGTAAATGCCAGTTAGCTAAACATGTAAAAAGTTATTCCAAGCGGTTTTTATAATTTGTACAAAAAAAGGAAAAGATAAAGATATATATGTAAGTAAACAAACATACATTACAATTCATACAAAAACACCTTCAATGAAAACATCGACATAAAAATTAATAATATTGCAGACCATAAAACCCACCTCTATTCGTCGTGTGGGCAGCCCAAGGCTTGTCATCGAATAATCGTTTTATGTGACAGTAATGCGCTCATCGGCGCACGCGTCGCGTAGCCGCCCCGCTATGCTACGATGAGCATTCGTTCTTCGTAGCCGAATATCTACGAATATTTTTGTTATTTTATTAAAATTTCCGTAAATAATACATACATGGTATTGTACCAATCGTAGGCGAGGTTTGTGTCTATTTCATAATAAATGCCAAAATTGCAATGAAAATTGCTATTTTTATGGTGCCTCATCTTAAATGACCATTTTTGCCTCGATGGTTTGGTGGACCACCAAAGCGCGACTGCTGAACATGAGGTGTCGGGTTCGATTCCCGGGTCGGGCTATATGGGTGTACAACTGTGTATACTACGGGGGAACAGGGCGGTTATGTGGGACTCGAACCCACTAAAACTCCACAGTGTACCTCCACAGCTGGATCCACAGCGGGATGCGGGAACCTTCTCGCACACACAACCGCGAACCCACCCGCGGCCATCCGTTGCCGGACTTCCTCACGGGGTTGATATTGCACACCCCGCTACGGCACACCTCGGAGACCACCCAAAGTCCCTTGCGACGGGTCAGGTCGGTGGCCCCGTCACCTGCCACTATGGGCGCAGAGGATAGGGAGAGCGGCGCCTCGCTATAACGACACTCCTCCTCCCCTGCGGCCCCACCGCGTCTACCATCTAACGCTGGCGACCCCGCCAATGCCGCGGAAGGCAGGGAGTGCGGCGCACCGACATACCAGCACTTCTCTCCCCTCGCGGCCTCCATCCCGCAGCTGCGGTGCCGCCTATACGACGCTGCAGCCCACCTCAGTTGCGCATCCCCCATAAGGCCCGCAACCTATGCCGGCGCCGCTCCAACTTGGGCTTGAAGGCAAAGCCCAGAGGAGCGGCTCTCCTCGGGTTGGTTCCGATAGCTTCACCGTGGGTGACCAAGCCACGGCTACTAGAGCCCCCCCACCACGACAAAGTGGAAACGCTGGGGGGGGGGGGGGATGGAAAAATAATACGGTCGCGAGCAGGGCTCGAACCTGCGCCTCCCGAAAAAATACTCCAGGCGCTCTGACCACTAATCCATCTCGACCTCTGCTCACCACCGCGAATTCTTCGTCCACTTTTTAATTCGTCTTTTGGTGACTTCATTGCTATCTATTTAATCCCTATACAGGCAGCCGATGCATGCGTTAATGCTTTTCAAAGATTTATCTTTAACATAACACTCCTTTGGCAGTCGCCACACTTGGACAGTCGTGTAAAAAGAAGCTGTTCGGGGAACAATTTGTTTTTCCAGCCCCACTGCCACCATGTCAAAATTAAATTAAAACCAGGTGATCTCACCTGGTTTTAATTTAATTTTGACATGGTGGCAGTAAAACGGGGAACCAAAACCAAATAAATTGTGAGAAAGAATAGGATAGCAAATTGCAGCGTTGACTAGTACACTAGTCAACGCTGCAATTTGCGAAAAGTATAATTAGTAGAATATAATTGTTGTACCTACTTGTAGTTTCGTCAATAAATAACAGCTGTTAACGTAGCATATAACTGATGTAACGACCGCACTTATTGAGTGATTCTTTGCTAATGAGCGTCGAGGCCGATGCCGCAGCCTAAGTGAAACGTTGTTTTTTTTTCAGTAGACTTTGTTCTCGATATTTGTTTCTTTCTAACTATTTAAAAAAAGTAAACCCGTAACGTGTACACCGGTGCTTTCCACTGGAGATCCAAAAGCTCCACGGGTTTGAAAGTATTGATGTATAAATTATCTACTTCGCTCCTGACTTTGATCTATAAGCGACCTCGAAAACAAAAGCAGTAGGTATACTAATTTGTTCTAAAAGGATCCTATAATTAATTGGATATCCAATGAATTCTTAATCATTTCGCCAAACTTCTAATGGGGGACGAGAGGCACACAACTCCGTAGTCATGGCCTCAGAAGTAAATGAATTAGCATTCACAACTTTTAATGTATAATAAAGGATTTAAATTAAAAATAAACCATGAGTACACTGTAAGTACACTGTAGTTTTAATAAACACCATACTAGGTACCTACCAGTTGGTACAGTCGGAATCAACAGGTTCTATGTCACATAAAATTTTCAGAATAATCGGAACGTTTAGAAAAATCGGCCTCATACCAAAGCGTTTTAGGGACACTTTTGTTTGAAACTGATATTCGTCTATAAACAATTCAATTCAAAATTGACCCTAAGTTTAAGACATTTAAGATCCATTTCTATCAAATTTTCGTGACTCTACATAAAGCAATCACTCATGTCATTTGTTTTCAGACATGATGTTCAACAATTTACTCGAGCCTAACTCCCTCGTCGCAGAAACGATCGATGATATTTATTAATATGCAAAACCTTATTTACATTTTATTACTTTTGTTATACTTCTGCGAATGTTATCAGATTCTATTTTGTATCTCGTAGCCAACTAACAAAGCAGAATAAAAAATAAAAAATAAAAATTTATAGATTATGCTTTAATGTAAGGTACACCAACAAAATATTGTAGTTAAACTAAACACATCAACACGGTCTAGGGATATTTTTAAAAAAGCGAATTGCTATCAATATGTTAATTATTTATATGACATGTATATATTTAAAAGATACGTTATTTAATATTCTACCATTTTCTAGTAATGGTTAAGGTACTTCGATTAAAATTTCAGGATTTTTCAGAAGGAAAAAAAATGAAGCATAGACGGAAACCGTATATGAATTAACTTTTAATTTATGAGTAAAAACTGAAAAAAATAGAAAAATCATTTAATTTGTGTTTATAAACTTGAAGTTAGTAGTCTGAGAAAGCGCCCATGATGTTCATAACACATCGGCAACGATTCGGCATGCTCAGAACAAGGTTGTCAATGTCTTGCTGCGGAATATTGTCCCATGTCCTTCTGAGGTGCGCAAAAAGTTGATCTTCTGTAGCCAGATTTTCAGAAACTTCCTTCAGAGCTCTTCTTTGCAGCATATCCCACGCATGCTCAATGGGATTTAGATCTGGCGATTGAGCAGGCCAGTCTAAGGCCCTAACATTGTGTGTATGTAACCAAGCTGCTACCGTTCTCGCCGTGTGTGCCCGGGCATTGTCGTGCATGAGCAGGAAATCTTGCCCCATTTGTGTTCTGTGGGGCAAGATTACGGGCCCCAGCACCTGATGGACGTATCGTTCTGCCGTCATATTGCCCCGCACCCAAACGAGATCCGTCCGTCCTCCAAGACGAATTCCTGCCCAAACCATAATTGTTCCTCCTTGGTATGGGTGAACTTCCTGAGGGTTCTGAACACGGCTCCATCGTCCAGGAACTCGCCAAACACGCGTCCTTCGTGAATCTGGATGGAAGCCGAACCTGGATTCATCCGTGAACAGCACATTGGACCATTGTTCACGGCCCCAGTCCACGTGGTTCCGAACCCATTCTAATCGTCGTCCACGATTGCCTCTCCGTAAAGGTGGGACCCGGAGTGGTCTACGAGAGCGTAGATTGCTTTCATGCAGTCGCCTTCTTACAGTTTGGTCACTCACAAGCACTTGGTGTTCCACTCGCAGCCTTTGGACCAATTGAGTCGCCGTTGCATTTGGTTGAGCTCGCGCAGTAATTTGCAAAAGTCGGTTTTGTCTGGGGGTAGTGATGCGACTTGGCCCCCGGTGCCTCTCCGCTACTTCACCTGTGGCACGATAGCGTGTCCACAATCTTGAAATTACATTTTGGTGGGTCCCTATGGCCTCAGCAACATTACGCTGAACAGACCCAGCTTCCAGCATTCCCACAGCTCGTAACATCTCCGCCCTCGTCAAATGTTGGCGTTGCATGGCTACAATACCTCAAATTTAACTTTATCTTTCGTTTAAAAATGAAAAAGAACTGTAACTAAATGTAATTCGTATTGTTTTCTAAATTTCGCACAAATGAAAATTCCCTCTCCTACACATCAAGACATTTTTAAGCCACCGAAACAAAAGAATTTTCAAAAATTTGAATTTGGAATTAGTCTGAGATAAATTACAAACAAATCGGTGTATAAAAGATTCCAATGCGGCCAGTACTTTTCGAGTTATTTAATTGAGTATGAAATATCCCTAGACCGTGTTGATGTGTGTACTTAAACGTAAACTCTGACACTAGCTCGTTTATCAACCATAATATAAGAAAAACATTAACCAATGAAAAATAAACGAAAACGGATTTTTTTTTTGTTTTTATTAGCTAAACTATTAAACTAAAAACACATATTTCTTAATTAAGCTTTGCTTTACATTTTCTTTTTCCCATGTCTAGTGAAGTGGTGAATATTCTATGGGCCTTCGTAAATGACATATCTACAACAGCTAGATCTATAGATTTTAGTCGGCTAAAAACCATGTAATACGCGTTGACTCGACATTGAGAACTTTCTCCTTCTTTTCATTGGTTAATAAGAACTGAACATTCAATTTACACATATCTCGAATTCTTGACATTATTATGATCAATTTAATATCCTTTGGGTATGGGCGGCACGTCACTTCCTCATTCTTTAGCGGAACGTGAAATCCGCTCCGGTTACTAACCCATTTAAGTTTACGTAAATATTAAACTACTGTTAAAAGTATCAACGAAATATACCGGACGAAGCCATGCTGTGAAGTTACCTAGTCGTGTTTCGGGATGTAGTCCGGTGCAACCGCTGTGGGAGACGGGTCTGAGCAATTGCATCAACTGCCCAACTATCGTTCTCCCAAAATCTATACACTCTACTTTAGAGTAAATAGATTAATTCTGGATATACGTGCTCCATTCGCGGCCACACCGTCGCTTACCATCAGGCGAGTTGGTGGCCAAACGTAAATCCATTTTTGATAAAAAAAATATATATAGACAAACTGTCTAAATTCTACAGTAGAAATACATTTCTGGTTTACTTCTTTGATATGTTATTTGTAGCAATGTATAATGCTGATCACACAGCATGTGTTTTGTTTATGTGTCTAATTATCTGTATATGTGTAGATGAAACTTGCTTTCGCACGCGACCTTGTCTTGGCAATTTCCACTTGCTTAGTTTACGCTTCCGTTTGTTAACCTTTCGGCTCAGTAACGTACAGATCTGTACGTTGTAACAATAAAAATCTATTGTGTCTGCTAATGACTGACGCAACAGCTTAAGAGACATATTTGTACTCTTTTTCTTCTTATTTCAATTTTTATTTTAGTTTTATATAGGAAGGAGATTTTTGATTGGTATTCATTGAAACAAAGCAATATGAAATTGACGAATAGTGTACGTAAGTATGCTTGGTCGCTTACACGTCACACACTTTAATATACCCATAAATGGAGTCAATATAGTTGAAAGAAAATAAATATCAAGGAATCCACATAATTACGTGTTTTATAAAGCTTCTGCCATTTATTTAAATAATTGTAAAGTACTTCCTTGCCGCCCAAGGTGCAAAAATCGACGCAGGGAAATGGTTGGTCACAAATGATTTAAAATAATCATTTGTCCCCTTTACAGAAATTTCACGCAAATTGGTTGACACTTGGCATGACCAGCGTACCTATTGTTATCTCGGTTACAAATTGATGATTATTTCGTAGTACATAGCGTCGTATTTTGATGTCTATGATGAACAAAAATATTAATAACAAGATGACATTAATAAAAAAAATCGAGCATTTTTTAAAATTTTGCTAACCTATCTTTCTCGTGACATTTTTATGGGCTTTTTTATGGGCAGTCGTGTAAAAGCGTGTAGCCGAGATAGCCAATTGGCTGAGGACCTCTACCCTCTGCTACGTCACCTAGGTATCTCGGTCAAAGAATTAGCATTGTTATTTTCCGTGAAAATGCTGTCACACTTCGAACAGTACGATCGAACAGATAGACAGCGATGCCAAAGTATTCCACTATGACACCAGATTGCGTTTAACAAATATATTATCAATACCGACGTAAAAAAAATTGCCGATATACTACATACCTATAACTTGTTAGACTTTCATACAGCCTTCATGTTTAGACAGGAAGTAATATACCACATACATAGTTACATAGTTCCATGAATTAGCGACAGTAAATGCGACCCTTTAGAGAAATATTGGTAAATGTCAGGGATATGTCAAGAGCGTAATGTGTATCACTCGCGCAGGTTCGTGATCCATATCTAATTGTTGTTAACCTTAAGCGTAGCGCACACGATGATAATGTAGAGTAGTTACGCGTTTTTTATGTAACGCCACACCATGAGTGTGTAATAATATTATTGAAGAAAACCGGAATCTTTGTTGATTAGATTAGGATTAATGTTCATTAAATAAATGAAACGGGGACTTAAATTATAAGATACTAGATGGCGCCCGCAACTTCGTCTGCGCAACAGATTTTTTAGCGCGCAACCTTAATCCGTTTTCTAAAATAAAAGTAGCCTACGTTATTCCTTATAACATCAGCTTTCTGCCAGTGAAAGCCCCGTCAAAATCGGTTCAGCCGTTTCATAGATTAGAAAAATAAAGCAGTTTCATACAAACTTTATCGCCTATTTTACCCTATAATGAACGAATTTTCATAAAAAAGTGTTACTGTAATTTTTTTTCTCTAACAAAGTGTTCATATATCAATTTCTAAATTTCTAACGTCAAAGATGAAGAAGCATCATACAAAATTTCATCCCCTATTTTGACCTCTTAGGGTATGTATTTTCAAAAATCCCTTCTTAGTGCACACTTTTGTCATTTAAGGAACAAAGTGCAAAATTTCATGCTTCGAGACCCAGTTATAACCTAATTTCTAATCCCTATCAATTTTAAAGTTAATTTGACGTCGAGTTTCTCTGTGCATGTGAAAACTTAGGGAGTTATAGTATGTCTTTGGCAATTAAACGTTAAATATAGCAACATTTTAAATTTAAAAAGTTTGTAACATTTGATTTAATGTACTACTATGCGCCGTATGGGAAGGCAATCTTGCACGCATTAAGTTTTATGTCTGGTGTTTGGAAATTTATTAATTGTAATTCAATATGGAGAATTGACTTGTTACAAATTGTGATGGTTTCTTATGTAATAATGGTTGATTTTCGCATGACATGTCTGTCCATGCAAAAATCAATAGATTGACCTAGTGGGTTATTTGCAAAATTTTGTTGCTGTTAGACGAGCAGCTGATAACATCATGTAGACTAATAGTAAATAGGATCTTCTTCTGGCGAAAAGTGAAGATACATATATTTTTTACAACGAAGGGATTTGCAGAGGTGTAAACAGTTGTTCACCCACACACAGCTTATTTCCCCCTACCGGGCACAATTCCACTTTGGCCGATCTGGAAATCGAACCCTGGACCTAATTATTGCTCAGCAGCTGCGCTTGCCACCACTAGACTAATCTGGAATTTTAATTTTTACGATGGGACTAGTAGAAAATTATACTTCATTATAATACCTACAATCTTCTATTGAGTCTGGTAATTAATGAGCCAACAGATTTACCAAAATAACTACCTACTGTGTTTGGTGAAGTTACGGCAGTGAGTGCTCAACTTTACAGTGTTGAGCGGTCGGCTCATGCGTCACCATCACTCGACTTGACGGCTCGTATTATTATCAACTGAAACTATACTAAATGTGGAATGCACCGCGCGCCAAATTTATGATTATTACGTTTTGCCTAAACACAGCACATTAGTCTTGTCGCATGGCCGGCGTTATTGAAACGTTTGCACAGCGTATCGTTAATCAATATTTATAAGAGAGTGTCGCCATGTCGGGTCGCCGGGTTCACGGTGCAGCTTGGTGTGCACGGTGTGTGCTTTCGAAGGTTTTATTTCATGTTTTCAAGTGGAGGTGTGAATAATTTGAATTATATTTTTGTTGTGTTTGATGTTTGAGGCTATTTACTCGTAGTATTAGAGTGGAGGACAGTTAACAAGTTATTACACAAGACATAGAATATTGGCTTACATTCATTCATACGGGGTAGTGCACCTAATCTTTTTGTCATAAATGAGGGCCTGGAAACTCTAGTAATTAAATCCGTAGTGGATTTTTCAAAGCGTTTTTTGCGTCTCTTTTTCTCTATAAAGGATACCAGTGATTACCTATGTATATAAGAATACAAAAATGAACAAGTGGCAATCAAAACATACCTTTATGATTATGACCAAACTCTTAAACAATACCTGTCAGGTCTGTTCATTCATCATCTCATTGAAGAGTGGAAGACCCTCAGTAGGGAATTAATGAACATAAATTGAAGCCCAATTTCCGTATATATGTTTTTGTAAATATGTAAACTACGTTCGTCCGCCCATAAATCGATTTTCAGACAATTGAGTCATTATTGACATTTAACAAGTGTTTTGCAAATTGACAGATGCTTATTACATGTACTTACACTGAGAATGAAACGGCTGTGAAATGTGGATAACCCTGATGCTGTGATATTATTGATATTATTCACGAGTGCTGCGATCGTGACCTAAACGTGAAGACCTCATTCATCAGCGGAATTGTTCCATGTTTTTGCTCATTAAACAATAAAGTGTGGAATGTAACTTAAAAGTTGGAGTATGAATAAGCTGTAGAGTATTTTTGATAAATTTTGTTCTTTTTAACGAGTCGACCAATGGTATTAATGTAATAAAAAAATATTATTTATATATTTAAAGCAGTTTCTTTATCGCAGCACGACGTATAAACTTGTTAATAAAATAATTCTAATCATGCGATCTGTTGCAGACATATTTTTTTTAACTTTGGATTTACAGACGTAATATAATTTCACAAGCACACCCAGACCCGAAAAAAGCAAATATTTGTATGATCTGTAGATCATACAAATATTTGCTCCGTCCAAGAATCGAACCTGCGACACGCAGCGCAGCAGGTTCTGGACCACTGCGCCAACCACCGTTAATAGGTTTTTAGCTTCTTTAATTAGATCCGGAATTTAAGATGTAGGTACTTATAATTCAAGTAAACATCAATCAGTTTGAATTGTAGTAGCTCGGCAACATTGTAAACTTAAACCCTTAACTTTTTCTGAGATTCCGGTTTAAAGATCTTTATTTCTCAATAAGACTAATGTCACTTACATGAGAACAATAATTATATAAACTTAGTAATAAAAATTAATGGTGCGGGTATAAGTAAAAACTTTATTGGATGTCACTTAAGAAGCAAATATCTTTTCTTTGTTGCTTACTCGAATTATGAGGTGGTGGTCCAAGTTAAGAAATGTTAATTGCTTTTATTTTATATTATAATAATATAGATTAATTAGTTACATAGCTGTTGTGAATGTAAGTAGGTAAGCAAGTAGCTTCTGTTTGAAACCATTCAAAGATTTCGCCCC
The DNA here is from genome assembly GCA_935421205.1 of Xylocampa areola. Taxonomy (NCBI): domain Eukaryota; kingdom Metazoa; phylum Arthropoda; class Insecta; order Lepidoptera; family Noctuidae; genus Xylocampa; species Xylocampa areola. Next base: position 6,833,187 of record OW285219.1, on the reverse strand, counting down.
CTTTACTAATTTAGGTAGTTTGTTATACAACTGTGCTCCCTTGTACGTTGTATTATTTTTAGCGTAGTTTGTTCTTATGGAAGGCAATACAAGGTGACTGGCTCGGCGTGTTACATACACGTTTGTTTGCTTCTTTGTTAAAAATGTTAGTTGTGTGTGGATTAATTTTTGTTTTAATTGTGTATATGAGTATGTATGTGCTATATGTATAAAGCTGAGTCATGTTCAAAAGTTTGGTTTCTTTATAAATCGTTTTAGTTGGTGTCATAAAGTCCTCAAACAACTATTCTAAATATTTTATCTAAGCTTGTCTTTATTCATACTCTAAGCTTACCCATAATGTACCTACGTTATACCTTATCGGGTAAAAGCCAATCTAATAATCTTTCGCCAGGCGCGAGTGTGGTACGTGACCGGTACCAAGGGCGACAGGTCAACTCGCACTAGGGTTGCACAATGGCCTGTTAAAATAATACATGTCTTACTAAATATTAAACCTTTTTACAATTTATGATCTAGAGTTTTATTTCACGATTTTCAAGGCTGATGTAAAGAGGTCAGTCCAATTTCCGATTGCCAATAACAATCTTAAGTGCATCAGTTAGGTTAGTTTAACAAAAAAAGATCATTCATTAAAGTAGAACATTTTAGTTAGATGCGTAATGACCTAATTAATAAAGTATAACTACACAAATACTGAAGTCTAAAGTTATAATATCAATAATTTGTGAATGTTACCAACCCTTTAATGTACTTGAAGAATACATTGAATGTTTTGCTTACGTACTAATTGCTACTGGTGATACACTTGCCTAGAGACAAGTGATCTGTCTTCTCCTCAAACATCTGCATCGGTCGGCTACCGAGTGCGCCGGCGCAGCATCATGTAATGCAAGGACGACGGACGCTACCCTCACCCAAAACTGGTCAGTACGTTCTTGTATCTACATACATACAAAGTGCTTATATATTTATTCTTCGTGTTAACGTATTACCATAGTTATAACGAGAAAATAAAATCAATAGACAGTGCTAAATAAAATTCAAGAAACGTTTTGCTGCAATTACAGCATTTGGTAAGTAGTAAAAAGGTGATTATCCCTTATAATTAAACCTTCCTGAAGCACACATGAAACGTTTTTTTGTAATTCTGTTATTGTGGATAGTAACAACTTGCTTATTACTGCCTAGAGACAAGCGAGTTGTCTGTTCGGTTGTCTCGTGCTCCGCCCTCGGCCGGCCAGCGGGTGCGCCGGCGCAGCGTCATGCACCGCAAGGACGCCACCATCACCCAACACGCGGACAATCAGTGCTTTATTATTAATAATATCTAAAGAATTTATGGATATATATCTTGAATTGGTTTAATATTAGATGGAAATTGGTATCGTTAATTTGTGTGACCTGACATATAGGCTTTGTTTTGATCATAGTTTTTATTGCTGAAGGTAACAGGGAATAGCAGCTCTATTAGGTAATATGTTGTGGAAGGTTAAGGATATTGTGGTATAAGCCTGATAGATAATATTTCATATGATAGACCGCGGGCCCATCAGCTAGTGGAAATCTTAAAAACATATTGCATCATTTTCATTTCCAAGAGTGTATGTACTTACTTTAAAAGAATGTTTATTGAGGAATGTGGTCTTATAGGGTGGTAGCAATGAATGTCAAAGTTGTCCGGTAACCATGCCATTATCTTTCAAATTATCAAATCCTTCAATTTTACAAGTATAGCAAAATTAACGGAACAAGAATGGGTGCCTACTGACATAAATATAATAATTAACCACTATGTCTAATGCAAAAATTGCTGCTTGAATGCACTGGTTGGTATATATAATGTGGTCTGTCTATCCTTGACCTCAGCTGCACCAAGTTCTCGTGGTGTAAAATGTTAATGTATTACTTGTAAGTTTTCCGCAGACCTGGCTATCTGTTGCAACATTAATGCGAAATGATGTGAATTCATTTTAGATTTAATGTATTTGCTTATGTACTTATATTAATACTTCTTATCTTATGCTAATATAATAAATGTGAAGATTTATATGTGTGGATGTTTGTTTTTAAACACGCAAAAAGAGCTGATCAGATTCGGATGAAATTTGGCACCTCGGTAGTTTATAATCAGGAATTCAACAGCACCAGCTCAAAGTCAAAGTCAAATTCAAAAGTTTTTATTACAAACGAGAAAGAATTACAAATTAGATTTTTTTTATTTCACATAAACCAATTTAAAAGGCACTGAAATGTCAGAATTTAGTCGCACGGCAGCTAATGGAATATATTCATATGGAATATATTAGATCTCAGTTAGTAAAATTAATGTGTAATAAATTAATTGGTTACCCACATAATGCATTTGTCAGCACTTTATATTTATGCTGGCGTACGACATAAACTTTTTCAAGTCCAGTGGCTCACATGTAATGGACAGCGATTGTTATACAATTGTGTGTACTTTTCTGATAATGAAGTATGTGTATATTTCATAATCGTCATATACAATGTCTCACTCTTAATAGAATTTAAACTGTATTTTTGGAATAGAGGTATCTAGGTTCACGGAAACTCATTGTCGGCAGTGTTATGGAAATTAATGAGTCCAAAAATCATAGATTAAATTGATGAAGTAGGTATGTATATTTAAATACAGCATCCAATATATCATAAATTAACACTTGCAAAAGATGGGCAATAACTTAGATAAACATGATTGACATTTTATGTTTCATGTTCTAACGATATTACACGTAAAGAAAATCATATATATAAACGAAGTTACGCAAATAATTACCTGAAACTGAAATTTTGAAACGAAATTGGCAACGTTTTAACCAATTGATCGTGTTAATTAACACTCAGCGATAAATATTAACATTGAACTAAATTGCATCGCAGTTTTGAAAAAATGCAGAACGGTTTGATTGTTGATTAATACAAAATAGTTTTTTTACTTTTGATGTAAGTACAGGTATTTAAGTGAGCATGAGTTATAGGTACACTGAGTTATACCTATAGGTATATATATAGTCCTAATTTATTAGGTAATTTCCTTTGAATGGATTAATATTTAAGATTAATGCATGAGTTATAGGTACACTAAGTTATAAAGATATATATATATATATATATATATGGTCCTAATTTATTAGATAATTTCCTTTGAAAGGATTAATATATAAGTCAAATACATTAACATAAGCCAGGAATTAAATGGAAATAACAAATTATTTGTAGTAGGTCACTACAAGATGAAAACCGGTCCTTCAACGACGTAAATTAAGGTATAAATAAAATTCAGAATTATGGCTTAAATTAATCCTTATTAAATACACATTGTAACTAAGTACCTTGTATACCTAACTTAGCATAAAAAAGTTTCTAAGATTGATATGGAGATCAACGATTTAGTTGCTTAAGGATTTGAACCTGCTTCTCCCGGATAAATACTCCAGGTGCTCTACAAGTGTTTTCGACTAGTTATGTACCATGGTGATACCCTTGTAAAGCAGGATTCCTCAAGCAGGTTCCGCGGACGTAATCCATTTTATCGCCATTATGATGGATGACTCCTAATTGTTGGTTATTATAGCAGAATCTTCCGTATTGATAGACGCAGTAAGTAATAACTTCACGGAGAGTACCGTACAGGTGCCTTATTTAGTAGATATTTGTATAATTTTGGTGTTTTCCGTTTTATCAGCTAAAAACCCAACTTATCCATAGTCTTTTTAGATTTACAGACGCATCGGGCTCTTCAAAAAGGTTGTGAAAAGATCTGCAAAGGGTGAATGTTAGGTTAGGTCACTAGAAATGGGCTCTTGTAACACCAGGTTACGTCAACCGCTTACTATCAGGCCTTATACTTATTTGCCACTTTATTAGCATAAAAACAAGATGAACTAAAAGTAAGACTGACTGTCTGGCTTCATCATTGTCTCAAACACTAGCCAGTGCTGAAGATAGGCGTATCTTTTTACCTTCCAGAGGATCGGTAAGCTTGCACAGTAGTTTACTAGACATAAACTTGAATTATCTCTATTAATTAATCATCAATTAGTTTAGCTTTGGATCTAGGCTATGATGCTTGCTAGACAGCTGGATCATGATCATGAACCAAAACCCACCTTATCGTGAATAAGTGGTGCCTCATTGATTTAATACGAAATAAATACACGCTCATTAAAATTCTTCGCGTCATTACATTGCACGGAATTTATAAAATAAATTCCGTATACTTATTTTTGTGGAAAATAATAAAAATACGTCTACATGAAGGGGTTAAGCCTGTGCCCTTTGGGTCGGTACTTCAAGCAACTTACTAAGCTTTTTTTTTTCAAAAGTATTTTGTTTTTTTTTTTTTATTCTCAAAAGTATTTTCATTTCAAAAGTAAGATGCTGCTGCAAAGGGTGTAGGTTTGATCCCTCTCTTTGCACGCTTTCGTATTTGCTTTCCGCAAAAAAGTGTAAAATGTTCTCTTTGCATACGTTAATGCCTAATAAACGTATTTAAATAAGTAGTAGGTTATAGGAATAAAAGAAAAAAAAACATTACGTTAAATAATTTGGTGGACCAACCCGTTGACTGCTGACATTGAAAGTGTCAGTATTTATCAATGCAATTATTTATATGAAACACACAGTGATTGCATTGAATAGCTTTGTGTATTTGTAAAAAGAGTAATTGGGTCCCATTTAGATATATTTTAATGAAAAAGCTTTGTAGAGAATTTCTAAAATAAAAGTTCAGTATTATAGATATTCAACGAGATTTTAATCTGAGATTAACCAAGCATCATCAAGGAGGCAAAAATCACAAGATATCGTATTATGAGCACACTTTTGTTGTATTCAATTAGTTTAATTTCGAAGAATACATTATATTATTGTAATGTTAGATACCTAATATAATAATTCACATTACTATTTAAACGTACACAAATTAATAATATTGCTTAGTTACGCTTGTGTGATAGAGCATATTTTTACCGCCATCGCGACTTGAACTTGGTCGGCCGCAAAGAGTTATGGAATGTCAACCGCCTTCTAAAAGAGTCAAGTGTGAAAGGCACTGCCATTGCCTATAAATTGCTTTAATTTCAATACACATCGATGTAGGCTACAGGAAATTGATTAAATCTGTTATTTTTTCTATTTCCTTCTACATGTGTGACTACATAAGATAAGTACGTTTATAGATTTCTGCAAGGAGATAACATTAAAATACATATGCATAATATGAAGGTTGACTATCATATGTTGGACCTTGTTTTGGTCCATTTTCGGCTAATTATAAGGTATACTCTAATTGAAATGCATATTTTACGAATTCTCTTGTTACGAATTCTGTCTTTTCTTCTTGTTCCAACACCAAAGTCCACCGGAAGCAATTATTTCATAAAAAGACATTAACCTGATTAAATACCAAAACATTAAATTGATACTTTACCATTAGACACGCCTAAGTAAATAGTCACAGACCACATATACTGGTACCGATGCAAATTTATTCTAAAGGTCAATTTTGATTGGTCACAATGGACATTTCTAAAGTGCTTGGACATAAGTAGTGGTTCTCAAATACAAGGAGCACGGTTAAATTATAGGGGACCGATCTGTTTTATAAACAATCTATGATTTATGACCGGCTGTTGCGTAAAAGTGCTGAGAGGAAGATTTATGCGTAACGGTGGCAGTTGTTTAAAGATTAGGTCAAATGCCTGAGTAATGGTAGGTTGTTGTGGCTCGATCACACAATGGTTGATGTTGGGTAAACTTTAACGTCCGTCGTTGATAACTGTTATAATCAAAGAATACCTATAAAATCTTTCGCTAGTAGCCTTAAGAAGATTTTGTTTGGCGCTTCAGTCTTATATAGGATTCACAAAAATACATGCAAACATTATGTTTAAGTGAATCATGTAAGACGTAGAAACTAGGATAATTTGCTTGATTATAGACAGCTGAGTAAATTTTGTTTGTACGACATAATCGTTCAAGGAAATAACATCGAAAGTAAGATTGTAATACTGTAGAACCGTGTGAAAATATTAAAGGTGAACATTATTAAAGATACCGGGATTTTATTGTATGAAGTTAACATCCATATTCGGAAATCAAAGGAAATAAATTCAACTTCGTACAACCGACGTTAAAAAAGTAGAGCATTTATTTAAATATCGCGTTCTAAGGGTACCTGTCCACCTTGTCACATGAGACGAGCTGAAAGGAGATACAAATTTAAAAATAACCAAATAAACCAGTAGTAGTAATAACCAAATTGAAATTTAAACATTCAACATATCAATACTGCACGCAGTAGTAATTTTTTTATTGTGTAGAAATTCTCGACCTGCCGGCGGAGGTGTATGTCGGACTCTTATCCGCACCCGGAACTAAAACCGCAAGGAAAGGAATCGCATCAAAACCCGAGAATCTTACCAGGAGGGACAGAGATTGTCCCCAACCAGTAACCGTGGAGAAGTAGCTTTTGTGCCTGGGATAGGAGCTCGGGGCGGTTACCGCCTTCGTCTACAAGCAGGGTCAGCGATTCTTCCTAGAAACTAATATTTTAGAACTTTTTAGTGTTACGTTAATTTGGTCGTGAATAACACTGTCCTCTACTACACCCGGTGCGTCTCTCAGCCCCCAAAAGTCTTTTGTTAGGCTTACGAAGCCTTTTTAAATGAGATGTCTTTATCAAAAATATAGATGATGAATCGCGGACTTCTAAGGTGCCTTAGAAAACAGAAGAGATGAGTATAAATAAAAGCTTTTGAATGTATAAAAAATCTATTATGGAAGCTGTGCCAGTCTCCTACCGACTAAAAACCACTCGGTGCTCTACTGACCTTAATAGATTCCATCAATTAATGTAAACATCATACAAGATAAGTATTAATATTTATGTATTATATAATTAACCTTTCGGCTCAGTAACGTACAGATCTGTACGTTGTAACAATAAAAATCTATTGTGTCTGCTAATGACTGAGGCAACAGCTTATGTATTTATATGTATAGGTTATGAGTACCTATTTTAGCTGTCCTAGGCAAATGTCCTGCCGATCTGGTATCGTCTTGCGACGGGTCGGTGATCTCCCTTAATTATAGTCGAGCTACACGATGACTGATGCGTATGTGTCGTCAGTTAGGATAGGTCAACTTGAAACTGCTATAGCTCTCTTCAAAAGACCATTCCAGACGCCCTACATGATTACGCTCACATAGCCTTATGTACTGATGTCTGGAATTTAAAAGAGACCTCTGAGTTTTTTTCGGCTTTTCTTCTCAGAGATAGTCAGATAGGAAATACCGGCGCCTTCTAGATTTTAATTTGACATGTAAAAGAGTTTCAGAAAACCTATTTGCAGAATAAATAATTATAATTTTAATCTCCGCAAATGCATGAACTGCAACCCCAGACTAAACTGCTGTCTGCCACATAATTAAGTTTGCAAAAATACCGTGAATGGAGTATTACCTACTGCTTGGGAAATTCATCATCAAATCATTGCAATGTGTTATAATTATAAATTGATTCGTTTGCAATATTGCATTAGTTGCTAAATAGTGTTGCGTTTAACTACTTGTTATTAAACAATAGGAACGTTACACATCTATTTCCTGGTTGTTAGTAACTACTCAGGTACATACCTACTGCGCTGAATATAATTGTCAATGTTACTACTAAAAACGACTCTAACGGTTGAATACTATTAGGGTTACCTACAATTTAAGTAGTGCTATCATCTATTCATCTATATATTTTAAATATTTTCTATTGCATATTCAACATTTTCTGCAGGGATGGTTTTCACCTTTCACCTGAAGATCATCAGCTCTTTTCTAATAGGCATGATGAAAGTATTAAAGAACCAAAGAATAAATGGTTTTAGAGGTAAATATAGACACAAAGGATTCTAAAAAATTACCTAGTTTTATTAAAAACATTAAGATTAAAAAGATTTGAATAAAATAAAAGTATAAAATGCTGCAATCGGCCAGGTTTAACTGAAACGTCAATAACAGCAAATGATGTCACGCCTTAGTCAAATGTCAATCATCGCCGTACAATATGGCTTCAACTTATGTCAAATATGCTGAGGCATGACGTCAAAACGGCGCCATGACACCCTGTAGCGTTTTCGCGGTTAAATCAAATTAGATAGATTAAAATGCAATAATTCGCGTTAAACCTTAGTTTATTGTTGAAATAATGTGTTTTTCGGATATAGTAGACGTGACATTATAATAGGAGATTTCAAAATCTGTCATCATGCCTATTGATGAAGAGACGTTTGCTTCCACCGGTCTGGTAGATTAGAAATTTGGTATATTGCTACTTCCATGAATTACATGTCAAGATCATGGTAACCTTGACTTGACGCTGCAGTAAACCCAACTCCACACAAACTTACAGCAGAGGTATAGCGTTTGGGCTCATTTGAACGGTTTCAATGAAAAGATTATAGATATGAAGTTCAAAAACAGCAATTCCCCATTTATTTGAGGTTTATTCTTTGTTGAGTCTGGGGCTTTTTACATTTTTAATTGAAGTTTTATAGTACATTGCGTTGTACATATAAAAGATACTTCGCAATGTACAGTCAGCTTCAGATAGTTCTGAGCTTTCAAAGTAGTCAAAATGTCAGCAGACGTTCAAATTGTTGTAGCATTCACACATCTATATATTTTTTATTTTTTTATGGGATAGGGGCAACCGAGCAGACGGCTCGCCTGATGGTAAGCGATTACCGCCGCCCATGGACACCCGCAATTCCAAAGGAGTCGCAAGTGCGTTGCCGGCCTTTTAAAGGGTTTGGGCCTCCGGTACCCTCACTCACTCGGCGAAACACAACGCAAGCGTTGTTTATTCAAGCCGGTTTTCTGTGAGGCCGTGGTATCACTCCGGTCGAGCCGGCCCATTTGTGCCAAAGCATGGCTCTCCCACGGTAGATGACCTATTGTATGTATTGCGCCTTCGGATTTGGTAATTTGACCATTCGGTCCGCCTCCATGTGCTGCCTGTTCAAACTCAAGTTGTTAACAGTACGGGTACCTACGTACGTGTGCGGCCAGCCTTAGTTTTTTAGATTCTGATTCGCACCAAGATTGGCGAATAGCCAGCCTAAATATGTTAAATACTTAGTTAAATCTGAACCAAGTTTCACAAACAAAATACACATGACGTAATTTAAGAAACGAATGAAATGGATAATCAAATAAATTGGAAACAAAAGCAAAATCTTAGTATGCTCAGATCTATCTGACGCTGACTGTACTACAAAGTGATTTTCATTTCAATGACAACTCGATGCTCATAAGGTTGGTTTTCATTTTGAATAATTTTTATTCCTCATATCTATGAATCTGTTTGTCGAACTAATGTACCTGTTTCGCGCATTCTTATCTAAATCGTGCATTTTTTGTTCGCATTAACATGTTAATCGAGTTGAAATATAATAATATGCATACTTATATGACACGACATGATCTATTAGTTTAAAACTTTAAAAAATATTCTTATTACAATAACCTAGAAAAATAAATGTCGTAACTTATATTCTTAAATCTTTGAAAGGCATTAACGTATGCTTAGGGAACTTTAAAGATATAAATATTTTTTCGTGGTAAAAGAATTCGGTCACGAGCAGAGGCTTAGCGGTCAGAGCGCCTGGAGGATTTATCCGGGAGGCGCAGGTTCGAATTCTGCTCGAGATCGTATACTTTTTCCACAAAAAAAAACTTTATCTTATGATAGTAAGTATCTAATAACAAATGTTTTCGTCACTATTTATGCTTTCAAGGTTTTCAGTCACGCTGCGATCATCCCCGCGCGGCGCTTCGCAGCGCCAGCCGGCGATATAGATATAAGGGCCTAAAACTTACTTTTTTTTGTGAGAATCTGAATTTTATCGCACAGTTTAATAAAATCGTCATCAGTTGCACCACAGATCATATCTTCGAATAGTATCACTTACAAAGCAGGACGGGAAGGGAGTAACTGACAAAATTGGGCAAATTAAATAAATTATATGTAGGTTCATGTTTTGAAATTTTGGCGGTACCAGAAAGTAATGCCGCTAAGATTATAATTATATGACATGGCAATGTATCGGTGACTCCTCTCTTTGTTATATTTAAGGTCCTAATTTATTAGGTATTTTAATTTTAAGCGTCAATGTGTAAGTGATAAGGATTTATTTAAGCCATAATTAAAATTTTTACAACAATTTTACTTTTTTCTTAATGTTCGCCGTTCAAGGAGCAGTTTTCGTCTTGCTAGTACTATGGTTATTACAAATAATTTGTTATATCCATTTAATTCTTAGCTTAGGTGAATGTATTTGACATATATATTACCCCTTTCAAAGGAAATTACCTAATTTATATTAGGACCTTATATAGTTAGCGTGTATAATTTTTAATATTGTTTATGATGGGGCTAACATGCCTTAAAACGATAAAAGTCTCTAAAAAAACACAAAATTACTCCTTGAAAATTAAGATTACCTTGTTGTTCTAGTGGTCGTTAGCGCTGCTGCCGAACGTGTGGTCCTGGGCACAATTCCCGGTCGGGTAAGAAAGTGTTGTTGGGGTTTTCTGTCACATGAGTCTTAATAAATGCATTAGTGCAGTAATGCAAATACGGTAAAATAAGGTTGTACAACAGCTCTGCTTAATCCTTAATTTTATAGATTGTAAATTGTTTAGTTAATATTTCATAAGGCGGCTTGCCATCGTATGAGGCGCGGTTATAAGTCAATTATTAAGACATTAGATTTTAAATTAGTCCAATGTCATAAATAAAACGTGGTCATTGATAATAACAGTAGTAGTCGTGAACTGGATGAAATATTATTTTAATTGATAGGACCTATTATTAAGTCCAACAGTTCAACGTTTGGGTTACCAAAAGTAATTTATTTTATTTTGAAACCTCCTTTAGAATGTTATCAATCAATACACATAATAAATATTGTTGAGTAATTATACAGAGCAGACATAATGAGTTATTAAAATAATACAATTACGTCTTGTTTATTTTGTTATTGACAGCGTTTAGTGATTTATGAAGATTGTGAAGTGTTGTAGTGCTTCCGTTGTTTTTGATGATTTTGGGATAGTTTAGTGGGCGTAAGTGCGGCTGTTGGGCATAAGGTCATGGGTTGAATTACTAGGCCCTGTAGTCTAAAAAAATATATTTAACTGTAAACTTTTGTTTAGTTTTTCTTAAATATTATAATATTACCTACCTAATTTTTTTTTAATAATTTGGTAATATGACAGTTAAACGATCATGTTAATAAAGAAAGAAACATATGATGGCTGTAGATTTACGACCACATGAGACCTGATATCGGGTGCAAGTGGGTGCACCTACGACAGTACGCCTTTGCCTAACCCTTCGAGGATAACGGTGTGTTGCTATGGTACGTTATGGGGTCGATGCGGACAACAGGTTCATTACACAAAATATGCGCGGCTGACTGTTACTTGCTATGTGTAATCTGTTGGCTCGCTAATTACTAGATACAATAGATCTTTATTGTTATTAAGTATAATTTTGTACTTCTCCCATTCGAAGAGTTGCATCTAAGTATTTTGTTACTATCTACTCTAGCTATCATTTAATTAAGAATAACATTAATTTGAAAACTATCCAATTGTCAATATGGTCTTTCGAAAACGATCGATGATTTATATTAATAGGTATACATACTTACTCGCGAAAGTCCTAAATTGTACGTCTAACAGGAATACAATATTGCGAGATAATTGTAGTAAGTGGAAATCGATAGTCTCAACCTACCCCAATGGAAAACAGGCGTGAGTAATTGTATGTAGGTACTTATATATAAAACTGTACTTACTTCAATACCTTGTAAAATCTTTTTTCTTATCTTTTTTTTTTTAAAAAAACGTTGCCCCACACTAGGAATTTCTTCCTGTGTCGTGCGTTTACAGACATATAATCTCACAAGCACACTAACACCCAGACCCGGAGCAATTATCCGTAGATCGTACAAATATTTGCTCCGTGCAGGAATCGAACCTGCAACACGCAGCGCAGCAGTCGGTCTCTCGACCACTGTGCCAACCGCGCTGTCAAAAAGCATTCAGTTATATAAGTTCATAATTCAAAATTACACGAGAGTTGTTATTGTGTTGTAATTGTAGTACTATCCGACGACCATTTACACCAGCATTTTACGAGCTTTTTCGCCTCGGGATTATCCGGCAGACCTCTAAAGTGATGGTAACAGTGACAGTGCAAGAACTTGGACAGTAATTCGGATATTATTTCGATAAGTGCGTGCCTCGAACTGGTGAAGGTTAGTGGTTTGTTTTATTATTGACCACTTACTTATGTACTATAACGGAAGATATATGACCGCCGGTAAATACCTACCTACGAATAATAGCGCCTTAGATTGGGCGAGGTCGCATTTTTAATTAAACCATTATGTATGATTATTTGTGCTACTTACGCCCCACGGCGGTACGTTTAATTTACAACACTGATCTTGTAAAAGCTAACTGAGTGATTTAAACAAATTGCCCATAAGGCACCCAAAATTATAAAGATATAATTATTTTAAATTTTAATTACAAGACATATGTCGGAAATTATGACAGCAATCAAAATATCCCTGAAGCGATTATTTAATGTGGATTTAAAATACTTATTTTGTGATCTCCTACAAATATAATATTATTACTTGGCTAAATCTTTTTTAATTCGTTTTAATTTCCTTGTACGGATGCTCAGGGAACATTTATTGGCAAAATTATGTTAATGACACGTTTGGACGCGGCCTTTGTCAAGGTTTAAAAATACTTATTTAAAGTTGTTACATCTCGCACGGTCATTAATAATTTTCTTATTAAATGAAATTTAAAACAACGGATTTAGTAAATATGTTATTACCGTCAATTTGGCCGTATAAGCGAAATTTCATTGTTTAATAAATTTAAGGATGCTCCGCACGTAGTCCGCGTATGATTCGATCAATTTTATTATTTTTCCATAAAAGGGAAGTTTGACAGCTTGAAGTGTAATGTTCGACATTATTGTAATGTGGTAAGACTACGAAAAGTAGGTTAACAAGGTCCACCATTGTCCTTTATGAATCATTTAGAAGAGTAACCATGGAGTTTCTTGCCCGTTCTTCTCCATAGGATTCTACATTTTGGAACGTGGCATTTCTTGACTTTCAAAAGTACCTATAAATGGGCTAATTGAAATAAATGATTTTGACTTTGACTTTAGTTACTTTGGTAGTAGTTATAGATACCGAAAAAGAAGATATGAAACTCTCTAGGTATTTAAATGATATCTACTTTTTAAAAGTTTGTTTAATCTACGAAGAAGCGCTCCACTCTTTGTCTAAAACGGTAAACATGTGACCCTGCTATTTGATGTCTGCTCTCTGATGTTCTCGCTTGTCTCCAGTAGCTCATGGCTCATCTCCCATAAAATGTAGTTTAAAATATATTTTTTGTAGCGACTTAGACAAAAAGTGGGGCGCGTCTTCATGGATTGAGCAATCTATACGCAAATTAGTGATCGTCATCTAGTGACCTGTCGAAGGCATAAAACCCATTTAACTTTCAGCTAAGTACGGGGAGCGCTACATATACCTAGGTAGTAAACATTTAAGAATTCCAAACATGTGCCAAGTCTACATTGCCAGTGGTTTCCCAACACGTGAAAGGTCTGTGTCAGGTTCAGAGAGCAGATTATAATCTGGGGTTGACCGAATTATGGAGGGACTTATTTCGACAATAAATTGCGCGCTTGGCAATGGTTTCTGATAAACTCGTAATTTTATTTGAATATATAGCTATGGCGGGCCCATTGCGTCGTCACTCGCATATTTTCTTAAAGATACGATCGATCCTTGTAAATGGTCGCGTTAATATGCAGTTAATCTAAGTTTATGGATCTTACAAATATAAACGAGGTAAATTAAGGTGAATTAAACGTTGATTTATTACGTTCTGATGACATGTAAAAATAACATATAGGTAATTAAAAAAACAAAGGAATATTGCACGTATAATAAATGAATATTACACGTCATTTAATCGAATGGCAGGATCTGCGAAATCATCATCCCCCATGACCTTTATGTAAAAGAAAGGAACATAGTTCTATTGTCATATTTAAAGCATAGAAATTTTCCACATGTAACTTTGGTTCTGTTTTTCCTGTAATCATGGTCGAGTGTCATCATCATCATCCCCCTGTCCTTATCCCAATTTATTTGGGATCGGCGCAGCATACCTATATCTGGCATGCTGCTAAAGTTTTGGCTATGTTTTATGACTGGCCGACTGCCCGACTTCAACCCTCTTTAGGAATGCTGTTGTTGGTGGTAACCGCCACCTATAAGGTCTCCTTCTATCTATCTATGCCACACCAAATTTTATCCATGCGCCAGGTTCTGATGTTATCCTAATATCACACTCCACTAACCAGGCTAAGGATCTGCGAAATAATAAACTCTATCGTAGATACGTACTATATTAGAGTAACTAAATATATTGGATACATAATTATTTGAATTGATTTGATAGTATTAGTGGATATTATATGGGTGGCACACTTTACATCGTTTTGCAGCGTTGTCAACTTACATTATTTTCAGATTGTAAGTACAATAAATTAAACCCCTGAACTCTAATAAACCACGGACATTAATTTTTTTTAAACACGATCACCAAACAATGTGCCAGAAGAATTTTGAATTAATATCTAGACAATATATTAGTCACGAATAGTATGCGAGGTCTTCGTAACTTGGGCGGGAACTAAGACAAGGCCTATAAATGTAAAATATAAAAATAATACAGTATAGGCTACCCTAACTAGGAAATACATGAGACAATTTGAATACAATGGATATTAAGACAATAATCGTGTCCAATGTAATATTTGGAAGTTAGCCGCGTTGCACACTAGCGGAAAGTGGAACGGCTTGCTTCATGAATATTATACCTATGTTAATTATTTGTTTCACACTATGAATGGATTTACTTTTTATTTTAAGTAATATTTGACGTCATTGTCTATGTTTCCGGTTGGTTTACGAAAATTATAATTTGTAATTTTTCCATATGCTTGTGTTCTGTCCAAGGCTGTCTTAAATTTCTGTCCAGTATATTAATTACGAAACCTCTTTGTACATGTGTCTATTTAGTTAATATTTTTTTAGCAAATTCTCTATATATGTATGCCACTTAACTAAGTATTATATTTAGATACGGCAAGTACCTACGTCAAATTGTATGAGAGTCTAGCGTGTCGTATTTTGTATGCTTAGTTTATTCAATTTTAGATATCTGACTATAGAAACTGTGTAAAGTTAACTGATCTTAACAATACCTATAAAAATATAAATTAGCAAAAGTAATAAATTTCGATTTCTCTGATATCTAAATACCATTTAGGATTATATAATAAACATACAACACGAACGAGGATAAACCGCATCTGTGCCTTCATCTGGTGCTTTCTGATGTATCTATAAATCAATAACAAAAACACCGATAACACATCAGCGACTATTTTGTTTATCATAATCCCTTACATATGTCATTGTTCACCTGCACAGTGGCGGCTTGTTCTATTCACAAACACAATAATATGATAATTACATAGATTTACGGCGTATAATCCGATTTGGAGCTGCATTGGTTAGCTAAATCACGACTAGCGGCGTAGCGAGCATAGAAATATTGAATTCGGCTCGTTTATTTGACTATCGAGTGAGCTTTGATTCGGTCAATGAAACATTTGATAACAGTGTGCTTGTGTAGGTCTTTGCACATTTAATTGGACACCTGTTAAGGACATTTGGATAAAAATCTTATTTTGTTACCTGTCTAAATATTTTTAGTGTTTAATTTTGGCATTCCAATTTTGTCTTAATAGATACGTTAGTCTGACTTGCCAACAATTATACATGTATTGTGTGGTCTAAGGAGGTAAACTTTACTACATTTTGGCGATTAAGAAGGACTTTAAAATCCCGTGCTATGTCCTTGTCCTATGTCCGTATAATAATAATATTCCACAACTATCACACAACGCCGTCTAGTCTCAAGCTAAGCAGAGCTTGTGTTATGAGTACTAGACAACTGATAAACATACTTATATATTTCTAAATGCATACATATTATAGATAAATTACACCCAGACACAGAACAAATGATCGTGCTCATCACATAAACATTTGTCCTGGGTGGGAATCGAACCCACGACCTCCGGCATAGCAGTCAGGGCTACTAACCACTAGACCAACAGGCTTGAATACTACGTACAAATAGGTTTAAAGTATTAAATGTTTACTGTGGCAAGGATAAGACGGACAATAGATTGAGGCCATACGTGTTCCATATACCCAAGCTTGCGTTATCAAGGTTAAACCATCGTAGTCAATGAACGGAGTGGGGTCTACGTCTAGGACAGATGGAGTGATGACCTAACTGCACGACACATGATGGGCAGATTTTACTACTAAGTGTTTGTACCAATGCCCCAAAAAAGTCGTGTTATTTTACCATCATGTGGATAACAAGAGAACCTGGTGCATGGATAACATTTGGTGTGACATGGCTAGATAGAAGGAGACCGTATCGGTTTCAGTTACCACGAACAACAGCATTCCCAATGAGGGTTGACGTCAGGCAGGCGGCCGGTCATAAAACATTGCCAAAACTTTAGCAGCATGCAATTTCAAAAACAATAAGAAAGTGGAAGAAGAATACATGCTAAGCCGACCCCAAATAAATTGGGATAAGCACATAAAATCTCACACCGTTATTTCGAGTGTACCTTACCAATTGTCCATTCACTACTATATCTTTTGGCATATCCCGGGGAAAATCGAAGAGCTTCCTAAGGTATTGTAATTGGATGTTAATGTTATATCTTTAATAGTCAAGTGAACCGCGTTGTTCTTAGGAGAACTGAAAAGCGTAGTGTAGCAATTTTTGAACACATTTTGTAAACATTTTTAAAGTTTCAGTCAATTTACATTTTCGCATGTAATAACAGTAGATACTGATGTAGGTACGTACGCACACAAATAGTGGCCTGTTCATTTGTAATTAGATATCGCACAAGTCAAAATGTAACAACTGGGCTGAACTCAATTATGTCTTAGATAAATTATAGTCCCGATAATTAATCTGAGTCAGCATCGCCTTAATTGTGTATACCTCGTACCTATATGTTGCCTGTACCCGGACACTAACTGGCATTACAATAATAAACCAAATGTTAGCTACCACTGATAAAAAATAAAAGTACCCCATACGTAATCACAATAAAATGCGTTTGCGCAACTCATGGCCGTGTCAAGGTCGAACGCGTAACTTTTTTCGTGTTGCCAGCGTTTCTCCGTTTGCCTGCGGTTGGCACTTTTGCTTTATTTTCCGGTTCCGGTTGTTACACTAGCAAATGACTAGTTCCTAAGAATCTTAATGTTATCTTGTAACGCAATGCTGAACGGAATTCCGAAGAGTTTATTATGATCGTCATTTGGGTCTTTTTTTAAAGTTTATTTTTATTTTTAGTTATATGGTTATCCCACGCACGGTGTATGCGCTGCCCGTCATGTCATGGTTTTGCAATTGGTTTGATGTATTAAACCTACTATCTTAGTATGGTATGGAATGAATGACTTCAAATTAGGTAAAAATACGTCAAACACAGATACGAAGACGCCCGAAGCGCAACGTCTACGCCAGTTTATCATAGTCCTAATTGGAATCAACCGAATTACAAAGTGAGTCAGTCAGCTAATTGAGCGCGTAATCTTAATTGTGGAAATATTCGCTAAATCTCATATTTCAAACAAGTCTTTGTCAGCTGGACAGTAATCGTTTTAGCACGACTATCTTAGATACAAATATTATTTTAAAGTTTTTATGATTGGTGCATGAGTAAGGTTCCGGGTGTGATTTGCAGCTCACAAAACGGCAATTATAATTTGACTCCTTGTATGGCCTTTGTGTAAAAGAAAGGAACATAGTTCTATTGTCATATTTAAAGCATAGAAATTTTCCACATGTAACTTTGGTTCTGTTTTTCCTGTAATCATGGTCGAGTGTCATCATCATCATCCCCCTGCCCTTATCCCAATTTATTTGGGGTCGGCACCTATATCTGGCATGCTGCTAAAGTTTTGGCTATGTTTTATGACCGGCCGCCTGCCTGACGTCAACCCTCTTTGGGAATGCTGTTGTTGGTGGTACATGCACCGTATCGGTGGCGGTTACCACCGACCAGTCTCCTTCTATCTAGCTATGCCATACCAAATTTAATCCATGCACCAGATTTTGATGTTATCCTAATATTACACTCCACTAACTAGGCTGGGCGTGTGTATGGACTCAAATATCATATGCATTCATACAAATATATGTTCCACGCTGAAATCGCACCTGCGACACGCAGGGCAGCGGTTATTCTCTCGACCACTGCACTAACGATCGTCGTCAGTTAAGATACGGTCTGTGTATTTTTCAATAGATTTTGGCGTGATTTTTATTTACTTTCGAAATTCTAAAACCATAACAAGGCATCAAGGTAGGTAGAGGTGTACACCCACATTTCATCGATGCTGTTATTAAGTCTAATGTAATAGGCGGTGACCCTATTGGCATCAACCGGGCGTAATTCTAAACTCCGGGCTGCTACTGATAATTTTCTAACAAAAAAACACAATGACGCTTTGACTGACCCAGAAATCGAACCCAGGATTAAACGCAATAGTTCCACAATAAGAGACAGTGAAGCTGAATTCTAAAAACTAACTCTTTTTTTTTTGTTTCTTTACTCTCATAATATTTCCCTGTACTCTGATTATCGTTGCCAGATCTGTTTTTTTAAATATCGAGATAGGGGGAAAAAAGCTGGACTGAGATGAAAAAATCGTGACACAGTAAAAATTCACCTCTATAGACTCACAAATCTATATTTCTAAATAAATTGTAATATCATAATACATTTTTAAGATTATTTTTCGCTCGCTTGCTGCGGCTAGATGATAAAGCGAGATTTTGGGCATCCTGCTCAGGATGCTGGCGGGACACGTCCCGAAAGGCTGAAAAACGGGACCTCTCGCCAAAATGGGACATCTGGCAACACTAACTCTCATAGTCCGAAGGGAGAGGGAGTTTATGCGCCCCTGTACACTATAATATCTCCTGCGTACTTGGCTAATCCCTGTGGAGATAGGCTGCCGTGACCGAAAATTCGGTCGGGAGTATCATAATATTATTATTTGCCTATAATTATTCTGCCATCGCCATAAGACGAACAATACATTAAGAATTAACCAGTCAGCAGTAAATAATGAATGGTGTTAGGCCACCGACCGGGCGACCACACCAACATTCCGTCATTAAGACATTGTGTTTATGTATGTATCATTTGCATACTGATACTGTTTTAGCTGTACCGGCTGCGTTAATTATATCACTTGACTATTGACTATAAAACTAATGTCTACATAGTAGCTGTTAACAAGTACTTGGTTTATACGGACAATAAATATGGTCCCTATAGTAGACTACTATTACTATTTATTCAAATGCATAGCCTGTCTCGATTGGAGAGAATAATGATTAAGGGAAGCGATTGAGATCTACTCAATAGAGACTATTCCAGTAAATCTTTATGCAAATTCCCGAATCATCATAGCTTTATCCCAATTTAATTGAGAACTTCGGCGGTGAGAGAAGAGTTGGCGTAGCATGTCTTTATTTCATACATATCTATCATCCATCTCGATGAGTAAATGTCCAAATAAGTATTACCTATTGTCACGTTATTTTCCGAAGTAGACTGTACACAGTACAGTCCTCGGATAACATTGAAGTTATTTTGGTGCAATTGAGCCTTAGCATTCATGACAATTATAGTTACCTATCTTTTCTATTAGAATCAGTTCATAACTTTAAAGCTTTTACCTTTGAATGTCTGTTAATAGCGTGACGTAGAGTTAAACGCGTACTGAGATGTGTTGCCATTACTTCACCATTGTAGCCTTGGTATGAATGTTTTACTCTCCCTTGATTCGTGTATAAAACCATCAATATAATTAACCTCTGTGGTCCGTCGCGCGCTGAGAGACAACTTGCCAATATCTTGCAGGAAACTGTAAGGCTTAGACTCTATAAAAACTTATTGCCAAGGGATCGGGATCTTATTTAGGAGATAGTAACGACGAATATTTAATGTTTTGACGGTTTTTATTTTATGTTCACTTTTTACACATATATATCTACTAAACTAAAATTATTAAGCAATGGCAAGTAATTGTCGAGTCATAGAACTTACATAATATCTAGTAACTAGCCTAACTAAACAAAGATTTACAGTTTTAATAGTTAACTTGATATTATAATTAAAAGGAATAAATAGCTAAATATTTATAAATAAAGATATATGTAGGAGAAATAAAGATAACGCTGTAGTATTGACAGTTGATAATATTTAAAGCACAATATATTAAGTCACATCATAGCCTTGCTATCAAGCTCACAGTAGAAATAAATTAACACATTCAGAAATATCCTAAATTGTAAAAATGTACAAACCTTAATCATTTATTCGGTGGAAAGTCTAGCGTTGTGTACGTGGGTCTGGTCCGGGGTACAGGGGGGCGCCGGGGGCGGGGGTGGGTCTTGCCACCGTCAGTATTGGAGTTCATAGAAGTTTCGGCCTCTTCGGGCAGGTAGGGGGCACGGGGACTCAGTACTAAAGCCTTGTATGATGAATGCGAGTCCGCTATGCTTCTCCCGTCACCTTCGTCTCTTCGTGACATCTCTGAGAATGGTGACACGGAACGTTTTTCTATCCCGCTTGGTCCTGGGGTCTCTTCTTTCGGTTTTAATTCGTAAGCATTTTCCTCCTTTCTCTTTGGCTCGATATCTTTCTTGAACTTTGTCTGTCTTTCTATTATCTCTGCCGTGGTCAAATCTGAGCCCTGCACGTCTGTTTCTAGAGGAGGTGCAGACAACCACGGTCGAGAGGAGTTGGTGCCACACCAGCGTTCTTCATTTTCACTGGCGTCACCTAAAAGGCCAAGTTTCTCCAAGTTTTGTAAGAGCAAGTTCTCGCTAGAACTCGCTGCTCGCATTTCAGTCTTAGATTCTTCAGCTAGGAGGAGTTCCGCTAAGGGTGGTGCTAGTCCTAAGCCAATGTTCCTTTCGTGATAGACTTCGGAAATAGTCGGGGTGAGTTCTCCACTCATATGTCTAACTTGGGCCATAGAGTCACGGCTGCTTGTACCCATTTTTGGTCTTGGCGTTCGTTTAGAAGTCGAAGGTTGGGCGATTGTCTGTTCAGTCTTCTCTTCCTCGGATCGTCTCGGTTGAGCTGAAGCGAGGTCGTAGAAGGCATCTAAGTACCTCGCGTGGGAGTGCTCCGGTCGTCTTCGTAATACGGTGTCATGTCCAGAGCTTTCCCAATCAGAGTCATCAGATGGAGGTCTTCTCGTGTACAATGTTCTGATCTTCGTCTGGTGTGCAAGTGCAAGGGACACGTCTCGTGGAGGTGCGGAGGTGGGTGCTGGCGGAGCTGCTGGAGGGGAGGGTGTGAAGGCTGCGTCACTTTCACCACGGTATCTCGGAGGAGGGGGTGCGGGTGGCGGAGCAGTACGACCGTCTGGTTCACCGCGACCGACTTCTGTAGATGACGTAGATCCGCGCACGTACATGGTGAAAGCGCCTCCACATGATCCGAGTGGCAGTGGGGGTGGCGGCACAGAGGAAACGCTTTCTTCTGTAGAAGAAAATGGACAATGAAACTCTACTTTTTCTTGGAAAGTGCTGTAGCAACTTGTAGTCGATCTTTACACTTAAAGGAAATCTAACAATTGTGTGCTGAGTCATGCGTAATTAAACAACAATAATACTCACGTCGATGTTGTCTCGGTGGTGGTTCTCCATCAGAGTGCGGTTCCAAGTCACCGTCATCGATTGAAGCCAGCGATTCCACGCTAGAGCTCGACTCTAAACTGAGACTTCGTGGGGCTTCTTGCGTGTCTGTAAAAGAAATCAATTATGTACTCAGCATGTCCCACAACCTATGGAGATTACCATTGTCGATTACAATTAAGTATTGCCTTGCTTTGCGTTTCCGCCTGGGTGCTCCGCAAGATAAACGTGCAGAATACTGCAAGTGGATTGATGCTGCTAAAGAGGTTTTAGTAGGATAAATCGATATGGGAGTAAAGTGATACGGTTCCAGGGATTATGGTAAAAGATTAAGGCTTACCAAAGAGTGCGAGTAGTGCCTGTAGCACGAACTGTATGTGTCTCCTGTTGGCCGTCTTGCCGGTGCGCAGTGTCACCTCATCTTGGCCAACCTCCGCCAGGTCGAAGCCGAGTGACGCTAGCAATTCATGACAACCATTTACACGCCATAACCTGGTCAACCAAAAAAGTACAGGTTAATTACTTTAATAAAAAGTTAACCTAGTATTAGGATGTTTTTCTTGTTAAGTTTATATACTGACAAATATTTCAAGAGGCAATAATATTAACAGTAAGCGACAAGGGTTCTTGTCTGTTAGGATTTTAGCAGTCCTTTTTTCACTTCTTCGTTTTAACAAATCCGCGTACTAACCTGACGTTAACAGCGACTTCAATGGTATCTGTATCCGAGTTCTTAACGGAGAACTGCGAGATGACGGAGCGGACTACACCGATGATGTCGTCTGCTACGTCGCCGTTCGATATCAGTTTCGATAAGGCTTGTAGGGTCGTTGAGGTCAAACCTGTAAAGAAGAATAATGATATAAATATTTTCGTACCTAAAAATTTTCTTCACAAAATATGATAAGTACAGTAGCGGATACAGTAGGAAGGGAAGATTCATAGAATAAAGGAAATATATATCTTTTAATAAGTCACGCAACATTTTAAGTCGCAGAAGTGTTAATCTTACCTAATAGTGCTTGCAGACTAGCTGAGCACTGAGTCAGTCTTTCTTCGGGATCGCTTTGAGGGAAGAAGACGCTTGACGGAATTCCATTCGCTGCTGGTTCGAATCTGAAGTCAAGTAAACATTAAATTTCACATCGTAAAAGACATTTATCACATCACTGGACTGCTTTTTTATCACTTGGTAATTTGGTAACCTTTACATCTATATAATAAGGATCAAATTAATTGTATGAATTGGTTGAACCAAGGCCGTGATATATCCTCTAACAAGTAGCTTGGTAAAAATCAATAACTGGATGTTTTGATTCAAATTACAACGTCAACTGATTTCTGATAATCTTACCTGAATCCAACACTCATGAGCAGTTCTCTCCAGCCGTTGATACTGCCAGCCTTGTTCTCGATGCTCTTCTGAGTGGTATACATGGCGTTCTTCTGACCACGCACTATTCTCTGTAAAGACTTCTCGACCAGGTGTAAGCACACTCGTAGCGCGTCTCTGAAAATGGGAAAACTCGTTTGTTTTCTATTTTTCCAGTAGATTTTCTTTTACTTATTCTTGCGTACATTGTTTTTATACTTTACAGATAAAGTACATACTTTATCTGTCTATATACTCAGATGAGTAGAGCGTAGATTTCTGTGAGTGAATGTGAACAAGTTTATCAGTGAATGAGTCAATGTTAGCAAAAATGACAGTGTAAAAGAAATACACTATCGAGTGAGATGTCTATGCTTTGATGCCGCAGAATGTAATGTTTTAATTGATTGCTGGGTGTGTGTTGTTATGTGTGTAGTATGTTGGCGTGCGGGTGTACGGTCACCTGCACTTGTCGGGCGCGGCCAGCAGCTCGCAGAGCGCCTGCCCCAGGAGCGCGACCTTGTTGCTGAGGCGCACGTTGGCGCCGACGAGCACGAGCCCCGCCCAGTGCGCCGGGTGCGCGAAGTGCTGAGTGTGCCGCACCGTCTGCATCGCGTCGCCGAGGGCTCTGCGGGACAAGTACATACATGACATGTAAGTAACGACCGCAATTCTTCATGTATCGAAACGGCTTAAGTAAAGTTTTTAAAATGTGTCTTTTGTTTGTGTGTTAACTTCTACCAAACGAAGATGGACTCATGGATTGTCATTTCATTGTTTTGTTTGACCAAAAAAATTTGGATATGGGATTTTTGATTTCTTGATTTATATTCCTCGAAAATATTGTCTTGGATTTTCATCAGAAGCATGAAACAGGAATTACCAATATAGTTCTAAATTGAAAATACCTTACTTATTACTTTTATAAATGTTACTCTAATGGTGTACAATAAAGATTATTCTATTTACATATCTAACGAAGAAGGGAGGACTAGTAGTCTACTCACTTGGCAACGCGGCTTCCCTGCAGCAGTGCAGAGTACAGAGCTCTGTACAGTATCTTAGTAGCCGTATCCTGAGGAGCCGGCCATAATGTCAGCAAGATGGCGTGAGCTCCAGCTGCTAGTAATGCTCGACACAGACGGGATACACCTTCTCCTGCGAGGCTTACGTCTTCGCTCTCCTCAGCAGAGGAACCCTGGAGGGCGGCGCTCGTTGGTGCGCAGGATATTACCACCTGTAAGAAATGAATATCCATAATTCTTACGAATAGGTTGGAGAATGTTACTATCACAATTCAGAATTTCAAAATCTATAACTAAATAGACATTTACGATGCCAACTGAATTACAGAAGTCTTGTGTAATCATTTTGATAGCGTATGTGAACACGTTAATGCACGGCGATTGTTAGTTTCAGGAACAGTTAAAGTGTTAAAACTTACCAATCTGGCGGTGATCTTCAAATTCATGATTTCAGATGCTGTGAGCATGAATTCAGATGCTGGTGGTAGCTCCTCGTTACTTGGGGGCAATTCAGAATCTGTAGAAAAACGTGAATATTAATCATCGGTTATTAGTTGTAAATTTAAGAAATAGAATAACAAAAACACAAACGTACTTTCTTCTTCATTTTCTGTGGAGGTGTCAGCAGCGCCGCTACCAACACTAGTATTTAGCAATCGTTTTGCTTGTGAATCAACCTGCAAAGAATTACCCAGTTTATTAATTATCGTCAAATTTTGTTAAAATTCGAGTACAGTGGGGTTACTCTTTAAACTAATACCAATTCCAATATTAAATAGACGCCATAAAACAACGCGTAATTTTAAAATAAATTTACCTACATTACAGTTGCATCAATTTGAAGGCATACAGTATTCGGGATAATATGAAGACAATATTATCCCGAATCTATAACAATTTTTTTAACGTTTTGGCATTTAGAAGTACGAACTGACATATTTCCAATGTCAATCGAGCGGAATAATTTTCAAGAGTTAACCCACAGGTATGTGTGTACTCCAATGTTAACACAATTTGTCGTCGGAGGTGTACCTCAAGGTTTTCTTCTAGGCCCAATACTGAGTTCCTTTAGTAAAATTGTATGCATTATTATTGCAACATAAAGATACTCACTACTTCACCAGGGCTAAGAACGATAGCAGGTGTCTTCCAACAAATGTGTGTAGCAAAGTGTATGCATTCTGCTTGCGTCAGCTGCGAGAGTACTGCTTCTTTTGATGCCTGGAGAAAAAAGACAAGTATTAGAAGAAATTATTCTACCAACTATCTCGTTGGTCTAGTGGTCCCAAGCGCGACTGCTGAGCATGAGGTCCTGGGTTCGATTGCCGGGTCGGGCAAAGTGTTATCGGGTTTTTCTGTTAGGAAATTCTCAGTAGCAGCCCGGCGTTTGAAATTGTGCATGGGACTTAATACTTAAAAAACAGCATTGGTGAAATGTGGGTATACGATGGTGTATACCTTTGCCTACCCCCACAGAGAATACAAGCGTGATGCTATGTTATTATCTCATGTTATTCTACCCAATGTTAAATATTGAGTTACAGTCATGCTTAAACCCTAAAGCAGTATTTTACCTGATAGTCGGTTAACGGGGTGACTCTCAGCATGTCGGCAACTAGTTCTGCCTCTTTGAGTTGCGCATGCGCGGCGGCCCAGCGTGCTCCTCCTACCCGAGGGGCTCCCACTACGAGGCAGCGCATGCCTGCTTCTGCGTTGTTTGCGTTTGCGTTAGACGCTCCTGTTATAGAGTAGGAGTATTTTAATAACATTTTGCTCTAAGCCAAAATGTTTAGAACCGTGCCAATAAATGGAACTGCATGAGCACAGAGAAAAATTCACTGCAAACTTAAAGAGTAAAGTTAAAATATATAGGTACTTCTCCTTTTCATATATTCAGCTAGACTACTTACCATGATCATGATGTGGTCTTGCTCTCATATGTCGGTGATGTCTCAGCGGCCTAAGTGCCGGTGCAGCCAGGAGTGCGTATCGTTCACACAGCGGTTCTCCATCACCAGCCACGCTTAGTGCGGGAGTACCAGGAGTGGTGGCACTTCGAAGAGCACCCCAAGGACAGGCATAGAGAGCCCCTTCGACTACAACGATCAGTTCACGACGACCACCGCAGCCGCGACGACCATGGGATGCTAAGAGAGATGAAGCGAATATGAGTTACTGAATTTTATACTATTTGGATTTTAAATTGGAGTAGTTTAATCGAGACTTCGAGACTCTGATTTCGATTTTCGATTCGAGACTTTGATGTGTCTTTTGGTGACGTCTTGCTATCTATTCGGTCTCGTGACATACAGGCGACTAAATCGACACGTAAGTATCCTTACCATGATTATTGTTGCACGAGGCAGGCAGTAGATCTTCGAATGGTGCTAATAGCATCTGGTACAGAGCGTTGAGGCATGGCGGACCCTGCCACGATGGCTGCTTCTTACGAGGAATGTGCACGCTTGACCTGTGAGTGAAGACAAAAGGCTGAAGGCTGAAGGGGACATAATCGAGACGTATAGATCTTGGAAAGAATAGGTCATACCACTTTTCCTGATGCTGTTGTAAAAAGCAACTAAGAGGTTCAAGAGAAGTTGAGTTGAGCTGAAGCGCAGCATCATTCTATGTACATTTGGTAATCATCATGATCATTAGACGTAATCACGATAATTATTCGGTGATGGACGCTTATTAGTCTTTTCAGAAATCAATTACTTCGTGTTAGGTTTCCGTAAATTTTTAAACAATACATAGAGTGTCTCAGTAAATCAAAACAGTTATCCATATGGACTACGAATATTGTACATACCTGGTAGATCCCTGTAGACTTGCTACGGATCCAGCGACGGATCCGCCGACAGAGCCCACACTGAAGAGAGAGCTTAGCGAGTAGTTGGATGAATTCAAAAGGTGGTTTCGTGTCACCTGTGATAAATAATATATATTAGGTTGATTTGCGACAAAGTCAGTAGAAATGCATGTTAAGAAATTTCGGTTTCAGGAAATAAAGTTGATGCTGACCAAAAGCAGACGTACAGAGACGTTAAAAGAAAACATTAAAAGCTGCTAAAGATAGTAAAATTTATATGACACTTTCACCAGCATGTCATCTTAATTTTTATAATAAAATACAAAAAAAGTCCAGCTAACATTTAAAAAAATTGTCTTCGCTAACAACAGTGCAAAATGCGGCGATAGTTCTATTGAGCTAATTATATTTAATTACACGTCGTCAAGTATTATTTTCTTAAATAAATATTGTTTTATACCATTCGCGCCAGTCCTGTGCTGGGTCTATCATCAGGGTCCCACTGGTCTTCGGCTTCGGCGCGTCTTTCAGCGTTCGCCTTCAGCCAAGTAGACCACTCGCCGATGCAGTGCTCCAACTTGCCCAGACCACTCACTGAAGGAAAATGAACATTATAATACTGAGAGGAAGCTTGTTAAGTTCAACTACTCGTCAGCCCAGCCACGGCGGGCTACAGAAGGAGCGGGGCGAGCGCGACCGTTCTACGTTCAACGAGTCTGCGCGGCCACGCAGTCAGTTAGTCAGCGACTACGCTACGCGAACACATAGCGCTCAGCCGCGCGCTCATATTAACCCTTAATTGTTCGTACCGTTACCTCATACGTCACATATTATAATTCTTAATTTATCATCATTATACGTTAATCATTATTATACAGTGTGTTACTTATTGCTCCATGTACCCTAAAATATGGCACGTTTTAAATAATGGTTCACTGCAGTATAAATGAAACGCATTATGTAACCTTGTTTCTTAATAACATTATTTGTGAGTTATAAGTCAACATCATCTGTCATACTTAAATTTTATTTCTTCTAACGGTGATATAAAGAAACATAATAGTAAAAAAAAAATGCAATTGGGAACATTTGCTTACCATTGCTTGGTTGCAGATCATCTGGACTAATATCAGGCAAGCTGTTATCACTGTCTTCGGCTTCTTCTAAAAGGGAAACTTGGTGGAATCGCAGTATGCCTGGAGAGAAGTCATTTGTTAGTACACAAAAGGTTTAAAGCCGTTCGGTAATTGGACGAAACTTTTAATAAAGTTTTGGGTCTTCAGTTGTAGAGTCGAAGTAAGATAAAGCGAGAAAAGGTTGGAATTTCAACCATATAAACCACTACGACATTAAGACATTAATGGCATAAATATTGCAAGTGACACTCTATATATAAAAAATTGCAATGGTGATGTGTACCTTTATGTGGCTGCAGTAGCCAAGCATACAGCCTGCCGGCTGCAAGGCTGTAGTACAATACAGGAGCCTTCTGTTTATTTACTACTTCTAGAACTTGCTCCACGCTGGATGGGCTCCATGGCTCCGAGCGCTCTTTGCCTGCGTCTTCAGTATTCCTGGTTAAAAATATTGAGATGTTAGGGTGATTTTCCTTTCGCAATACTCTCTGAAATAATCTCTCGCTATCCTATAATTAGAAATGTCTCGCGATTTGTCATTACCATGCCTTCAAAGCACAGAGGCACAGAAAATATTTTTAGCCGATACCTATCAACAGGTTGATCATCTCAAGAATTGTTTAACCTCAAAGATGGTTTACCGATTGATTGAATACCGAAAATGTAGCGGGCTACAAGTTTCTCATATAAAAAGACTTGCTAGCAATGGTTATTACTATTACTAGATTTTTTTATGTATTGTATTATTTACCTCTGCTGTGCATGTAGTTCAAGGTTGGCTTGATTTAATGTTCCAGACGGTTTCTCAGTGACGGCATCTAAGGAGCGACACCTTCCTCTCTCTGCTACCACCAATGCTTCTGGGTGACGACCCAGTTCTAAAACAAGTTGGCTAGGTTATGAGAATCCAGGATTCACATTAGTTAGAAATAGTAAGTGGAACAGCTAACTAAGAGTACGACAACACTGCCGTGGGTTCATCGAAATAAATATATGACAGAACGACCCGACATCTTTGGACCCGACAGACTAGATGTATAAAATATAAACCTCTAGCTCTAATATTAATAATGTTTTTGTCGTGAGCGTGTTCATCATAAGCATGGTCTACCTTTTAATGAAGTTTTTGTTTATCATAGTTAGGTTATATTTCTCTTACCAACGAGAACTCTCTGCAGCGCATGTTGCGTAGATGTGTATAAGGCAGCGATCTTCCTGTCCCTATGCTTTTCACTGCCTGACTCCAACAGAGTGAGGGCCGCTTGGAGTTGTTCCTTCGCTTCTTCCAATTCTCCTGACGCCCAGAGTGCGAAACCCAGTCGGTGGCGCACGCGGGCCTGTTAAGGGTGAAGCTGATTAGTAATGGCTCAGTATCATAAAATGATGTAGTATTGTTTGACGATTTTTTCTTATATCGAAGAAAATAATCTTTAAAGACTGGTTGTTGAACAAAAAGGAGTGGGTTGAGTAATGGTCATAAAGAAGAGCACTTAATTCCACAACAAAGAGGAGAGGTCCACGGTCCTACGAAATTCAGCCTTAAG
The DNA here is from genome assembly GCA_935421205.1 of Xylocampa areola. NCBI lineage: Eukaryota > Metazoa > Arthropoda > Insecta > Lepidoptera > Noctuidae > Xylocampa > Xylocampa areola. Next base: position 6,803,332 of record OW285219.1, on the reverse strand, counting down.
CAACAAATTAGCAAATTGTAATGATGCAGGTGAACAACGTCAAAACATAACAAGTTCGTATTAACAGGTAGAAGTATTGATTTCATGACTGAATTCCTGCTTACCTCTTCATCAGCATCAGCCAATCCTTCAGTAGCGGCTAACGCTTGTCTCAGATATGACACAGCACTGCCACAAGCACCCATCGCTAGGTGAGCTCTTCCTAAGTCAGCCAGTGCTTGAGCACGACCTCGTGTGTCACCTGTATTATGAAGAAGAATAAATAGGACTTATTCCAGAATTTGTCAAAGTCAATAGTTTTTTATTTTCAAAGACACGTTAAATGATTCTAGTTGCTCGGTTCAAAACAATTGATCATATCGAGAAGAGCCGGCAAGAAACTCCATTGTTATTCCACTCCAACTCCATTTGGTACTGCTTATTGGGAAAGGGCCACTCATTTTGTGGGCTTTAGATGATGAAATTGCTGAAGTTTTACATGATGTAAATATGAAACTACTGAAGTGGAAGGCTGATATAACAAGTGCCTTGTCTTACGATTCTGAGGATTTTTTATTATAATAAGGCACTTCATATATAAGGTACCAAAAAAATTATTATGTACTACTTTTATCACGTATTCAGTAATTTTGGTTTCAAATATAAAAGTCGTGTGAAAACAATGTTAGATAATGTGTTTTAGTTACCAGCAGCAGTGGCGTGCCTCAGCCGCGACTCGTGCCAGCGCGCGGCTTCGGCGTGCGCGCCCATCGACGCGTGCGCAGCGCCCAGACCACCACATGCACGAGCCTAATATACACAATAATGTATGTAGGTACAGTAGACGGTACAAGTACGTAAAGTTGTCTATGGTAAAAGTACAACGTAGTTGTTCACGCATCATACGCGTGTACCAGCAGCGGCGGGGGATGCGCGGGTGGAGGGGTCACACAACTGATCGAGCCGTCGGGACATTGTTCTCTGATACCAGTATCTAGTTATCTAGTTCTTTTATCGAATAAAAAAAAAAAAACTGCACGCCCGAAAGCATCTTACTTGGATTAACGATTTTGACACCAACCGAACCTAACAGATTACCGTAGCCTGGAACATTCACTTCAACGATCGTTTATTAGGCAGAGATTAAAACGGGCTATGAAAACCGATGTTGTAAAACTTGTATAATCTACCTGTAGATGCGTGAGTCCAAGCCGGTGTGCTAGTTCCAGTTCAGCTCGGTGATGTCTTACTGCGGCGGCGTGGTCTCCCAGCGCGTGTTGCGCAACTCCAAGCGAATGACACGCCTCTGCTTCCATTATCTGGTTGTTCAGTTCCCTGAGAACAGGAAGACTTTTGTTAGGAGACGATTTATTCGGAAAGAGAGAAATAGTAGAGTTGACGGCTATAAACGAAACTAAAATAATGAATGAAAATGTCAGTAGTTTAGATCGATAAGGTCCACAAAGAATATAAACGAAAGAGATTTGATGGATTTACTTGGCAATGTTCTTCTGGTGGTCCAAACACAGCACTGCCTGTTCTAAGTTGTTCAGGGCTATGTGTAAAGCTCCCAATTCTCCGTAAGCTTGAGCCTTTGCTTCTGGTGCACCCAATTCATGGGATACCACTAGACGTTTTTCAAGGCATACCAGTGCTTGTTGGAGGCTGCCAACAGACCTAGGGATGGAAAAAAATCAGTTATAATCAATTTATCAAAATGTTCCAACTAAGTATTTGTAACGCTCCTCCCCCAATCGAAATATCTTTAGAAAGGTGTGAACTGACTCTTTAGTCTACAATTTGATGATGATTGTCAGATTGAGCGATAGCTATTCATATTCAATTAGGCAAGACAACTTCCTCGTTCAGATAGAATAATAATTCTGTGTTGGATTAGTTTCATTTAGATTAGTTCATTGCTAGACATAAGCCCCGCTGCGTGATATGTAAATGTTCTTGCGTACTTGTGACTGAGTCCTAGGCCGCGGTAAGCTCTTTCCTGTTCTCGCTTATTGTCCAGCTTCAACGCAGCGGCGAGATGTTGTTCATGGTACTTGGCAGCCTCATCAGGGTCTCCCAGAGCGTCGTAACAGTCACCAAGTGAACCCAGAGCTCGAGCCTTGTCGAGCTGACATGTTGGGGTGTTAACACGTTCAAGAATTGCTAGTTGCTGGAGGAAAACGTCATGATTAATACATCGTTGAAATTAAAAGCTTGTAAGATTTAGACAAAATTTTATAAGGTATAACCTGGCCGATTCTTTTTGCGATGAAGTGCAACATTAATTGGCCCATCCAATCTAATGGTGGTGGATTAATCCTGTGCGGCGATCAGGTGGAAGCAGATCCCAAAAATGGCTTGGTAAGAAGTAGTTTATATTATTTCTTCAGCAAGATGACCGATGCTTGTCGTAAAGCTCTGAGCTTTTTATTACCTTCAAATATATTAACAAACCTGTTCTAAATATCCGATGGCATCTTCATAGTGTCCCATATTAAGTTTGGCGATGCCCAAATTGCCGTATGCTTGAGCTTCTAACGCGCAGTCCTGAAGTTCCTGCGCTCTTTCCAATTGTTCCTAAAAATTACGAAGACTTTCTGTGAACAGTTCTGCATTGAAATGCGGAACTACATGACAAATAGTTTTTTTACATTGACTTCATCATCCACTTTGCTCCAAAGGTAACTAGGCTGATGCTGTAAGATATCCTGGGCGACTCCAGAAATCCAGCGCTTACGTTGGTATAACGGGCTTCTGCTATTCATAGAACGCGACACTTGCGATAATATAACGATCAAAATAGTAGTGCGCTAACAATGAGAAAAGAATTAGTTGCATTCAACTAAGTTCATCAGAAAATCCTCTAGAATAGGAAAGAGTTGAATTCTCTTACCCTGTAGCACCTAGCTGCGTGCGAGTAATGTCCCAAAGCCATATGAACAGCTCCGAGGTGTGAGTGTGCTCTGGCTTCCCCAGCCGCGTCCCCTGCTTCTTGACGTAAAGTCAACTCCTGTCACAGATTAAGACAACAAGCTTTATTATAATGATCGTTATAATAAAACAACTTTTAACCGGATTTTGCAGCGTTCGAAACGTCAGGAAAAACAAAAAACCAATAATACACGCGATTAACCCGGTTAAAAGTTGTTTTATTATAATGTGTAGTGGTCGCGCAAACCTAAGATATTACTATAATGATCGTTGTTGAACTTTGTCCTGCTTCATAGAGTGCATAAGCACGCAAATATTTAGTGCCCCAGATAGGAACAACTCATTTCCATATTATAATATTATTGTGGATTGTTAAAATGTTCTATGAAACTTACTTGAGTATGGTGACCTAATGCTGCGTCAAGTCTTCTTTGGAGTCTCCTAGCGAGACCTAACGCACCACACGCAGCTGCTTCCAATGACCGGTCACGAGCCTGATAGGACAAAATAGATGCGTTATTTAAAGTATTAAATTTAATCAATATTTCCTTTTAAATTAACGAAACATCTCCATACCTGTCTCGCAAACCCAAGTTGCCTCTGATACATCTTGACTGCCTCCTCAACATCTCCCATCTTAATGAGCACGTCTCCAATATTGCCTAGTGCTCTGAATTTGCCTTGCAGATGCTGGGTCATGTGGGCTATCGCCAGGAAATACTTCTGGCACTCCAGAGCAGTCTCTAGGTTGCCCAGGGCTAGGTGAGCAAGTCCTAGGTTGCAGTACGCTCGTCCCATATTCATCTTATCTTGTAAGTCTTTGGCTAGGGATAAGTCTTGGTCATAGTATCTGGAATTAATTGAGATGTTGGATAGATTTTGAGCTTAAACGTTTATTTTTGTAAAATCCCACCAAGATGGGGCTTCGGTAATTTATAATCGTATACATTGCGTTGAACATTAGCAAATATTTTTTATTAGATTATATTAATTATTGAAATAAAAACATCCAGAAGTATAAAAATCATAGCATACTATTAAATGCTTCTTACCTGACAGCTTCTCTATAATTCCCCAAACAGTAATGGGCGTATCCCAGAAAATGGCACGCTTTAGCTTCAGCGGTGACGTCACCCAGCTCCTGGGACAGCATCAAGTGTTGTTCATAGTACGGCACTGCTTGTGCGAACTCCCCGCGGGAGGAAAGGCAATTGCCGAGGTTGAGGAGGGCGCATGCTTCTCCAGCCGCGTCTTTTAGCTCGCGGGCTATGCCTGCAATATAATGGAGTAGAAAGTTAAAACTTGGTTGCATAGCCAGCGATGTAGTTTCTTCCAATTTGAGTATGATTTTGCATAAAACATTTTGCAGTTTAGCTGGAATCCTCAATTAGAATTCAAACATAATTTTATCGACCGATAACTGTAGAACCATTTTACCTAAGTGAGCTCTGTAATGAAACAGTGCCATATCATGAGCTCCCAGTGCTTGATAAGCCACTGCCAGGTTCCCGTGCGTGGAGGCTTCAGAACTCCTGTCGTGCACCTCCTTGGAGATCGTCAGTTCTTGTTTATGGTACTTGATGGCTTGCTCGTAGAACCCCGCTGCAGAGTAAGCGTTACCTATGTTACCGTAAGCGCGGCCCATGCCTGCTTTATCCTGGAAGATGATTTTGATATGGTGAATTTTGAGAGTAATTTTGTCGATTGTTAATTTCATTTACGATACGAATTGATGAGATTTTCTATAAATGATAAATTAATTCCAATTGAAATCGGAAAAAAATGCCATAATCATGTTAAAGAATTTATAGATTGCATGGGCATGTAACGAACTAATTATCACAACACATGTATTTTAAATTATTTATTTCAATGCGTGATTTCATGCTCGACTTATCAGCACTCTTTCAGAGAGACTAATATGACATTCGAATGTATTCTTTTCTTTACAGTGGATGACAGTGACATGACTGATCGTCAAATGTTAATGTAAATCATTTAGAACATTTTCTAATGCATGCAGATACTCGCACAATTAAAACGAGTGTTATGTGTAATATCACAGTTGCACCACCAGTTGTTATTGTAAATTTATTGTAATTGAGTCATAAAATAACCAACAAACCCATATGGGCCTACTGATTTGATTATATATAATTATTATATTATAATGAATTATTATATATAAAAGACAAATGATTATTATGATTAATTACCTTAGTAAAACGTTATTTTCTTTATTTAAATGATTGTAGTGCAGAATGGCACATCTGAGATCGTTTTCGAAGGTGTGTACAGTGATATCAGAAGCTTACGAGCGGACTAAAGTCTGACACTAGGTTATTTTTAAACATACGATAAGAATGAGGGCAGAACATTAAGGAAGCCCTTAAAAAAATCGAATAATTCGGTCTAACAATATGTATTTATTTATAACTAAGCAAAAAAATAAGGAAGCTTGATTGTCCAGTTACCCAAATACTGTGAAAAATTCCAGAAATTTTTACTCAGAAGAAATTACCTGTAGTTGTCTGGCAATGGATAGATGTGCTTGGTGTAGCTTCAGTGCTGCGTCATGCTCCCCTAACAGTTGGTACACGATGCCCAGGTTTGAACATGCTCGACCTTCCCCGACCTAAACAGACCGGAAGAAGACGTATTTAAATTATGAAAATTGCTTATAAGAATAAAATTTTAATGTGTGGTAATGAATGAATGTGAAATCTGGGAATGACCCTTGACGCGAAGCTTCGCTGGAAAGCACATGTCAAGAAGAAGCGAAAGGAACTAGACTTGCGCTACAAAAACATGTATTGGCTGATAGGCAGATCTTCGCCCATGTCAATACACAACAAATTGCTTTTATACAAACAAGTCCTAATGCCAGTATGGACTTACGGAATTCAGCTATGGGGCTGTACCAAACAAAGCAATAGAGGAATTATTCAGCGATTTCAAAATAAAGTACTCAGGGATATCTCCAAAGCACCTTGGTACATCAGGAATAGCGACCTCCACCAGGATCTCAACATGGACGTCGTAGCCAGAGTAATTAAGAACTATGCAGACGCTCATGAGCAGAGACTTCACCATCACGTGAATGTTGAGGCAATCCAGCCACTCGATAACACAGAATTAGTGCGAAGACTAAATCGGACAATACCATTCGAATTAGTTTAGTGAATAGTGACTTAAAGACAAAAGTAGTGATAAGTGCTGCCTAGAAGAACACATGAAATAGTGTCTCCCTATATTATCTAGAAACTAAGAAAAGTCATTGGACGTTCTCTTAGAAATTTAATACCATAGGAATTTAGGTTAAAATTAAATTACTCATTAGCCGAGTCTAGGCTAGATTGTAATTAAAATAAAGTACTTATTCGCCATGGTACTTTATAGTAAACAAAAAAAAAAGTGTGTGGTAATAGGAAAACGGATAAAGGGAAGTCGAGTGCATAGTTTTTATATCGTTTTTAATAATAATCGTGAGCTGTCGTTCATTTTAATATAAAAGAGGAAAATTGGCCTTCCAGTAGATTCTTAGTAGGGGTTGCAGATTTAAACCGAAACACTTCAGACGCTTAGAACCTGACTTGACATTATGCAGTAGCACCACGCAATAATAAATACAATGCAAAAAATATACTATAAATATATAAAAATATATTATTTATTTATTTCATTGCTGTTACATATCCTTAACAACAACAAAATACCGTAGATTGAAACTCACCTGCATTCGACTTCTTTTGAACCGTTTTAGTCTTAGCCTTTTACTTGTCGACTGTACTCACAAATAACCTAAACTGGGTCGATGTTACTCAAGTATTTAATTATCTATAGTTTAAAACATACTTTTGTTGATATAAGTCGCAGCCGAGTCAAGCGTGCGATTTGTGTTTCCTGATCGGCTGTATGCACCGCACTGACCCGAGCAGTACATAAGTAGCATTTTTTATGCGTCGTGTGATAGATTGGTATAGATTGTGTTATAAGTTGGTATTTGATCGTTAGTTTTGTGTTTTAGTTTATCTTATTTTCTCTCTTAGCGTAGCTAACTGTGAGCATGACAACCAATATATATTATGTAAGTTTATATGACACTATAGTATCTATATTATGTACACGGATTCTTCTTAGATATATATTTATATTTATAAAATTAAATTTCATATCAAATAAAAAAATAAAAAAATTGCATCCGTGATTTGTACTCATTAATTAAGGTCCAGTTGAAAATCAGCGTCAGGCACTAGTGGTCTGGCATTTTGCTGAACTGGACCTTTTTGGCGCAGCTGTGAGGCACACAACGCCCCTAGTTACCTTACTTTTTTTGTAAATTTGTATTTTTTTTTCTATTGTGTCCTTACTAACTGTGTCAAATAAATGTTTCTTTCTTTCTTTCTTTCTTTCTTTCTATCCCCATGGTAAGTAAGCACGACTGCGTTACCATCGAAAACCTGCGTTAAATCTAATCTTATTAATCTTCCTCTATATTTTCCATTGTCATTTAATTTAGCAACTCGCGTTGACTTGATGACCTACACATAAAATAGTGATCAGCATTCAATATTCTTAAAATCGATAAACGTCTTGTTGGATTACAAAAAAGAAATGCATACCTAAGAACAGAATGCTGTCGTGAATATGATCGTGTGCATGAATATGAACAGTTTAGTTAATAAAGAAGGATTGATACCTTGTCCCGCGCCGCTAGAGCCACGTCCAGTTGTCTCTCGTGCCATTTCTTAGCTTGCGCGTAATCTCCGGCGCACCTGTGAATTCCAAGGTTTGAATAACACATCTTCAGTAATATTTGAAAGCTGCTAAGCGACAGCATTATCTTTTGGGCCTGTAGGTTTCAGGTTAATTTGTAAAAAATACCAGTCTATCTCATAAATTACGGAATGTTGAATATATAAATAAATAATAGTTAGATCATAAATTTTTGCATGTATTCTTAAATGACGTACATACACGTACGTTTAATATATTATGTAAATTAAATGAAAGGAATGAAATGTACGTTTTTTTCCTATAAAATTTATAGTTTTGTAATAAATATAATAATAGCTAAAATTTAAAGTGCCCTTACCTAGCAGCATGTCCTAGTCCAGCATACGCCCTGGCCTCAATGGCTCTGTCTCCAAGATTCTGTGCTATCCTCAAAACGTTCTCGTGGTAAGCGATCGCTTGTGAGAAGTTTCGTCTGTAGTGGTACGAGGATCCTAAGTTGGAGTACGCTCTTGCTTCTTCGACCTATCAAAATGACAGTATAATAACAATTTAAAATTTTAGCTCAGTTTAAATTTTTTGACAATTCTATTAAAAGTTATCGCACTTATTGTGATGTCACTTAGAAGACCAAACGGGAGACGGCTTCTTAAATATCGAACATATTTTGGCCAAGGGTGAGGTAACACACAAGAACAAAAGAACTTTTTGTATAATAACTTTCGTGAGACACATTCATATTAATTATTGTTAATTAATACTAACTAAATTAATTAAGAACTTGCACTAAAGCAACAATAACCCTCGACATTACATGACACACACAAAAAAAAAAACAAACATAAAATTGTGTCACACACGATTAAAATCGTGTACTACCCAGTGGTTAGATGCTCGCTGATTGTAACCATACAGGTAAAAGGTATAAAGGTATTTGAGTGGGAATCATATGCCAGTGGAGAGGGGTACGCCCGCTAATACTCTCCAGTACTAATTCCTTCAAGAGATCTCATATAACAATGGTTACCATAATGTCGGATCGGTGTGTTACAAAATAATTTCTAGTCCTTAATATAAAATCACAAAATTGTTATTATATTTTGTAAAATAAAGACACTTACCTGATCTCCAAGTCTCCTGGCCAGCCTCAAATGCTGCGTATGACAGTCCACAGCTGAGTCAAACTCTCCCATCGCCAGGTATACGGCGCCAACGTTACCGATCTCCCGTGCTTCTTGTAGTCGGTCACCCATCTGCTTCACCAGCTGCACGCACTGCTTGTGGCTTGCCAATGCGTTGGGGTAGTCGCCGATGGCGGTGTACACGTGGCCTAAGGAGGTGAGCGCGGCTGCTGCCGCCTGCGTGTCCTGGAAAAAGAGACCTGTTTGACTGGGTGTGCTTTTGCCAGTAGCTCAATAAAACTATGAAACAAACGTGAGAACTGAGAGGTCAGATTGATGACAAAAAATAATAAATAAACCACCAAATTTTACAAATGCGACTAACTATAGTCTGTTTGTATAAGGATACCTAGCACGATATTTTTTAAATTTCTCTTTTTAATATCTGGAATCGTTTTAAAGAATAATCTTGATTACAATTGTTCAGAAGATAATAAATCGATAATCGAAAAAGCTATTTCCAATATACGTTACGCCAATTCCTTATAATGATCATTTGATAGTGACACCAGTCGCGTAAGCCTTCCTAAAATGAACAGACTATTAGTATTTCTATAAAGTCGTTGAAGTTTATTTATGATACAGAAGAGCAATCAACACCCTATTCAATAATTAATTATACTTTTGGTCGCAACTGGTTCTGGAGACATAAAATTACAAATGCCCATTACTTAGAGCCCATTACTGACACTTACGAGGTAACGTCTTGATCGTCATTTCAATACGCTTCCCTAGTCTTTTATATAAGCACTTACAATAACTTTTTATGGTCCCATACAGCGAATGTTCGCCATACGATATCGTAAATTTCGCGGGGACATTGAATGCGTCCGCGTTCGTCCAACTGCCCAGCTTTATTAGTTTAAGAGGATATAACATATATTTGTGATAGTTCCAATTCAATGGGTACAAATTTTATGGGTTCGGATTTTATGTTTCATTTTTCACATGTAATGTGGGTAGGAACACGCGAATGCAAATGCGGCGACATTCCACGTCATATGGACGACTTATTTATGTGGCTTAGCAGTAATTATGTAAGCAGTGTAATGTAGCGTCGCGTGAAGCTTGATGCCTCGATGTTATCAATGTGCTGTAGACACTATGTTACAGAGTTGTGCGATCTATATCTTTGGACATGGCTCACGTTTCTAAATATACGCGCTTCGTTCACAAATTATGACGAAGTTTAGGTATATAGAGTACCTACTATAAAACTGGAATGCATGCCTGGCAAAAAATGATCTCCGAAAACGAGTACCTATCATCATTTAAAGAAAAAATAATTTTCCAAATCGGTTCATAAATGACGGAGTTCTGAGGTAACAAACATAAAAAAAAAAATACAACCGAATTGATAACCTCCTCCTTTTTGGAAGTCGGTTAAAAAGAAAGACACATCTTTACGGATATAATGCCCCAAGACTTTTAATCTAATTAAAACAACATATTAAGGCATCGTTTGTGATAAAAAAGCATCATTATGCATTAAGAAACCTTAGTGCCCTTACCGCAAAGACATATCTAATCTATATTTCTGGCGCGTACCACTGCCAGGGGTATTAGTATACCTAACTTATAATAAAAACCGAAGCATGTGTGTACAAAACAAATAAAAAGATTCAGAGCAAATAAAGGACCCGTAGAATGCACCGCATCCTTTTCACTGAGGAAGTGAAGAAAAAAAACCTGACGACAGACGGAGACCGCCAATAGGGTCTTTGTTTTTGAGTAGTGATGTACTACGTCAAGAATCGATATTACTTGTTACCTACAGTTTTGGAACTTTGCAAATGAATTTTATTTCATACGTTGAAATTTCTAATATTTTTAATAGTTAATTCATTCTAGGGAATTAAAAAAAAATTTAATCAGGAATTACCGTAATCGGAAAAACGGTGAAACTGTTGACTAAATATAAGCAAATCCTACTTGGTTCCGGGAATACCGCTTGAAATCTCGCAATAAACTTCTACACGATGTTAAATTATTGCTAGATATAGTATTATCGTTGGCGTGCATCGACGGCGACCAACACTAGCGAATAAAGTGGGACGCCCCGCAACAATCTAGCTAATTAAGTATGTGCAACATGATACGATAAAGCGGTGATTTACATACTGACTCCATCTCGTTTGGACGTTTTCCTACAAGCCGAGTAACGAGCCGCTGTGTTCCTTGATACTTCGTACACTATTCATGTGTGCAGACACTGTGTCACTCTCGTTGTCTGTGTCAATGTCGAGTTTAAAGGCCTTTATAAATAATACTCGAATGAGACGTACGTTTATCAGGCTTTATTATGTTCTTTTGTGTGGCTTGTTTCTTTGGATTATTCTTACGTACAATAAACATTCCTGTGTGAACTATGATGCGTATAAATCGGCAGACGTACCGCACTTTTATATCTGTGTGATTCATAACACTATAACTTTGCTTACATGATTTTTGTAAATAACAAAAAGCAGATTCGGTATTGCCAGGTGTCTAATTAAATTTTTGTATCTAACCTTTTCAACGTTGAGTGATTTGTCCTATTCCTACATCATAGGTTTTTAATTTTAAAACTGAATCGTGCTTCTTCTTACTGGGACGATTCCGACTAGGACCAACAGAAAAGCCCTTAGATCTTACAGAACATAATTAAGTAATACATACTCGTATTAATATTCAACATGCAAATTTTCTGTCTCATTACGGGAGTTACAATTATAATTTTCATTAGGCCATGAGATGTATGGAATTCTTAGGCATAGCTTAAGATAAATTACGTGATGCCTATTTTTAATGAAGAATTAAGTTGTTAATTTAATATTATTAAATGTGATTAAGTATAAATGGAATTGAGCATATGACATCTAATTTGCTAATGTTATATAGTGAGATATTTGCATAAAATAACTATTAATAAATTCTGCAATAACTTATTTGAAGCAGACACGGATGAAGATTAAAGATAATATGTAAAATAATCTGCAATATTATAAAAGTAAAATGTGTTGGTTTATACATCATCGATGCCTTCCCACCACCTTTGTGCCAAAGAATACTATTAAAACGAATAGGTACTGATAGCACAAAATATGTGAATTATACGAAGTACTGGGTATATGCATAAAATATAACAAAATTCATATAAGAAAAATAATAATAATAAAAAGCATGGACTATACTTTGATATTTTATATTCTTCTGATTACCTGATACGAAGATACACTTAAATAAAAAATACTTTACTTCCTAAAAGTTTCCTACGAAAGTCGGTGCTCACTGCTTTACCTACACTTTTAGTGCTATAAAAGAAACATGTCGTGCTACATTAATTAAGTCAGCGTATATTACTTACGCGTAGTACGCGACTTATCCGGTACAATTTGTAACAGTCAGCGCATGATAAAGGTGCAGTCGTACGGACCTAGGCCCATGTACTTAGTTCAAGACGCTAGCAACATGTCATTATTTGTTTTATTGTTCCTTTTGTAAATATCGAGCTAATAATACAATGAAATTTGTACGTAAGTAAGCGAATATTTAAAGCAGTTTTCTTCAAAGTGTTTTACCCCTTCGATGTTAGTAGTATGGCTGATCATATAATCTATGCTTCATCCTCATGTCTAGTCAGCATCTCATATCTCAGAGCGCCTCAGCCTCAAGGTTCGGAGCCCAGACTAGTAACGCGGTTACATGGGTACACGGTTCGGGGCGGATGTTATCTAATTGTCCCTAAATCCTTCTATTTAGAACAGCCAATAAATCCTATTTCAATTCTAGCTAAATAAAATAGGTTTTTTAAAACCTATCCGACCAACGAGGTATGGTCTAGTGGTCCCAAGTGCGACTGATGAGGATCTTGGGTTCGATTCCCGGGTCGGGCAAAGATTTATTAAGTTTTTCATTTATTTTATTAACACTTTATGCACAAAATAAAATTGTACAGAGGCGGACTTAATGCCATAGGCATTTTGTACCAGTCAACCTTAAGGTGATAAAGAGAAAAAATGGCAGGTGCAAAAAAATACTTCTTATTATATGATTTACTTAGCAATATATAATAAACTAATGTTTTTCTGTTAGAATATTCTCATTAGCAGCCCGGAGTTTGTAATTGTGCTCGGTAGATGGCAATAGGCTCATCATCTATTACATGCGACATAATCCAGCACTGGTAAAATGTGGGTGTACAACTCTGTACAACCAAATTCCGAATTTTCATGTTCATCATACAACATAATAGAATATCGATTGTATGGCGTTTCCAATATTTGATAATACTGAAGAATTTGTGATAACGTGGTAAACTGGAAGCGAGGCTCTTGGATACTTATCCACTGGACATATCGTTCGATCGAGGTTAAGTTGCGTGTGCTGCGGTTAATCTGTGGATGTTGACCATAATTTCAAATCGAAACCCCTACGCGCCTTAGAGAACACGTTATATCGTGGTTTCCGATTGTCAAACAAAGATGTCTATGAAAGTCATTCCTGAAAGACAACCAGACTTAACACGGGATAAATAATATAATCTAGACATTTTCAAGGCTAGAGTGAATATATTTCTACTGGATCTATGTGCTCCATCCTCGATCACACCATCGTTTACCATCAGGCGAGTTGGTGGCAAAAAAAACGTGTTACCTAGTACTAACTTGGTTGTGGAGGTCAGATAGGCAGTCGCTCCATGTAAAATACATGTATCCGGTTAAACGGGAAAAGGCTATATCAGAAATGTCAGCAGGTATTTAAGTACCTAGGTTAAGTTCACTAATATGAATTGGGATTCCTGAATCTCAAAGCGTGTGAAACGATTAGTTTCTATTCTAAGTAAGGGTAAAAGTATGCTATGTGACCCATACATATGCATATGTTGTAATGTTTAATTAAAAAGTGACGTAGTTTTACTGTTAATATAAACGGTTTATTCTGGGATTAGTACGTAGTTAACATTTCGACGGACAGTAATTTTCTTAGAGTAGGCAACTGTTGGTACATTTCGAATATAGTATCTACGGAAACTTTGGAAAATTGTGATTACAGAATATATTTCTATTTAAACAGTAGGTAATGTCTATATTTTACATTCTATAATTAAATGCGGCCCTAATTGATTAGTGAACTTCCATTTAAGGGGTTGATAGGTATACCTATATACCTACCGCAAATACATTGACCTTTAATGCCATCGTAACAAAAAGAAGAAATAAATTTTTGGTACGGACAACATTACTTAAAATTCTGTGTATATTTTTCAATTTAATTTATTAAATCATAATCCATATTACAGTGAACTTAAGGAAACTATATCGAAAGCAAAATGGGACCATCATTTACTGACGCAGCTACAGCAAGAGTGACAAGAAGATACCAACTGTGCGCTATACATTTTCGAACAAAGACTGCAAGTTTTGTAATCCAATTGGTGTAATTGGCGAAAGCCGTTTCGATTGTGTATATTAAATAAATAAATTACAAACAATATTACTAGTATAACTTTAAATGTTAGTAGGTACAATTGGTTTATAAAGGGACTTTTTACTCTAAGTTAAAAATTATAATATAAATTGTAAAGGTAAAGTTACTTGATTCTTGTAATCTAATCACTTATTTGTTGGTGTGCCTAATAAAGAAATAAATTATGAGCATGGAGAACATAAGAATGCTTGAAAAAACTAGTCTAGCAATTTGTGTTCTAGGCTTCCGTTTTTATATCAATTTTAATGTCAAAGTTCGTCTCATACAGGATATATACATGGTAGTCATCTGATGAGAAAACAACAAGCGCATTATGTAAAACTTATCATTTTAACATCGATAAACACAATTTAAAAAATCGTTACGTTCGTCCGCACTAAAGAATTTTACCATCATGAATATTCATATAGCAATGTATTTTAATAAATACCTGCTCTTCAATATCCGATGATTATTCCAAATGAAGTTTTTAGTCATTAAGTTGAGCTTGATACGTATTTAAGTATTTGTTGGGTTTTTTGCTCTTTATGCGAATTCTCCGAGTACAGTCGGGTACAGTCGGTGGTAATTTATCAGTAAAGTATGACATTGTGTTCATATTTTGTGTATAATACAATATCGGTTATGTAATAAAGCGAAAATATAATATAAAATGACGGAATACTTATTATTAACGGCTTAAAATATGTAGTTGTGATAAAAGCGAGTTTTCTGTTTATTTTTTTCATTCATAAAGGCAATGTATACTATAAACATAGACCATAGACATTTATTTATTTATATCAGCAGTTACAAACTCCATGTTAGTTTGGTTGGAACTTTCGAAGCAATAATGGTTGTAAAGATTGCACCAGTGATACATTGCTAAGTCATCGCATATAAATTCTGTGGTGACCAGTTCCCTTCGGCGACTCTTACAAGATGCATTAGAACTGTGTGCTTGTTTTATTCGACTTTGTATGCAAATAACAAGAAAAATAAAAGCGTTTTATTTATAATTTTATGTTAATACGTTGTACTTGTAGAGATGATATTGCTCTGCTCTCAGAGTGTTTACTAAGTATTTTTTTCAAACATGTGAAATAATGAAAGTGGCTTAAAATTAACTCATTTTAGGTCTGTATAACTTTGACAAAGGTATTATATTATTAGTACTAAAAATTGTATCTTAACATTGCCTCATTTAATCAGAGGCGAGGGTTTTAATACTATGAATCAAGAATAAATAGTTTAAGTTTAGTGTCTCCTTATTTAGGTATTGGCATTTGGAAACTTTAGGGTATTTGCATTTAGACCCAGCACTATCTCCAACATATTCGGAATACTCAACCCGACTCATCGCAACTACAATCAGCCTTAAATAACAATTAATTAAAAACGTTAAACGTTTGACCGAGCAATTGGAACGCGTAGCTGCGAGATAGCACCTGCCTGCGACGGGTTATCCACGGCATCCGCTAATGAAGCCGGCTAGTCCACCTCACATGTTACTGTCAAATTATTCGCGGTATACGTATGGCACTGTGAAACATCGTGTGTAAGCCGCCTGTAATCTATGTGAAATAAAACCTGAGCAAGTGTATTTTAAACTGGCCTAATAGTTTTTAAAAGATACCTACGACGTTTTGTATTTTTTTTGCTAGGATTCTGTCTCGAGAAATGGAGCCCATAAACGAGAACTTCTTGCACTGTAGTGTGGTAAAAAAATGCTGCGTTTAATAAAGGTCGTAGTGATGTATAGGCTGAAAGTTATCGTAAATTTGTTGTCGATTGTACTTTCCAGTAATTGACGCGGCTATTAGATATGTACCGACTAGTTGTCGATAAGGCCGGTCAAGCCGGACTGTCAGGCGACATCCGTCTTTTGTAAGCTTTTCTTAGGAATTGGTGATTATGTCTGGCAATTAGTCCAATAAAGGTTGGATTTACATGTTTGTTGGTCCATTGTTTGGCAAGGCAAAGTTGTTATCGTACCTACGTATTATTTAATTTAGTACCGGGCATAAAGTACAGTGTAACTTATAAGAATCGATTACATAATAGCCATACAAAGGCAATTTGGCCCAAGCACATTACAGGTCGCTGTCGGTCGGTACACTCCCCGTAATCATTTAAAGCATGCTCACACGATAATTCTTTTGATTGTGATCGCGGTGAGTCTGGCGTCCACTTCACTTTGTCATGTAATTATTATTCGCCCATTCTCGGATTACTCGCGAGTGAATTCCTGTGTTGCCAGCATTTCGCGGTTATTTTAAATCGACTTGCGAGTTTTTTGTTGTGTACCATTCGAGCAGAACGCGCAAAGTAAATAATTTTTTACGACTATTTGTTCGTCAGATTGTTTCACAAGTGGACGCAATGATTGCGCGCCTTTAAAATGCGTATAAGGGAACTAACACACATTTATGGAATGGATATTTACGTAATGTGTAGAACTAAGGGTAATTATAGTAGGTATACTGACTTATTGTACAAAATCTATGTGAGAAACTGAGAAATGAGAGCTATTACGTTCTGTAGCCGCTGCGGTATTCATAGCTGAAAGGTATTATGCTCTATGATTGTGTCGATATATATTTCTGTAGGGAACCATAGGTTGCATACATTGTTTAACGCAAACTGTAAAAGTGAAAGCAAAGTTAAATTGTAATAAAAAATGTCGCAAAGCTGACTAAAGACGCTTCATTCGTTTGAATTCACGAGACTTAAGTATACATTAAGTAATTACATCTGATTTTGATCGTCAAGTAGTTCAAGCACTGCAAGTGGAATTGGAGTAAAAAGCATCTATATCTATGGAATAAAAGGATTATTTTGATTTCTTGGAATACCCAAAGAATCAAAATCGTGACTGTTCCAAACAAACCTGGCTATTTACGGTGCCAGATGAAGAAAAAAGATCGAGAGGTCCCGGAATCAAGTGCGAAACTCAGAATCGAGTGAAATGGGGAGTTAATGAATATCATTTGCCCCATCTAGTGGACGCAGGATCAGATTTTATGCTTAGGCTGGAACTTTTAAGACGAACCGACGATATCACTGGAAGCTTTTTTGCCTTACTCCACACAAAAACCGACAAACCGAAACCATCGTCCGTGTTCATCAGACATAGGTAAATAAGTGCTTACAATTTATTCGTACAAGCTGAAATAGTTGTACATATGTTCCCCTAAATGTACAACGAGACTAGAAAATGAAACCCAGATTTAATGCCAACACGAGCGTCTCGGACATTTGAATTAATTCGAGCATCAACTATCAAGACTAAAGCGCAATTTAAAAGACAATAAAGTTCCGAGAACATTGAATTAATCGGAGTGGAAGATAAGTGTCATTCTGCACATCGGGCTGCGGCCTTGTCGCGGCGCACGTCAGGGTATTTACTGCAAATTAGCATCACGTCGTGTGCGGCTTGCGGCACCTATCAAAGGCATCAATAAAAAGGGAACTTTACTATTTGTAGGGTTTCTTTTAAAGTGTAATACGGTTGCCGTCTCTCGAGATGTGTACAACGAAAGTGATTCCCGCCAAGCTGCGGATGAGCTACACGAGTGTGCGCTCACTCTCAGTAATCCGTATGAGATTTATAAGACTATTATGCAGGTTTACTGCGACATATTACTTTATACTTTTTGTATTTTATACGTTCAATTTTATATAAGAGTAGAATATGAGGAGACCTTAATTCATATATATATATTGGACGTCGATATAAATAATAGACAGGATGAGTAATATTAATTTGAATAATTAATTTAAACATAACATAGCATCACGCCTATATTTCCCGAAGGGGTACGGCAGAGGACAGAGACAACTGTGTACACAGTTGTACACCCACATTTCACTAATGCTGTTATTAAGTTCCATGTAATAGGTGGTGAACCTATTGCCATTTACCGGGCGCAATTCCAAACTCCGGGCAGCTGCTGAGAATTTCCTTACAGAAAAATTCAATATCACTTTGCCCGACCGGGAATCGAAACCGAGACCTCGTGCTAGGCAGTCGTCCTTGTGACCACTTGATCAACGAGGCAGTTATAATTAATTTAAAGATATAAAAAACCGTACAAGTGCGATTTTGACACGCGCTCCGAGGGATCCGTATAAATATGAAAGTACTTAATGTTGCTCTAAAAGAAAACTGGAATTGAAGGACAAGCTTAATTTTGTAGTTGAATAAAGTTACAAATCGTGGAAAGAAAAATACAGTCGCGAGCTGGTTTTAAACCTGCGCCTCCCAACTCCTATATAAATTTATAATTTCAGATAATGCTACGCATGCGATTGTTCGTTTAAAGAAAGAAAGAAAGAAAATATTTACTTTGGACTCGTAAACAGGTGATCACATACAAAAAAAAAACAAATTATAATAAACTAAAATTAAGAATGCTAAGAACCTGCACGAGACCAAAAAAGGCCCCTATCTCAGCATAAGCACTCCATCGAAATGAAACAGCGCTGGTTTTCGGATAGGACCGAATGTATTAGTGAAATGTTTGGAGGATTTATCTGTATATGTTCTCCCGTAAATCGATATACATCATGGTCGATTCACCAACTGCAAATGAAAGTTTGTAATAGTTTTTTATGAGATAACACTACACATGAACGATTTTTCTTCTTTTTTCTTTACTGTGCCGCGAGTGATCTTCCTTTATCCAAATTTCATGATTCTAGGTCAAAAGAAAGTACCCGATAGGTTTTGATTTACGGGCGAATGTCATTATATCCGTAGATCTAAATATTCTCCACGAGATCACGAGAAAGAAGGTCTTGACAGACAGACAGACGGACAAAGAAGTACCTAATCTTAAAGGGTTTCCTTTTTTCTGTTGAGGAACGGAACTCTAAAAATAAATAACGTCCGACGACAGAAATAGATAAACTGTGTCAACATTGAACTTCAGTAAAAGCATGAAGTTTATGGCATAACTGTCAGACCACTGTGTTCATTTAATTTACGAGCACTTTCTACAATAAACACCTTAATTTCAAGAGAGATGGCTTGAGCACTAACAAAGGAACAAAACAATAAATAATAAACCATCATCAGTACACCCGCGCCGGCGCATTGCCATAGTAAAAATTAAATTAACTTTTTACAACTACGGCTCGCGTAAACCGCGCAAGTTATTATTGCGACTGAGAAGTCGAGAACATTTGTTATTTCATTTGTAAAAGGAGAAATCAAACGGTTTACTACCATTCTTTATGTAAATATTCCATTGTGCCCGCTGCGAGTATATTGGTGCACGCTTGGGAACACAGGGCGCCCTCTGCCGGTCGTATTGAGCGATTTGTTACACTACATTTACAGGAGAGTTCGGGGAGCAAGCTGCGCTGCGGTTCAATGCTGCGTTATTGTATGTATTGTCTTTTGAGAAGCACGCCTATTCTTATGTTATGACATAATTTGTGGGCCAAGATCAGTTAGCATTCACCAACACAACCGTTTACTTACTTGATTTATTGCAGACATAAATGGGGCATGTTTAGATACTGCTTATTTAAAGTTTAGTATTGAAATTCTTAAGTTTTCCTTGACCGTTAGAGAGAGCTAGCATAACAGAACCTAAGGCCAATAAGTAGACACTACTGGATTTTCTAAATACCTACTGGGCTTTGGAGTGGACTAAAGTATTGGCTTTAGCCAAATTTCCAGCAGTAATTTATATTGATGTGCACGCAAAGCTTCTTATATCATCATGGTTGGCCTAAAATTGTGCCTACATCATCATTGACGGAAGACGACAGCTCTTATGGAAAGCCAAGTGTATGGTAAACACTGCATTTGGCGTTCCCTTGGAGTTTCGTCAAGAGATTTGGCTACTGCTAAGTTTTGTTTTGAGTAACAGAACAGTATAATACTCACTTTGCACTTCATAGCTAGCACCAGTTGATATCGATGAGCAGTCAATGCATCCTTATACGATCCTTGGCTGAAGTATGCAGCTCCTAGGTTGCCGTGTGCTCGGCATTCCCCTGCAGTGTCACCAAGGGACTTGGCCACTGCAAGGTCTTGCTGCATGTAGTTGATGGCGGCATCTAGTTGACTGAGCGCCCAATGTGCTGAGGATAGTGCGCTGAAGACGGACCCTCTGTGAAATAATGGGTGGGATTAAAAATTAGTTATTTAAAAAAACATACTATGGTTGACTGTGTCTCATCGATCGAGTGGTCAAAGTACGGCTGCTGAGCGAGAGATCTGGGTCCTTTCTTATGGAAATTGTCTGTTGCAGCCCGGACTTTGGAAGTATGCCTGGTTGCTGGCAATATGCTTATCAGTACCGGTGAAATGAAGATGCCAGATGGCTGAGCTCGGCGGTACGTCCTCGACTTTACACAATCGATATCAAAATCCATACGTACTTATTAATGAAATGATACTGAAATAAACGACCTTCGGGAACCTCTGACCACAGATTAGTAATATATGTATCTTACGATACCTCTGACCAATTGAATTTGATTGATCTGAAAAAATTTGATCAATTGACGTTTATCAGGTAAACGCTTAAACGTAAAAAATATTCTAATTCTATGGGTAAACGACAATTGATTCGCTGTGATTAAAAACGATACCTTTTTAGGGTCCCGTACCTCAAAAGGAAAAAAACGGAACCCCTATAGGATTACTTTGTTGTCCATCTGTCTGTTTGTCCGTCCGTCTGTCTGTCTCTCAAGACCCTTTATCTCAGGAACGCGTGGAGGTAACGGGTTGAAATTAAAACCATATACTAAAGTCTACAGCCGTTGAAGCTGTGAAAAAATCAAACATCTTAGTTAATGTAAAAAAAAGATACGGCCGTTTATGCCGCAAAAACTTATATTTCGACACTCTCAAGGGAATCAAAATTAATAGGGTACTTTCCGAAGACCTACAACTATGGAATTTGGCAATAATATCCTCTTATTACTACAAGTACAAGGAAAAATCCGAAAACTGTACATTTGTAATTAAATCATAAAAATATATTCTTCATTTAATGTCAAAAATCATCGAGGTTAAGCCATACCGTTATGCGCGGTGATAATTGTATTGGTGACTAATAAGTAATTATAGCAATATCTTAGGTTTTTGCGATCACTACACATTATTTTAAAATACCTCTTAACCGGTTTAATCGCATGTATTATTAGTTTATGTTTTTCCTGACGTGGTCGCAGGAGGACTGACCTACTGCGACCACGAACGTAATTATAGGTTTTGGAAACAGCATTTCAGGAAAAATTTTGAAAATACTGCGAAACTCGATTCCTGAAGTATTTATAATATTTACTGTCGCGGACACTCCCGCCTGACCACCACACTAAGGTAATTTTTGCTTGCACTCAGAAGAGAAGCGTTCTGTAGCCCCGCTCCGTTGATCGGCCGGCTGCCTTAAAATTCACAAAAGAAGTACACGTGATGCGTCACTAAACTACGCAGTGCAGATTGCAACTACGTTCTCGCTTTCCTAATAGGCGAAAACTTTACGAGGGCGTGGCCAGGCGCCGAAAAAATTGTTAAGTGTCAGGCGGAAAAGGCCGCGATAGTACCTACAAATTTGTACGGAACCCTCGCTGGGCCAGTACGGCACTTGTCCAGTTTTTTGATTATGTGGTTGAGTCAACTGAAGAAATTTTTTTATAGGTTGTTGACATTTCTGGTTTAGTTTTTTCAAATATTAGGAAACTTTCAAATTAAGGTGATATTTAATTGTGTTAGAAACCTATTGGAATGGTAAAAAGTTTTGCATTCATTGTAAAATATATTTGTTTAATAGAGAACCTTCTCCTTTTTCAGAAGTTGGTCAAAGAAGGTTTTTATTCAAAGATAAATTTTTACACGGATAATTATCTGATTAACTGATATCTCAGCCGTATCGTTTGGGAAATATAGGCGTTTTTGTGTTATATAGTAGCTTAGGCCAGCATATAGGCCTTAAACGGACATACGTCATCAACGAATGTTAGGAATCAGTCATGATGTTTTAGCTAGCTTCTGCTCGCGATTTCGTTTACGTGAACTTCTGAATTGAGTCCAATAGGCTTAAAAAGTATCAGTGCCATGTATAAACTACCTTCGAGTTAAATTTCATCCAAATCCGCTCAGTAGTTATTGCGTGAAAGAGTAAAAAACATCCATCCATCCTCACATACTTTCAAACATTTTTAATATTACTAGGATAGGATAATAGGAAACAGCCTACAAGTTGAATCAATGAAGAAGGGAGCATGGGCTTCTTAATGTTACAATACACATAATATTAATTTTGCAATACATACAGTTCAGTAGTTACGACTCATGCAATAAATTTCATCACTAATTAGATTTCATGATCAAAGCGCTCAATGCAATGCGACTTGAGTGTACCGCTATTAAAAACACAATTACAAATTCCGAAAACCACTGTAATCCAGTCTATTTTTATTGAGGCAAAACATGGAATAATTAACGTTACTCTTGTTTTATCTTAGTACAATGTAATCAGTGTATTCTGCTAAAGCTTCTATAAAACCTACTATTATTCTAAGGAGGTTTTATTAGTTTAATTTACTGTGTAGAAGGTAGGTACCACATTCTGTGAGTAGTCCTAAGACAGTGTTTAGAGAGTATTAAATATATTTTTATGGCCACTACATCGGCCTAAGTGGCTAGCGACTGAGGAAGACTATAGGTTAGCTTATGAGCTTGGCTGACTGAAACATCTCGCTAAGTATTGTTAGTCGGACGTACAGGTTGTTAAGAATATAATATATTATTGAGTTAGTGGTAGGCTTTTTCTTGGTTTGGATTGGAAGTTAAACATGACTTATTCTCTGTACGTAGTTATCGTATATGTATAGTAAACTGCCTTATTGTTCTAGTGGCCTCAAGCGCGGCTGCTGAGCGGTGATCGATTCCCGGGTCGGGCAAAGTGTTATTGGGTGTTTCTATTATGATATTTTCAGTGGCTGCCACGATAGACGATGTGACACCCCCGTGCTTTGGAGCGCACTTTAAGTCGTCGGTCCTGCACCTGATATCTCCGGTCGTATCGGATTGTCTTCCCAGCGGACTATGAGAAAGAAGGAAGAAGTAGTGCACCTGTGTTTGCGCATCTACTTGTGAACTATAATATCTTCTGCGTACATGGCTAATCTCCGTGGAGATCGGCTGCCGTGACCGAGAATTTTATCAGGGTAGTATATTATTATATTAAAGTAGCTAGCCTTAACTTTTGTTATTATCGCCAGAAAGGCTAATTCTCAGTAAAATCAACCTCTGCTTTAGTCTTCGGGAAATATTTCCCAGCGTGATGCTATGTTAACGTTATGTAATTACGATTTCTAAACAAGGAATCTTCATTAGAAGTATAATATTAAGTTTATGAGCGAGCCGCTAAGGTTTCCGATCGGTTATTATGAAATGCATGAATGTGTATTTAAGTTATTGGTAGGGAAAACTTCCTAAAAATTTCTCAACATATTCCACGGTTTGCATATCATTGTTGGTAGTCGAGAATTCGCCCGGTGATAGGTGATTTAGTTCAGAAACAAGCTGAATTCCTACATTACTCTTAGTAATATAATTATGGTGTTGTGAGGTGGCATAAGCATGGTATGCAAACAGCCCAACACAAAATGTTTATAATATTCTAGATAAAGAGAAATCGGAACGTCCGTTTTCAATAACACAGGTTCATTTTAGAAAGCAACGACTGGTTTTCATGAATGGAAAACCAATATTTTAGTCCAGTAAGTACAGATGAGTGTAATTTAGAGGACATCTCGGAAGTCGATACCATTAAGACTAATATCAGTAATATTTAAAGAGGTAGAAAGTTAACAAGTTGCCGCCTATAGAATTTTATTAGGCGTAATCGTCAACCATCGCTCTTCCCATATTTTCAACGAGAAGCTTTGAGAAGCTTTTCACCCTAAGTACTTCAACCTAAGTACATAACAATTAAAATAATGGCCGCATTTTGCGTACAACACGTGAAGCCGACGACTTTATAATTAGCCACGAGGTACAGGCATCGAGTCTAAATGTTCACACATCCGGTTTTTCAAGCCCGCTCGTTTTTAAATAGCTCGTGTGAAACCGATTAAAATAATCTGAGATAAATATTTTAATTTGTGGTGAAGGTAATGAATCACACAGCGCGATGTAATTTGACATCACAGTTTTACACCTCCACTTGCATCGATCCCGCGGTCCCCTATTGACGTATTCTGTTAATCGATTCGGACATATCGACTGATCGAATTACTCTCTTCCCGTAATAGCATTATCTTTGAACCATGCTCAGCCGATAGCGGTGTTCTTTAACATTTTAGTTGGTTCTAGGAATTAAGATTACGTGGTCTTGTGTTGTCGGCTAGTTTATTTCAAACGTTGGAGGATTACTAAGTACTTTGTAAAATTTTTGTGTCTACAGGTCATTGTAAAATTGATCCAAGCTAAAGAATAATTAAAATAATAAAAGCAAACATATTGCGATTTTGAATGCAATACATTATTTTATTGTAATTGTCATAAAAAATACTGAACGTAATAAAAGATGACAAATAAAAAGTTAGTTAAACACATTTACGTACAAGTCAAGGATTTTTTCCCGACCATTGCACCCGGGAGGTCGTATAGAAAAATATTTATGTTAAATTATCAATAAAAGTGGTCAGTGTATTCATTATATCACCTTTTCCAAAGTATTATCCCATTTAATCTCATCATCTGTCAACAGAGATCATCTCGATAAGGATCGAGTATAACAATCCTTATTTATATCGAGTTGAGTTTTATCGTGGAGCGAACAGAATAGTCCCGTATCGATCCGGCTTCGATCCATCAACGGAGAGATAAGATCTCGTCGAGGTGTGGGTTTCAACGCGCCGGGACCGCTCCAACGCTTAAGTTGACAATTTTGGGACGGGAAGAGTTACTTAATGTCTTCCAAGTGTATAGAGATGGAGCTTATTCAATCAATGTCTTGAACTGGAAACATGTTTAAATAAATTTAACTGAAGAATTAGGTGTCGGGCGCACGTACTCGTAGGTGTTATAATTACGTCTCGTTTCAATTTTGAGCTCGTTATACGGGAATTTATAAGTTTGGTAGTACAGAAGTTATCGTAAACTTTTTATTTATTTATTGTAGTGATCATCGTCATCACTTGTGTTGTAAAATCTCCTAGTACCTATTAACTTATGTGCCCATCACATGATATATTTAAGTTAAGACCTGAGAATTATTAAGTTTCTCTATTATATTAGTCGAAGTAATTCAATGGAAATTCCTTGGACACGACATGAACACCCTACACGACTATAGGTTTAACTCAAACACGGTCTTTCACTACAGGTTTAGTGGCTGTACTGGATATAGATATTTATTAAGCGATGGTATTTCTCATAAGGCAAAATATCCGAGACCATGGTAGGAGGTCATTAACGGTGATTTTAATAGCGCCATAAACACGGGCCCCGTTCCGTCGGAGGGTGCATCCACAGAATATATTCCCAGTGATCTCCTGCGTGCATCGATACTTCGTTAGCCTCCATTTTAATATTAGTTTGGAGGTTTAACGACACCCGACTTACCGAAACTTGAGGCTTCTTTCTGAATAAATAGAATCTGAGACCAGTGAACGCTTTCGTAAATTTTTTTGTAACTCGATCTAATGAAATTCGATGTTCAGTGAATTTTGTCGATAAATTAGTGGCGTGTAACATCAAAAGTAGTTAGTTTAGTATTGTAGGTATGTGTGTGTAATGTCCCGCCCTTTTTCTGTACATGATAAGAAGAGCGAAGCAACGCGGAACGTGTGCAAACATCCTATGCATTTATGAATATTAAGTAGTAAGTACCTAGATATTTTTTGTGCGTGCATTGCTTCTGCTCGTAATTATTTATGGTAAGTACTGCTGTCGTATACTTACTGTAATGCGTTGTGATTGATTGCCAATATCCCACCAATTACTGTAACCGCATTAAGTTACAACATATTTTTATGCGTTAAGCGTAAGAGATATCGACCCATTTGCTTAATGGTAGAGTCTTGCTTGGTATGGCTAAATATTTTAAGCTACCTATTTTCTCGGAGGCTAAGACTCATTTTAGGTCCTGAGCCTATTTAGTAGTTATAGTATTAGCGAGAAAGTGTAACTGAGTTTTGAAATCAATTAACATTTAGTTAACATAAAAGTGGAATAGTCATACCTAATAGTCCTAAGCATAGGTCTGCTCATTTTCATATTAGTAAGGGAAAATTAGGGTCCTCTGAACACAACTGAATCATTCGGAGAATACACAAGATGGGGCGTTGTCTTCGCTTCAAGTCTTAAATTATAAAACATTGAGAGTTTCGAGAAAACATAAAATTAAGTGCTGTATCCCACGGAAGACAGCTAACATATTCACATCGTACCAAAATAACTGCACATATAAGGACTATTGCATTCCATTAATTAGAAGGCTGTTATTAAAACGCAACACCGTATATCCTGCTCAAAATTTACGACGCTTTATTTCCTTGACACTCGAACATTATAAATCAAAACGTCCAAATTCCGCCAAAGATAACCGTTCCCCTTATATATATATAAATTATCCCACTGTCAACTCGTTACGTACTGGTTGTGATTAAAAATAATAATGTTACGAGTAATGAACGAAGAGAAGAGATTCGCTCGCTCATTTGTCTTCTTCTTATTAACAACTTGAGTGCTGTTAATGGTGTGAAATTGTTGCTAAGGGATTACGATCGAATCTTTAATACAAAAATAAACGGGCTAATTTCTTTTTAGTGAGCCGGTAGACGATCAGTATCTGCATCTAACCAGCTGCGCACTGACGCGTAAAAGCCTTTCATTGGTGTAATTAGTTCGCAATTTCATCGGACGTATGTTCCATTTAATTCGTCAAAACATATGATTTGTGCTGAACATGTGTTACTTATTACCAAGTCTTAACTTATGAGCACAGCAGTTAAATGATTCCATAAATTTTACAACTTGAACAAGAGCATAAATTACTGTTTATTTTTAATTGCCTTGATGATAGGCGATTTATCTAACCTTGTTGTATATCTACTTTAAATAGCAGTATTATCTAAATGCTCAACATTAAGTACACGTTACACGAAAATACTATCTTTTAAACGTCAATTAAGAAAATGGTAATCGATAGATCGCATAATTTTGCTGATGAGCAAGCAATAGTACTCTTTCAACTGTCGCTAGTAACTGGGAGTGGTTACGCGTTTTACAGTGTATAAACATCAGCAAATCGCATATCATTTGCATTTCACTGCACGTTATAATCAACGTTGACTGCAAACTGAGATCCGTCTGTGGGAGCATTTACAAATTCAGATTCAAAGAATTTATTCTGAAGATTACTGGGAGATACCTAAGTACTGGTGTTTATAATCGTGAGTGGAGTCGTTTTATCTATATTAATCTATAAAATGCTTGGGAGCGGTCTCCTTGTGTACAGATTATTAGAGATGTTCAGTATTCTACTTATGTAAATATATTATTTGTTTAAATAGACCGTTGATTTTATTATGGTGGTTTTCTTACGATGACTTTTTGTATAGCTTGAATATGCAAAAGCGGCAGGTTTGAATAATGAACTAACCATTTGTCAGAGATTAGTAATAATAAAAATGTATGAAATTCAGATTGGGAAGAAAATATTCGATGGATTATAAAAATGTGACCGAAATCAATTTATTTTTCTTATGCGACTACGTCATTGAACTCTATTTGCGGTACTATACACAGTTACTACTAGAAAAACAATCTTCATAATCATAACGTCGGGCCAGTTTACTCCAAGAAAACCATCTCGTATTCCACGAACACAAATAAGCGGTTCTGAACCACAACAGTTTCATTACAACTAACGAATATATACTTATCCGCAGTTCGAGCTTCTACTCTGCGCCTAATACTGCCATGAAATTGAAAGTGCTGGTCGAACGGCAGTCATAAATGGTGATTCCACAATCTCCCAGTGCCCCGCCACGGATATATATCCGCCAAATAAGGAGATAAAGTTCCTCGTAAAAATGTTAATGGGAACAACTTAACTAGACAATTATGTTGATTGGCAAAGCTATGTCCAAGTTCTGAATTAAGTGCAACTTTCCTTGTTACCTGGATTGTGCTACCTGGTTGTTAAGTTTTTATAAAGATTCTACATTAAGTATATGTTTAATTAAATATTTGAATTTGATGTTAACTTCACTAAGTATGGCATTTATACTTGAAGTTGCAGGTAAACACTGATTTTGGACTCGCACGGAGGGGTTTTAGGACGGCAGTGTTTAGTCAAGGAAAACTAGAGGATGTAGTACCACTCAATTGCTAAAAAAGTCCCTTTAAAAGTATTACTGTTAAAGTTACAATATTAAATGGAAAAAGAATACGGTCGCGAACAGGATTCGAACCTGCGCCTCCCGAATAGATACTCCAGGCGCTCTGACCACTAAGCCATCTCGAGCTCTCGCCACCGCGAATTCTTCTTCCATATATTCCATATATTCAAGATAAATCTTTGAAAAGCATTAGCGCATGCTTAGCGAACTCTAAAGTTACAATATTAAATGGAAAAAGAATACGGTTTCGAACATTGAATTATATTAAGGTAATTGCATTCTTAACGACATTGTATTAACTGCAAAGTTAGTCGTGTCGGTTCGGTCACTTGTATAGGGACTGAATTGATAGCAATGACGTCGCCATAAGACGTGTTAAAATATGGAAGAAGAATTAGCGGTGGCGAGCAGAGCTCGAGATGGCTTAGTGGTCAGAGCGCCTGGAGTATCTATCCGGGAGGCGCAGGTTCGAATCCTGTTCGCGACCGTATTAAATTTTATTACCTTACATGTGCCATCCACTGCCGGATGCTTCGTGCAAGTGATTTTGGTCTAAGATATTGACCGCTAAGATTTTCGACAGTATATATTAGATAGTAAATTTTCGCAGTCTTACGTCTGCTATCATCCAGAATTGCCATAAACATACCCAACTTATAAAGCAAACTGAACAAATGACAAGAAAAAAATTAACTAAAAAGATATAGGTAGCTACGGTATAATCCCTTCATACAGATTGTTCCGTTCATTTGTAGGTTTTTTCTGGCATACCATTCATCATCGACTTAAAACATGATTTACACGCGTACATACATTTTTGGGACTTAAAACTTACATTATCTTTTGTTTTATTG
The DNA here is from genome assembly GCA_935421205.1 of Xylocampa areola. NCBI lineage: Eukaryota > Metazoa > Arthropoda > Insecta > Lepidoptera > Noctuidae > Xylocampa > Xylocampa areola. The sequence continues at coordinate 6,773,826 of OW285219.1, read as the reverse complement.
CGCAATCAGTTATATGGACCAAGCTCTTTAAGCACTTTTATAATTGATGTCATGAAGGTGCCACATGACTGTAGAAGGCGACAAAATAAATCTTTTCACGTCACTGTGATAAAGAGGGTCTCAAGAATCATATATATAATGTGTAAGTTTTTACTTTTAAAGAAACTCTTTGAAATCGACACCCAAATTAACCAGACATCATTTATAGTCAAACAAGTACCTAAGTAAAATTTTCATGTAAAGAAAAGAGTCCCCACGAGATTGACTATTTGGCAGAAGAAACGTTACCTAGGTACTTATCTAGAAACGTCTGTTGCTCCAAGTGCCCTGTAGTCATCCCCGATACCGTACTTTTCTGATGACTGGCTGACACCAGATATTATCCGAGTGAAATATATATATATATATATATATACTGCTAGGCCAACATGAGAGAAGTATTTTTAGTGAAGGCAACTTACCGCAACTTGAGTGAGCAGGAGCCGATCCTGAGCGCTGCTTCTAATACTGTGACAGCAGCTTGGTATTGTCCTGCTGCTAGCAGTTCTTGACCAACCACCTGCATCAAGAAATAATATTTAATTCTTATAGCGCGTTAAGCAAGCTCAGTCGTCTCGAGATTGGTGATCGCTAGGAGCATTTTTATCTGATCCTCGTGCTTCGGAGAGGATGTTATGACTTCTAACCACTCGAAAGATGAGTTAATAGAAACGATTTTAAATTAAAAGAGTAAACGAATAATTCCTTTGCACCGGTAACAGAAATAAAAAAAAGACTAGTTCTACTTCAGTTGGTTGTTAAATTCCTTTTTGATAGAAACAAAAAAGATAAATACAGCATAGCGCTACTATAGTCGCGGTACTGGATAATTTATGGGCACCCAATGGAACCAAGTCTGAAGAATGAAAAGGTTCTCATTCATTACATTTGGACTTAATCCCAGATTTTATTTGTCAACGTATTGTAAAGCCCGACAAATGCAGTCAAGACTTATTTTATGCCACGAAGTGATGTAACAATAACTTGGATGCAGAGGAGGACTGTGGATTTTCCATAAAATATGTTTTTGCAAAAGGCCATTTAAAATCTTAGATAGCGACGTTTTACAAGTAATGTAAGGCTTCTGTTATGTTCGAGACTCCTAAAGGCCATCTTGTGGAGCTTCTGAATCATGCAGTAGGCCAGTGACCACTCCGGCTTATATCGGTGCTCTTGATCTCAACTTTGATGTCATTTACTTTTTAAGCCCGAAATAATAATAAACTAATGTATGTACAAAAATGCGAATTTGAGTATCATTGGCGACCACAAAAAGCGCGACGAATTTTTAAGAACCCATTAAGCTTGTCATTACGATGGCTTCAGAAACATTTAGCCGAACGATTTGAAGTTACCTCTCTGTATAAAGCAATAATATCATATTTAAAGAACACCCAAGGAGCATTATTGGGAACAGAAACTAACCCCAGGGATATCGTCCGTTTCTGTAGGTATAATATTTTGCGTTAGTTACTTGTTTACGTCTAATATTTAGTATGTTCAAAATGTAAACTCAAAGCATCAAAAGCTTTATGCAGTACGAGCATAAAACTTAATTCCTGGTGATATGACAGTTTAACTCGGGTTAAGCACTAAATATCTTAAGCTACCTAATAAGTTTACCGTTTTATGGTAAGTTATAGAAAGCGTTGGACATAATAAATGCGTTGTAGGGCAGATAATCTAGTGTGGAGTTTCAGTTTATCAACGCTTAAATCGCTTCAATTTACGGTTTTCAGTTCAATTTGGTACATTGTAGGCATGGAGCGACCGCCATTTTGTGGTAGTGCGACGCCATTTCGGCCATTCACGTCTGGCCTGCCGATCAACTGTCGCGCAGATTGTATGTAAATTCACGGGGGTCGGTCGCGTATTTATGGGCCTTTGATCACTCAGCCCCATTGTCTGAGAGTTAAATGCGCCGAAAAATGTTCAGATGTCGCCCGACTGCACGCCCATGGAATGTATGCAAATGGTCCTCTCGCTCTGTGTATGGGGTGCTTAATATTGCCAACATCGACGAGTCCTAAATGTGCCATTATTTGTATAATGATACGATTGTATTTGCGTAATGTGTTTTTCTTTTAATATGTCACTTAACGTGTACTTGTTTTTGTCTAAAGACGTGCGAATCTCGTTAACGTTTCAGTATCATTCAAGCACGGAGCGAATCTTTATGTGTCTTTGTTCTTGCCATTTTGTAAAGGCAATAAATACTTTAGTTTAAATGGTTGATATTGCTTGTGAATCATTTTACCCGTTGGTATTATTCTATAAATTTTTATTTTTATTTCCATTTTGCAAATTCACCAAATGAAAACGTCCCCTATAGGTCAGTGTTTTTATGTAAATCGCGGCTCTGTCCTCTTGTCCCTGTCAGTGCTGAGAAACCGACTGACAATATACATATTTCCGGAGGTACGTTAATGGATCGCATTATTTTGGGATCGAGAGCCGCATCGGGTATTGGATGGCGTTTATACTGTCAAGACACCGTATTCATGAAGAGGAGACAAAGTTTTATGGTGTTTTACTCTCAATTCCTGATTTGAATATGTAGAAGTGACTTCTAAGAAAAGTAAATAACTACGTGTATATTGAACTTGCTCTTTTGTTGACAAATTGGCCATTCTGCCACCAATTGTTTGTAGCAGCAATTGGAACGCCCATGTATAGCATAGAACATTTTATGCGCTAATCCGATTTAATGTATGAAAAGAATGTCATCTGTAATCAGATTTTATAGCAGTCCTTTTATTAATACGGAGCTTATTGCTTTTTTCACAATCTTTTTAATAGAGCTATCATATTTATTTTCATTAGTTACATGTTTGCCATCGATATAAATTGTTAAGTTTACTTCATACAAGTTTAGTAGCTATATAAATCTCCTCTTTTGGCAAAATTATGTGTTTCTGTCCAAGTTAACGCGACAACAACATTTAAGTAACATGCGCTGAATGGTTTGCAACAAAATACTTGAATGATATTTGTTCGTCCATTAAACACTTTATTATCTTCTCGGAGAACGGAAAGTTGTTTAAGTACTTAACTGCCTCACTTTTCTAGTAGTGTGTTTTGTGAGAATCTTGGGTTAATTCCCAAGTCGGGTAAAACGTTTCTGGGTTTTTGAAAATTAGTAACAGTTCGGAGTTTGAATTGTTCCTGGTCGATGGCATAAGACTAATAAACATTATAGATCTGGCTCGGAGCTTGTCGGACAGTTTAGGTTTTTCCGAAAGGTAATGGAAATTGAAATGGAATTTTAAATATTACAGGCGCCGTTTTGAATTTGATTGCGTGTATAAGAAACAAAGTTTCCATCTGCGTCTGCGTTTCCGTTACCGCCAAGGCCCGCCTGGAGGGGCTGTTAGTCGTAATCTGCTATAACCCTAAGTAATTCTCAGCTATAGATAGTTAAGCTAAGACATTTGCCATGTTAACACGTCCTTTCAATTTTCGATTCCCAGGCCTAATGTAGCATGCTTGGACTTTTCAAGCGCGACATTTAATTATACAACATTTAAACTTTACTGATATACTGTTGAGATGATATTATTAAAATATGCGTGATTTTTGGGAGGGATAGTTCATCATAGGCATTTATAGTTATACATTTTTATGGAAAGAAAAATACGGTCACAAGCAGGGTTCAAACCCGCGCCTCCCGGATAAATACTCCAGACCGTATTTTTCTTACCAAAACAATTTTTACTTTATAGTTCGCCACCAATGACCAAGACATGAGCCCTGGACTTCACGCTCAGCAGCTGAGCAATCCACCAATGAAGCAGTTAACTAGCAAGAACGTTATTAAAAAAATCCTACAAATACCAATTTCTCCTATTCATATCGTTTAACACTTCGCATATATGACGTCACTATAGAAATTTCGACGTCTATACACGCCGTGTGTCTCGGAAAGTATGAAGTTCTAAAGGTATCTCTAAAGGTACTATATGCGAAGTGTTAAACGATATGAATAGGAGAAATTGCTATTTGTAAGATTTTTTTAATAACGTTCTTGCTAGTTAACTGCTTCATTGGTGGATTGCTCAGCTGCTGAGCGTGAGGTCCTGGGCTCATGTCTTGGGTCGGACAAAAAGTTATTCGGTTTTTCTGTTAGTAAACTGGTAGGGTTTGTTAGGGTACTAGAAACTGGTGCAGTACTGGGAGTATGTACTGATGGTAGGGTACTAGAAACAGGTGGAGTACTGGGAGTACGTACTGTTGGTAGGGTACTAGAAACTGGTGGAGTACTGGGAGTACGTCCTGTTGGTAGCGTACTATAAAATGGTGCAGTACTGGGAGTGCGTACTGTTGGTAGGGTACTATAAAATGGTGCAGTACTGGGAGTACGTCCTGTTGGTATGGTACTATAAAATGGTGCAGTACTGAGTGTACGTACTGTTGGTAGGGTACTATAAAATGGTGCAGTACTGGAAGTACGTACTGTTGGTAGGGTACCATAAAATGGTGCAGTACTGGGAGTACGTCCAGTTGGTAGGGTACTAGAAACTGTTAGAGTACTGGGAGTACGTCCAGTTGGTAGGGTACTAGAAACTGGTAGAATACTGGGAGTACGTCCAGTTGGTAGGGTACTATAAAATGATGCAGTACTGGGAGTACGTCCTGTTGCGAGGTTACTAGAAACTGGTAGAGTACTTGGAGTACGTCCAGTTGGTAGGGTACTAGAAAGTGGTAGAGTAGTATAAAAGCTGACTCTATCGTTCACTCGTCCATTGTTCTTTAATATTATTTACGAGCTCTATTGTATATTACCTAATACAGTAAACATAAAATAATGGTATGATACAAATAAAATATCTTATTTTATTTGTTAAAGACACACACGTACCAGCAGTTTTGTCAAGCTTCTAAGTGGAACGCAATTGCCACAGGCGTGGGAATCGATGTGAGAACAATATAGGCATTTAATTTGATTACCGACCTCAACGGTGAAGGGAATAAATAAATACATACAATTATGTGCTCGTTAGTTATTTTATGACAAGTATTATATGGAACCGAATCTAAGATGAACTGCCTCGTTGGTCTAGTTGTCCCAAGCGCGACTGCTGAACATGAGGTCTCGGGTTCGATTCCCGGGCAGTGTTCATGAGTTTTTCTGTAAGGAACTTCTTAGTAGCAGCTTGGAATTTGGAATTTTTTTTTGCCCTCTTATTAATTTCATCTTGTTTTCTCAAGTATTTAAGTAAAGCCAACCTAGTGTTAGAGTGGTATATGTGGCCCGTATGACACTAACTTAGCAACGATTATTAATTAAAAAAGTCGGGACAGACGGTTTTATGTATAGTGAACCGCACGTCCATGGTGAAAATTTGACATTGACATCGCTTTAATGTCGTTTTGTTAAGGACGAATTTTGTAGTTCAAGTGTTACCACTGACGTTGACAGTATCTACCGTCCCAAGGACGGCGAAGCTCAGATGAAAATGGTCCTTGTTGTGTTTCGATATTATTATTCAATTAATGTTCACCGGTCACTACTCACGTGCATTTTTCGGGATTGCTCGACTAGTTTCGAACTCGAACGGAGCCCTTAGTCATGAGCTGAACCCGCGGCGATGTCGCGAGTCAAACCGTTGTGCTCAGTTTGACTCGCGACATCGCCGCGGTAATAAAGTAGTAACCGGTGAACATTAATTGATATGAATATGTCTCACGAAAGTTTTTATACAAAAAAAGATATTGTTATTATTGTAATTATTTATGTGTTTTGTTTTGTGCCATTCAATATTTTGCTATCTTTCTTTCTTTAGATAGACCCATCTATAGACTGACAGTGGTAAGTATTGCTTAACCTCATTGATCGTTAATGGATCATAGTTCTAAATACGCTTTATTAGCGCCACCGACAATGCATAGACTTACCCATGACCAATACAATTAAATAAATAAATAGAATATTTCTTTAGTTTACAACAGCAAACTGAATGCACTAACAATTTAGTTTGAAACCATAAAACCTATAATTGATATGGCTAAAACGAAAGCTTGGATACAAAACACGAAGATTCGTGTATCATTTGCGGGCCCAACACTATTCTTACAACATTATTAACATAATGTCATCGCGATAAGGTATAAATTGCGCCGGGGTATTTATTTAGAAGGGCTCCCGACTTGGGAACGTTTATATACTTAGTTATTTTGATTATGTGTTAATCTTCGCATTTATATACTTTAGTGTTACGTACACAGTAGTCTGAATTTTAAATGTTATTGCTTCAGTGACTTTTATGAATGTTTATAGACGTTTTCTCACGTTTAAAGTTTGACGTCAGCAATATTCTGAATCGGCATAACATTCGAAACGAAACGAATCAGGTGAAAAACATGATGCATAATTGGTATGTAATATTAATTGAAATTATATCCTAGTTTCGTCAACTGTCTTTGATAAGATAAAGGTTGTCCAGTGATCCCTTTTTTATCAATTTTTGGTATCTTAGCCAACATATTTTGCACGATGGGTTAGTCAAGTAAACCGATCTTACGTGCCTACCTTATGAATATCTACGACAAATCCAAAAAGCTACTGGAATACTTTGAGAAGTTGGAATCAAGTAGGTACTTACCGATATTAGGACGAAAGGTGACTGATCCAATTTCATAGCTTCTAACTGTCTAAAAGTAGGCTCCAGGGTTGTCCGGAGTGGTGATTTGAGGGAGGCTTCGACCAGGGCTGCCAGCAGTTGCCTCGAAGACGGCTCCACTCCCAGCCCTGAGCTGAATGCTGCCAGCGCTTCGCCGTGCCGACCCAGACATTGTAGTGCCACACCTAGAAAACAAATTAAGTTTAAATACTAGTTTAGTTACAAACGATAGGCCAGCCTGTCGGCAGACTTATAACCGAGGTAGTGGAGAATGTAGAACCAGTGCAGGAACTCTGTCAAGGTAGTTAGAAGTAGTCGGCAAGTGTCTAATATAACGCTTCGCCTTTTCACATAACATAACACAACACAGCCTGTATTTCCCGAAGGGGTAGGCATATAATGATATGTGTATACAATTGTACACCCTCATTTCACTAATGCTGTTATTAAGTCCCATGTAATAGGTGGTGAGCATATTGCCACAATGGCACAATATGGGCACAATTTCAAACTCCGGGCTGCTATTGAGAATTTCCTAAAAAAAACTCAAGAACACTGCCCGATCTGGGAATCGAACCCAAGACTTCATACTCAGCAGTTGTACTAGACGAACGAGGCAGTTTTTTCGGTGTTAATGTATTCCTAAGAGTTTCTACACGTAAAAGTAAAAAAGGCGAAGGTAGGCGTGCTGGGCAAGGTTGGCGAGTTTATGGTCGGAGGCTGCACTTTAAAGCTACTTTTCCATCGGCTTATTCTTTTTCCATTTAATATTGTAAGTTTAGAGTTCGCTAAGCATGCGTTAATGCTTTTCAAAGATTTATCTTATATCTATCTGAGGTTCGAATCTTGCTCACGATCGTATTTTAGTTTCCATAAAAATTCACAACTTGAACGCTGGATGATTTGAACTAAAAATAAAACCAAAAAATGAACTAGAAAAATAAGGAGTATATGCATTAACATAGTACTATCATTTTTGCTCGGGTGTAACTTTAAACTTTCCTCACATTTTCCGGAATATTTTACATAGATAAAACCAAAGCATACCTATTTATTATGTCCCATACATAAAATCAATATGTTGTTACCTGTCACCACAGTACACAGACCTGTCACGCTATCTATACTTAGAAATTGATTGATTGATTTAATCACGCCTCGTAATTAACTAAGCGTAATTTCTAATCGTAAACTCCGCAGTTTCACGGTTGCTTGGTTAACCTTACCAGTGCAGTTTAATAGCCTGTTCTTGTACAAAACAACTACATCTAAACTCTAAAATAAAATTTTGTACACGTTAAGTAATTGATATATCTAAGTGCACAATTTTTGGGCGTCTTTTAACTCACGGAATAGTAATAGAAAAATGTGTTAATCCCAGGTCGGGACAGGATAGACAACCTTTTCTTATCCGGTGTTACAAAAAAGGCATAAAACTTTGAGGATATTTAACAATTCATCAAAAATAACATTTTAATCTGTGTATAAACGTAAGACAAAATAATACTGGAGACGAAGACAAGAAAAAGCGATGCGAAAATGAATATAAGTTCTTGTATTTTGAATAGGTAAAACATATCTATATGTAGATACCAAACGTTTGTAAATGTTTATGTTCCATGTAGACGCATAATACCGAAAATAAATCGAACCTGACTAGAGTAGGTATAATGCTCGGGAAAGTAATTACAGTTTATAATAAGCGTGCTTCATAAATAAAACTGAAAAGACTTTAACATTGTTAATAATTTATGAGTGTCTGCTTTTACCTATGTATTTCTTTATGCTGGTAATATCTCGACGGGGGACCGAATGTATCGTTCGCAAAAAAAGCAAGTGTACTAAAGGCCACATTAACGGGTAATTTATTTAGCTATAAAATATATTGTAAGTAGTAATAACCTCTAAGTACATTGAACGAGTAGCGAAGTGCAGTGAAAGTGATAGACGAAGTAAAATTATGGAAAAAAACTGAAGGTAATCCCACGCAACAGTTGTAACAATGTGTGCACTGTGCATATCACGAATATGCAAAAACGTGTATAAATATGTAATAGAGGTGTTATGTGCTGCATAACTTATCATGACCGATGAATAAAGGCTAGACCACACTCAATAAGGACTTCAGAAACAAGAAACACACCATGTTACGACCAGGTAGAGGAAACCAGCAAACTGTGTGTGGTTCAAGTGGCATGAATGTAATGTAATAATAATTAACAGTCGTATCGTCGTAGGATGGAGTATCTTCTCATTCAGAGAAGGCATATAAGCATAGATCGCCACGCTAATTCATTGCAGATAATGAATTTCAGACAAATGGGTCAAGGTATTCTGACGACATTTTCTATATGTCTGACATGTTTTCGATTGATTCATCATCATCATCCCCTGCCCTTATCCCAATTTATTTGGGGTCGGCGCAGCATGTTTTCTTATTCCATACATCTTTCTTAGCTATTATATAGCTGTCATATCGTCAATCACTCCTTTTATAGCCATATCATCTTTAACACAATCCATCCATTGCTTCCTCGGTCTTCCTCTACTCTTATAGCCATCTACATTCATACTCAAAACTTTCCTTGTCACATGACCCTCATCCCTCCACATCATATGCCCATACCATGCTAAACGATTTCTACACAACGTCTCAATCACCGGTGCCACTTTCAGACTTCCTCTTATATATTCATTTCTAATTCTATCTATCCGCGTCACACCACACATCCCTCTTAACATTGATGTTTTCGATTGATTAAGAAAGTATAAATGCTAGGTTTGAATTCATAGATGTTGCTGATCAAGTGGTTCCAGAACTATTCGCCCACCACGTCATTCATAGCAATTATTTAGTACATGTGCAAAATTCAGAGTGTTTCGCTGCAACTGCACTTGTAAGCCAGCTTTAGATAGTATGGTTAATGGTTATTACTACGCCGTGTTAGGGTCTAAAAATACGTTTTGCATGAGCTGCACTGCATGAGCTAAAATGCAGTCTGGATGTAGTTTTTTGTGTGATGTGGATGTAGTAGTCGGTAGGTAGTTTTGATGCAGTTATGACATAACTGCATCAAACTTGCACTCCACTTGCAGTAGGCGTGAGTTTTAATGACTGTACACATGTTATTATTGCAGTCCCAATGCAGTCGGCAATTTTGATGCAGATGTGTCGTTTGCACAACAACAAACTTAATCCAGATGCAATTTTGCAGCTGGCGTGCAGTTCAAATGTCCTTAAGTAAGTATCCCTTCTACTATAGTTTTTGGCGTGTGGTAATTCATCATGGATCGTGCCCTAGAAATACACAGTCCTGCACTACCCTTTACCGGGGTTCCGGGATGGCACCTGCATACACCGCAAGCCACCTACCTACTAACGATAGATCTACGTATTCTATGATGCTTTTTTTCTCTTTAAACATGTGGAAATATTAATGGATTTTATAAAGGAGTCTTACTCACTAAAACCACTCTGTGCCTAGTTACAGAATTAACAGCCAAGTTATGTCACTGCTAAAATGAGACATCAATTTCATACCTTACATAGTCTTAATGGTCGATTAATTATTATAAATTAAAGGTCATAATTTTAAATGACTCTTCTGTGATCCTTTCGATTAAAAGCAATTAAACCGCATTAACGGTAAACGTACCTTATAGTCACTTAGAAGATATTTCAGGAACATTAGCTTCGGGGGAACCTTAGGTAAATATGACGGATCATAATTAAAAGTATTAATTATCGTAATAAATGGCTGAAAACGCGTAAGTCTAAAATATCGCTGTGAGAACGGTACGGTACGGCGAGGTACATGAAACTGCTTATTTAGTCTTATAGGGGACCTTAAAGTAATAATTAACCAATTAAATAAAAACTGAAAATAAAGGAATACTTATTGAAATAAAGATAGATAAGCGAGATTCAACCACGAGACATTTGACGTACTGTGGCAACGCTCACCCAGCACAATAGCTTATAACTTATCTGTTACCTTGTCTATAATAGGCTTTTGGCCAGTTCGGACACAGTTCTCTAGCCCGCGTCGCATCTTGTAGGGCGGCTGCGAACTGACCCTGCTTTAACCTTGCTGCCGACCTGTGCAGAAAACATTAATAAATACACAATTTGAAGCAATTGAATGCTCTACAATCATCTTTAATCACCATCAGAATTATGTTTGGCAAAACCATTGCAACTTTTTTATTTAACCTTGCTCCCACACTAGGAATTTCTTCTTGTATCGTGGGTACGATTACAGACATTTAATCTTACAAGCACACACACACCCAGACCCGGAGCAATTATCTATAGATCGTAAAAATATTTGCTCCGTGCAGGAATCGAACCTGCGACACGCAGCGCAGCAGTCGGTCTCTCGACCACTGCCCCAACCGCGCTGTTTAAACCACGAGTACGTACATTATTATTTGAAATAATTTAAATGGCTGTTACTGGTTACTTAATATTTATAGACTAGTATTTTCAATTCACTGCCAAAAATGGTCCAGTCTTTGTAATTTTACATTAGCACAAATATTTTTTGGGGAACCGAGAGTTGCAAAACTCACGTGACCTGTACCTATACCTACTTAAATAACGCATTATGCGCACACACAATAATCATTGTAAAATTTTTACTTATTAAGTAGGTACATTTGTACACGCGTGACCAATACGATATTGACAGCTACTTGAGACTGGTTTCATCAACAAGCTGGACCGTTGACTGTTCTACATGGCGCTTCCCTACTATAATTTTCCTCAAGTGCTGATAATAATCATAGTGTAACTACCTCGTTGGTCTAGTGGTCCCAAGCGCGACTGCTGAGCATAAGGTCTCGGGTTCGATTCCCGGGTCGGGCAAAGTGTTATTGAGTTTACTGTTAGAAAATTCTCGGTAGCCGCCCGGAGTTTGGAATTGTGCCCGGTAGACGGCAATAGGCTCACCACCTACCTACATGGGACTTCATAACAGCATTGGTGAAACATTCGTACATCCACATTTCTTTTCAGTACACCTCTGCCTACCCCTTCTGGGAATACAGGCGTGATGCTATGTTATGTTATGTTTATGTTATGTAATTGTAATTTAAGGCGGAAACTGGCTTAAGGCGAGTTCAAACTGAAGAATAGCGATGTTAGGTAGTCTCTTAACACACTCCCGAAAAAGGACTTTTAATATCAGGAGTGTAAATATATGTTAGCTAGATCTCCACTCTCATACGTATTTGCATTAAGCTTTTACTTGTGTTACAACAGTACGAGTGTGGTGCCTTGGCTCACGTAGTCATAACATTATACCATTTAAACTATAATACGTGATATTTTTGGTAACAAATCCTTGGGTGTTAACGTAAACAGAGTTAAACGTCAACTCTCAACACGTCGTACTTTCCAACAGACTTTGGAATAAAACCAGGTTCAGTAAAAGCTGTTTTTTCCAGGATGAGGTCAACAGGAATCTACAAAATTATTGTGGGCAGTACCCTTGAACGTATATAGACGTACTCAATTTTTTTTTATAAAACTTTTCCCCTCACTAGTTTTATTTTCCTGTAGGTATCGTGGGTGCGTTTACAGACATATAATCTCACAAGCACACACACACCCAGACCCGGACCAATTATCTGTATATCTTAAAATTTTTGCTTCGTGCAGGAATCGAACCTGCGACACGCTACGCAGCAGTCAGTCTCTTGACCACTGCGCCAACCACGCTGTCAATTAAAACGGAACTTTTACCCAACTATGAAATTTTGTTATTTCGGATGACCAGACCTTATGTAGAGATAATATAATAATAATAATAATATTCCACAACTATCACACAACGCCGTCTAGTCTCAAGCTAAGCAGAGCTTGTGTTATGAGTACTAGACAACTGATAAACATACTTATATATTTCTAAATGCATGCATATTATAGATAAATTACACCCAGACACATTTGTCCTGGGTGGGAATCGAACCCACGACCTCCGGCATAGCAGTCAGGGCTACTAACCACTAGACCAACAGGTTAGTCGTATTAACTCACCGATTACTATATAGTATATGATTGGCGGGGTCCAGCGTCAAGGCATCGGTGTAGAGGGCGACGGCGGTGGCGAAGTCCCCGGCCTGGCATGCCGCGTTAGAGGCGCGCACTTTCTCCACGAATAGAGCCCTTGATGCCGCTCCGAGGGACGCCGAGCCTGTTGGCTCTACCTGTGTAGGAAAAGACGTGTATTGTACTTATTTATATGTTAAGTTAAGTTTATGTATTGTACTTATTTATATGTTAAGTTAAGTTTACGATTGTTGAGTGGGTAAGCAATGCTTGATATAGTTATTCAGCGGATAAGTAGCTATTAGAGATGATTATGTAGCTCCGAAACCGTAACCGAATGTAATATAAGTTTCGAATAATTTCGGATTGTGTAAATGGAACTGGTTATGACAGAGACATAGTTTTTTTCTGTGTTCGTAGTAGGTACCAAATGATAAACTGGAAATAAAGTCAAGTCATTATCTATTTGTATTTTCCTTTTAAAATTCCATTCAAAATCTAATATCCGCAACTGAAACTATCCGAAACTATCTATAACAACCGGCTAACTATAAAAACCGGCGTGAAACAACGCTTGCGTTGTGTTTCGCCGAGTAAGTGAGGGTACCGGAGGCCCAAACCCTTTAAAAGGCAGGCAACGCACTCGCGACTCCTCTGGGGTTGCGGGTGTCCATGGGCAGCGGTAATCGCTTACCATCAGGCGAGCCGTCTGCTCGGTTGCCCTATATTACATAAAAAAAAAAAAAACGAAATAATTACATTTCCGTTGCCGTATCTGAAACCGGTATAATATTATTCATACCGGTACACATATCCAGGTCTGAAATTTCGTATCCATAACATGAGGCGCTTCAGATAGTAACTATGTCTATGATTGTTGAAAGAGTTACCTTTAGTAAAAGGCATTAATGAAGCCCCAACATTTTGGATGAGTTTTAAGAATTCCGAGTTAAAACCAATCCAGATTAATTTAAGATAATTTCGTTAAAAATTTTACTCAGGTCGAAACGTGCGTTTTGGAATTAACTACTAGACTAGATTTATGATCAATGTTTTTTAAATCCTATCAATAATGATAACTTAAGAAGATTCGCGATAAAATTACTCTATTAGTTTTCTGTTATTAACTGTTGGAAATTAATTTTCTTCACGGACCTCGTAGGCATAGAATAATAAGTAGGACCAACCCACAAGCATCTACTTTCTAACACGAAATTACCGTCATTGCTGAATTACCTGCATTATATGCAGCAAACCTATTAACACTGCTCTTTTGTATAAGTTTGTATGTCTATTCATTACACGGGAATAACTTTAATATTGCGTCCCCCCACGACTGTCATTAAAATGAAAAAGGCAATTTGCAGATGACGGCATTTTCAACCACAGTCAATTTAACACGTTACGAGTACTTACAGCAATAAAAGTTTATTACGAAATACTACAACACTATTTATAGATATTGTAATTTAAAATCTGAAAACTTAAACCATTGATTCGTTTTTACATTATTTTTTACAACCTTTTCCAATTTCTCCCGCGACCCATTCGGTCCTCGGGTATATTCGGCAGTCCTCGGCTATCTCCGGGTATGATGTGCATTCGTATTGCGTATTATGTTTTTAATTCATTTAATGTTTTGCTGTAACAGCTGTTAGCAATAACACGACCATGCTTTCACGACGTTATGCGTAAACTTGATAGGCTTTAGTTGATAATGCGCAAATTATAATAACAATTTAAGATTCAACAGATTTTGATTTTATTTTATTTGCGAAAGTAAGTGGGTACCTAAAATAAAGACCACGTCGTGACGTAAACTGGTGTGGCACAGGAGACCAATAGTCCTTTTAACGAAGATCGTAATCGTAATATCCTTGCTATTTTATCGGCTATCATCAATTTTTCCATATACATTCGTATTTAGCTTTAAATGACGTTAATTATCTGTCTGTAGTATGGTACTGGTCCTGTAATTACTGCGTTGTGTGATTAGTATTGGGTGATATCCATTCAGGGAGTGGTAATTGACCATGAGAAAATAACGTAGGATTATTCATGATGTACCAGTGTTGCTAACAATATGTGTTGTTTGTGGGTATCTGTGCTTAATATCAGATATATTTTTCTTAAAAGGTGATGTACTCGTAGAACATAATGGCACTATTGAATATTAATACAATCAATGCAATCTATTTCTGTCTAGCCTTTTCCCAACTACTTTGGGGTCGACTTTTAGTCTAACCGGATGCAGCTTAATATAAGTATTTTTAATGGAGCGATTGACCTATCTCGTGATAAGACTGTTTGTCAGACTTTTAGCCTCATAGATCTTCATTTGAGGCAAGGGACCAGTATTGAGTGTAAGTAACTAAAATGTAAAAAAGAAACTAAACTAAAATGTGTAAAAAATGTTTGTGGAGTTTAGAATTTTGATAAATATAGTAGGTACGTACTTATATAATTATGTTTTTGATAAATTAAAAAAATAATAACTTTTATACCATTTTTCCCACTGAAGTTTTATTTTTAGAAATTCGTTAAAATATGATCATCGGATCATATTTTTAACGAATTTTACCACTACAATCTACGAGTGTTTGCGCTAAAAGGATATGTATTAATGAAAATATTTTTTTTTTTGATGATATTCTAATTAGGAAACCGATTCGTACGTGACTTTTAAGGTACGTTATCGATATTAATTCAGATTCTTTCGAGTATCGATCGATTGTAAGCTTTATTATTCGATCGAGTGTGGGTTATAAAGTTCTCGATATTAATTGGTTTGGAACTTAATTACTTGTTGAATTAATGTTTTATAGGCTAGTTTCAATGTCGAAGGCTTGGATGCCTTGTTGTGTATCATAGAGTGCTCGGCCGAATCCCAACTTATTTTATTACTAACGTACGCTTTAAATTTTGATGTGATATACGACGGCATCCATAGATAATGAATGACAAGTGTGCTTTAAAACATGCTTACTAAGTAAAAGCCTTCGACTAGCGGGGTCGTTTAAGGCTTTATATCATTAGAAAATTAAAGACAGACAGAGATTTTATAGAGGAAATGGTACTGGCCTATGGTTAGATCAAAGTAAGTACGTAGTTAATGCTGATTTGATTTATCTACAGGTAATCCATCTAGCATGCTAATCTACTCCTAGCTTATGTATGTAGCTTTAACTCTAAGATCCATAAAAAAAGGTAAACCGACAAATATTCAGCGAATTTACGATAAAGCTAAAACAAACACATTTCAATCATCCATTTCTAAGAAATGACACTATGAAGCGTTTCATAAATATTTAAAAGTCAAAATATATGTGTAGCCTAACAAAAGCATAAAGGATTGGACGGTGCCGACGTAATAATAGTAAAAAACGACAAATGACAAACTGCTACTGAATTCCTAAACCCTTCGTCTAAGATGATAACGAAACAGCTATGCTAGAGTTACGGATTTAGTTCCGTATAATATACGTAAATAGTTTTGAAGGAAATGTTTTGAAAGTTATGTAATATTCTGTAACAGTAGGCTGCACGTCCGTGGTAACACTTTCACCTTGAGCTGGCCTATCGTATTAGGGAGTTTCAATAGTATGCGAGGCTAGCTTATACTGGTTTTTTACTACTGACCTAGGGCCTGCTGTACTTATAAAAAAATTGGTATAGAAGAAGATTTTTTGGCATTTGGCAGTATTAACAACCAAATGTTAGACCTAGATTGGCTGCATTTATTCTCAACGAATTCTGCTTGTATTTTGAAGCGAATTCGTATTTATATTAAAAGCTCCCTTTAGTCTTATCTTAAACAATAGCAAAGGCATTCTTAATTAACGATTGTCCTTTAACCGAGCAAATAAACAACCTTATGGAATTAAACGAAGTCTTAAAATATTCATTGGTCCAAGCACCCAGCGCAGAGACCCCTAAAAATAAAGTATTTTAAATTTGAAACGGCCGGAGGAGGCGTGAGGCGCGTTCGCCACCTGCGCTATCTATTCGACCGCATCGGAAGCGAGAGTATTTTTTTCTCACGGACTGCATTCTCTTACCTCACCGTGAAACAACCAACCATTGATTTTCCCCTCTTATACCTTATACATAGCCGCACCATACATTCTTTCTTTAAGCTCGAGATTACGTTAAAGGGTAATGTATATCGTACTTTTGTAAAGTGCCCCTTTCACGTATTACGTATGTTGTTTATATTGCAGGCAGGCAGAGAAGGCGCCCTTTTACCTATGGCCCGGGTACACACTCGGGAACGTGATCTTTGTGCTGTAACTATGACTGATTGACTAAAAGGGGCATTGTTTAATGATGCTGGCGATGTATGTAAACACACCCGTTTTGGAATACGTATGGTTGGAACTTGAGATGATGAGAAATTCGTGAATCGGGAAATTTTGGAAAGAGTAAAAGATTAAATCGTCAGTGAGATATTTGCCATTCACTTATCGTAAGGGTACATCGTCGTTCATTGATTTTATAGAAGGCTTTATATCTTTATCGGGAGTTGGGGTACCGCCACAACTATTTACATTATATTAAGTACCTATAGTTATTTCCTTATCCAACAAACGATGTAACTGTAATGACAGTTGACTTTAATACCTCCAAATATGGAAATGCTTGTGTTCAACTGAAACTACGATTCCTAGAGAACATGCCGTATTCCCTTTCCGGGTCTTAGAGGTTTATGTACTACAAATATTGAACGGAGATATGCTCATTCTGTGTCGTTACTTCGGAAATTATCATTTCATTTTCATACGGGCAACATTCGATAACTTTACCATAAACGGAAAGTTTGCGTACCATCATTACGAGAACGTTTATCAATGCGCTCCCGTGGCGTATAGTATACGTATACACATCCACTGGTAATGATCGCCGATTGTTTCGGCCATCTTGAAATATGAGCGACGTAATCGAGCCTTATTCGCTTTATTAAAATTTCGTTTAAAGAGGCGCCTGATAACCGTACGCTCGACGGATTGGGTAATTATTTTTTCTTGAAACGACCTTTCATTTATCTTGTAACGTTACTTTTTAAAATGAAAAGATGCGGACCGCCCCACGACGCTTAGTGAACGTCATATCGGAAGAATTTTTAATATCGCCGTAGTTAATTAAAGTGTGTTTAAACATTATCCGTCGATTTATCAAAATGTAATTGCGAGTAGAAAATGCACAGCATGTAATGTAAATACATGGCGGCCGCGACCGTACGTAATGAACATTAATAATGGAAACTCTTATCCTTTGAGATTTGCATTCTACCATGTTTAATGCCGCGGTGCGCCGTGATTATAATTTTTCATTTTATCCCTTATCTGATGGCTCGTCATAATTCTGATAGGCAGCCATATTTATCTAACACGTACACTATACATGTAGTTATTTTACAGGATTTATAAAATAATGAGAAACTACCTATGTATAACACAGAAATTTCATGACCCGTCAAGACAAAGTGAAGCAATTATCATATTTAACATGGAATCAAGCCTACGTAAAAAAAAAACATTTCTTTTAGTATTTTTTCACCATTAACTTGTTTTTAGAGCTCTGTGCTCGGGGAAATATTAGTACATTCTACGAGACCGAACCCTCTGGCAGTGTTAGTTTGCAATTTGCATGTCATTTCAATAGCTATACATTTATAATTTATATAAATAAATCCATCAATTCTCAGTATAACGACTCAGGAACATTTATCATAGACACAAAATGTGTTCTGTGAAATCATTTGAAATTCAACATGCGCCTATAACATCCTATTTTACGATCCCTGACTAGATGCATGGTCACATTTGAACCTTACGAACGGAATTACTTGTTGAAACACATACGTACAACTAGGTGCTTATGAAATTATGTAACCTATAGGTGTACTTCCGTATCTACTAATATACTCGTAAATACGAAAAGTGTCTGTTTGTTTGTTAATTCTTAACTCTAGTGCTCTATAACAACATAGCAGTTAGTCAATTCTTCGTCAAATATTCAGTCTCGTTGATGAACAACCTAGTGTCAAAATTTAACCACTCGTTAGTTCTTATTTGCTTTGTTGTTAGTGTGGAATTGTTTCTTGGCTTTTAAAAATTTGTTTTAATAAACTTATTTTCTTTCTTTTTCTTTCTGAGCCGATTACAACGCAATTTGGCGCGGAGCTTAAACACGACCCGAAGAAGGTACATTCTATCACAAAAACCTGCTTATTTTTTAGGAAGAGTTATTAGGATCAGGTAAGTGTCCCTGGATAGTGCTGATATCGCTTTCATTGGTTGTCAGACCAAATTTGAAAGACGTGAGCTACACGGGCGAAGCCGCGGCCGGAGACTAGTAAACTATAAAGCTAGCAATCAATGTTCCCTTTCTACTAATCTCGGATCATTGAATATCGCAACATAGTGTATGTGTACATATATGTCTACTGCGATGTTGTTGTACTAATGCTAATTCGCTTTCAATGTAACTTGCACTTTTGATGACATAAAAAGATGCCATGATGAGTCAATTGTATGTGCTTGTGTTGTAAAGGGTTGAATAGCCGATCATTCGTAATTCAATTGCAAGTTATTGTATTATTGTTGCGATACAATGGCAGATGAAGGGTTTATTAGATTTGAATGAGATTGAGAGTGACATCTTATTAAAACGCTCAAATTGATTCTAGTTTTTAATTCGGATATCAAATATTTAGTACATTATAGATAAAGTTACAATATTAAATGGAAAAAGACAAAAGTACATTATAGATGTTAATTAATATGTTTTTCTTATATTTTAAAATTTCTGGCATTCAAATATTTCGATTACAAAATTATTTATTTATTAAATTCTATCATCTAGCTAGTCATTATATAAGTGGAATAAATATTCGTAGAAGTAAATTAAATAATCTGCTCTTGAACAATTTTAAAGTAAAGCTTTTTATAGAATTCGGTAGATAGATAGACAAGATACTTTTTGGTAATTTTTTTATTTATTAGGTTCGGTTAAATCAAACTTATTACACCAAAAAAGGAAGAACAACGGTATAGAATAAGTTGTTTAAACAGAGAAAATATATAAATAAACATAAAAATGAAACCAATAGAAAAACACTATCATATATTATTTTATATCTTGTGAATATTCTCAAAAACTCTTTGGATGAAAATAATTACATAACAATAAAAAGAGAAGAACTTATATATGCTGTTACCACAACAAAGCTTTTGTAAGCACGTCTCTGCTGAGTCCGTCACGTTTTTATCGTTCCTACGTGATAGTACAAGTCCGTCCTCAGGTGCCATCCTTTTTTGTTGTGAGAAAAAACATCACAATGTACGCGACATCAAAAATAAACACGTTTTCCATAAGATTGCTGATAACAGTTTGTCTCAATTATTTGGCTCGGTCATTATTCTGTAATTTTTACTTCAGAATCCTTCATTAAATCAACGTAAACTTTAAAATTTTGAGCCTAAAATCTTTCGTTCCTCACTCAGGTATAAGGGTTAAAACCAAAAAAAGGGACATAGTCGGTCATCCTTCGTCTATTCTTTCCCGCTTATTTTCCTTGTGTGGTGGACCTTGGGATAATTACGAGATTTTTACCTGTTCGAAATAAAACAATTAACGTGTGTTGTGCCGAGACAAATCACACAATAATTTGGGACCGGATTCGGGTAATTTTTTGATGGTTTAGTCGAAAGTTTTTGTGTGTTTCTTTTACACACATTCATACATGTTATGGGAATCAATCTCCGAATAAACGTGGACGTGCGTTCCGCTCGTAAAGCATTCGTTGTGGCTGGTGCCTAAATTAATTACAAATAATGATACAGTGCGCGGAGTTTCCATTGTTTGCTTAAAAAAATAAACCTTAAAGTTTTTAAATGAAATACATTTATGCCTAAGGGTGACAGTTCATTATTGGAGAGAAAAAAAAAACTCGCATGCATTTGACTTCCGCGCATCTGTTCAGTTTGGCCCGGAGGCGTGGGTCTCATCACGACTCCCATACTTATTTGTGTAACCCGGCCAAGGAGGGGAGACTGGTTGTCCTTTATGGCCGGGGCGGGTTTCAGTGAATTTTCTGTTTTATTGGGTTATTGTTGCGAAATCGCACACAAATGCGGCGGATTCCTCGCATTCCTCGACAATTACTATTTCGTGAGTGACCCCGCACTCCCGCCGAATGTCCGCGCAATGCTCTCATCGACGAACGGCTGACCTTTTGACTCTTCAATCCTTCCATGTTCGGGAAATATTATCCTTGAGACAATGACGATAAGATTGCGTAGGTGCCTGTAGAGAGATTCTTAGTCTTACTACCAAAATAGTATTATAATTATGATCTGCGATCTTACGAAATTATATAGGGAGAGGTGGTTTTTGATGGTATTGTCAATAAATTTATTAGAATACACATTTCCTTAGTTATTTATGTTCAAATTTCTCATGTCGGTTCTAAAAGCTCACTAGAATTTAACACTATAATACGAATTGCACACTGAACAGCGCAGTATAATAAGCTGTGGCTACAATAATTCAATGGTAATTAGTTTTAATAATTCCGGTTAACCATACGATTTAACGCAGAAAATTGCTCAATAAAGTATTCAATACTGTAATGACCACGATTGTTGGCCATAATGGTAATAACCATGCGTAGATATTTCCCATTGTATTCTGTTTTAGGTAGCATTTAAATATTTCCATATTGACTCACGGGCTTAATAATATACGGTGCGTAACTCCTGTAGGCATTCTTATGTACTTTTAATACGAAATTGAAAATCAATTGTGCTTATTTTTATTGTTTTCTTTACTTGGCGAAAGTTTCATTGAACTTTGGAATTTTATTGTTAAAAGTAGTGTAGTCTAATATTGAGAGAGCGGCAATGGAATGTATTTTTTTTTTGAAGATTGCTGTAACTTTTTAGCCGAATAGAAGTTTATGTACTTTCTGGTAGATGACAATGCTGAATAGAATTATGCTCCATTTAAAACTATAGGTACAGTCACGCACAGAAACACCAGTAATATTGAATAAATTTATATTAAGTATTGCCCGCTACTTTGTTCGCGCGGGACTCGGACAATTAGCACTTTGCATGTTGGTCAGGATACTCGCTAGATAGCTTTACAAATATTTAAATTCATATCTTCTGAACCCTGCAAGGAACCGCAAGGGAACACGAACATTTTAGTAAAAATTGCTGTTTTATTCCCTAACATTTAAATCCGGTGACCCGTTTTGTAGTATATTCGAGACAAACGCATGGTAGTGTGTGTAATGTTTTAATAATTAATTTAATGTATTTTTAATGCATATTATTAAAAAATATTAGCTTTCTGCACTTCTTCTCCATATATACTTTAACGGTGCTAAATTTCATACTTCGACCGCGTATTTTTTGTAAAAAGGGGTACAAAGTTTTTGCTTCATGCGCAAAAATACATAATTGTACATAATAACAATAATATTTCTATTGTGTCTGGTAATTAGCAACTCAACAGATTAAGCATCGTAGTTATTAATAGCAGTTTTCACTAAAACATTTCGCATCCATTTTGATTTTCATATTAATTGTAGGTATCTATACCTAGATGATTTTGACTCTAATTATTTGTATAGATGATCTTAATTCACGAATGCATAAATATTCAAATAATACATAAATATATAAATATTTAAAGATATCCAAAACTAAGTAGATTACTCCTTGATGTATTAATTTCGCAATGTTCATACAAATTCTTGGCCACCGTTATTACATTAATATAAGTTGAAAGCTTCGGTGTAAATAGCTTCTTACTGCTAAAATATGGCAGAAGTAGTTGCCGCGGACAAGTTGTTTGCCCATCGTTTATGAAGATTGCCAGAACCAGTTCCCTTCAGTTAGGTATTTATTTATTATAATTTGCGCGGGATAGTGATCGGAGAGGTGATAAATAAGAATTTTCAACGTATTCATTAAATAAAAATAAGATGTTCTGATGTAGGTAATGTAAATATTATGTAGCAAGTGGCATTTATCTCAATGTTCACATACTTAGTAATATTTTTAGTCCATGAGCCACATTTTTTTCAATCAATCATGAAATAAATACCGCTTGAAATACCATTCAATTTTGTAATGCATGTAAAAATGATTAAAATAAAACGGTTTCAAGTAACAGTTATTTTCATTTCAACACGTTACAGACACGTTACTGTAATCGATTCAGTTACTTTAGCGTGCGTTAAGTCTAGCGCGAAAAATTGCCTAGGCATTCCTACTGCTAAGACTTCGCAGCGAATATTTCAAATCATCTAACTAAAGAGGATGTTATTCCATGTGTACGCATGTCAGATATCTCGGGGAAAATTACTTTCATATAGTAGTTTTTGTTCCGGCACGCGTTCAGTGTGAGTGGAATGTGCTCGTGACGATCGATTTCGCGCGCAATCATCGCCCGCCATCTTGTTTTTGCTGTCAAAATAATAGCCCCAGGCGCGTTCCGTTGCACGCTACTGTCTCCGCCACACGTGATGTAAAAAATATTTATTCCCATAAATCGCAGTTAAGTATTGTTGACATAACACATATTTAAATGTTTAGTTCTACTTAATAAATTAGGAGGCAATATAAAACTAAATCAATGCTATTCACAACGAATAAACAATTTAAAGTCGATTGGACAAACGACTTTGTTTTTTCTTATATTTAATTATATTCAAGGTATTATTATGTGGAATATTATCACGGATTAAGAGCAATCTTTTATTTTTTTTAACCTTCGCAAACCTGCTATTGTGGGCGTGGTAGACAACCTGCGTTTTATAGCTGACCAGTCTTATTTAGACTCTAAGGTTCACAACACTTAATGAAAAAAAATGTGTAATACATATGGCGTTGGGATCTCCTTTCAACGGCCGGATAATGATCCGCCAAAAAGACCAAGTAAGATATAAAAGACTTTGAAAATTACATTATTTCGAAGCGGACCGTGTGTAATCGACTGTAGTAGGCATTAAACTTTATAATAACAATCGCTGTTCAAAGATTATCCACGATATTAGTCAGGGTCGCATTTTAAATATATTTACGTTTTGGTTTTATTAGTGCTTTTGTCAATCACCGCACAGGAAATACATGTTGCCTTGTATAGTTTATATCACAAAAAGTCGTCATTCTTTGAAACGATTTGTTTCATACGATTTACGAAGCGTTATACGAGGTAAATTCTTATCGGCAAAGGATGTGAGCTAAATTAATTGAGGCAAAAAATCGATGATCACTTTTCGTTACAATAATATTTGCAAATTGAGTGATTTACCGAAACAGCATCATGGCATCACGCCTATATTCCCGAAGGGTGAGGCAGAGGAGTACTTTTTGCACACTACATTTCACATAGTGAAAAGTTTTTAAGTCCCTAACTGGGCACAATTCCAAACTTAGTAACATTGCCCGACTCAGGAATCGTACATAGGACTTTACACTGAGCAGCCATGTCTTTCATAAAACACATACACTGTTTAAATCGACTGTAACAGTCGCTAAGGCCCTAACTAAGCTAAGGCCATCTAAGGCCCCCCTTAATTAATAAACCAGACTGAGAGAGTTTCCTTAAAGATATGATTACTGTGGAAGATCTAGAAGAAGGTGTCCAAAAAGTTGACATAACATGTCAACTTTTTGGACACGAAATAAAACGTAATAAACATAAACGAAAAAAGTTTGCTTTTAATAGGTACATTTGAAAAAGTTTAGTCAAAAGTGCTGCCTCAATGTAATTTTATTTTTTCTCTTACTTTAATTAGTAAATTAGTTTGCAGTTGATCTTTGGATGTTTGAACAAATTAATATTAAAATAGAACGATCTAGACCACCAGCAACAATATAATAAAAGTTTAACATAATGTATCCGGTGACTTTAGTACTCTATAACCAACCTTATCTGTTGTTATTTTATATTTAACCATTAACCATAAACATTAATGGAAATCTTTATTTTTATTACGATGTGCACTAAAGTATTGTCGGTATCGTCCATGTTGTTTTAAGACCACCGAGGTTATGTTGATTATAATAATACTTATAAATAATTACCAATGTGCAAGTCAATTAATGGTCACCTTTATGGCTATTAAGTAGAATCTTA
Source organism: Xylocampa areola (assembly GCA_935421205.1). Taxonomy (NCBI): domain Eukaryota; kingdom Metazoa; phylum Arthropoda; class Insecta; order Lepidoptera; family Noctuidae; genus Xylocampa; species Xylocampa areola. The sequence goes on along the minus strand of OW285219.1, from coordinate 6,748,962 downwards.
GAGAGCAATATAGATATGAAACGCATTTAGTAGAATATATATCAGATTTAAGTCGCTTTACATGTTCATAATTTCTCATGATTATGAAATTTATAAAAGTTATGCGTGAAATTTATTGTACTGTCAGATACTTAAAACCATAAAAGATAATAAATGCTTTAAAATTCTTTGGAAACAATAAAACAGTCGCCTTTAACCGCTCTATCTCAATAGTAAATAATTAATTTCCATTAATTGCTGGATTTTTCAATGAACGAACTTCTTAATTCTCTCATCAAGTTATCTCCTAGGTAAATCAGTGAAGCCCAAGTCCGTCCCAGTCAGAGCATACGAAGGGTGTGCGCCAGCGTAGGGTAGACTTAATTAGTTCTTAGACGCGCAAGAATGTGGCACGGAGTTGCGCCGACGATGTTATCCAGAAATTAGCCGAGGACCAAATTAGCTCTCCGGTGTACCGAGTAATAAACAGTTTTTAGACACAGCCGCTGTGCGATCCAATTGTACATGGTATTACGTGCCTACCGCGGGGGTGGAGGGGGGGTAATAGTAGGCTTATCTTATGTTCTCTAATGGGCTCGGAGTTTCGATTAGTTGTAGAGTTGTACTTGAAGCAATGTTTGATATAAGATTGTAGGTTAAAAGCTTTGAGCCAATCTTACTCACAATAGTATTTTAGACGTTTAAGCCATGTTTACGGAAGTGGCCTGAATAAATCTGACTGCATCAGGTTGGCTTTTACACAGCTTCATGTCATTTTATAGACAGGCATCATCATCATCATCCCCCTTCCCCTGATCCCAATTTATTTGGGGTCAGCGCAGCATGTATTCTTATTTCATACATCTCTATTAGCTGTCATATCGTCAGTCACTCCTTTTCTAGCCATATCATCTTTAACACAATCTATTCATCGCTTTCTCGGTCTTTCTCTACTCTTATAGCTATCTACATTCATACTCAAAGTTTTAGTTTTCAGGATATTGTGGCCCATAAATTATTAGCCGAGGATCGACATCGGTCTGCTGTGTACCGTGTAAAAGATAATCAGTATTAAGACACAGCCGCTATGCGATGCAATTGTGCGTACATGTTATTTTGTGCCCGCGAGGTGGGGGGTAATGGTAGGCATATGTTCTCTAATAGGTTTGGAATTACGATTGGTTGTAGAGTTGTTCTTAAACAAACTGCTTTGTTGGTCTAGTGATCCCAAGCGCGACTGCTGAGCATGTGGTCTCGAGTTTTTATCTTTGCTGTCGGAAGCACGGGGGGTCACACCACCAACTTCTTACCTCCGGGCTACCTGAGTATTTGCTAACAGAAATGTATATATATATATAGGTACTTATTTATGATACAAAATATTTTAATATTTTACTTTTTAACTAGTTGTTAAGTTACAATTTTCTTAGTGCTAGTAGTGTTGTTACGCCACAAACCAAATAATACTTTGCCTGACCCGAGAATCAAACCGGACCTCAGTAACAGTTTACCCTGTCCCTATCTAATAGCAAATAATAACATACTTTTGCAATATAATGCAATATTGTAAGTATAAACAGAGCATTATCTCTACAATTTAGCATAACACGATGATCCACTTAACCTTAACTTGTTAATAAACATGTTTTACGTACTGTGTATATAATTACTAAGTTATCAATCATATCTATTGAATTCATTTCAATTTTTTATGGCTTTTACTTACTTTGTCAGTAAGTACAGTCAACATCATCATCATTCGCAGCTTTTAAGAACCCACTCCATGGCTTTTAAGGCTCCTTTCTGTTATGCCATAAAACAAATAAATAAATAAATTATTTATTCTATGTAACAAAGTTGACGTGGTTTTATTATGGTAATTTTTTTCTTAAAACAAAGAAACTGACTAACCGAGAGATTGGTGCTGTTGTTGTTTATTGTTGCCTGTATGAAAGGTCATCATTTTGTGCCAATCTTGTCCAGGTCTTCTCTACGACTTGAATGATATCATCGACCCATGTGCCTAGCGGTCCTCCTTCAATTAGGTGAACCTATTCCTGTCAGCCATTGAGTCAGGGATTTATCTCTTCCTGTCGTCATCACATTACACCAAGTGTCCTGTCCAACGCCATTCCAGTCAACATCATGACGATCAATATTTATCAAATTTGAAGCCTACGATAGTATTCTTTTATGAACTAAATACCAATATTAAATTTTCTATATGTAGCTCTTGCAGTGATTTCCATAAAAAACACTATTCCAAACTTACCGCCTGGAAGACAGTGTTTATGATGAAACAGAAAACTTGCACAAAAGGAAGATCTGAACCAATATAATCTTACTAAACTTACATTTCAAAATCAAAACAAACTCGGCCATGTGATCGTATAAAGAAATGAAGGAGGAAATAAAAGCGTGTTATCTATATTATTATTGAAAGACCCGGCTGTATGGTGTTATGGTTTAATAACAGAAAGGCATCGTTGTGCGGTTGGCAGTGCGGTCGAGCGGTGCCCACAAAGGGCCGCCTTCGATTCCCGACGCTTCACACAATAATGTGGCCAGGTAGAAACAAAAATTGGAACGAATTTTAAGGGTTTGTATGCGGTTTTATTTAAGATTCGGGTAGACAAAAGTTCTTTACAATAGAGGACATTTAAAGATTTATCTAAGAACAGAAAGAGCATACCTACGTCTATTATTCGGTCAACTTAATAGACATTGTAAAAATTTAATGTATTCTAAACGGGGAAATAATATAGTCTACAAAGAAAATTAAAAAAAAAAAAATATGCATACGCACAACTTTTTATATGGGACCACCTCTAAAGTATGACCTACCAAACAAAAAAGAATCAGCCATCAAAATTAAGGCGTCATTACCCGAATAAAAATACAGTCGAATTGAGAACCTTCTCCTTTTTGAAGTCGGTTTAATAAAAGGAGAAACATGAAATCGTTTCTGCAAAGATAAGTTGTACTTAGGAAAAGGTTAGAATGACAATATAGGAAGCCGATATCACAGAAGGTTTCCACATACATGCTCCTAAGTATGTAAGCAACAGATAATGGGTGAGAGCGGTTCATTAAGTATCGCCTAACCCGGAACGTGACTAAACAGTAATGTTTGCATCTACTAATTAATTTAACAAACCGGTCAAGAGTAAATCGATGCCAGATACCGAAGTTCCCATAGTCCATGTTGTATTTAAATAACAGCCAAGCATATTGACCTACTGTTTTAATTAAATAGAATCCGACGTGAGATTATTTTGAACCGACTTTAAAAAAGAGGATGTTCTCGATTCGGCGCGTATTTTCGTATGGTCAAGTGTGTTTTTAGTTTGCGATACGTGTATAATATTGCCTGCCTCGTTGGTCTGGTAATCCCAAGCGCGACTTCGGAGCAAGAGGTCTTCGATTCCCGTGTTGGGCAAAATCTTATTAAGTTTGTTTGTTAGGAGTAAACAGCACAGACGTTTTTTTTTTGCCTACTAGGAATTTCTTCCTGTATCGTGGGTGCGTTTACATACATATAATCTCACAAGCACACACACACCCAGACACGGAGCAATTATCTATAGATCGTACAAATATTTGCTCCGTGCAGGAATCGAACCTGCGACACGCAGCGCAGCAGTCGGTCTCTCGACCTCTGCGCCAACCGCGCTGTCTGTGTAGTTTGGAATTGTGCCAGGTAGATGGCAATAGGTTCACTACCTATTACATGGAACTTAATAACAGCACTGGTAAAATGTGGGTTTACAACTTGTACACCTCTGCCTACGCCTTCTGGAAATACAGGGGTGATGCTGTGCTATGTGTATATGTTATTAAGAAATAATCTATTAGGAATGCATCAATAGGGTACCCACTTAGGGTATCGGATTCATCAATAGGGTATCCGAGATCTCTCGATTGAGTAGTGTAGCATCAATAATGGTGAAGTGTGGTTATTTGTATATTTAAATATAAGGAGAGTAGCAGATACAATCATACCATTTTTTTTGTAATTGCTCTTCGCTACGCTCGTGCTACGGTCGTAGCCGTAGTAATTTAAATTCTTACCATAAAACTGTTTACCTATTATACACAAGTTTACACCTACAGTTACTTCAGTGATGTCATAAAAACATTATTTAACATTAAACTTATTCAAGAAACGTCAATGGATCATACATTATTTATGCTTATTACCTGATTAGATTACCTGACGAAGGATTCTGCTTTATAATTAAACATACTGACCATTGTTAATGTATGCCTTCCTAATGTTAAGCCCTGAAGCATACATGAACATGAGTGTTAAGTCTTAATGTTTTATCTGACGCTTCCTTCCTGTGTCCAGAGTCAAATGAATTTGTAACCCATAAGAAATTTATAGACTGCTTAAAGCTCAAACATCGTGACGAAATTAGCACACTTGTGAAACGATTTCGATGGTGCAAAGCCATGGCAGAGACCCACGGCCGCTTTAAATTCTGACACTAGGTTGTTCTCCATATTAACTTTTATCTTCTTCGTTGTGAAGAATAGAGCAGGTGGAGTGTCGCTGCTAAAATATTGAAAAAGCGTCAATTTTAATTAATGTATTTATGAAGGTATAGTTCTCACAATAAAGTAATGATTTATGAAAAGAAAATGTCTTCTAACATGCATATTTTATTGTAATTTAAAAATAACACACGTAATTATGTGTCGTTGTTATTTCCACCTAAAGTGAATGTTTTCCGTTGCATTCATGATGGAATCACGTCAAGCACAATTTATAATTAAAATGTTACTTAGTAAGCTCACGTTTCTCGTATTCTAAGAAAAAGAGGGTTGCCATAAATGGACTGTAGTCTGAGAAAGTGGCTATTTTCACTGTCGGTTTTCTTCTAATATGATTTTTATGTAGGTACTATGCGTGGGTCACGTAATATACACGATTTTTAATTTTCTTGATATTCATTGGTGTAAATTGAGAATGTTAGGAGTGATAGTGTGACGTGAATGGGTAGAATAAGAAATGAGTATTTTATTTATTTCACAAAAGACCATTTTACACAGTATGCAGCATTAAGTAGTTATTTAACATAAGGCTGTTTATTTTTATGACACAAATCCCTACACTATGATTCCGTCACATAGGGGTTCCTCTTAGTAGATATCCCAAAAGAGTGACAGACAGCATTGATGGTTGATATCAGTGATAAAAGACAGTAATGAACTAGGTTGTTATATGTAAAATGGCCGAAATGCAAAAAGTTAAAAAATAAAAAATAAGAAATGTAACACATGGATGAAATAACAAAATATAAAGCAGTTTTTGTAAACATACAACAATTGAGCACAAAAGGTGTGGTGGACGTGCGTGCGTGTGTGAAATGTGTGTAGGCATACAAATGTATACACTTCTGTCTACCCTTTCCGTCTGGGATACAGGCGTGATGCTATGTTATGTTATGTGACGGACTCTTTATCATACAAACTTTTTCATTTATAATATCTGTGACTAACTTACTACTGAACCCTAATATTTCTAATTACTTAGTTAATTAGCTAACGGATGGAAAGTTAACATAGATAAATGAATGCTCGTTTCGCGTCACGTTCGCCCGAAGAGAATGCGGACGTCGCGGTCGAGACGGTTTCCGATAAAAATACCCTGTTTTATGATTGTCGTGACAAATTTTATGAGTTTACCATGATTGTGGACTCGTCAGGAAATTAGGTATTATGTAGCTATATTTTTTTGTGGTGAGCAGTATTCGACATGCGCCTCCCGGATTAATACTCCAGGCGCTCTGCCAACTGACTATCCCTACCACTTCTCACTATACGGAATTCTTAATCCACTGTTTAATGCGTCTTATCGTGCCGTCATTGCTGTCTATTCAGTGTCTATAGGTCCTTAAAGTCAGGTAGGTATTATAGTGTTTTGTGTAACCTACTTTGTTGGCTGGTGATTAGAGTAAATAGTACCATTAGACCAATATATAAAATATCCATCGTTCATGTAGAGGTAGCAAACTAGTCTGCTGTGTGATAAGCGTGAGGTCCTGGGTTCGATTCTCAGGTCGGGATTATTGGGTTTTTCTGTTATTAATTTTCGTTAATTGCGTTGGGTTTGGAAGTATGCCCGGTTGATGGCAATATGTTCATCACCTATTACATGTGGCTTAATAACGGCATCGGTGAAATGTGTGTGTACTACAGTAAACTTTTGCCTAATCCTTCGGTGAATACAGTCGTGAAGTACTTATTTATTATAATTGGTTTTCTCGTCATATTCGTCTTTCATCTATCGTATTTCCACATATTTATTAAAACAACCATCTTCTCTAGCTTGTAAAATAACAATGACAGTGCTACTCGTGTTTCCTCCATCATTTTCACTTATTATTTATTTTGTTGAGTGTTAACTTTGCGAGCTAACTTCTGCCTTAGCAACAGACCCACGCACTCAGCAGACTTTCAATCCCTTTCCTTATTGCTCCGAACTATAAGGAAGCGACGAGCTTCACAATGCACAGTCGACATTTCGCCGAGCATGCCAAACTACCAGCTAAAGTAGAGTGCAGACATGACGTCTCGTCAGGTGTTGATATATGGCACATTGTCTCGTCAGTGGGTGCACGGCGTAACAATTGCCTTTAAAATTTACTAACATTAAAAAAACAAAACTAAACTAAAGCATGGGCTACAATGAAAAAGGGAGATAATTTGTGTCATGCACATCGTATTGTCTAGTCTAGGAACAACTTAATGTCACTTTTGTACTATCCATTTCATAGTTAACATGCATAGTAATCATATAATAATAGACACGCAACTTAAGATGAGAAAACCTTCGGCTCAAGTACTGGCTGAAGCATTTACACTATATAAACTAAGCACTAAACCAAGAAGGTGGCATTACATCACCTTAATATACCGCCTCCGTCCCAGACAGCAGAATGTCAAGTATTAGCGCTACAGAGACAGGTAAGTAGCTCACGCCAGGGGCGCAATATTGCAATAACGCTTATCCCCTATTCAGTCTCAGAGTCGCAAGCAAATGGAGTGATAACGTGCGACATGTTCTCTTAGATATCTGCGTAAATACTTATTTTGTTGCTACGGCATTGGCAGAGATCCTCTTAAATTGGTCGTATGATTTGACTTCAGTAATCGTTTGATGACAAACGCATAATTTCTCTGTGAGTATCAAATAAGTTTGACGAGTTGGATATACAAATTAGCATTAACGCTGTACTCAGAAAAAGAATTTATCCTTGAAGGCAGTAAAGTATTATTTTTTTTGCTAGAAGTAACGCGTTGCCTGATGACTCCATTTTTACATTTCTCGTTGACTTGCAGATAAGAAGCTGCTTCCAAGTTCTATAATCCGATATTAGAAATAAGATACGATCGCGTACCACACGCCGTTGTGTGATCCAGGCCAAAAATAAACGCGTGACTTTTATTGTGGGTGTTGAAAAAGACTAAAGGATTGTATAATGTGGATAAGCAGCAGCGGAATTGTATTTTGATTGTATCTTAATCCACACTCCAAGCTGAGATCCCTCTCTCGTGTGTTTAAAAACCAACCTAGTGCCAAAAACTAAAGCTGCTCATTATATAAACGACCATAACTTATGAAGCTACTGGGCAAAACGGAGTGTCTTCCGCAGCCCGGAAACTCTAGAGAAATATTTCTAGCTCGACAGACTATGTCAAATGCTACTCCATCACGACGATAATTCATTATTTACTAATATTTATGCAGAGTTCTCCACAGTAAAAATAAAAGCTGCAAAGAATTCCTTCTCTCCGCTCTCGCTCCCGCTTCCTCTCACCCTTTGTCCTCAACCGTACCGCGTACTGGATCGCGTGCAACTTGTTATTACTGTGCACCCAGCCTCACGTCGCCGCGGTACCGTATTATATAGTCGCACGATACACAACTCGTGCGTAATTCTATCGCAGAGGACTACGCGACTGTGGCGCCCCCTATAATCCTGCGTGATAAGATAATTAGGCGTCAGATTAGACGTAATAGGAGAAGGAAAATGTAAATTATGTGCCTGTGTGGACTTTAATCGTAATTATGGTTTTCTATGTTCTGTTTTCTGCAGATCTTTTTATCTGTCGCTTGGATGATGTCGTTTGAGAATATTATCTATCCCTGTTCTAATTGAGTTTGATCGAGTTCCTGTATCACTTTAATCTTGAAATTGTTAGATGATTTACTCTAAGAGATATTAAAACGTAGAAAGCAAAACATCTGTCGCTTTAGTATTTTTATTGAAAATGGAAATTCACTACTTCGATGAAGTACTGGCTCAGCAGCTCGTTAGGATTGACAAAGAAGTTACCCCATAAATATTTGTACCATTTCGTAAGTACATACTCAATCGTAAAGTAAGACTGGGCGGATACGCCTGTCGCTAATTATGATTTATACGACCTAAAATCATTATAGGTTCTACCCATAAAATACATCAAACCGAGCCGAAACGTCAAGTGTAGGCGTTTCTAAGGACGCTGTCAATTTGTTACTCTTATGGGCTGTCAATAGTCTTGGAAAATTCAATGACATTTTCACTCAGGTATGTGACGCATTAAAGGTGGGTACATATAAATACATGTTAATTTCAATAACATGTATATGTATATGCCTCGTTGGTCTAGTGGTCCCAAGCGCGACTGCTGAGCAGGAGGTCGCGGGTTCGATTCCCAGGGGCGGAGTGTTATTGAGTTTTTCTGTTAGTAAATTCTCAGTAGCAGCCCGGAATTTGGAATTATGCCCGGTTGATGGAAATAGGCTTACCACCTATTACATGGGACTTAACAACAGCATTGGTGAAATGTGGGTGTAAAATTGTACAACTCTGCCTATACAGGCGTGATGCTATGTTATGTTATGTTATGTTCAATATGAATGTACTGTGAGAAAAAAAATATGAATGTATGTTTAACTACTACTGTACCTTTTATAGTTATGATCAGTCTAGGGAGTCTTATAATTAATATAAACATGATGTAAAATAAAAATAACATAATTTCTTTAGTTAAGAATAAATAACGAGCGATGTGCTTAAAAGGACTATCCCTCCTATTCCACGGTAACTATACAACCAGGCATAAAACAACAGAAAAAGTCGCGTAAATTCAGTTACCTCCCTCAATTGTTAACTACACATAATGACGGGGAGGCGCGGGAGTCGCTGCCGTCTCTCGGATTTGTCCGACCACATTTATCATGCACACTGTCATTTGTCTATAATAAACTTTATAATAAACCTTGTCGCCGACCAATTAAAATTATTATTACGAAAATAAAATTACAGAATGCTTAATAATAGTCATTGATGTCTGGCCGATTTTGATATGAGAAAAAAAAATTGCATCTATTTCCAACAAAAACTTATTAATTGAACCCATGTTGAACTTTTCCCACATTCGTGTATAACGGTTGTACGATGTTGCCATGTTATGTGGTGTATTCGATGTAAGAATGTTGCGATAATTTTATTAAACTTACCAATAAAAGAAATAATTTAAAGACATCCGTTATACATATTCCAACTTCCAACACAAATATAATGTTATTATTAATTTTAATGTTATTATTTCTAAAGGTTTAAACATTATAGTTGTTATTATTTTCAGGTTATAAAAAAATATAACTATCATTACTTTGCCATTACGCGTTACAGTTATCTTCTGTTTGCACGTCATTTTACATTGTAAAACAGTCTAAAACATTGTTGCCATGTTGCTTCACCGTCAATAAAAAGCGATAATCTTTATTAAGTAAATAAGTACTTTAATTGGTTTATTAAATCAAATACATTATAAGCCATAATTTGATACTAATTGCAGGGTGTTAATGTCGTTTTTAACGTTGAGATAATCTAGTTTTACAACCGTTATTTGTTTAAGGGCCCGGTGGAGGCTTACAAAGTTATCGGGGCGCAGCTTTTGCAATAGCTATTCGTTTTGCTACGCCTGAGAAGTTTGTTGCCTCATAACAAAGTCTGCAAATACAAGGGTGCTTTATGCTCTGCATTCCAAATTCAGTTAAAAGCTCTACCTACAGCAAATTTTTTAGGAGACATTCTCAATCAGATATTGTCGCCACTAAATGATGGAGGAACAGTATTCTGAAGATCTCATAGACATAAAACAGACCAACGATAGCGTTAGTAACGTTAAGGAAATATTGGCAGCATTCATACCTCAATTAAAACCCTTAATTAGGTAACAACCTATCTTATTATGAGCAAAGAATACAACAGAAGAGTTAACTGCCGCAACTATTAATCAATTAAGTCGACGAGTCAATTAACACAACGGCTTGTAATTAGTAACGTTTAAGTTATTATAGTTCGCCGATAGTTTAACTTGGATTTTTTTGCTTGACGCTTATTTGTGCGAGCCTAAAAGTTAATGAATTTACAATGCCCGAAGGTTTGAAAACAGGTAATATTTTTGCTATATTTTAAAGAAGACAAGATTTTATATATTGCCAAAATTTATTAGCAAATCAATAAGCCTATCTTCAGCAAGGCCGGTTCACACTGAGGTCATTGATCTGCTGATTGATTAATACGAAAGAAAAGCTGTATTTTCTGTTTATTTTCCAAGAAAAAGGTTCACAATCCCTACATTTTACTTAAAGGAAAGGACAAACATTCTAAGCACATACAATGTATAATAATCTAAAGCTTATAACATTCAGTAAAGGCAGGCACTGGTGTGCGGCTAATTGCGAGGCGGAAATACGTTTAACGGACGTAATTAAGATTAGAAGTGCAGGAAATAACTGCGGTAATACGCTTGGTGGACGTAAAAACGTGCTTACACTGATGCTGAGTACGCTGCTTAGCTGTATATTTGTTATTTAAATTAAATTAAAGCAAAAAAAAAATATGTGCACTGAAGGAGATGTAGCGTGGTCCCGAACTTTCCGAACTTTTGACAGATTTGTCTTAGAGAAGCTGACAAAATCCAAGTTAGATTCTCAGATATGTTTAGCCATTGTGCTGATTTGTGCTGTTTTGTGCTGAATTATGCTGATTTGGACTGTTTAGTTATACATTTTTTCAGTATGTTTCATTGATTTTATCATTACAAAACCGTTTAATTTTGAATAGGTTTTGTTTTACGAACCATCACGGTCACGTATATTTTTCAACCTTGACATATGCTAAATCATCAAATGACAATGGAGCAAAATAAAAAAAAGGCTCTTTGTGGATTTTCAGTGTTTTATACATATAAAATCCGAGGTCAAGCCGTATTATTGATTCTTGCTGTCAATAAGCAGTACTCAATAGTATTTCAGAAATACTGCGTTGACGCTGCTGTCATATTTTTCTGCTTTTATCCACATATTGCAACTACCAATCCATTCTAATCTTGGTTCATTGTAGCAAGCAAGTTTTAAGTGTTGTAAAAGATATGTTTAGGCTGATAGTGAAAAATCTTAGGGCTGTATTAATAAAAACTGAGGTTCGTAAACCGCTTCTTAAATTATAACTGTTTACAAATAAATCTTTGAAAAGCCCTAACGTATGCTTAGCGAACTCTAAAGTATTATTTTTTTGTGGAAGAAGAATACCGCCGTGAGTAGCATTCGAACCTTCGCCTCCCGGATCCTAGAGTATTTATCCGAGAGGCGCAGGTTCGAATCCTCTGACTTACAACCGTATTACTTTTCCACAAAATATTTTAAATCGCTTAAACAACAGACCGATATTGCAACAGACTTAAGAGGCATTTTAGATAACGTACGATTTCGAATAAGCGGTTATATATCTGAACTGACTTTCAATGTGAACTCACAAGTCGAGCAGTTTTTTTTTTCATGTTATTACCTCTATAAGCCTATATCTACGGATGAATACCGATGTTATCTAGTTTCTTATTTCCTTCCATTGATTCACAATTTGCGCAAAGGATAAGCAATTAATAGTGTCGTATCTTTCTTTATTTCCTGATCAGAATTCAAATGAGACAAGCTTGATTATCTATGTTGAAAGAAAAAAGCAATCGAAATGAAATCTTTTATTTTTATCGATGTTTTGGTTTAATAACGAGAGTCATAGGTAACTTAGTGTTTTAAACTCAAGTAGGTACTTACATATACTTATTCAGTGAATCCTTTCGGCAGTTTTAAAAATTCCTTAAGTACAAGTCCATTTCCATTCAACGTTGTACGAAAATTCGTTGGTTCTTTCCGATACACAGAGAATTAACGATTAGTGTCCCTACGGTTCATTGCCGTGTTCGATTGACAGTTATATTGACGTAAAATTCGGTGTCGAATTCAAAACTTCGTTGAAACGACCAAGAAACTGTGTAGGTAAAACGAAACGTCATATATATAGTGTATGTTTGTATGCGAGCTCCGAACGGTGGAGAACTGGAGTAACCATCTTGCGATGTCACGAAATAATAAATTTCGTTTTACGGCAGTGGACTTCCAGTTCTAACACGATAAAATAAGACCTTTCGGCGGTTTCAACGACACTTTTGAAAGGGTGTCAATTCTAATGTTTCAAACTAGACTAAATTTAGAACAACTACTTACCGTTACTATACGAGCGGGACGTCAAATTTAAATTAAATTATGTCAACCTAAAATTTCCATACAGTTGTTTTGACGTCGCTAATTTTAGTGGCTACATAAAACTGACTGCCTCGTTGGTCTAGTGGTGACAAGCGCGACTGTTGAGCATGAGGTCCTGGGTTTGATCTTCGGGTCGAGCTAACTGTTATTGGGTTTTTCTATTAGTAAATTCTCGATAGCAGCCCGGAGTTTGGAATTGTGCCCGGTAGATAGCAATAGGCTCACCACCTATTACATGGGACTTAATAACAGCATTGGTGAAATGTGGGTGTAAAACTATGGAGACCTCTGCCTATGCTATGTTCATAAAACTGTGCCCACCAAAAACGTTCGATGATTTTAATTTGACGTGCCTAATTTTGAATTTGACATCTCTTGATTCGTCCCGTCTTACTCATTTAGTAACAATTAGTAAAAGACAGCAATGCTCTTTTGGTTTAGTTGGCTACATTAGAATTGACGCCATTTCTAATTTTTCTGTGCCTAACCTTAAGTACGCAGTATACCTCATATCACATATACATGGTGCTATGTAATTCTACGGGCATAAACAGATCGTGAGGGGAACATGACCACCATAAAGTCTTGTATTCTAGGAGCCTGTTAATGGCCGTTCATCAAGGGATTGTTTAAATGATAGTGATGTACACATTAAACAATAAAATGCTAAGACGGGCTCTCATTAGTCACAATATAGTTAAATTTATTTAGATAATTAAGTCATTTGAGTTTTATTGTAAATTGTTTAGGTGCTTTAGATCCATATATAAAGGTAGCTAAAAGAAACAGTTCCGTAGCTTTTAGTAGCCATTTTAGCTATGGGTTCTTATTTAAGCCAGGATTACGGCGAACGTAGTTCTCGGTCCCGGTAAGGGTTCGTGGAGGTGAGGACTTGGTTTCAGTCGGTTAATACCGACTGAAACCAAGACTGAAACCAAGAATTTCGGAGTGTGAGCCTAATGGCTCACACTCCGAAACAACGTCATTGATGAATTTCCACACCTGATGGACTTTCCTCATTCGTCCAGCAATGGGACTGCACATGTTAACAAAAAAATAAAATATATATAATTTTAATATTTTCTTAGACCCGAGAACTAGACCCACGACCTTACGTTTAGTTGCGTGTTTGTGACCAGTATACTAAGGAGACCGATAATCTCTTCATAAAGTACTTATTGGTAAAGTTTTCAAGGAATATAGTACATATTTTAAAGAATCCATGCCGTACATATAAATTGGAGTTTATCTCCCAACACGCGCATCCTACTTTGTTTCTGTATAAGCACAGCGTGTTCAGTGATAAGGGCCTGATACGCGCTATATTTTCCATAGTCAGATAGGCACGGTTTCGATTCCAGTACTTACAACTAAGATAACGATCGAAGGCTGCGGCGAAAGCTGTTTTCTGAGTAGGTATCTAAAACGAAAAGATTTCTAAAGGTTTTAGAAGAAAGCCAATTAATGTTCTTTTGTTTGTTGTTTTTTGTCTTTATCTGACTGCTTCGATTGGAATGCGTGTAGGCTTTTGGTTAGAGAGAGATAGTCTATCTTCGCATGTAAGCTTTAGATATAATCGGGTAGATAGATATTGCCTCATTTGTCGCAAGTGTGGCTGTTTATCGAACGGTCCTAGGATTGAATACCGGGGCGTGAAAGATGTTTAAAAAGTTATTATCCAAAGACTCATAGTAGCTACTCAAGTAGTAACACATCACAAAGAGCATTTTACTGATTCAAAGACTTTTAGGAACCGTAGCTACACACATACATACCATCACACCTGTATTCTCCGAAGGGGTAGGCAGAGGTGTACACTGTTGTACACCCACATTTCACCAATGCTGTTATTAAGTCCCATGTAATAAATAGGTGGTGAGCCTATTGCCATTTACCGGGCACAGTACCAAACTCCGGGCTGTTACACACAGAGAGAATTTTCTAACAGAAAAACTCAAAAATAGTTCGAAAAGTTAGATCGAACCCGAGACCTCATGCTCAGCAGTTGCACTTGGGACCACTAGACCAACGAGGCAGTCAAACAGAAACCGTAGTTGATTGTTTAAACCCCTTTTTACAGGCTTTTATTTAACTTGAAATGTATATAACTACGATTGTTCGGGTGGAATCTTGGCTAAATTATTAGGCTGGCAATTAAGAAGTGATACACTTTTATGTTCTAGAAGTTTTAAAGCATTTAACTTCAAGACTATACCAGAATATTGTAGAACGTTCTGGAACATATCGCGTGAGGGATATAAACAGTCCGCGGTTCTACCCTTTAGCAGTAGTGCACAAAATGGATGAATAAATTCGTGTGTTAATATTATACGAGTTTAAAAAAAACAATAGCACACGCCAGGCCGCCGAAAATATCAACGCTGCATTCGGCCAGGACACTACCAGTCACGTAACAGTAAGCCGTTGGTAAAAACAGAGATATCAGTCTTGAAGATTGACCGCTCAGTGGCCGACCGTGTGAGTTCGATGATAATGCCCTGCGTAGCATACTGCAGTTGTATCCAGATGCAACGAGAGATGGCTGAGCGACTTAATTGTAGCCACACAACTATTGAAAACCCTCTGCATGCGTTTGGCTAGTAAAGTTTTAGCGCGCTGGATCCCCCATGTGCTAACTGAGGCAACCCGAGCGGTACGTGTATCTATATGTCAATCTCTCCTCTTGCGTCGTCCCCATCGCAAGGACTTTTTAGCACATTAAGTGACCGGAGATAAGAGCTACATTCTTTACGAGAACGAGACGCGGCACGCTTTTTGGGTTCCAAGTGGGTATGAGCTGCCAGTTCAGTCAAAGCCGGACCCCCATCGCCGTAAAATTCTTCTTTGCTCTTTCTGGGATGCGCAAGGCATGCTCTTATACCAGCGGCTGACATGCTCTGGACTGTCAGACATCATGCTGAGTCTAAGACCATTTTGTCCTTTTACATTATTTTTTTGTGTAAACATTTTATGTAATGATTTTGTATTAACCTGTTAAAAGACAAATAAAACTCCTTTTCTTTCTTCTTTCTTTCTTTCTTTTTTCTCTTCTGGGAGATTTTTCACGGCAAGCAAACCGTCACCGCCAAGCTCTACGCCGAACAGCTGTGTCTACGTCCCACTGCCATTCAAGACAAGCGGCCAAGACTCATCGAGGTCCACTTACTGCACGACAACGCTCAGCCGCATGTTGCTTCAAAAGCTCACTGTCAACTAGAACAAGGAACAGCTTGGCTGGCATGTGGTATCTCACCCAG
The DNA here is from genome assembly GCA_935421205.1 of Xylocampa areola. Taxonomy (NCBI): domain Eukaryota; kingdom Metazoa; phylum Arthropoda; class Insecta; order Lepidoptera; family Noctuidae; genus Xylocampa; species Xylocampa areola. The sequence continues at coordinate 6,733,119 of OW285219.1, read as the reverse complement.
CTTATTCACCAGACCTAGCACCGTCGGACTACCATCTCTAAAAAAAAACTCTCTAGAAAAAAGGTTTTGTGATTTTAGTGACATAAAATGTAACCTCGAATTATTTTTTAACTTCCAGACTCAAAAGTTTTGGTCTGATGGCATTCAGTCTCTGCCATTAAGGTAGTCACATGTCATAGATAAACAAGGTGACGACATTGTTGATGAAATGTGATAAAAATAAAAAAAAAACGTTCCAATTGTTTCATTACTTTTTTTTTTGTGCATTTAAATTAAAGCTTGTTTTTAAAAACTTTTTTTACTGTTCATTTTTTAAGGAAACCTAAAAGAACAACATAATAATTTCCCACATATAGGATGTATTACTAGCTAATTTGTAAATAATAAAAGTGATATTAGGGCCTTGCTGCACCAGTGCGCCGGCGCACGCCCACGTTATCCGTCACATCTACACCTTAACAGCATTTGAATTACATTAATTTGTGGCGGGCCTTATGTGTAACTTACCGCGTCATTGTTGTGTCCCAAGTTGGAGGATTAATAGCCATTTTTTTAATATTATTTCTATAATATTATTTGAACATGGATTTTTAACGACCTACGCAAAAAAGGGGCTGTTACTGCTAAGAAAATAAAACATAAATAGTACACAACTAAACATGATAAAGTAAATACAAGCAAGTAAATTATCTATGCGGTCGCCCGACGCGACTAGATGATGCTCCGACGGTTGGATCAAACTATTTCTGTATATCTGTTATTTTCTTCTCATTATAATATACCTATATTTCTTTTACTTCCAAGTAGACGGGGTTTTTTAAATTTAAGTGTTATATTAATTATGAACCACTCAGATATATTATATAATTCTACTAAGTAAAGTATTAAGTGAGGTTTGAAATTGAAGGACCTCATTTAACGTCTTTCTATTGATTTTCCTACGAGAAAACACTAGAACGAAGGAGAAACTGAAGTACCTACGTAAAAAAGTATTGAAATATCAAAACCCATACCAAGTTCCCTGCAGAAGGTATATAAAATCAATGTTTTACGGGCAGATCCCATAGCATAGTCATAAGTACTAAAAAGATTTTATAGATGATCGCGTTGGTTAGTTAGAATACTCAAAAGACCTATATTAGGCTGTCGAAGACTGAAATGAGACCATCGATCGGTCCGTATAAAACCTTGCCTTGTTGTTCCTACCCGCTACCGCTTGTAACTCGCTCCTCGCCCCAGATACTAGCAAGTCACGCACAAGTATACACGTTCACACGTCTCCGCTCGCGGTACGTCCGAACAACGACAATTGGGAGCGTACAATCGAACCGATGACGAAATAGGATTAAAGGTTCGCCGTATATGGGAACTGGGTAATGGTGGGCCAATGGACTTCCGAGAAGAGGAAAAATAAGTATGTAATTTAAAATATGTACATAAGTATATACATTTGTTATTATTGCAGTGAGTATTGGTTTTTTGTAGCCTGTTGTGACCTCTGTTTGGTAATAAAGCAGCTTTGGTGCAATCTGCCTGTGAATGACTGACCGCTAGTCTTATCCATTTGAGGCCGATACCCCTAATGAGTAGGCTGCATTTCGTTTGATCTTGAGCTGACCCATTATGTTAGGGAGTTTCAGTAGTATGCGAGGCTAGCTTAAACTGGTTTTGATACCACTGACATGCAGCCTGCTGTAGGTACAGCTATTTTCGTCTTATCAATAATGATTCGATTCGATTTCCATCGTTGTCTCCTAATTCTGTTAACTAAATATACATAACATAGCATCACCCTTGTATCGAAGGGTTAAGCAAAGATGTACGTACTGTCTTACACCCATGTTTCACTGATGCAGTTATTAAGTCCTATGTGGTGGTGAGCCTACCTATTGCCATCAATTGATCACAATTCTAATCTCCAAACTGCTACTGAGAATTATCCAAAACAAATCCAATAACACTTTGTCTCGGGAATCGGACCCAAGACCAAGCGTGGGCGCAAGCGTGGCTGCTGAGCATGAGTTCAGCAGTCAAGTCGTGGACACCAGGTTAGTGCATTATAAATAGAAAAGTATGAAAACGAAAAATCTTGAAAATAATTTGTCTCTAAGTTTATGAGCAAACTTCCCATTGAAGACTTTAATTACTTTTCTAAAAGTAAATATATGATCCATAAAACTGGAATGTAAAATAATAAACGTTTTACACTGTTATAATCTGTGTTTACCTAAGTATTAAGTTTCGAAAGTACATAATACTTCTATGCAAAGCTTAATGAAATTATAATATACTAGCGACCCGTCCCGGCTTCGCACGGGTATAACTTAGAAAAAAAACTAGGGAAGTAATTAGCGTTTAGCCTACATAAGCCATGAAAATTTTTCGGTGAGTGGTTGATAAATATTCATCTTTTCTACTTACAAGAAAGCTTAAGTAGGCTTTATTATATATATAAACCATCTCTGAAAAATTATCGTAACGATGGTGAAAACCGCATCAAAATCCGTTGCATGGTTTAGGAAGAGTTAGCGGATAAACAGACAGACAGACGCGGAAAGCAACTTTGTTTTATACTATGTAGAGAAGAGATACATTAACTATATAGCGACAAATATAATATGTACACATACCTCGGAGAAATCCCTCTGCGACATTTTGAGACGCCTACGATCTTCTTATACGAATCTGTGAAAACAAATATGTTGAATTTAATATGTGAACATGGAAAGGTGGTGGAAGACAACATACATATGTACATCACGCCTGTCGGCCCCGAGGGGTGTATACCCATATTTCACCAATGCTGTTAATAAGTCCTTTATAATATGGTCCTTTATAAGGTGGTCAGCGTTTTGCCATCAACCGGGCACAATTCCATGCTCCGGGTAGCTACTAAGACTGACTAACGATCTAATCGAACCCAGGACCTCAAGTTCGATAGTTGTGTTTGCAACTGCTATACCAATCCAGCAGTGATGGAAAGTGAAAACATCATTCGAACCTGACCTAAGAAAGAAACTTCATTGATGGGTGTGTATGAAATGTTTGTCAATGACCCGTATCTTAGAAACTACATTGTCCAATCGTCTTTGAACCAGTATGACCTTTACCATTATGACAATTGTGAAATACTTACATGCAGTAGTGCTATGTATTTGTATAGTGCAATGTGATGAGAAATTGTGAACCGATGTCGTTTTCAAATCTAAACGCATATCTATCTATATTATAAAGGGGAAGAGTTTTTTTTTGTTTGTTTGAATCCGCGAACGTGAACGTCACGAACTGAAAATGTTTCTTATAATCGGAGTTTTTGGTAAATATCAATCTTGTACCAATCTCATTGAGGTGCATTTTTGATTACGTTTGATGGGTCTGTAAACAATTAAAAGTTTACCCTAACGTTTATTAGTAGGGCATATTTTTTTAATAAATACTTTGTATCTCCACATTTCAATAATGGAGTTACTCAGTCCTAAGCATTAGGTAGTTAGCTATAGCTATAGTAAAGATATAGTAATAAAAACATAATCCCACTCAAACCCACCCATCTAGGTAATTGAGAAGTTAACAGTTCACACGGAAAAAGCCAGTTCCTCATGTGCCTCCTAAGGGCTTGGTCTCACGGCACCAATAAGCCAGTGTACAGCAATGAGGCGGTAGGCCTAATAACAATAAATAAAGCTTCGTTCATATTTCAGAGATTCAATTTCCCTTAGCCGACTTACAAGTTGCGGACAGTCGGATGACAGGGTCCTGATATGCGCCATGCTTTATTTTGTCATACGATTTTCTCACCGAGTTCTTTACAATTAAAGCGAAAGGTTAATTATTACACTTTGTGACAATTAATTGCCGTTTGTTTTTTTAATTATTTTGTTCCAAGCAAGCAATTAAAGATAGATTAATTACTTAACAATTATTTTTTATCGGTGTGAGATTTTTCTTTTTTACACGACAGGTTGTATAATTAAAGTAAAGCCAATAATACTTTAATAGCTACAAAGGGATTCTAAAAGCTTTAATTATTTAATTAGCTCACTAAAGGTGAAAACTGGAATAAAATCCGCAATTTCTTATAAAGTCAGCGGTAAATTATAGCGTAGCTTGACTTTGATGTGCACTTTTGAAAGTCACCAGTTCATAGTCACACATTATATTCAAAATTACACGCTAACAGGTAGAATTAAGGTTCCAATTTGCATGAAAGTTGATAAACGGTGATCGTGGCGAGGCAATAATACGTTCGATGAGCGTTTCCGGTAGCGGTTGTCAGACAGGCCATAGAGACATTAAGAATTAAAGACAGGTAGCTTTAATGTCGTTCCGATAGGCAATAATGTTGTATTGAAATATTATCGACTAAAATCAAGTTTTAATAGAGTCTACTTTATTCTATATTGACTATTGCCTGAGCTTACTAATCTTTATGGTGCACGCACATTCTTCAAAACATATTTAAGTTATATTGCGTTCACTGTTGAACATGGGTTTTGTATCAGTTCAATTATAATATACTAGCTGGTGCTCGCGACTTCGACTACGTGATAAAAGGCAGTCTATGTCCTTCACCAAGGTCCAATCTATCTCCTTGCCAAATTTCATTACGATCCGTTCAGCCGTTAAGTCGTGTTACTTTCGCATTGCTAAAATTTGTATGGATAGTATGCATTATTGCTCATAGGATGTGAGCCGAAGCCACCGTACTTGTCAAGTGGTTTGAGGATTAGAGGATGATCCTTAATCACCAGTTAGAGTGGTAATTAAAGTATTTTGTTATCGTCTCTTCACATGTGATAATACTTTTCGTGTTGAGTCCTAATCTTTACTGTTACAAATGATACATAAATATAATAATAAATAAATAATACATAGATATATTAAACATACAGTACGTAATTAAAAACCCTGTTGTTCCTGTTAGAATCGAATGATATTTACATAGATATAAAAAATGCACGTGAGTAGTAACCGGTGAACAATAATTGATATGAATATGTCTCACGAAAGTTTTTATACAAAAATATATCGAATATGAATACCTATTCATATGTCATAAAATTATCACATTTGGGAAATCTCCTCTATTTTCTTTTTTTAATATTTATGTTTTTGGATTTTGTACATTTTATTATTTATTTATTTATTTATAGTTAATTAAAACGGCACAGGTCCAATTACATTAATTAACATAGAATTATAAAAATTAGAATAAAATAAGCATTCAAATAACATACAGTACAAAAATTAAATTGAATTAAAATTCAAAGATATACAATTCGTGGTTAAATTATTAATAATTATTTGAGTAAATGGTTGAATAAATTAAATACATCAAAACTAACATAAGCTAACATGTAACAGTAGACACCCTCGCATATTGTCTCTCACAAAACACCAGACAATCACGCATTACTTTCTTCCATTCATCAGCAAACACATCACATTCAGGGTCGGTAGTCAGGAGGGCGTTTAGCATCCTTAGGGTTCGACATACTGGGGATTCGGCTCTAGCGACAGACCTAGATAGGGGTAGTGCGAACAGGTGATGACGGCGGCTTTGACGGTGCCCAAGGTATTTGTCCGGCACAAATAGGCGGCAGTAAAGTCCGTGGAGCTCAGGGCAGTCAATACGACCGCTTAGGGTTTTACAGGCAATCATGAGCTGATCAAAGCCCCTTCTCACCTCCAACGAATTGAAGCCCAACACCCCTAGAAGGTAATTCGTTGGGTACATAAATGGGAAGTAATGGTACAGCCTTTGATACAAAAATCTCAGGAAGGTTTTCTGAACTTTCTCAAGAATCAGTGTCTGAGATGCAGTATGTGTACATGATACCTAATAATGTCGATGTGAATTCCTTTGTACTTATCCTAAATTTAACAACAAATATGCAACAATTAAAACTCTTCTGTAAGTAGTTACAAAAAATGAAAGCATCTAAGCTCATAATTCAGCTTCCAATTTATCGATAGAATTCATAGTTGGTGTTCCATATCCATCTTCGCGCAAAAGGTAATGCACAAAAAATTATGACCGGTTCCAAAATGTTTATGAAACCGAAAGTCGTTCAGAAATACTGTTTCTTTTTCACTGAATTCCTCTGCTAGACAATGGACTATGAAAAACCTGAAAGCTTTAAAAAAGTATTTTTGAAAGTCTTTAATGTTAAAAAGGTTATTTCTGGAAAGAAATGTGTGGTTTAAAAAATAATACGGATAAGTCCTTACAAAATATTTAAAAATGTTACTGTTACTACCAGCAAATAAAAATATTTTAGATTTTAGCCGTAGATAATATAATAATAATAATATTCCACAACTATCACACAACACCGTCTAGTCTCAAGCTAAGCAGAGCTTGTGTTATGAGTACTAGACAACTGATAAACATACTTATATATTTCTAAATGCATACATATTATAGATAAATTACACCCAGACACAGAACAAATGATCGTGTTCATCACACAAACATTTGTCCTGGGTGGGAATCGAACCCACGACCTCCGGCATAGCAGTCAGGGCTACTAACCACTAGACCAACAGGACAGTCTATATATAGATAAACATCACTAAGAAATTATATTGCGTTCTTTTCACTTTATTATAGATATAAATAATTAATATAGATATAGGATTCAAGATAGACCTTTGAAAAGCATTAACGCATGCTTAGCGAACTCTAAAGTTATTATATTAAATGGAAAAAGAATACGGTTGCGACCAGTCCCTATACGGGTGACTGAACCCGTAAATAAATAGGGACTGAATTGATAGCAATGACCTCATCGATCTAATATGATTAGTGTCGTATAGGGATACTGTCACTAATTGTCTACTGAATTGATTGCAATGACGTCGCCATAAGACGTGTTAAAATATGGAAGAAGAATTCACTGTGGTGAGCAGAGGTCGAGATGGCTTAGTGGTCAGGGCGCCTGGAGTATTTATCCGGGAGGTGCAGGTTCGAATCCTGTTCGCGACCGTATTCTTTTTCCATTTAATATAATAACTTTAAATATATAGGATCCAATATTTTAATATAATATGCAATCTGCGTACATTAGTGAAAATCAAATCAAAATCATTTATTTAAAATAAACCATTTACAGGCATTTTTGAATTGTCAGAATTTAGTTGCCACGTCCCAAAGTGTAGATTCTTATGGAGAAGAACGGGCAAGAAACTCCACGGTTACTCTTTTTCATCATATAGGTTTGTGCAATAGTATTGTTACACTGTTTTTGTTGCAAAATAGTATGTGAGAACAATGTAAAAGAGTTACAAAAATACTACCAATACTACATGTTAAATATTTATTTTAGACTCCATGCCACTTCTCGTGTGTTTTAGGTAGGTATGACCTATCAAGTAACTGACATAAGAAACCACAAGATTGAAAACAATTAGTAAATTAGTAAAGTGGGCATTGAAGAAAAACATCGCGAGGGATGACCAGCACACCTGAGAGATGTTCTCAATGATGTGTAAAGCTATGAACAGCTCTGAAACTATGTTGTTCATCAACACTACAGTAAGAAGAGACAGGATCATAAGCCTAAAGATTGCAAAAAAAATCGGGGCTTTCTTGTTTTGATATCGATAGTTTAGCATACAAATAAGCCGCTAAAATGACCGGTGAATGTCGTGCATATCGATGTCAGATCCACACTACTTCCTCCGGTATCTCGGCGCATCAGGACAGGACTGGCATAATAAATCAGATATGCAGATAGATTGCACACATTAAGTACTTGCAGATGCCAAGTGTAGTTTTCTAGATAATAAGTAGATACCTAATATAGTGGATGGAATATGATGATTGGTGAAAGGAACAAATGCAAAAAAATAGAGAGAATGTAATCAAATTAATATAATATCGACGGTTGAACGATTATTTGGTTGAAATTACATTTCTGTGGTTATAATAAATTGAACTTAAACAAGATTAAACAAACTAATAAATATGTTCAAGCTTTTATAAGTTATGGTGGTTTAAAGAAACTCACAAACATACATACATACATACTCATATACATACACGAACCCTAAAACATAACACTCCTTTTTGGTAAGTCGTGTAGCAACAATTATTTATAAATATTTTCATATATCACAAAAATTTCGCTTGTACCAAATAGTCGTTGAATCCTCGATAAGATTAGGTAGTCGCTCTAACCGTTTTTTAGGGAAACATTCCCAAATCGCATATTAGAAGTCGTTGATTTATCTAGGTTTTAAAGCGATGTTAGCGAAAATATTTACAAAATTTCAAACAAAATCCGCCTTTTCTGTGCTCTAATATAACATAAATATTTTTCGTGACGGCAAAACAAAAAAATAATCATTAAAACGCAAACAAAACCTAGCAAGAGTATAAAATAACTACTCATTACTGCAGCTTAGATTTTACTACCGATAATCATTTCAAAATCACAGTCAGACATTTACATGTCTGGATACTTTTGTATTCGCTCGAGGATTCAAAGGAAGAAATATTGTTCACGAAACATATAAAACCTCTTCTTCACACTGCTGGCAACACTGTAGTGATACTTGTAGGCCGTACAAGTGTTATTATTGACTATGATTATAACGATGGTAATAAAACAGAATCGTAAAGTGAGCCTTAAATATATATTGTTACTTTATGGTCAAAGGCTTGGAATAATATTACCTACAATATTTATTAGGATGTCATAGTCGAAGACGTGTTTAAGTCGAAAGTATTTTGCAATTTCAATATCTCTTAGAAATTCATAGAACACGTTGGATATTAAAAACTTCATATTTAAATGTTTGATTTCGTATAGACTCTATATCAACAGGCACATATTTTATTGAACGTTAAAAGAAAGGCAGGTACGCGGTTTGACATTTGTCGTTTCCTATAGAGAAGATGCGGCAAGAGTCTCTTGCCGGATCTCTTCTCTATAGGTTATTTTACTTTATAAACGTTATCATTTTCTCACTGGATGGTTGATTAGAAGGAGATATAGAGGGAGGAAAAAATAGTTTAGTTTATAAATGTGTTGGGTCAATACTATGAATATTAAGCAAGACTACGATGCTCTCAAATTCATAAATAAAAGAAACTATGAAAAGACGACGTATTTTCCTCAAAGAGTTTAAAAGAAGCTAATATTAAACGAGCAATGTGCAAAGTCATCCTAAAACCGTAAAAATCGTATGAGACTGAAGAAATGCGTATATATATATATATATATGGTTAGGGTTCGTCCTTACAGTAATATTTTTCTTAAGGAATATTGTCCCATACAATTTTTTTTCTCTATTTTTTGTGGGTTGGTTTAAAGATATATAATCTCAGATGGACACACATTCAGACCTGGAAAAAAGAATATACAAATCAGATAAATCTTTGAAAAGCATTAACGCATGTACAACGAACTCTAAAGTTTTAAATAGGTATAATATGGTTCCGGGAGGCGCAGGTTTGAACCTTGCTCACGACCATACAAATATTTTGATACAAATCATACAAATATTTATTTTCTCCGTCCGGGAATCGATATCAGGACATGAGGCGCAGCTGTCAGTCTCTCGGCCACTGCGCTAACTGCGCCGTCAAACTTGTAATAGTCCTGAAGGAAACTTTAATTCATGTTCAACAGATGGTACAGGTAACTGGTTAGTAAAGTGCGCTCGCAAACGACGGGTTAACCACTACCTATTATTTAGATAGTTCGGATTTTTATGTTTCTACAGACTGAACCACCACTTTACTTAATAAGCTGTGTAGGTATATTAAGTACATCTATATTTCTATTTGAGTTGCAGGGAAAGCCTAGTGGTATGAACGTTGGACTGACAAATTAAAGATCACTTAACTGATTCGCAGTCATGAGCGTACTCGTAGGTAAACGAGTATAAATAAATTATCTTGGTCACAATGGTGAAGGAAAACATTGTGAGAAAATCAGCAAACCTAAGATATCAAAAATCAAAATCATTTATTTCAAATAAACCATTTACAGGAACTTTTGAATTGTCAGAAGCTAGTTGCCACGTTCCAACGTGTAGATTCCTATGGAGAAGAACGGGAAAGAAACTCCATGTTTACTCTTTTTCATCATATAGGTTTTTACAGGTGGATAAAGCCATGTCAGAGATCTACGAGTGAGTAGCTTAAACTTTTAAACTCTAATAATGAGTTGTTCGTCAACTATAGGTTAAGCAAAAGAAGAATCTTGAGTACCTAAAGGTCATAAGACTTTATAAGTCATTGGCCTTTATTTTTAATAGATTTCTTGCATCATGCCAATCCATACACAATAGTACCTAAATTACGACATTCTGTACACCTGTGTCGAATAAAGTCTAATTAGAAAATGATTCTTATATAATTGAAGAGATACCTACAACCTTTGGGCACATTTTTATTCCAAAAACAGGTGTATCAGTACGTAGCTTGTTCCATTTTTTGTGTGGTTAACCACAAATTTCTTCAAATTTTTAAGTTGATGCTGTATAATGAACAAAAACACGAGCTTATGCCTCCCAGCTATGCCTCTTAAACAGTAGCCAGATGGCTAAAAAATTCAAATCCTAACTTCGAACGACGTGGTATTATTACGCGCACGAGAAGTGGCGTGAGCAGACCAATCAACGTAATTCGTATGTAGCTTGCATTACATTTGATAGCGCGGCTGGCGCAGTGGTCGAGAGACCGACTGCTGCGCTGCGTGTCGCAGGTTCTATTCCTGCCCGGAGCAAATATTTGTACGATCTATAGATAATTGCTCCGGGTCTGGGTGTGTGTGTGCTTGTGAGATTATATGTCTGTAAACGCACCCACAATACAGGAAGAAATTCCTAGTGTGGGGCAAAGTATTATATAAAAAAAAAAATCCTTATCATATTGACAATTAGACTCAGTTTAGTTCAGCAGGTTTAATCTTTTGTTTCATAAATAGAAGTGGATTGTATTCAAGTCGAATTCTGAAACAATAATCATTTAAAGAACCGTGGGCTTATCTACTCTTGAAAATCCGCGCGATTGACATTGAAAATGTTTCAGTTCGTACTTTTAAATGCCAAAATATTATAAATTCGGGATAATATGTAGGTAAATTTATTTTAAAATTACGCGTTGTTTTAAGGCGTCTAACTAATGTTGGATTTGGATTGGAATTGGTATTAGTTTCAAGATCAACCGCACTTTTTGTATTGTAAACTGCTTCTTTTACCTCTCAACCGGATTTCCTCATTATGGAATTCTACCCCGATGCATTCGAAGTAGTCCCGTCTGTATGTTGAGATGCAAGCTTTATGTAAGTATTTGTTTTGTCAACAATAATATGTATGAATCGGTAAACAACTATCTGAAGTCGAGACTTGAGTGATACTTCGTGGTACTACAAGCATAACGTTTGCTAGACCCAATGCTTAGAATATCCGCAAATTCTATTCTATATACTTTAGTTTTAATTTGAAATTTTTGTTGCGTGTATGTACCTATTTGTGACCAATTTAGTACCAAATATCATATCTAGCTAGGAAAAACAAACTTAATTTTAGTAAAGAACATTTTAAAATTCATTGATAGTTTTATTTTGTTTTTTTTTTTATTGCAGACGGCAAGTATATTAAAAATAAACCTTTGAAAAGCATTAACGCATGCTTAGCGAATTCGAGATAGCTTTGTAATCAGAGCGCCTGGAGTATTTATCCGGGAGGCGCAGGTTCGAATCCTGCTCAAGACCGTATTCTTTTGCCATTTAATATTATAACTTTAGTACAAGTATTTTATTATGTACCTAGGTAGGTAACTAACATATGCCAAAAGATAGTGATATTGTCTCGTTCTTTTGAACTGTTTAATAATCGCAAAAATTTGGATCTATATAGTTGATATAATAAAATAAACAGTAAGTTTAATAATGTCCTGAGATGACTACACACTAATACATTTCTAATGCCTACTTTTAATTCTTGATTTTGTAGACTAAGTTTCCCGACTATGATAATAATTGTAATAGGTACTTATTGGAAAAACAGATATTAAAAATATAACGTAGTATCAAGATCCACACCTGACACCTTCCCAAATGGCTAGGCAGAGCTGTACAACCAAATTTTATCAATATTGTTAGGTGGTGAGCCTATTGCCATTTATCAGACATAAACCCCGGGATGGTACTGAGAATTTTTTAACATAAAAATCCAATGACAATGCCTGACCCGGGAAACGAACCCAGGACCTCACGCTTGCTACCACTAACTAAACCAATGTGGAAGTCACCATTAATTAATGGCTACATTTGTTTCAAACTTTAAGACATTATAATAAAACAACTTTTAACCGGATTAATCGCGTGTATTATTGGTTTTTTGTTTTTCCTGACGTTTCGAACACTTTGCAGCGTTCGTGGTCGCAGGAGGACTGACATCTTTAAAAAAAAGCAAACAAACACAATTGAATCTTAAAAGTTTTAACATTTACAGTTACACGTCTTTCAAACCCTAATCAAAGCGAGTAGAAGGGAGTCGCGTGCGCATCGCTCCGCCGCGGGCGCCCGCGCATTGACGGACCAATACAATCCTTCACAAATAACACAAAAACACAGCTACCTGTTGCCTGTGACGTAGGTGGCACTTAACGTAATGCCTCTAGCGTACTATGCCTGATCACGGTGTACTTTGACGCATTTTATCGTAACTTTTATTTTGCTTTGGGATTCGGGTGTGAAGGTAGTCGAAGATGGAGTATATCTCAAAAGGGTACCGTGTATTTGAATCGTTATCTCATTGACGGTTGTGGATATTTAATAACTTAATTTAACTTTTATACTGACATATAATTGAGGGTACCAACGCAAGAGTGGCCTATCTTTTTGAGTCAGTTAATAGAATTCAGATAAATCTTTGAAAAGCATTAACGCATGCTTAGCGAACTCTAAAGTCACCAAAAGACGTGTTAAAATGTGGAAGAAAATTCACGATAGTTAGCAGAGGTCGAGATGGCTTAGTGGTCAGACCGCCTGGAGTATTTAACCGGGAGGCACAGGTTCGAATCCTGCTCAGGACCGTATTATTTTTCCATTTAAAATTATAACTTATTAGAATTGTGTATCTAAAAGATTGGCCACTCTATGGTCGGTAAAAGGGAGGTAGAGTTAACAAGTAGATTTAACAATTTCCCAATCGCGTAAGTCACTGAAGATGAAAGGATAATGTGTCTGCTTAATGAAAAAATATATCAAAATTATTTATATATTATTTGTGAAATATTATTTAAAACATTATGCATGCATTATGTTGTATATACCTAACTCGATTCCATTATACCTACGCAATACGTACTTTATATTTGAAGGAGTAAATTTATAAATAGTAAAAATAACCTATTTTGGAAAAACTTACTCATGTATCTAACTTTGCCAAACAAAAACAAAAGCGTTAATAAAATATTCCTGTCACGATCGTGTACAAAATAACCTCTTAATCATATGTAAAAAATGACGATCTCACATTATACGCGTAGAATACAAATATAATTGAATATAATAGTGGCGTATTATACCTACATATTTGTATCTCTGTATTTTTTGTACTGTACCTGCCTACTTTGATTAATTTTTGTAGGTACCTGAATACCTGTTGCTGGTATAATTTGTAATTTACTATACTGGCAATCCTCAAAATGTCGGTTATTACATCTGTTTTTTATTACGTTGAATCATGTTTACACGCAAAAACGATATCTGGAAATCCACTTTTTTGACATGTGTGACGAGGACAACGGACTTAGCACGAATTTAATGAGATAAAAAATAGTCTAGAATTATCTCTCATTTTTGTGCAGATCTTTATTATATGTATCTGAGTAGTTTTGGTGTGAATTCACTCAAAGAATAGAAAAGTATTTAAAAATTTTGGTTATTTAAAAAATTTTATATACAGTACTGGATTTTCATGAGGTAGATAAATAAAAAAAATATAATAAAAGATAAATATAATAAAAGATTTATCTTGAACTTATACTAAGTTCAAGATAAATCTTTGAAAAACATTAACGCATGCTTAGCGAACTCTAAAGTTATTATATTAAATGGAAAAAGAATACGGTCGCGAACAGGATTCGAACCTGCGCCTCCCGGATAAATTATCCAGGTGCTCTGACCACTAAGCCATCTCGACAAGTATAAGTTGCCATGGCTGACCTGGAAGTCTTTAAATAGACTTCGGACCCAGGTTGGCCGAAGTAAGGAAAACCTGCTCAGGTGGGGATACATAAAAGATTCCAACCTGGAGTGCAGGTGTGATACTGTTCCGCAAACGATGGAACATCGTGCCCTGTGTGCCCTGATACCACGTTACGTGCACGTTAAATGACCTCATGGACGGTACTGACAATACGGATATCGTAGCAGGGTTTTGGGATGATACAATTTGAATTGCCATCGATAAGCTAAGAAGAAGAAGATGAGGTATATAATCTTACGAAGGGATATGATTAGATTTGACAGTTAGTCTACAAATAAAATTGCTTCGTATTACGTATTCATTGGAATGTTGGTTTTCCCTACAACCTAAATGGCACAGCACAGCTCAATGTTTCAGTAATTGACTTACCAATGCGACTTCATATCACTGGAAACCTTTATTTAGTTATTTAATCATCTGGCTACACTAGAACAGATTATTTACACAATTGTTTATTTTGAGACTAATTTTTTTATATGGATAATAGTTTTGAATTATCTAATTAGAATGCAATAAAATGCTCTAACAGCACCACAATTAACAACTAGCTTCCTCCAACAAATTCATCTGCTTGGACATCAGAATTGGGCCCAGTCAAAATTTAAAGTATCATATTTTTGTAAAACAACTTTTAACCGGATTAGCGCTTGTATTATTGGTTTTTGTTTTTCCTGACTTTTTATCATAGTATTATATTTTTATATCATAGTATTCATCATCCCCCTGCCCTTATCCCAATTTATTTGGGGTCGGCGCAGCATACCTATACCTATCTGGCATGCTGCTAAAGTTTTGGCTATGTTTTATGACCGGCCGCCTGCCTGACGCCAACCCTCTTTGGGAATGCTGTTCTTGGTGGTAACTACCACCGATACAGTCTCCTTCTATCTAGCTATGCCATACCAAATTTTATATCATAGTATTATTAGTATCATATTTATTAATCTAGGTTATAAGTAAACTTTGTGCCGAATTTCATCCATAGCCGTTCTGCACACCTATTGGCTATCTTAGTTACCAACGAATTGATGGTCACTTTGTAGTACATTGCGTCGTATGTTACAGCTTATCTATGATGAGCAAAACTAGAAAAAATATACGACGCAGTGTACCTACTACTAAGGGACATTAATTCGATGTCAACCGAGATAGCCAATACACCTGCTGAAAGAGTTTCAACAAACATCCATCCATCATCCTCACAAACGTTCGCATTTGTAATATACCTATACTAGTAAGAAGTCGAATTTACGACTTGATTTTAATTACAGATAAATCTTTGAAAAGCATTAACGCATGCATAACGAACTCTAAAGTAATATTGTGAGCAGGATTCGAACGCTGCGCCTTCCGGATAAATACTCCAGGCGCTCGCTCTGACCGCTAAGCCATCATGCCCTCTACTCACTATCCTGAATTCTTCTTCGACAATTTTAATACTTATCTTTTTGGTGACGTCATGGCTATCTATAGAATCTTCAAATAGAAAAACCCAATAACACTGCCCGATCTGGGTATGGAACCCAGGACCTCGTGCTCAGCAGTCGCGCTTGGGACTACTAGACCAACGAGGCAGTTTATATTAATAAAACAAGTAAGGAAAATACAAGTATGATAATAATTTATCGTTATATTAAATACGTTAAGAGTCGAGTTGAGACGGATGTGCCATAGTTTGTTTGTTATTGAACAACATCTCGAATGTCCATGTTTGTTGAAGCCGGCATTTAAGTACCGATTGTTTATTCACGGCTATTTGCCTTTCGGATATTAAATGTAGACTTAGTGGCTGGCTATAGATTTTTTCGGTATTTTTGAGGCTTTTGAAGATTAAGCCGACAGGTGTCCAATGAGAAATGCCGAGACTAATCGAAAGGAGTAGATATTCTAATAGGTCACGAGTTCACAGCTAAATAACCACCACCTAGATCGATTGATCGAGGTTAAACTATGATTGCCGTGGTTGTTTTCCGGATGGGTGAACGTCATTTCATATCAAGACCCTCCCGTGCCCCAGAGAGCACGTTACACCATCGGTCCCGGCTGTCAAATGAAGATCTATGACAGTCAGATGTCTGAGATTCTGACAGCCGGACACCACGAGATATCGTGTTACCCAGTAACTGGGTTGTGGAGGTTCCATGGACAGTACTGGTATTAAGCTGAATCCAGTTTGTCTGGAAGTCGACCCCAACATAGTTAAGAAAAGGCTAGGCAGATTCTACAAGGCCATATTATTGAATAGCTTTAGATATGGTATCCGTTTGATGTTATGCTATCTCAGCATTTTAAGGTGAAGCGAGAGATCATTAGATTTGAGGGTTCCACATATAGTTTATTTATTTCTTATAGGTTCACCCACAGTAGATATATCCATATGGATACATTATGTTCAGAAGTATTATTGTCTATTGTTAACTATTTAGACGACTGTTCAAAAGAGGACAGTTATGTTTTCAGGGTAGATGTAAGATTCCACCATACCGACTCATAGGAAAATGTTCCGCAGAACTGTCCCCGAGTACGATGAAAATTCTTCAGTATCTTGTCGCATTCAACACAAATACAACTTGGTTTTTTTTTTCACTTTTTATTTCTGAACTTGAAAGCGAGCTTTTTAAGTTTTTTAAAATATAATTATTAATTAAATATTATTATAGTCGTCTGACGTATTTAAATAATTCGTTGATAACCGAGATAGGCATAGGTACGCAGGACATATTACCGAATGTTGTAAGACATGTTTCTATATTTATTTATAACACTAAGCATAATTTTAACTTATTAAATTAATTTGATGTATTAAGATAAGGTTTTTATATATGTATATACATACTACAATTGATTTATGTTTCTTGAATAAAAAATTAACTCTTCGAATGGGAGAAGTATACCATTATAATTCATAACATAAAAAATCTATTGTATCTGGTAATTAGCGAGCCAACAGACTACATAAAATAAAATAAGGTAGCTGTTCATGTAAAACATAATTGTACCGATTTTCCTAATAACTGTACGAAAATTTGGGAAGCTAATGAGATAAAAATTGCAGGGTGACCAACTAATACATACGTCTTGATGTCTTAGTGATTATCAAGGGGACCGAGTAATCTCGCTAAAGCATACAAAAGTTGCTTTGAAATTGATTTCAAAGGTCTTTGGACCCACCTCGGGTGGGATGAATGTTTAGTTTAGTATATGGAGGATTAAATTGTGAGTTGTTTCCTCCAAAAGTCAATTACACGCTTGAATACGCCCTCGGAACAATGCGGTGAGGTTTATTTTTTCACTTACTGGTTTCGGTTCCAATTGGTGTCGGTATTTCGGAATAGTTTCGTCATTTATAATAAGTATTAAATTTCAAAGTAACGTAACGTGGGTAGGGCTTAATCTAAGTTTAGGTACATTCTATTTTTTATTATATTACATAGTCATTTGTCATGGTCACTGTGTATAAATAAAATATTAGTATGCAAATAATAAAATATATGATAGCATCATCAATTATAATAATAATAATAATATTCCACAACTACCACACAACGCCGTCTAGTCTCAAGCTAAGCAGAGCTTGTGTTATGAGTACTAGACAACTGATAAACATACTTATATATTTCTAAATGCATACATATTATAGATAAAATTACACCCAGACACAGAACAAATGATTGTGCTCATCACACAAACATTTGTCCTGGGTGGGAATCGAACCCACGACCTCCGGCATAGCAGTCAGGGCTACTAACCACTAGACCAACGAGGCAGTCAACTATTATGGTTTTATGTAAGAGCGCCTGGAATATTCATTCAACTTACGACCGTATTTTTCGTTCCACAAGTTCGCTACGTATGCGTTACTGTGCTTAAAAGATTTATCTGCAGGAGTAATGGATTTTATAAAATTCATAGGCGTATCATCAACCCTGTCCGTGAAAAAGTATAAAATATAACGTTACTAATAATAATTGTAGGTATATGTGGTTTTGTGTTAAATATATTTCTTTCTTTATATAATAGAAACATATCGCCCCATGAACATTGGAAACGCAATAAAAACGATAACTTTAATTAAGATCACCACAAATTCCACAACTAGCTAAGGAATGCGCGTTGATGTCTTTTACTCTACAAACGCATAGCTGCGCTTGCGCACGCCCGTTCCCTCTCTATATATCTATCATAAGAAACTACAGATAAGCTCTTTACACTAGGCAGAGCTAAATGATCAAACAGCTTTAGATAAAGTACTCGAAAGTACAGACATAACCCATCAAAACAACTTTCTAGTTCGTCGACTCTGTGTAGAGACGGCAGGTGTTCAACTTCAATTTCCAACGTAATGTTTCTTAAACATTTCTCAAATAGATAATGTGTGAACTTAAAGTACAACATTAATACATAAAACGTTTTGTAAAAGACGAAAGCATTTCTCTGTACATACCGCGAACACACACACGCATACACAACCTCACGCACACATGCATATAACAATATTTTTAGGTTTAACCACAAATAGGTATAACTCACCATCGTGGCCATTGATTTAGACCAATTATAAACCCATTTCTTGGTTCAGAACACGGTTATTACGTACACACAGGCGGACAAACAAAAAATATCAATCGTAAACCACTTTACATATACACAAGTCGTAGTTTATCACATCACTATATATGTTTATCACTTGAAGTCACTTTAGTACATCACTATTTGGACTTCAGTGAAGCTGAAGTCGTTAGGTGATGAATTCGGGGTTTAAAGTTTAGTTTTTCAAGCCGATGCTAACGTTAGACGGTGGCATGCGCTTGCGCAGCCTCTAAACGACTGACTGCCGGTTGTTGGGGCTGCCAGCCTTGTGTTGTGGTTACTGCCATAGAGCCTCCGTAGTGCTTTTGATCGGAAAAGCTGTGAAGGTGTGCTCAATGCTTAACGAATACTGGTGAAATGTATATATGCGTATGATATGTACATAATACCTATAATCGGAAAAGAGAGTGGAATCATGCCTTTAGAAATTTATAAAATCGCTTTTCGCCGTATATATGTTTCCCTAACTATGAACAATATTAACACCTGACATTTTATCAGTCAGTTTATAAAAAATTGTCAAAATTACATGTAATAAGCAATATCCACCATATTTGGGAAAGTTAAACATAAAAATTACTTCAAAATTATTTAATTTGACATACAACTCTCGATTGCTAAACCTACCATAAAATATAATTGATTCCTAGTCTGGCAACATCAAACGAGCCTCCATTGTATCTCAATCGAGACAGAAGATATCTCCCTTCCTCTCTGCATGTCGGAATGTGACCCGCTATCACCTTGAAGGCCGAAGCTCTGGACGATTCAATGAAAATAAGAGCTTTAACTTCTATACAAATACATAAATAATACTACCAAATACTCATAAAAAAAACTAACAATTGGCAAAGATAGATCAGTTTTTTTTTAATCGGTAGGCAATTGTCTGCATTTTCTGCCTTGTGTTATTATATTCAGTTTCTGGTCACGCCGGATTCCCTAGGCCCGTTGCTGCGGCTCGGCAAACGCTTGCGTATCTAAGCAACGCATATAGCGTACAGTTATTAGATGGATTACAGTTTAACTCTCTCTCAGACTCGACAAGAGTAATTATACCAATAATTGCCTGGGATTGGTTACTTTGTGTGAAAAAACATCGGAATATTTCGCCATTTAACATTTTGCCTTATTGAAAGGGACTATGGTTTCTTCAGTAGATGGCCACTCATTCTCCAACTGTGGGATCAGAGGATGTTCACTAGTATATTTCTAAGAAATGCTTAAAATTATAAATTCAATCTCCTTTGACGTCTATCAATATCGCGATTAGATACAGGTCAATGATCGCTATCTAAGCGTGATAATTCAGGGAATTCTGTGGCAATGATTTCACACCACCATGCGTTTTTTTTTTCGCTTTTGTCATACCAAGTATTATAATACCTAGTTTTAGCAAATATTTTATGGACTTTAAAGAGTCGAGTAGTTTTTACCTTTTTATTACACAGTATCACTGAGTTAAGGGCGATTGAAGTACCTAAATATTTATTTAATGAATTCCGATTACCGACAGGCAGTAATAAAAAAGTTTGCAGAGATTTTTTATTATGGCATCATCACGCGTATATTATCCGAGTGCGACTACCCAATGCTGTTATTAGGTTCCATGGTGGTGAGTCTATTGCCATCTTCCCGGCACTATTCCAAACTACAGGCTGCTACTAACAATTTCCTAGCAGAAAACCCCAATAACACTGTCTGACATAGGAATTGAACCTAGGACTTCATGCTCGGTAACGGCGCTTGCGACCAGTAGACCAACGAGGCAGTTGTGATAAAAACAAATGAAATTAAATTATTACACAAAAAACATTGCTCGCAAGACTGTATTGTGAGAGTGCTTGAATAGTGTGTTTGCTTGATATTGTGTGTGTGTGTAATATATACTGTAAGGAGTTTCTCTGTTTCTTCGTATTTGAGTTCTAGAAGCAATTTTTACAGTCACTTGTCTTAGAAGATATGCTGCTATTTACTTTATTAGACATAAATTTCCTATCAAGTGGTACCACCCACTGTTTGCGAATTGAAAAATATTGATGTCACCTTATTGCGTAGGTATAGATCTGGAGGAGGAAGGCATAGCAGGTCCGTAGAGGTCATGAAAGCTTTAGTATCGGAGTTGCGGCGAAGGCAGAAGTAATCCCGAAACCCCGGTGAAAGTAAGAAGCAGGCCGTGACCCAATGTCCTTGCTGGACTTCCACACATAAAAAACTAGCTGAAGGTAACTAAAGGTAACCTATGTCCTTCCCCAAGATACAATCTATCGCCTTGCCAAATTTCATTACGATCCGTCCAGCCGTTTATTCGCGAAAAGGTAACAAACAAACAGAGTTACTTTCGCATTTATCATATTAGTATGGATGGATGGATAGCTTATTAATTTCGTTTTCTTTCTTAGTTTGCTAATCACCTGGAGTATGTACCTACTTATTATTTATTACATTTTAATTAAAATTTCCCGTAGGTACCTACGCTCGCGAAAGTACCTATGTAATTATTTCTTTCAGCAAAAAAATACTCAATCTATTATTTCAAATTTCTAACTAACTTCTGTAGGTACAACTCCGGATATGAGATCGATTTAACGAACTTTAGCATAATATTATATTAACTGTGATATTAGGTACGCAATTTACAATAATAAAGCCACTTCCTCAATTAAATACAATAGACACGAGCTAGGAAATTATAAAAAGGTTGTGGGTAATTTTTGCCGACCGCAAAATAATGCGGATGACTGGGTTTCATCTCGCAAACTGCTACTTCCTGGGTAGTTAGAGATTAGTTACCTATCTACCGTAGATAGATTCAGTATCCTAGAATATATATATTTTTTTAATTAACTGTCTCATTGGTCTATAGGTCGCAAGGGCGACTACCGAGCGTGACGTCCGGGATTCGATTCCTGAGTCGGGCAAAGTTTTATTAAGTTTTTCTGTGAGGAAATTCTCAGTAGCAACTCGGAGTTTGCAATTTTGCAATGGATTGATGGCAATAGGCTCACCACCTATTACGTGGGACTAAATAACAGCATTAGTGAAATGTGGGTGTACAACTGTGCACACCTCTGTCTACACCTTCGGGGAGAATAGGTGTGATGCTGTGTTTGTGTGTGGGTCAGGGACGTAGCTAACGCCGTATCAGCCGTATCAATGATACGGGGCCCCCGAGCCACAAGGGCCCCAACGTCTGTACTGTGTTAGCAAAAAATCGTAAAATGTTATAAAAAAAGCCTGAATATAAATTTTGATACAGAGGTGTTTCAAAATTTATAATCGGGCCTTTTTATAAAAATAAATTTAAGCATTAGCTACGCCACTGGTGTGGGTGTATTGTAATAACTTGCGTAGAAGGTTGTATATCTTCCTAAAATTTGTTAGAATTCAGGCGCAAAGGAACGAAGGAAAGCTTTCACAAAAACTAAATGTTTATTATGAAAATCCTTGAAGAAAAATTTCACATTATCGGGAGTGCGTTAACAGCAATCAAATCTGACATGCACACACACCCAGTCCTGGAACAACTTCGGCCGCGTAATTAGTATCTTTCATAATTTGCTCGACTTTCAGAAAAAGGAGTAACTTACCTACTTAATTGATATCAGCACTATCAGTGAACTAATAATTTATCCGGAATCACCACGGAGAACATTTTTCGTTATGTAGTGCCTATACACCCGCTTTCGGATTTCAATATTAATATAGTAAGAATTATATCGTGATTATAGGAACCTGACAATTGAATACAGTTAAGGATATCCACTGTCTGCTATATCTGCATCAACTCCTATACAAACATGTATAGCAATCACTTAGTTGAGATGTAAATATTTAAACTCTTTCAGGCGCCACGTACAAAAAGTACGAATGGTGAGTATTCGTACTTTTTTAATTATTGAATCAATGAAATACATAATATGACAAATAATATAGTTTTTTTTTATACTAAATGTTTATTTTTATGCCAGAAAAACATATGACAGATATTACTTTTTGAAAACAACATGAATTGGAACGCATCTCGTTGCTAGGCAACTGTCACTTTGACATATTCTTGTTTGACATCCGCAATATTCCGGTAACGTTTTAATTTTAAATATTGCGTGAATGCGAGCAATGAAAATTAATTTTACAAGGAAGTAAATTGAATTGAACGTAATCCGTCTGACCTCACATGTTCCAATTACGGATCGTTTTAGCGCCCACGCGAGCGAGTGTAACAGTCATGTAATTGTCTTGGATCATTACGAAGGAGGTTCAAATCGTGTGCAGTCAACCACAGAGGTTGGTATGTATTTTGTATTGATCTCACAATGTGACTCATTTACTTGTGTTTCGGATATAATTCCATGTTTGGTAGTTTCCTTGTGCTTGTATTAATATTATTAACCAAATTGTATAACAGGTGTTGTAGTAACTAAATTTTTTATTACAGTCATAGTTTGTTTTAATCTTATTTTAGTGAATTTCTAGTTACCGTTTCCAAATAAATGATAGATATTAAAACTATATATCATTATTAAATATCTATTAATACTATTACTTAGACACATGAGGTTTTCTTTATTTTTATAATAGTTTTTTTTTTTTTTTTTTGTAGTGTAGTTTGTAAATAATTTTATTTAATAAGCTAGTATTCTATTAAGTTTTTAATGTCAATATGAAATACAAATAAATGCTTACCTTAAAACTTCTACTGACTAATAAAAATCGTAGGGTAAAGTTATTTCAAATGACCTTACACATGTCTATACTGAGTCATGTTTAGTTAATGTTCACCTTGCCTAAAATGGCAGTGAACTTGATTAACATTCTATGAGGTAAATGTTTGTAGTTGTTCATGACATTCGTTTTATTTGGTAATTGAGAAAACTGCAGGATACCTAGATTATAATTAACAAAAACAATAATTTTAATCCTTTAAATGTAAACAATACTAGCTCCATAAAGCTGATTCTTTTTAGTAAAAAAATATGCTCCATTGCTAATATATTTAAAGAATATTTTTATTGCGCTGACTGTGTCACACTCCAGACTTAACATACTTTTAGAATATAAACTGAAGTGAAGACAGTATGTGATCTAATTACTTTTTATTTTATGTGATCTATTGAGAAATATGGATTGATATCATTGATTAATATCATCAACCTGCAGTTCTAATTGATGTCCTGCATCTTTTTAATT
This sequence comes from Xylocampa areola, assembly GCA_935421205.1. NCBI lineage: Eukaryota > Metazoa > Arthropoda > Insecta > Lepidoptera > Noctuidae > Xylocampa > Xylocampa areola. The sequence goes on along the minus strand of OW285219.1, from coordinate 6,709,107 downwards.
TCAATTCAAATAAAAAAAAAAAAAGTGGCTAGCTTCTTCATTGCTCATGTTTTGTCTTACTGCCATCCAATTGGCATCTAAACCATAAAACATAACTGACTGGTTTTTCAAACCAAGCCATAACTGTCCCACTGCAAGGAAAACCATATGAAAGAAAAAAAATCAATTCCAGTCAGCTCTTAGATCACTGATCACTATGATTAGTACTGGTATATATATATTTTTAAATATAATTTACAGCAAAAGATCTTCCACAATGTCTCGTCCCCGTCCCCAATGGCAGCTGCAAGCTATGGCAGCACAACGTCGCGACAATGACTTAAAGAGAGCCGAAGAACTGCAGAAGGTGGCTTCCTACTTTGAGACCAGTACGAACAAATCCAGACATCATGAGCAGTGGACCACCGAGGGGTATTATGAGAAGGCTAATAGAGAGGCTGACCAGCTGAGTCAGAGGAAGATTAGAGCTGTGTGAGTATGATGCTAAAAGCTTGTTTGATTTTATTTATTATTATACTTTAAATTTTAGAGCATCTTTACAAAAGTGAGTAATACTTTAATCTTTGATTTTTATAGTCTTTCAATATCATAGTAGAAAAGCATAGTATTTTAGCCTGATCTATGGCCTTCTGTTTAAGATATTCTTGAATTACCAGATATAGATAAAAAATTACCATCCATCTTCTCATTGTATGATTGATGAACATAACATAGCATAGCATCACAACTGTATTCCCCGAAGGGGTAGGCCGAGGTCTACACAGTTGTACACCCACATTTCACCAATGCTGTTATTAAGTCCCATGAAATAGGTGGTGAACCTATTGCCATAAACCGGGCACAATTCCAAACTCCGGGCTGCTACTGAGAATTTCCCAATAGAAAAACTCAATAACACTTTGCCCGACCCGGGAATCAAACCCGAGAGTCGCGTTTGGGACCACTGGACCAACGAGGCAGTTAATTGATGAACAACCTAGTTTAAACCACCTAAGGCCTCTGACATCGCTTAACACACCATCGAGAGCATCTCTCGGTTGTGCTGGTTTCCTCGCGATGTTTTCCTTTACCGTTTTAAGCAACTGATAAAATTAATTTATACACACATGACTTCGAAAGGTGCGTGCCTTGGATTCGAACTTGCGACCTTTGAATTTTTAGACCCACTGTCATAACACTAGGTTATCACTGCTACAATCCATATGTGTAAGTAAGCAAAACAAAAACTAAAGTATCACAATCTTTTGTGATAATGCTTATTTGTCTGATATTTTTGCTTTGCTGTAAAAAGTGATACCAAATGCATTTTTTTTAATAGGTACTATAAATATGTATGCAGCCTTGTAAGTTTAATGAACCTGCCACAAAATGAGTCAACAACAAAAACCTTGAATCATTTTAAACCTTTTGTCTGTGTCAAGCACCACCAGTGGTAATACAATAATGATATTATAAAGCTATCAGTGCTGGGAAATATGATATTAAGCTTTATTTATTTAAAGTTACAATATTAAATGGAAAAAGAGTACGGTCGCGAACAGGATTCGAACCTGCGCCTCCCGGATAAATGCTCCAGGCGCTCTGACCACTAAGCCATCTCGACCTCTGCTCACCACCGCGAATTCTTCATCCATATTTTTAACACGTCTTTTTGGCGACGTTATTGCTATCTATTCAGTACCTATACTATGTACCTATACTTTATTTATTTTTAGTTTGTTTCCATTGGTAGGCAAATCTGTTGACTCGCTAATAGAAATATTGTTATCAAGTACAATTTTGCACTTTAGCGAGAAGGTTAACAGACAAAAAAATAAAATATCGGGAGTCGTGGTGACCGAGTTGTTACGTGACCGAGTTGTTACGTGCCCGCCTCCTGAGCCACACGTTGTACCAATGTCATATGTACTTTCTTAGTTTATCTAAGACATCACAGGCATACAGAGAAAAACATCATGTGGAAACCTGGACTTGGTGGTCTGAAATCGCCAACTCGCAGTGACCTAGCGTGGTGATTAAGCTCGTGCCTTCTCTGTTTGAGAAGAGGCCCTTGCCCTGCAGTGGAACAGTTATGGGCTGATTATTTATTTATTTTATATATCAATCAGCAACTAAGTATTTAGTTCGATTTTTGGTCTATTTTAGGCAACTTGAGGAACGGCGTAAAAAGCTTGAACTTATGTTGTTTCACGAAAATATGCAATATCAACAGGAAATGAAGAACTTAGCGGCGCAACCGAAATTATATAAAAATGGGTAAAGTACATCCTGTTTCATTAATAGTCATATCAATACGCAATACTATTCCGATTTCCATCCCTGGCAATGAATAGTTTCAATTATTTCCTTGGTGTGGCAAGTTCAAGCCACGCTTGTATCTATTTCCTTATAAAAATAAAATGATTAAATATTAAAAATTAAAACGGTGTTTGTTCATTTGATTGTTATTTTTCTCAAAGAATGAAAATAAGAAAAGATTAAATATTAGAAGAATGAAAAATAAGTCTTGAATCCTTATATTAGAGTCTAATTCTTTTGTTGGAACCAAATTATGTAGTTCATTATTAACTATGCATTCTATCTTCCAGTTCGTACCTAAACAAGGTGCCAACGTCTACTCTTCAAGAGATCAACCAGGGCATCATGGAAAAGGAGGAGCAGCTCCGTCGCCACGAGGCAGAACTGCGACTACATCACGCGTGGAGTCTGCGACAACCTGAACTGAGGGCTGCTACTGCTTATGTCGCTAATGGAAAGCTTAAATCTGCCTGGTAGGAATCTTGAAGCTGAATCATCATAGCTGGTGTTCGATCAATCTGGGAACATCCTCTGCCGGTCATGGAATGATGAGATCCACAATGTCTACGATTGGCCCATTTTCGATGGTGTTTGAAGCGCCAAGTTCCAAGTGCGAGTGTGCTAGCAACCAACTCGCACTTGGCTGGTAGTTTTTGTAACAAAAAGGACAAAGATGTCGTAACATCTCGCTATCAACGACACCAATGGATGGGACACAAATTTGTTTGTAATTGTTACTCATTAATTACCAGATAATAGATTTTTGTTGATATAAAGTATAATTTTGTATCTCCGATCAAAAGGGTTTATTCATAACATACTTCTTTTTAATTTGGATTGTGGAATATCGTCGGTGATCCAATTGCGCGTAACTAGCACCTAAATAACTAGAATAAAATTTAATCTTATAATTTTAATACATAAATAGCCTCAACTATAACTAAGTGCCTCGTTGGTCTAGTGGTCCTAAGCGGGACTGCTAAGCATGAGGTCCTGGGTTAGATTCCCGGGTCGGGCAAAGTATTATTGGGTTTTTCTATTAGGAAATTCTCGATAGCAGTCCGGAGTTTGGAATTATGCCGGGTAGATGGCAATAGGCTCTCCAGCTATTACATGGGACTTTATAACATCATTGGTGAAATGTGGGTGTACAAATATGTTCACCTTTGCCTACCCCTTCGGGGAATACGATTGACAGCGCGGTTGGCGCAGTGGTCGAGAGACCGACTGCTGCGCTGCGTGTCGCAGGTTCGATTCCTGCACGGAGCAAATATTTGCACGATCTATAAATAATTGCTCCGGGTTTGGGTGTGTTTGTGCTTGTGAGATTATATTTCTGTAAAAGCACCCACGATACAGGAAGAAATTCCTAGTGTGGGGTAAAGTTTAAAAAAAAAAAACAGGCGCGATTCTATGTTATGTTATGTTTATTTTATAACTAAATTGAAACTGCGGATTCCTCAAGAATCCTTATTTTGATACAGGTAAGTTAAGACTTAAAGATGCGTGTAAGAAGTTTTAGAAATAATTATGTTTTTATTCTGGTCATGTCAAACTTTGTCAAAGGAAATTATTATTTACTAATATTGTTACTTACGCAGTATTGGACTATCACCGACGATATATCATATATTACTAAAATTTAAAACCTTGATAATAATGTTCATTATGGGTATATTCATAGACTATGTATTTATATTTTTATAGGATGGAGCAATTGGTAGAAAAGGAAGTGCAAAAGAAGAAAGAAGAAGAAGAGACGCGTAAGACTTTGAAGGAGAGAGACGAGATGTTACGAAGGCAGATACAGTTGGAGGAGGAGAGACTGAAGCAAAAGGAGCTACAGGTTAAAGTATGTAATGCTTGGTACATAAAACCACACATTAGGCCTACTAGCCTTGACGGAATTAGTGCTGGAGTAGTTCTAGCGGGCGTACCCCTCTCGTAACTGGCATATGATTCCCAATCAAATTGTTATATACCTTTTACCTGTATGGTTGCAATGATTGTACACGATTTTAATCGTGTGTGACACAATATATGTTTAGTGTTTTTATGTGTTTTAATACTGTTAATGTAATGACGAGAGCTATTGTTGCTTTAGTGCAAGTTCTTTTGTGCTTGTGTGTTATCATCCACCGCCCAAAGTGGCCAGCAAACTTGTTCGATATTTTGTCAGCACAGTCTCCTGTCTGGTCCTCTAAGGTTAAACACTTGAACCACGAAATCCGATGACCTGATGGCTTATGTTTCCTGGGCAAGAGTTGTTTAGTTGCATTGATGGACAACTTTAAAAATTATCGACTCTTTAACTACAGTACCTCATATAAATAAATTACGCAATTTTTTTGTTACAGGAGCTCCGCGAAAGCCTCGAAGGCCAAATCGCAGAGCTAAGCGAAAAAGAAACAATAGTCAAACGCCTTCGAAAACAAGAAGAGAAAGAAAAGATGATACTCGATGAGCTACAATTCATATCGTTCGAAAGAGAAAAGGAACACGTTCGCCTGGTAGCAGAAAGAGACGCGAACATAGTGAACATGGGCTTACATAAGTATAAGCTGAAGAGGAGGGTGATCTCTGTTATAAAGGAGATTGAGCTGGATTTGGAGATGCTGGATAAGTTGCGGAGGGCAGTTCTGAAGGTATGTGTTGGAAATATTCTATGTCACAAAATCTGGTGTGTCATTACCATTTGAACCTTATATTTGAGTAAACTAGAATGTTTTTTTTTTTATGTCGAAAGTTTTTTTTTGATTTTCCTTCGAATATAACTAATATAGTAACAGTAGCTTCATTAAGACCTGGGTTAATGTCTGTTTACATAATTACTAACATATGAGATTGGTTAATGAATATGATGAACTTTTGCTTTTTGTCATTTAGGTTTCCCTTGCCCCAATTCCAAGTACACAAATAAAATCACTTACTTTACAAACTGCCAGGCACAAAAAAAATTGTCTGCATTCCAACTTTTTTTCATTTGGTTTTCTTTTTTCTTTCTCTTATTACTAAAAGTGTACGCCTAGACTTACTATGAGATATTATTTCCTAAATCATACTTCCTATACGTTTGCAGGAGCAAGAATCTCAGCAAGACTCTTGCGCAATCTACAAGCGTGTACTAGATACCGCATTAGCCGAATTAGCAGAACACAGGGAGCGCGAGCGACAGAGACAGAAGACTATTGAGGTCATGTATGATGGAGAAGCGAGGCAGATTAATGAAAAACAGGATAAGGTAAGAACTCTATCAGTTTGCATAATAGCGTCTATTCTCTGTTGATGAAATGAGACACAATTTTTTATAGGCTTTGTTTTATAGGTCTTGGGTTTTGATGTACGCAATGTTACTTCTTCGATCGATGTTTCTTCTAGTTAAAGTTCTCTCGGTACATTTTCCAATTTTCTATGATTCATCTACTTCGACAGTAGTAGATTTATTTGATTAATCATAAAAATTGAAATGACTATATGAAAAAAAAAACTCGATAAGTCTCAGTTTTTAGTTTGACTGACTAAATCAAAATTATAAGATATTGCCAGCTTTACTCAATTTAGGAAAGACTTGCTTTATTTTCTTGAATATTAACCCATAAATAGCATATATCTCGAGGTTATATCTACCTTCGTCCTAAAACATTAGGAAAAACATAAATTAATAATTTACGTGATGTAATACGGTTTGAAATATTTTGTTATATTATGTTAATCTTGGGCTTGATCTTAAACATTTTTTTACATTGTATCGTATTTTTCTAGCTATGGGCAAAGGAACACGAAGCTCGCGCTTTACTGATGAGTGAAGTGATCGCTACCCTGAAGAAGCAAGTCGAGGAGAAGATAGAAGCCAACAGACAGCGGCAGAAGGCCAACGTGCTGGAGCGAGAGAAGATTCTGCAACAAATGGAAGGCTTCCACGAAGAAGTTCTAGCTAATGAGAGATCCACGCAGGTATGTGTTATTGGTATTTTGTTATCTGCTTTTAGCACTTATTATTTACTAGCTGTGCCTGCGAACCCGTCCGCGTGGATGTCGTAAATTAACACCATGTCGTGTATGAACACAAATTCATAATTAACAAATGTTCGACGTGGTTCTTTAAATTGGCATAACTTTTTTATTTATGAACCGTTTGACATGAAACAAACACTAAACATTAAGTGAAGCTTACCACATTATATTAGTGAACCACATCTAAATCGGATCAGAACATTCTGAGATTAGCGCGCACAAACGCACAGACAAACAGATAAATACATGAACAGACAAACATTCTAACAATAATTGTTTTGGGTGCTATTTGCGTTGATAAAGGTCCCAATAATATTTTTTCTCATATATCTTCCATGTACAGACAGCGATCCGTTACATTTTTATTATATGTATTGATGATGATATCTAACTTTGATACGGAAGTAAATGCACGCGTTTTAAAACCTTATCTGTGTCCCGAGTTGTCATACGGCAACTCGGGCCTTAACATAGGTGAAGACAAATTAATCTATGTTTGAAGTCAGTCGTCAGATCCAAGACAGGGGTAGGCTGCGACATATCCAGTTATGGTTTTTCTTAATTAAGGTGGTTTTATTACTCGACTAAAACACGGCAATTGAGATTGCGTTCTCTGGAATTCTTGTAATTTTTCTCTCCCACATTCCTGCTTCCTAAGAAAAAGTTTACTTAGTTATTTAAACCGTCTGGTATTATCAACAATTGTAACTTCTCCATTCCAGCTCAAGAACTCCAAATACTCAACTGTAAACGCTCTTCAATCTCAACTGAACAGCTTACGGCTACAACAGCAGCAGTTGGATGCAACCTGCGCGAGAGAAGCCGAGCTTAGGGAGGCCGCCTCCAACGAGAGGAAACTGCGGAGTGAGATCGCGAGGGTACATAGAGAGGGCAGCACTCAGGCTTGGACATAACATATGTAGTAGTAACAATAGACTTATCAGTATGTTAGCCAAAATAGATAATAATAATGAACTGACGCATTTAGCGTCCTTACAAGTTTTTAGGTAATCTGTTCATCTTTCACTGTGACTTTCCATAGTATCATTACATCTATAAACAGTTTTTAACTATCGAATTATGAATAATTTTACGACAGTTGAAAGGCTATTTGGTTCAATGCACATTATCATTAGTACATTGAAGTTATAATATTAAATGGCAAAAAAATACGTTCGCGAGCAGGATTCCAACCTGCGCCTCGCGGATAAATCTCGAGGCGCTCTGACCACTACAGGCGCACTGGTCGTGATGGCTGAGTGGTCAGAGCGCCTGGAGTATTATAATTTTAGAGTTCGCTAAGCATGCGTTAATGCTTTTCAAAGATTCATACTTCACAAAAGTGTCGCTTGAGCCTAATAGCCTTTCAACCGTCGATATTTTCTAAGTAATGACCCCAAAAGCTTATTTTTATTATGAAATTTATCGCAACGCTATACCATAAAGTATTGTCGACACCAACATAATTTGTCACAAAAAATAAAAATTGTAAAGATTTCGTTGCAAGAACCATTGTTGAAACTGAAATGTTCGCCTACATTTGTACCAGCCATCACCACATTTCACAAAAAATAACGAAAAATGCCGAAGTCGAATGAAACTCGATAAATACGTAACGAGGCTAGAATGTGTACAAGGCGGTGACGTCGACGGAGTGGTATATTAAACTCCAGTCAGTCGTCCATTTCGTTTATAAGTTAGACAAATTTTTCATCCTTGTATATGTAATGTGTTTTAATAATTGCTAGCGTACCGTATAGTGAATTTTGCCCTATTTACTAAAAGACTGATAACGATATTATTTACATAAATTATTGTATCTGTAATGAACTATAAAATTTTAATCATTTACATTATGGCTTTACCAGGCACTGGAAATCAGGGATTAAGTCGATTTTCGGAAGCATGATACATTTCGACCAAGCCTTTCCGAAATGCCTTCGTAAACAAAACACTAAAAAAATAAGTGTAAACATTATGTATTTGGAAACTACAAGATATTAGTGTGTGATAATGATAATTTTTCGTATTATGTGGCAAATTAGTTTTAAGTTGTTTAAGTATTATAAAGATGTTAGCCATAATAATGGTTATTAAGCACATAACTACCAAAAAGTGCCGAAATAAGTAGAACTGAATAACGATGATAAATAAAAAGTCTTTGCCGGGAGAAAAACTTGATTTGTTAGAACCGGGCAACATTTTGCAAAAGTCCATGAAAATGGATGCAAATAAATAAAATATTTAGCTTATTTCGCACTAATGACGGTCCATAAATATATGACATACACGTGCGCTGAATAATCGCAACGGCCACTAACTTTTAAAACGTGTTTCGTCCCCCCAGAGGGGTCTAACTTGAGTTCTTACTGTGCAGTGCCAACCACGAAGTCGAAGTAATTGAATGACTACTTATGATATGAATAGATAAAATATTGTATTTATGCAACAAAAAATCTTGACGTCTTTAGTATTTTTGAAAAGGAAACTGATGCCTTATTAGTTTAGGAAATTAAAACGACTTTATAATATTAAAGTAAATGTATTTTTTAATATAGATGGTATATTTTCGTCTGTTTGACGATCTATTAACTAGCCTGCTTGATGAATTTATAAAGTCAAGTCATATTTTTATATTAGTGTGAGTGAGTGTGATGAAAATAAACAGTAATTACGATATATTTATTCTTATTTGAACGCTAAATATGTCTTTTTAAAATAAGTTCTTTTTCAATCCACAAAAAATCATAACTTTAGAATTCGCTACGTATGCGTTAATGCGTTTGAAAAATTATCTGATGTTTTTACCAAGGATACCTATCACCCCAGAGGGAAGCCCAGGCTATAGGTATATGACTCCCGTCAAAGTTTTAAGAAATCCAGTCGGTGCTCATAACCATTTGATGAGTCGTATAAAATAAGTAGTGCGAGAAGAAAAATGCACACAGACCGACAAAGAAACATCTTACCAACATTCTCATAATCATGAAAATTGCTTCTAAATCCGTCCGGTAGAACTCATTAACGAACAGACAAGCAGTGGATCAGAAAGATGTTGCGCATCATCAACTACATTACTAGGACTTGGGTAAGTTCTGTCAGTCAGTTTTTGCCCTGCACCCACTATTTACCTCGTGGGTACCGAGCACCCACATAGTTAGCGCCTCTGAAACGCCGAAAACTATTAGTTTATTTTTAACACATTCTACTAAATATAATCTGAATTAAACTAACAATAAATTAACAGAGCAATATCGCAGTCCGTAAAATTATACCATCGACACGAAGAAGAAGAAAAGCAATATAATTTTTACAGTAATATTAAAATGTTTACGCCTTCTACATTCATCGAGCCCGTTGTAATTATTTTATTATCACGCCATCTAGTGTAGCCTTTGTGTACCCTGATTACACTGAGGAACATCCAAAGTTTATCTACTTGGCGCTAGATGGCGGTGGTAATATTATTAGTCTTGCAGAAAACCTACTAGATGTCGCTATGAGCTCAAAACTTTCATAGAGCCTATAAAAACTTTTAGAGCATGCGTTTTTCGCAGACAGCTATTCACGCTCTATATTTTAATTTGTTTGTTTAAGTAGGAACCTAACCTAAATATGAACTTTAAAACTATATGTTTAGTAGAAGTGAATATTTTTATTTCGTTAGATTTTTGTGATAATTTATTAAATAAATATGTACTTAATAAATAAAAATATTAACAAAAATAAAACCTAAATTATATTAACTACACTACCAATAAAAGAAAGAGATAAAATAAAAGGAAAAACGTAATTTAGGCGTCGAAGTACTCCTCCGCATCGCTATCACCCGGTAATGTGCCCAGAAGACTGGCAGCATTGCCACGTTGAATGGCAATGCTAATTCTCTGACCAAAAAACAGGCCAGCCCTCTGGTCACGCGAAGTGTCGACCAGTCTGCCAGTCGACTCCAAACGGCTCAAAGTCGTAGCAGCCGATAAGGTTGCTATATTTGCGCCGTTTGAGAGTCTCTGCAGCAGCAGCAGCGGAGCCAGCACAGCCAGCCGAGCTGGGAAGATGTTCGTTAGATTAGGATCATAAAAATTTGTAGGTTTTTACTGTCTTTCTATAGTTAGCCGTTAGTCTGTTATTTATGACTAAGTTCATGTCAGTATGTCAGAAAACAATCACCAACCGCAACAACCGGCACCAATAGGTTGGTAGTACACCATGCTATCAAGACACGGGGTGGCCCCTATATACCAATGTAGGAATAAACATATAGTTAGATATGATAGGCTGTTGATTCACGAAAACATGTCTCTTTGTCTAAATCGCTACAGCGTACCTATTGGCTATCTCGGTTAGCACGAATTGATAGTCACTTTGTAGTACATTGCGTAATATATTACAGTAGAGCGTCTGTTCGGGAATTGGAGTGTGAATACCATAGATTTAGATAAAGGATAAGAAGCAACCCGGAGTTTGGGTGTTCAACCCACCCCCCCAAATCCTGGCTACCTACATACGGCCCTGCACCACTTAACTCTTCGGATGTACGTAGACGTGACCCTTCGGGACTCGGCCTAACCCTTGGGATATACCTGTGATGCTATATTTTATGTTTTTATGGCTTTAGCTGGTAAATTGATTTGAGTTGATTAATATCGTAGGTACCTAACCTATACAGAAACATAGCAGTCAGTTTCATTTGGCTCTTGTCTATCTTTGATCTTTTCAATCAAAACTAAGAATACAGTAGGTCACCCAATCGTACGGGTCGCATTGTTGTAAGGGATTATTTCTATTGAATGGTAACGGTCTAAGTATTTTATTGTTGAAAACCTGATTTCCCTAAGGGTTTCGGATGTATTCGAAAATCCAGAAATTCGCCACTTATGTAGCTAATTTTAATACAATTTGTGTAGTCGCCTATTGCTTTATTTAATAATTTCTTGAAATATGTATACATCAGGCTATAAAATTATGTTACAATCAGCTCAGATCAGCTCAGCAGCAGCGACAGCCTCGTTGGGCTAGTGGTCCAAAGCGCGACTGCTGAGCATGAGGTCTTGGGTTCGATTCCCAGGTCGGGCAGTGTTATTGAGTTTTTCTGTTAGGAAATTCTCAGTAGCAGTCCGGAGTTTGGAATTGAAATTCCGGTAGATGACAATAAGCTCACTACCTACCTAAACTTTTAGTGTATTTACACTAAAAGTTTCCTCAACAAATTGTATTAAAAACCTACGGTATTTTTGCGATTTGAGCGAGTTAATCCCCTTATACAATGGTTTAACCATGACACATCCGATATTCAAAATCTCTCACTTTACCTAATATTTTAGCAGTGAAACCTACTTTCTTATCTAACATTTCAATTCTCAACTTATGTAATACAAATGTAATGTAATGTGGACATTGTGTAGGCAGTACTTAGGCATGCATTAACAAACGTGACAATTATTACGAAGCTATTATTTCCTTGAGCAATTGTTTAAAGCGATACCGGATTCTTAGTACAGATTATTGTGTTATGTAAAGTGACATTAGACTGCGTGTTATTTGTGACATACATAGAAATTTATAAGTGACTGGGTTTTGTTTAAAATGCATGAGGGTAGGCTCTACGTTTTGCCATTCTTTTTAAATTATCTTTTAGGCTTCCATTTGACCGCCATCTCGGCTGATGTTTAACGATAATGCGGTCTACGATGGAGCATGAATTGAAAGGTTTTAAATGTTTATTTTATAATTTGCGCAGCCAGATTGTCTTCAATGGATACCTGCCTTGTTATACAGGATATACCTACCAATTTATATAGATAGTTATCACATATCCATTCACCTTTTCATCCATCAATACCTTTTCGCTTTATATTAGGTATTTATTGGTTTTGATAACTTATAAAATTCATGGCGGGTCCATGAAAAGCTTGCGACAAGTATTTGGGAAGATTATAAATTATAGATACCTTTTTGTTGGTAAAAAATATTTAAAACTTCACAATAAAAAGACATCACATTTTTCTGAAACATCAAGCAATAAATACAAGTTATTTATGTAGTCACAAATAGAAGAATATATGTGTATTTTAAAGATCATGAATTTTTAATATACACATACAGTCTTCGAATTTACTTTAGGACAAGTAAGTACATCAGATAACATTTAATCAATTTACAGGTATCCTTTATATTATTACGGTAACAGTGAGAACATCTATAGAAAATAGTGTTAATATAGCTACTTGTTTTGATATCACAAATAATTACTGTTTTTTTTTTTAACCCGTTCACCAACAAAGCCCGCATACCGATTAAAACATGTGATATATTATATTTAAATTGACTCCAAAACAGAAGTAGTTACTCAATACGACGCGTATTTTTTACATAATTATTATTTATTATTAAAATACCTAGCTATGGTAGTAACAAAATAGGTATCACTTTTGTTATAGAATCCGCAAGCAAAACTATTGAGCGAGTGCTAACATTCGCTACGAGCTACGATAATTAAAACCCGTAGCGGCGTAGGTGTCTAGTATGATCACTTGTTTACTCATGAGGGAACATTCCCAAAAGCATTATCTTAAAAATATATAGATACTTAATCTATTTCAAGAACATATCACTAGTGGGAAAACTTCAACTTTAAGTATGCACAGTCAGCAGCATACGTCCATTATGAATAAAATCTTCTTTGCAATTTATTTATCCCTAAACTTAGTAGATATTCACATCGGCGTTGCCGACTAAGGCTGACATTGACGTTACGCGATAATATTGCGTACAAAATTTCCTGTATCTTAATATTTTTTAACCCAAAAACAGCCATTTCCTATACCTAGATGCTTGCTTTAACTGCTGTCTCCTCGAAAGGATAGGCAGAGCAGTCCTGTTTTACACTCGCATTTCACTGATACAGATATAAGTATGATGTTGTGGTGGCCGAGTGGTTACGGGACCGCCTCTTGAACTACAGGTTGTGGGTTCTGGTATGATACCAAGGTGACTGTGTCCGTACACAGTGTGAAGGAAAATATCGTGAGGAAACCTGGGCTGAAATCGTCAACCCACAGTGAACTTGCGTGGATAATGCTCGTGCCTTCTCTATATGAGAAGAGGCGCTTGCCCAGCAGTGAGCAGCTATGGGCTGGTTATGTATTATGTTACGTATGTATATACAGGTGGTCAACCTATTGGGCAATATAAATACCGGATGCTACTGAGATATTAATATAAAAAAAAACAACTCTTTTCGCCCGAGTGAACTATAGCCGTAACAGAAGGGATAGATCGTTTGCAGTGCCCGCTTGTCGCACCGTTGCACGAGCTCACGCACCTGTCCGGCGCATACTCTCTGCGCTCAATGCTCTCCTGCCCGAAGGTGTGTTTGCAGACGAATGGAAGGTGCTCCTATCAATATGTCTGGAGTACTGTGAGACGAGCTTATGAATGTCTTTTTGTTTTTATCTTTTAATTTGTTATTTTTGTCTTCAATTGATGTAATTAGCTCATGGCCGTTTCATTGTGAAGTAAAGTAAAATAAATAAATAAACACTTTGCCCGATCCGGGAATCTAATCTGATACTTGTAGGTTAGCACGCTTGCAACCACTAGACCAACGATGCAGTTTATAAATAGGTACCACTTTATGGTTTATGATTTAGTTTATTTCCGTAGTGCTATTTATGTGTTCGGCCTTTCCTGTTTTAGAACACGAATGGAGAAATTATGTTGAGACCTTTCAATGAAAACTTGAAATCTTTTTTCTTGGGAACTATATTTTTTATTATCTCAATTATTACTGCGCCTTAGCATATATACCTATATACCAAAGTAATTTAAACATAGACGCTCTTTAAATATCGTTTAAGCGTTTCCTTAATAAATCTTTGAAAAGCATTAACGTATGCTTAGCGAACTCTAAAGTTATTAAGCCAGTCGAGATGGCTTAGTGGTCAGAGCGCCTGGAGTATTCATCCGGGAGGCGCAGGTTCGATTCGTGCTCGCGACCGTATTCTTTTTCCATTTAATATAATAAAATAAAATATCTGGATTAAAATAGTTAAAAGAATAGCTAACCCATGGCGGAGTACTCATATCCACATTAATTTATTATTTGCCGAAAGTAACTCGATTTGTTATAAATTCATAAAAGGGGACATGATGATGATAGGTTCCTACATCATGTGAAGGTGCCTTTACCTAATTCACTTAAACTCAGTAAAAAAATATTGTTATATACTAGATAATTATGTATATTGTTATCTGTTACTTATCTATCATCATCCCCTCATCATCAGCACCCTGACTTCACACACTGCCATGTAGGTAAACGTCTGCTCTATTTGTTACAGGACTACTAAAAAAAATGGTGTTATGTTTTTAGTGTTCATGTGTTTGTTGGTGAGTTTCTTTATTGCACCATGACTTCTAAATGCCTGAACCGATTTATATGTACCTATGGGGTATCTATAGAATCCTTACATTATCCCGAGTAACGTAGACTAAGTAGTAAAATTACAAAAAAATAGGAATGAGATGGCAATGGTACACAAAAAGTGTGAAATAAAAAATATAATTCACATATACCTAGGCGTGCTTTTATTATTTTTTATTAATTTTATCTTGTTTACTCTATGTTAAGGGATCCTGTGCTATGTATCTTCATTCAGATACCCATACAGGACCAATATTTATAATAGCGCAGAAATAAGTCGTCGT
Organism: Xylocampa areola; assembly: GCA_935421205.1. Classification (NCBI taxonomy): domain Eukaryota; kingdom Metazoa; phylum Arthropoda; class Insecta; order Lepidoptera; family Noctuidae; genus Xylocampa; species Xylocampa areola. Next base: position 6,694,086 of record OW285219.1, on the reverse strand, counting down.
TTTTTTTTAGTGCCTCTCTCAGAAGTACCTAAACTTTAGCTACAAAGTCAGCGAATTTGGTTACTTTTATTATGGTTTATTGCTGCTAGGTTAATGATTTGGTTACTAATTCAAGTCCCGTAATTTCATTTTATAAAAAAAATACGCTAGGTATAGGAAGTAGCTCCCCTTCAAGTGCGGATGGTGACCACCGGGGTGGTTTTAGTGAGGTAAAAATCCCACACTCCCCGGTTTTATCCTCAAAGACCGGGCGCCTTTTGAAGGTTTCCCCCCGAAAACAAAAAAAAAAAAAAAAGGTAGGTAGGTATGTAGAGCATCTGCAAAAGAAAATACTTAGTTTAGTTCTAGTTTTAGTTGCCACTGAACAAATTGGTCTTCTTCTGCAGAAGATCTCAACTAGGTTTTGTTTTTAATAAATCAACTTTTAACCGGATTAATCGCGTGTATTATTGGTTTGTTTTTCATGACGTTTCGAACACTTGGCAGCGTTCGTGGTCGCAGTGGTTAAAAGTTGTTTTATTTTAGTCTATAGTGATCGCGAAAAACTAAGATATTACTAGGTATTGTTTGCCAACTAAATACGTGTAAACTAAAGTAGGTATCTACAATTTATTCTAGGCAAACATCATAACATAACATAGCATCACGCCTGTATTCCCCGAAGGGGTAGGCAGAGGTGTACACAGTTGTACACCCACATTTCACCAATGCTGTTATTAAGTCCCATGTAATAGGTGGTGAGCCTATTGCCATCAACCGGGCACAGTTCCAAACTCCGGGGTGCTACTGAGAATTTCCTAACAGAAAAACTCAATAACACTTTGCCCGACCCGGGGATCGAACCCGAGACCACTAGACCAAAGGTTCAGCAGTCGCGCTTGGGACCACTAGACCAAAGAGGCAGTCAAAACTTTGCTATATATATAGGTATATATTCTACTATATTCTAATATATATATATTCTAGGCAAAACCTATCCTAAAACTTCAACACAATATAACTTATTCTATTGTGTAACTATAATATTGAAATTGCATTTAGTAGGTAGCACATTAATTTAACAGAAAATCTTCGACGTATCGACGCCTACCTAACGCATCGCGAACCGAGATCACAAAATAAAAATAAAGAAAACGCACGGACACGTCTAGAGGCGGGCAGTCCACATAAACACAGAGATCACGCCCCCAGTCAAAACACTCGAACGCAGAGAACGCATAAAAATATAAAATAAGACACTGGTCCGCCTAGAGAAGTAACCGAAAAATCCAGACTCTATAATTATGTGGAGCTACCACTCGATCTACCGGCGAGCCAATTTAAATTTACTGCGAACGGCGCACGTGTCCTACAAAATGAAATCCCACTACCGCAGAGAAACACGCACGAAAAAAAAATACTAGAAAAATATACCGCAGGCGCCACCCCCTCGACGTTAGTGGCTGCTTACTTCAACCACGCCTGTTTCTAAGCGCTACTATCCCTTTCTCTTTTACACTTCACACCCTTCTGTATCGCCATCTTTGTTGTGTATGCGCGGCCGCCGGAAAACGCCAGCTTTTTAGTCAGTACGCGTTTGTGCGTCGCGCGTGTTGGTGTGTTCTAACGCCGCGTGTCGTCGCGGTGTGTTGTGCAGTGCCGTGTACAGGGTGCCGAAGTGGCGGGTTTCCTTGCCGCAGGACGGGGGGCCCATGCCCCCTTTCATCAGCACCACATTGGTAAAAGTTAGTGTCCTGTGTTTTTGTAAGACTGTTTCGAAATTCGAACTGTGAGTGGAACTATGCCGACGTATGGAGGTTGTTGTCATGATGTTATGTTTTTTTTTTTTGTATTAAGTTTATTTAAATTTGTGGTTACAGTGGTAAATATATATTTGGTGTGACATCTTCAGTAATTTTTCCTTTTAAATTGATGTTTTTTTGCACGATTTTGTATTGAGTGACAAGTATGTGAAGCTCTATCAAAACTTATAACAATATCTACTCATAAATTAATAATCTTCAATATCAGTATATATTATCAGTACTAAAATCATACAAACTATAAAAAATGGCTCTACATTTAAATTTTTGCTGACATCTCTACCTTAATCTGAATCTATGTAAATCAAACTGAGTCCTAATCATTAGACTGTCATCGAACAATCATCTATGGTAAAATACTAAAAGCAAATCGTTTCAGGATCGGCTCTGATATTAGGCCTAGGTACAACAAGATAGGCCTACGCCTCTCGCGAGATTTTATAGAACAATATCTGTTTATTTCAAACTATAACTAGGTAACGTGTCGCTCAAAGTTTGTTCTATTTTTTTTTAAATGTCTCGGGCTTGCATTGTTCAACTAGTTACATTGAACTTCTCTTCTAATATTTCTTACGTTTTTTTTTATATGCTTGTTTTATTATTGTTCATCATACTTTAATTAGTCATATTAATAAAATTATGAATCGAACGATTATCGTTACCGAGCAGATAAAAGGATAAATATTCAAATAAAAACAAATTAAAATTGCAAATTAAATTGTTTGTACATATTATTGAGAATCAAAGTGGGAAAAATAGCCATACATACTGTATTTTTAATGGTAGAACTTAAATGAAAAATGACGATAGCAGCTTGACCAGCGTTTATACCCACCTACTTACCACTTACCTACTTACTACACGTCCTTGAAACAAAGCTCATGCTAAAACCACAGAAGAAGAACCGAATTATACCATTAACAAAGTAGTTGGAACTATTTTCTATTGCCGAAGAAGAGATTCAGGTCATTAAATAAATGCAAAAGTGTTCAAAAAATTTCTATTAGATAATTTTTACTTGATGTTACTTAGCAAATCGAAAAACGCAAACATTTTTTAATACTTATTTCAAGTTAATTGTTCAGAAATTGTTTGCCATGATATAAATAGAGGAAGAACCAGAATATACTAAAAAAGTGTAAATAAAACCTAATGTTTTTTAGAATCCTCATTAACTAAACTGATATACAGCATAGATATACAGATAAAACTAAGATAAACACAGACAATTGTGTATTAGTATAAATATAAAAGGCGTTTAACATAAATTAATGTTAAACTAAAGGACTAAAACTATACAAAAAAATACTAAAGCAAGCGAAAATAATGTAGTTTTTATTATATCAAGGTATAGCTTTGCTTAGACTTTAAATTTATTTTAATTTACCCATTTTTTATACTGGGTAAATGTAATGTACATTACATAAAGTGATCAGATAAAGGATATAGCACCTCACAAAAAAAAATGCACGGATCTGAAAAAAAATACGGATGTAACCATGCCTTGTCGTATGCGAAGCATAGATTACGCGCACACACACGAAGCGTACTGGCGCCGAGTGGATGAGTTTTACGTATTTGTACGCGTTTCGCTTGTGTATGACAAGCGAAATTGGATGACTAGGCATGCTTGTCCGTGAGATAAAGATCTTAATTGTAAATCTGTCTAAAGTGCTAATAAATCGCAAATTTAAAATTTTACTGCATTTAAAAAGGATTTCCTTTAGAAAAGGCGTAAGGACAGTAAAAAACCTAAGATAAGCAATCTTGGGTTTTTTTACTGATAATAACAGTAATGTTTAACTAACAATATATAGATTCTGCTCTGAAAACAATGTTGACACGAGCCCATCACAATATAATAATGGAACATTATCCAAAATTCGTTATACTTTTATCAATGAACATCCACAAACAGGTAAACTTAAAGAAACCTTGGATAAGCTTCTTATAACACTTTTTAAACATTCAAAAGTTTTGTCCCTTACTCAACGGGAAAGAGAACAATACAGAATTAAAAAATATAATCTTCACACTTCAAAACTTTTTGGTAAATCCTTTTTGGAAACAACTCTTAGATCGGCTCAACTTTTTACAGCATTAAAAATAATCTGTTCTTCTGCTGTAATGAATTTGTAAACGAATACCATTTTATTTGCAATAGTTTTTATAACAACTTAAACCTAAGTTAAAGTTAAAGAAGATTTCATGGAAAACCCGTTATACACTTTTAACTTCACTTTGATTGAATAGATTTTAATACGGCTTTCAGTCAAATACTGTTGGATGAATTAATATAATTATAATAATCATGTCTGTTTACAACTGTTACAGTTTATTGAAAAAGGCTGTGGTAAGTAAAAATTCGACATATAGCCTTTTTAATTGTACATTAATCCTTACCTAACAAGTTTTTATCAGTGACAAAGAGGGCTAATGACATCATCCATATAAAATATTGTTTTTTATTGAATATAATCAATACTGCAAATTTATAATTGGTTGTCATCCTTAAGTTGTAAAAATTGTTGCAACATTATTTTATTTTAATTATCTGATAGAATTCTTGCTTGCCTATAGTCTTTTTTATAGAAATGTTATAAAATGTAGCATAGGCTCAGTTTTTTTCAAACCCATTATTTTTTTATATTAGATTCGTAATTAAAAGCTTCTTTATTCTATGACTATATACCTATTATAAGTAAAATGTAACTGCGATTTAAACTAGTATCCAATAAGGGCATTAACGTTACTAAAATGTTACATAAAATTATCTAGTAAAACGATATAGGCTTAACTTTGTAAGGGCCTAATGAATCCACATAGTAAACCCGGATTATTGTATAGATCGTCATAATTCTTCTTTGAAAAGAATCTGATAGTTTCTTAGACAGTCTCCAATCACCTGTTCAAATTACCCGGGTAGATCCTATATTTTGAAACCATCTAATCCATCTCTGCATAAGATAATTCAGTTTCCGCATTTTTTTTATACAGTAGTTTAACTTATACTAATAAAATATTTAAGACTCAGATTGTGTTACTTTGTCAGGGATTTACCCAGCTTATCTGATTGATATGGCACTTTCACTAAGGAATTTATTTTTAATCTTCTGATGGACATCATTCAGCGCAGATGCGAGATATCCGAGTTTCGACTACTTAGGCCATATTTATTGTAGTAACTTAGCATATAACACCAATTATTGAAGATGATAAGGCTATCTTGCCATCATTTCGGTGACAGTGACAGTCAGTGAAGTACGCCTTACATATGAATTTCCTTTGTCGTAAAATAAAGAATGTCACTGTCTTTTCCATTGTTAAAGTTACTTTTACATTGCGGCCAACATTTAGGCGAGGGAACTTCTTATATGTGGCTTTAATAGCAGCTTGTATCAAACTTATATATATATTTTTGGGTTTTCTTATGCCAATAAAGGTTTTTTATAAGTAGCTGTATTATGTGCAACAGCAAAGATAAGATGTAAGATGCGTTAATGCTTTTTCAAAAACATATCTTGAATTATTAAGGTAATTGCATTCTTTACGACATTGTATTGACTGCAAAGTTAGTCGTGTCGGTTCGGTCACTTGTAAGTACTGAATTGATTGCGATGACGTCGCCATAAGACGTGTTAAAATATGGAAGAAGAATTCGCGGTGGTGAGCAGAGGTCGAGATGGCTTAGTGGTCAGAGCGCCTGGAGTATCTATCCGGGAGGCGAAGGTTCGAATCCTGTTCGCGACCGTATTCTTTTTCCATTTAATATTGTAACTTTAGAGTTCACTAAGCATGCGTTAATGCTTTTTCAAAAACATATCTTGAATTATTAAGGTAATTGCATTCTTTACGACATTGTATTAACTGCAAAGTTAGTCGTGTCGGTTCGGTCACTTGTAAGTACTGAATTGATTGCAATGACGTCGCCATAAGACGTGTTAAAATATGGAAGAAGAATTCGCGGTGGTGAGCAGAGGTCGAGATGGCTTAGTGGTCAGAGCGCCTGGAGTATCTATCCGGGAGGCGCAGGTTCGAATCCTGTTCGCGACCGTATTCTTTTTCCATTTAATATTGTAACTTTAAAGATAAGATGCTTTGTCAAAACGCTGATCGTCTAATGCTAGATTTTAATAACGTAAGAACAACGGTATCTGTGGGTTAATCAAGCAGTTGGTTAAGCCTTCGTTTGGTGTTATTGATATTTTGTACCAAAGCTTAAAGATAAGACTAATTACCCTGGGGTAATGCAGATGTACTAGTTTTGGACTGTTTAGCTACAAAATTGCGGTTTGGGTGCTATTTTGTACAGAAACTGTCGCTCGATTGCATAGTTCACTTCTGACAACTGCAGTCAGCCTCCGGTTCTGATGACTACAAGCGATTCGATGCAGCTATTTCAATAATTGCATTAACATCACATACAAACAACAAAAAAAATGCTGTTGCCGAAATGCAGTTTGTCTGTACCCATAGTTATCTTTTGTATCGAAGTAGACTAGAACCCATATGAAATCTTGATAAAGTAGGCATATTTTGGACTCAGCTGTTTGTTTTTAATTACATTTTCCCTTGATAATTGGTAGCATGTTTTTTCTGAAGGTTATTTAAATGACTATTATGTCTTGAACTTCTTTTCTCTTGTGGTCGAACTAATTCTACTTTAAAATTAAATTAGCTTAAAATAAGTTTGGTAGGTTTAGAGACAACTAAGTGTTTGGCCTTAGTATTATTTCTGTGACTATAATACAACTGTCAAACTACAGGTGTAGGATAGAAACGGTAACATAACTCATGCGGCTCTCCGCATGAGTTATGTTACAAAATTGCGGTTTGGGTGCTATTTTGTACAGAAACTGTCGCTCGATTGCATAGTTCACTTCTGACAACTGCAGTCAGCCTCCGGTTCTGATGACTACAAGCGATTCGATGCAGCTATTTCAATAATTGCATTAACATCACATACAAACAACAAAAAAAATGCTGTTGCCGAAATGCAGTTTGTCTGTACCCATAGTTATCTTTTGTATCGAAGTAGACTAGAACCCATATGAAATCTTGATAAAGTAGGCATATTTTGGACTCAGCTGTTTGTTTTTAATTACATTTTCCCTTGATAATTGGTAGCATGTTTTTTCTGAAGGTTATTTAAATGACTATTATGTCTTGAACTTCTTTTCTCTTGTGGTCGAACTAATTCTACTTTAAAATTAAATTAGCTTAAAATAAGTTTGGTAGGTTTAGAGACAACCAAGTGTTTGGCCTTAGTATTATTTCTGTGACTATAATACAACTGTCAAACTACAGGTGTAGGATAGAAACGGTAACATAACTCATGCGGAGAGATGAGGATCATGTGACGAGGAAAGTTTTGAGTATGAATGTAGATGGCTACACGAGTAGAGGAAGACCGAGGAAACGATAATAATAAGCAAATTAATACCTTGCCCTTCATTACCACTCTTTTTGTTTGTTTTGAGCCGTTTAAGTGATAAAAAAATATTACTTAATGTCTATTTACAAATAAGATAAAATTCGTTTTTAATTAAAATTTGTGTTTTTTTGTTGTGTCTTTGTTTATGGTGAATAGTTTGTGTATCTATAATGCATGCATATCAGACTTTTATTATTATTGTGTAGTTTTAGAATACTTTATATGTACTGCAGTTGGTATACCGTAAATAAATAAACATGGATGGATTGTGTAAAAGATCATATGGCTAGAAAAGGAGTGACTACTGAGATGACGGCTGACAGAGATGTATGGAATAAAAAGACGTGCTGTGCCGATCCCAATTAAGGAGCAGGAGGATGATGATGATGATATCTTGGCCATACAGTTGTTCAAGTCACCGGTACTTCTTCTTATTCTTCGTGTGGTTGATGAACAACTAGTGTCAGAGTTTAAACCGCCCGTAGGCCTCTGACATGGCTTTACACATAATTGAGAACATCTCTCAGGTGTGCTGGTTTCCTCACGATGTTTTCCTTCATCGTTTTAAGCAAGTTATAATAAATTTCTAATACGCATATAACTCGAAAAGACAGTGGTGTCTTAGATTCGAACTTGCAACCTCTGACTTGCCAGTCCAACGGTCATACTACTTGGCTATCACTGCCCGGTACTTAAACTGCGATTAATTAATAACAGTTAGGACCGACGGTTTAACTGCCATACTAAGTACGAAAACGCTGACGAAACGAGGACTCCTAACAGGGAAACTCAATAAAATTTTGCTCAAGCCTGGAATCAGATCTAGGAGATCACTCTCACCTGCCTGGGCTCTTGATGAAGGCTCACTTTGATATCACTATAAAGATATTTGCATAAAATTTAATGTCATATGTACAGAAGCAATTATAATCTAAAATTAGTCTACCGGCAACAATCATTTGAAGTGGACAGTATTATGAAACAACTGTGTATATCTCTGCCTACCCCTTCGGGGAATACAGGCGTGATGCTATGTATATACACCTGTATTCCCCGAAGTGGCAGGCAGAGGTGTACACGATTGCACACCCACATTTCACCAATGCCGTTACTAAGGCTCATGTGCTGTGGCAATAGGCTCAATTGCGAGAATTGCGTAAGAGTCAAAAGAACAACCGAGTTTTTTTATCATTGCCCGATATTTTTATTATTTGCGTCTGGGAAGCGAATTCAGGACCACAGCGAGATCCCACGCTTGCTTCTACTAGACCCATGGGGTAAGTCAAACAGAACTCCGTAAAACAGAGATAAAAGTTCTAGAACACGTTTACCACATTAATAATTTTAGTTCTGTTCCGAGCAGAGCCAGACAGGCTACATTGTTTCTAAGTGTCTACGGTTCTAGACCATATACACCTGTCGTGTGGTAAGATAATGATAATAAGGAAGGTTTTACTCATTAGTTGGCCCGGATCCTTGCTGCATGTAAATTGGTTCAGCGGTTTCTGAGTAATTGGAAGACAAACATGCATTTACGCGTTAAAATGTAGTGTTTATATTAACTTCACACTTTGTTTTTAAATGTTGCTAACTTTTTTATGCAACCTCAACATTATGTGGTTCTGAATTTTCGAAAAATGAATTATTTAATGTGTTTCTTTATTTTTAGCTATTGTTTATTTTTTATCGTGATCTATAATATAAAATGTATATTTTTTTATGAATAAAACTTATTTCTCACCTATAATTTTCCATATCTTGTTTACAAGGAAAGTATTTTCACGGTTTTATGTTTATTTGTAGGTATTTCAAGTAACAATGAACTTGAGCTCTACTAAACGTAGTATTTTCCATACAATGCGTTCATTTACAATTAAATAGAATATTTTACTTAAACAGGACGATGATTTTGGAAAATAAATACAAAATTATCATTTTCCTGAAAGTGGGTTAGGTAGTTTCCGGAATTTGTAATAAGGAGTGGTTGGTTAGTACAAGAATGTAACTTGATTAGTACCTAAGTATACGGTATTCTTGACATCAGATACGTAACCATGTACCTACAAAGTAAAATATTGCACACATTGTACACAATAATTTCCTGGTTAATTGGATATTTACGGGAAAGTATCGAAAATACAGCTAACATTTGCTATGATAGGAAAAAGACACACGACTAAAGTGCAATTCTATCCATTTTATTTTACACCATTATAGACAAATGCTAATTTTCACAGGAAAGATGCAGATAACAGAACTGCCTCGTTGCTCTAGTGGTCCTAAGCGAGGCTGCTGAGCACGGGGTCTCGGGTTCGATTCACGGATCAGGCAAAATGTCATGGAGTTTTTCTATTAGGAATTTCTCAGTAGCAGCCCGGAGTTTGGAATTGTGCCCCGTAGATGGCAATAGGCTCACGACCTAATACATGGGACTTAATAACAGCATTGGTGAACTGTGGGTCTATAATTGTATATACTTCTGCCTACCCCTTCGGGAAATACAGGCGTGATGCTATGTTATGTTTTAAGATGCAGATAATCGCAGTCATGTGCTTAATCTGTTTCCTCTTTCATTCATCATAAATCGTCATTTTAAAGGGTTCAGTCAGCTGGCTAAGTACCTACTCCGAAATCAGGCTAGTTTTACACGACTGCCTACAAAAAAGGAGTGTTATGTTTCAGGGTTCATGTGTGTTTGTATGTTTGTGAGTTATTCCACCACAAATTCTAAACGCCTCAACCGATTTAGATTTAACATTGTTTACTAAGATTTAAAAATAATGAATGGTTGTAGTGGTACACAAAAAGATATGAATTAATAAAATAAAAATTCTTTGAAATATAATTAACCTTATTTTGTTTTATAACGCGTGACACCAAATCTAATATATATGTAACTTATCATACCACAGCTGCACATGAAGTTGTCAAGTAAGAAATAAGACATACAATTGACATGCCTATATCAATTAGTCTACTTAACTATCTTACAATCTGCAACGCTTATCCCATTAATCATAATCTTAAACCAGTCCAGTAACAGAGATAACACTGTCAGATTATTATTAATACCAAAATCCACAGGCTAAACAGCGTGTCAGCGGTAAAATTTAACCGAAGAAATCACACGCACCGCCGCTTATCCATAACGGCTATTATACCGTCACAGAATTGTGAACGCGACTGAAATGGCGCGCGACCAATCGGACGTTCAGATTTGAATATGGAATGTAAAACCGCGGCGACCTTCATAAATTTAGCCAATAAATGTCACATGTGAAAAAATTGTGGATTTTTTCTGTTTCTTTTTGTTAAAGGGCGCCCGCTTCACTTGTCATTGTATATTTATATGGTGTAATAACAATGAGATGTGTCAAAGTTGTGTATGGGATATTGATGAAGAGAGTTTTTATTTATCAGTTAGCCTTTCCGTTGGTTAAAATTTGGAGCCTTTTAATCTCTTGTTAGGAATTGCGATAGTTTAAGAGTAGGTGGCAATTCTTCTGATCTCAAAGCAACTTCTTAAACAGTTCATGAACTGCATGTTATTTCTGAAGGCTTAGTTAGAGTAACCAACACTGCAACACGTCGTCAATATATCTTATTAACAATTTTCCACGCGGCCTGTACCTTCAGCCGGACATTTACGAACAACTAGAACCGATCATGAGTTGGTAACCAATCGTAACTCTGGAGCACTTAAACAGAAAATCTAATTGAAATTTATCTGCTTCTAGTACGGAATAAGTGCCAGTACCTAACTGTAGGTGTAACACCCAGTGCCGGTAATAACATATGCTAATAAAACTTTATTCAAGCTAAGCTTTATCGGTCGTAAAACTCAATTCCATTATGTTTGTGCCTCCATTGCTACCAACTTTATGATGAACGAAGTATTGAGTACATACTTCGTAGCCAGTAACCTCTTTACGTGTTTTCAGTATAGTTGGAACGTAAATTCTTGTTTATAAAGGATTTATTATGTTCACTTGAACGTATTTAATTCGGTTTTGTAATGTGTGAAAGAAAATGGCGGTTTGAAACCCGTGTTGAATTGGATTATGGGTTCGGTTCGAGCAAAAGGGGTTGCTGGGTTGGTTTGAATCAGTATGTATAGAACTTGTTGTAAGTGTTTATCTGTAAGGTCTCGTATATAATGTAGCCCTATTATGTTGGCATCGCAACCAAAATATATGGAAAGAGGACGTTCAGTTATTACCATTATTGAACAGGTTTATAGCTATGTTCTGTTTACTGCTGAGTTTAGTAATGACGAGCGCTACTGACTTTATTGAATTATCACTTGAATCCTCGAAGTTATTAGAACGTATTTAACTTGCAAAATAGCTGAAAGTGTTTTCAGTCTTTAATATTTTTTAATCAATTCGGAATTCAAAAAGTACGAACTGACTGTCATTTCAATAACTTAAGTTTCAAGAGGATAGGATAGGAGGAGATCTTTGTTTATGTTGAGAAGCAATGATCTTGCTACTGAAAGGCTTAAAGCCTTGCCAAGTTTGCCAAGTTTACCTGTTCAACATGCACTAACTTTTCCTTCTTCTCCAGGACGCGGCGAGGCAGGCGGCGCGATGGCGTGCGCCGGCTGCGAGAAGCCGATCCTGGACAAGTTCCTGCTGCACGTGCTGGAGCGCGCGTGGCACGCCGCCTGCGTCCGCTGCGCCGACTGTCGCGCGCCGCTCGCAGACAAGTGCTATTCGCGGGACAACAAGCTTTTTTGTAGAAACGACTTCTTTAGGTAAGTCTATATAGACAAGGGCACAACTGATACATTTTTGGATTTATATTATTATTAGCTGTGCCCTGCAAACGTTGTTCTGCCATAAAGAAATTCTAGATAGGGCCACTCTTATCACCAAGGGGTTAAAAAAATTGCCTTGGACCTTTTCTCAGCCCTACCAAATATACATAAAATATCATAAAAATCGCCGTTTCGGAGGAGTTCGATAAAAAACACTGTGACACGAGATTTTTATATTATATTATATTAGATTAGATTATGGAAATGGATATTCGACTGCCAGTGCCTAAGCATCGGATCTGCAACCATCTGGTATTTACAGTAACCATACCAGTGGGTCTAGCTAATTAAGCTACCTAGGTGCGATCATCGCTCTATGGTGTCAAAATCTCGCGGAAGTAATTGATTCCCACAAAAATATGAGTTTAATCTGCACTGCCAATACAGGTTAGTAACGACAGCATTTAACAAAAAAAAAAAATCGTTTGTCGTTAGAGTGTCGATGAAAAGGAATCAGCAAATGCCGACGCACGTACCTTCTCTTAGGTACTTATAAATACAAAAATATTGATCTTATACATGTCTGTAAAGATGAGACAACATATAGGTACAAATACATCATATTGCGCAGTAACGCAGAACCTACAATTTGACAAACTCCCTTTAATTATTTACCTAATATGGCTTCGAACTGACTGTTGTGCGAATTACTGCTGAATCATTACGTCAAATGCCTTTCTAAAACTTGCTATAAGCACTAAAACAATGTTAAAAGGAAATCTACGTTTTATCCTTTAGGTAATACAACATCCAAATCTATCGTTAATGACTCCTCGACTGACAAAATGTCGACTTGCTAGTACACTGTACAACCGCCTTATTAGGCCCGACGCGAAGTTGCGATTACTACACGAAGTAGTTGCGAATTTAGAAACATTAATACTGCTTCCACGCAAAAGTTTGTGCACGCAAACACGATTTACTGCACACGACGGTACCTTTGATTGACTTTAGTGTTACATACAACGATTTTGTGTGTGTTAGGTACCTAACAATTGCTTAGTGATCGAACGCTTCTTTGGGTATTTTCCGTATAACGGTTAACTATATAAATAAAGGGTAAACGTGAAAATAGTGGATGGAGGTAGAAATTCCGACACGGTTCGTAATATAACAAAGTTTTGACTTTAGTGTTACATACAAACGCAATGATTTTGTGAATTATATAACAATTATGTTTCGCTTAGATTAAAACTGAAAATTGAATAGGTATGATAAGTTTTTGCGAACCTAGCCCTCCTGCGACCACGAACGCTGCATAGTGTTCGAAACGACAGGAAAAATAAAAACCAATAATACACGCGATTAATCCGGTTAAAAGTTGTTTTATTATAATGGAATATGAGTCAAATAAAAAATATGAGTTAAAATCTCGTCATGTCGAGTATTTGACTTCCACGGTTTGGTACACACGGTCGCGTTAGTGCTTTACGTTGCCGTTTTATTTTAGAAACTTTACTTGACACACTGCCGTTTATTCCGATTGTGGGATAGGTTATCATCGAATAATAAGCCATCTTTAGCTCCATGTCAATTTATGTCAAAACCCACTAAAGCATTTTGTTAAGAGGATGTAGGATACGTTAGTCTGTCGGCGTATTGGCTATCTCGGTTACCATCGAATTGGTAGTTACTTTTTAGTACACTGCGTCGTGTGCTATAGCTCGCCTATTAAGAGGAAAAATATTAGGATTCATACGACGCAATCTACTACAAAGTGATCATCATTTCCATGGCAACTCAGATAGCCAATACGCCTTATGATAAGTTTAAAAAATATCTACCTTTATCAATCCATCTACCTCATCGAAATAAACTGTGACTGACTCATTGGTGTTAACGGTGTTAAGCGCGGCTGCTGAGCGTGAGGTCCTCGGTCCGATTCGCGGTGCGGGCAAAGCATAATTGTTTTTTTTTTCTGTTAGGATATTCTCAGAAGCAGCTTGGAGTTTGGGATTGTGCCCGGTAGATGGCAATAGGCATGAAATACATTTGGTAAAATGTGGGTGAAAATTGAGTTATCTTTCTGTTTGGCGATCGCAGGCTATGCTTATTTTTTGATTAGGTGTAATAGATGATGTGTTTTATTTTTTCGTTATTATTTTTTGTATATTTTTAATATTGTTTAGTAACATTTAGTTAGCATTAGCTGTAGGTTTACGAAGCAGGTGATATATTTTCAATTAATTATTACATATGTAACAGCAATTTGTTAAACATATTTGTAATTAGAATTGAAGTAATTGGCGCCATTGACATTTACAGAAACCCTTTTATTATACCATTTAATTAGCTTTATTATATAAAAAAACCTTATTGGATTCCATCTACAAGGGATTCTTACTGCTTCGTAAATTGGGAATTCTTGTACTAATGTACGGGAGATTTCTGTGAGGTTGCGGGGTCGTACAGAGTTATTGAGGTTTTTGATAGAGAATTCTCAGTAGCAACCCGGAGTCTGCAATTGTGTCCGATTGTTGGCAATAGACTCACTCAATTACTACGTGGGCTACTCCACCCTTCGGAGGATAAAGGCGTAGTACGTTATGCTCAGTTTTAGGAAGCCCAAAGTCAACTTTAAAAATCAACACTCATATATCAGAGCCAGAAAAAGCTGTTTAAAAAATGTATAATAATACAAGCTGTTATCTGTACACATGCTATATATAAAGAGCAAATACTACGAAATATACATAATAAGTTAAAATTAAGTATTTAAAAAAATCGACGGAACATTTGTGAGCTTTTCAGAATAAACCTCCGAACGGCTCTAAGATAAGTTGTTGGCATTGTCAAAAGACAGCAAATTCCTATGCCTATTTTTTCACAGCACACGGACGAATATGAAGGTTACAAAAAAAAAAAAACTGGTATTATTTTCATGTTTAGTACGGTGTAGTTTCCTCCTTAAACGTTGGGTACAGATTAACAATTAGAATGTGCGTATATTCTACATATACATAGCATCACGCTTGTATTCCCCGAAGGGATAGGCAGTCGTACACCCACATTTCACGAATGCTGTTATTAAGTCCCATGGGTGGTGAGTCTATTGCCATCTACCTACCGGGTACTACTCCAAACGGCTGCTATTGAGAATTTCTTAACAGAAAAACACAATAACATTTTGTGCGACCTGGGAATCAAACTCTAGTCCTCATGCTCAGTTTCGAGCGACTAGACCAACGAAGCCATCGCGTATATTCGATACCTTCTTCAAATACCGTTCGTGTGACTTAAAAAAAGCTTGGAAGCTATTTTCTCTAAACACAGGCTTCCTGTCATACCTATAAAGAATCTTGAATTTTCCAAACGTAGTAGTATGTGTTAATAACTTTCAAGTTACAAGTACTTTCCCATTAATTTCTAACGGAGTAACAAAGTTAAAGCTACCATATTTAAGGCATTTATCGATTCTTTTTCCACAAAAAAATCTAACTTTAGAGTTCGCTAAGCATGCTTTAATGCTTTTCAAATATTTATCTACCTAAGAATAACTTGTTCTTCTTGGCATTTTCAAAAGAATTATGCCTATTGCAATTTTTTTTTTTGGTTGTTTCCTGCGGAGAAATTACAAAGAATTGAAATAAATTACGAGCGTGGATGAAATGGTGGAAATCGGAATTCCCGTCCTACCCCATTGGGAAATAGGCTTGGTTGTATGGATGTAAATTAAAGGCATACCGCACGGCATGCACAACGGAGAGATCAGCCTAGTCTATCGGTACTCTATGGGTGGACTGATCTCTCCCTATATATAATGATGTACCTATAATATATCTGTAGACTATAGGTTCATCATTATATGTGTTGGTGTATGACACATGACTAGTTATGTAAATATAAACATAGCAATAAAGCTAAGTCCTTATAAATTATTTTTATGACTACAGACATAAAATTGTTTAGTAGATTCATCAGCAAAATGTCAAAACAATATCAAGAAACTATTTGCATATAACATTTTGTAGTTATAAGTAGGACCTATAAAAGGTCAATGACTTGTAAACATTTGTGAGTTCCAACTTTATTAGTGTAGTACAATAGAAAATGTTGGCGATCGAAGCTTACTAAGGCTAATATCGGTTGCAAAAAAAGGTTAAACGCAACGGTAGGCACGTGTAAAGTAACGTGATCTGTTCAAAGGTTTTGTACGTTCTGATTGATTGATGTATTGACATTCTGGGTACCAAATTTAAAAAAAATGCAATTTGAGGTAGCCGTATATTCTTCGAATTCTCATCCATAACAGACTGACCGCGCTAAGCGTTGCTTAACTTCAACGATTATTTAACGGGCTACGAGCCACATTCATTATTTATTTATTCTATGTTCATTTTATAACAGGTTATTTTGTTTAAGATTTTTATAAAGATGTAGATAATGGCTGGAACGATAGATAATGACATCTGAGTTGATGTTTCTGAGGTTGTGACTAATGTAGGCAGACACTAACAATATTTTTATTGGTTCCACACAAGATTGGCAATATCCCACACTTGTATGAGACATACAGTAATCATTAATTACGCATCTGTATAAGATTCTAAATTAATGATATTCTGGAATTCCATTCATTCGTATTAATTTGTTTCTACATATTTGCGTAAGTAACACAGATAAAAAATAGATTTGCATACGCATCATTAAAGAATCATTTGATTCTAAATTACAAACAGATAATAATGTAAGTACGTATGTGTAAGTCGTCAAGTAGTAATAATATTTAAATAACAATTCATAAGTAGTAGGTAGCGGAATCAACATCGTATGAGTACATGTGATGGGTTTATTTAGAAGGAACTTCAGAAAAACTCGACTCTATCAAAGTTAAGTTCAAAAGCACTAAACTTTTGTCATCCCCATGCTGTCAAAACTTCAATACTGGCGATGCCTCATCAGCATCATCCACTATCTGCTTCTACCACAGGGTCTAGGCCCTCCCTTTGCGCGTTACATTATCTGCTGTCGTCTGCCAAAGCCCGTAACCTCTGGTACATATCTGCGCCTTCTTTTCTCATAATTATTTTTACATGACTGTCCAAAAAAAGAGTGTTTTGTTTTAGGGACCATATATGTTCGTGAGTTTATTTATTGCACCATAACTTCTACATGCCTGAACCGATTTCGATGTTTGGGGTATCATTGGAATGCTTGCTTTTTCCCGGGTAACATAGGCTAGTATGATCAATATATAAATTAATAAAATAAATAACCAGCCCATAACTGTCCCAGTGCAATGCAAGGGCTCTTCTCATACAGAGAAGGCACGAGCTTGATCACCACGCTAGGTCACAGCGAGTTTGCGATTTCAGACTACCAAGTCCAGGTTTCCTCACGATGTTTTCCTTCACCGTATGTCTATGATGTCTTAGATTAACTAAGAAAGTACATAACATTGAAAAAGTCACATGCCAGGTTTGAACCCACAACCTGTGGCTCAGGAGGCGGGCCCGTAACCACTCGGACACCACGACATTAAAATAAATATATAAACTGTACATAAAAAAATATCAAATAAAAAAGTGACCTAGACCTAGGTATAAGAAAATGTTTCACAGAACTGTCCTCCGACTGCGATGAAAATTCACTTTTTAAGTCACACATGGCAGGCATAAATTTTATATTTTTTATTTTTACCATCATAGCTCTATGAATTATTAAAACTGCCTCCTTCAAATCCCTCACTAGGACTTTAAGTACTACCATTAACCTATCCGACAATTACGTATGTACACATAGCGACAGATGCGCCTAATTATGTCATCAGGTTTCCGTGTCGTGGTCTAATGCCGACAAGCACGACGATTACGATCAATTTTCATTAAGGATACAAAAACTTAGATATGCAGTCTTTGTAGGTGTAGAGAATACAGGATGCAATTTTTTTAATAGTATTTTTTTTTCGGTATTTTGGTCTCTATTTTACACTGGATACTGGAACTCCAGGACTTTCCTATATCTTCTTATTGTATGTATATACAAAGACCTAACTTATTAAGTAACTTCCATAAGTGATGAGAATTCATTTAAACCATAATTTAAAATTATATAGCAATTTTATTTATTTCAAATGTTTCCGTTAGAGAACAGTTTTCGTCTTGTTGCTATGTATGGTAATTACAAATTAATTGTTATTTTCAGTTAATTCTTGGTTTATAGATATGCATGTATTTGACTTAGGTATGCATTGACCACCTCAAAAACATCTATTGACCTAATAAATTAGGACCTTCAGGGTTACTCTTAAAAATAAATCCACTCAATTGATATTGACGATATGTCACTTCGTATTTTTAAATGCCGTAATGTCCAATTTTATTTTTTCGTATGTTGTTTTTTTTATTTTCCCGTAATATTTACATCGTATATTTCGAGAAAGAAGTCAGACACATTTCTATTAAAACTTCTTAGCTTGGAAATATGTATCAACTATACAGTTGCTATATATTTTATTGTTGTCATAAATACTTGTCGTTTCACATCACATAAAATATAATATCACCTACTTAGACAGTCAGACTGTCGTACGCAACCAATATTTCAGTGAAAGTTATACTTTTATCGCAAATATAAGAAAACGTTAATAATAAATCAATAAAAATATCATAAGCTGTCTGCAATGAAACCAGTTTACAGACTTAAGTCGTAGTTTCTATTTTTGCTTTGATATTCATAATCGATTAAAAGTCATTCCGTTATGATGTCTAATTTGAGTTGTAAAGTGTAGGTATAGCTATAAAGCAATTTGTTTTGACTGATGACCTCTACCTCTGCCAATTCATGTTATTAATTTTTCACTGTACACTTAGGATCAATTACAAAAATGTTATTCGGGATTTAATTTTTTAAATCTTAGTTAAAAAAAAGATCAGCATGTATATAGTTATTCAGCTTCTGCATCTTTGTGATTGTGACTTGAATAAATTCCACAATCCTCTATCATTAATAGACCTTTGTATAATTTATAATCATTGCAATTAAACAGTCTTTATTGGTTAATGAATTGGTATGTTAGTAAATGTATATGTAACTTTTAGATATACTACTTTGTCCGACTTAGATTAAGTATGGTCTTAAAGATTACAGGAGCTTGATAACCCAAGGCTTAGTACCACTTTCTCATTTAAAAGACAAAGCCATCATCACCAACAGATATTAAAATTATAAATAAAATACACTTCCGTTGAACACAGATGTTTTTTTTTCTTTTTTAGATCTATTTTAATAGCTGTTCACCTAAAATTGACCAAAATAGATATTAAAAATAATAGCTAAATTACATGGCGCCAAATTTTTAAAAAGTAACTATAAAAAGTCAATTTTGTCGCAGGTCAGGTAAGAGCGGAAAACGGTTCACTTACGACTTCCGCCGTCTTGATGGTTTAATTCGGCTTGCACTGTCTTTAGGGATCCGCGATAAATAAAATAAAATTATGGATCTTTAAATAAATTTTGAAGGAAATTATATTCTTTTATAATTAAAAGTTTGATTCTATTGGGTTTCATGAATTAGGTAAAAGGCTCAGTAAGTAAACTTAATATAATACTTAACTTAAAAAGTATAAGAATTATTTTAAATATTGGGCTCTTAAGAAATACGTGCAATGAAAACATTCTTACGTCAGTATACTATTAACACGCGTCCAAGAATCAGCTATCACTTGTTGTCCACATGCTATGCTCAGTTGAAAAATAAATCATAACTCATCTAAAACAATATTTTACTGAAATTTCAAAGCTTAATATATTTGTGTTTAAACGATAATTAGTTTGACATCAAATTGCAGAAGACAATGGTCATAACCCTGTACCTGTGTGTTATTATTGTTCTAAACAACTAAAATTGCGTCAAACACATAACAATTATTTTATACTACATGACATTAAGACTATGTAAAATTGAATTTTATCTACAAATTGAAATAAATATTTATTTTTACGGCATTACCTTCATACATTAGGATAGTTTATCTATCTAGATGTTTCTGTAGTGTTCAATGTTTGTCAATATTAAAGTGATATATTGATACTCCTAGCTAATACAACATCCATCTTAACAACTCCTATACGTCCGCCGCTAAACTTTGACTTTGACAGATAGATTCGCTTGATGTAAAATATCCGATTCAGGAAAGTTTTATACATACCAGTACAATTTTTATTTTTATTTTTATTCCTTATTATATACAGAATCCGTATCCTTTTTACTGTTGTTTTTATTTGACGACATTATACATTGGTGACATTTCGACTTCCTCAGCGTGAGTGATGTCATTTCCGTTGTTTGACACCCAGCCATTATTGCGTTAGTTTTGAATCGACTCGATGCTTCAAAAGTTTGCGGGGCAATCTATGTAATTGTATTACAAAAGTTTACAAAATAAGGGGGACATGCCAGAACTTGTTAATCATAATAAAACAATTTCCTATTATATACTTAGACTCTCGAAGGCTTATGAATGATCTTCGTTTGGGGCATACCTAAGGGTACAATTCTTGTTAACTATGTTCACAGAAAGCCAGTCAATAAATGTGAAATAAATTCTGATGTATCATTAAATACTTCATCGTGATGTACAATATTTAATAAATAAATATTTACTCTATATAATTCTTTGCAAAATGTCATCATAAAATCTTGTTCGTTGAGCAAGAGAGCCGTTTTAATTATAACTTCAGATTCAAAACACCTGTCATACTTCAATTTTAATGTCATCAGTCAGCGACGTAAATCATCTTTAGCTGGAATTGTCTTAAAAATAATTTGAAAGACCAAAAGGGTTTACCTTCAGGCCATGGCAAACTCAACTAAGGCACAAGGCATAAAACATTCATGCTGACGCAGATACAATTAAAAAATAAGGCAGAATGCCTCGCAAGACGGATATTGATGAATGTTATAATCAATTAAAATTGCTTCACTTAGTTTTTTAAGAGTTTTCGTTGAAGAATATTAGTTTAATTTAAAAGGTTGTAACTAGAAAGAAAATTTTCTTTACGTATAACATATCATCACGCCTGTATTCCCCGAAGGGTTAGGCAGAGGTTTACACCGTTGTACACCCACGTTTCACCAATGCTGTTATTAAGTCCCATGTAATAGGTGGTGAGCCAATTGCCATCTACCGGGCACAATTCCAAACTCCGGGCTGCTACTGAGAATATTCTAAACAGAAAAATTCAATAACACTTTGCCCGACCCGGGAATCAAACCCAGGACCAGTTACGAATAACTCCGTTGTTTATCTTGTCATATTAGATATTTCTTTGGACTAATACAGCATTTGACAACGCTTTTGTATACTGACACTTAATGATTTGATTGACTCCAATAAATTCTTACAATTTCAATTGTTCAACTAATAACCTCACAGATTGGTAATATATTTATGTATGTACGATATAAATAATTGTATAAAAGTTTGTAGACGCACCTTTCACCTTGTTCAAATTTCAAAACTTTTTTCTTCAAATTGGCGGCAACAGTTGAGATAAGACATGGCGCGTTGCCAGCTTCACACAGCCTAACCGAGTTCATGTTTTATTCATACGGCCTCCATCGTTTATGCAAATGGATCTGGTAATAATTCAATGTGATAATAAAATAATAAAAAAAACATTGCGGATACCTAATATTTTTTTTGCAATGTATTTAGATCTAAACTAAGCCTTTAAAATAGAGGTTCCAATGATAAGTTTTTGTAAGCAAAATTTTCTGTACTACGCCATCGGCCACACTTCATTTATTTGTATTCTTTTTAACAAAGAATGCTGCTTGATCTAACTAAAAAAGGGCATTTTGAAAATTTTCTCTGTTAATAGCTCTTTAGTTTTCAATTTAGGATGATATGGTAGGTCAGTACGACCTTATTCAAATTAATTTACCATACAGGACAGTACCTATACTTCCCTAGCTGTCGAGTACCTTCAACGGTATAATATTGTAATGATAAATGTGGCTATTACAAGATATAAATGATATCAATCGAGATGGATGTTGGTGCCTAGGACACGTTTGCCTACTACCTACGCAACGCCTACATTCTTTGTCTACCTTTACAGGTTGAAGTGGAAATTTCTAGAACATTTTTGTAATCAGTAATTGATAGGCGATGAACTCTTTTTCTTGTATATTTATAATACTGGCTAATCAGCTTTCTCTAGCTCTAGGGATTACGGTCTTCCTGCTCAGCTTGAGTAAATTCTTTCATCATTCATTCATCATGGAAAAAGAATACGGTCTCGAACAGGATTCGAATGTGCCCCTCCCAGATAAATACCCCGGGTGCTCTGACCACTAAGCCATCTCGACCTCTGCTCACCTACGAATTCGCGGTGGTATTCTTTTTCCATTTAATATAATAACTTTAGAGTTTGCTAAGCATGCGTTAATGCTTTTCAAAGATGTATCTTTAATTATGCCTCTTATTAAAAATCGAGATTTATCATCTGACTGATACCTATCACTTGATTTTGTGGTTGCTGCGTAGGAGTCCAGGGGTTCGATTTCCGGGTTGCATAAAGTGAGGCTTTTTCTGTTAGGACATTTTTAAGAGCAACCTGTAGTTTGGAATTGTGCCTAGGCTCGCTAGCTTAAACACATGAAACTAAAATAACAGCACCCTCGAAATGTCGGTGTAGAATAGTAGATAGACGTATATCTACTGTATGTGTGTATCCCCAGGGAATACAAGCGTGATGGCTATCGGAACTGTCCGAGCTTTTCCTTCAAGTCAGTTTTCACATAAAAATCTGTAGAGTTCGCCTGATAGTAAGTGTAGTGGCACTACATATTATGTCACGAATTTAAAACTTCATTTAGACCAGAAAAAACTAAAATAAAAAGTAATGTAGGTAAGATAGACTTGGACTAAAAATAAAACCTGTCTTGTTTTTAAGATAACCATGGGTGTTACTCTTGAAATTATTACCAATACCAATGCTAAATTAGGGGGGTTCCCTGACATATTTTCAATGTCAATCGAGCGGATTTATTTTCAAGAGTAAGCCTTCATATTATATATTGTGTATAATAAATACTGTATCCGTTTTTTTGGAAGGTCTATCGATGTTCAAAATTGTATGATTTCATTACTTGGGTTCTTATAGTCATACTTGCTAGGAGCCGATCATTAGAATTGGAGGACAATACCTTTTATCGGTGCCAAAGTAGTACACTAAAACAGCACCTGCAGATTCCATCGATTTAGATACCTATTAGCTAAAGTTATGGAACATTTGCTTTGAACCGCGAATCGATTATTAAGTTATGTATATACATACATAGGTACATAGCACTACGCCTGTATTCCCAGAAGGGCTAGGCAGAGGTGTACACATTTTTACTATCACATTTTACTAATGCTGTTATTAAGTGCCATATAATAGGTATATATTTCTTCTTCTCCATCCTAAGGTTGCCTGGAAGAGATCCCGGAAAGCGATAAGGCCGCGCATTGTACATTAATATTAAGTTAAATATTTCATATTGTAATTCATTTGGTTTACAATAAAGAGTATATAAATAAATAAATAGGTGGTGAGCCTATTCGGGCACAATTACAAGCTCCGGGCTACTCCGGACTGAGGATTTCTTACAGAAAAACTCAATAACACTTTGCCCGACACGGGAATCAAACACGAGAGCTGTTCAGCAGTCTCACTTGTGACCACTCGACTAACGAGGCAGATTATTAAGTTATTAATTATTATAAATAATTTATACCATTTATTTGAAATACCTATGTGCCAAAATTTAAGTGAATTGCTACCTTATTTATTTTATGCCTTAACTAAAATTACCGTTTGTTGAATGTTGTCTGTTTGAATGTTTTTCTCGAATAGGCTTCGAAACGGCTCACCTGATTTGAATGAAAATTGTAGGAATTAGAACAGGAATATTAACTTACCTTTTGTGTATGTTTATTTTGAAATCTTGAAGTGTTCAAAAGATATGAACATAAAATGAATTGTTTTTTTTTTTTCAATTTTGGCCTACAAAGTCTTGGGCAAGCATAATAGATAATAAAAAAGAAACACAAATTGATGCCTAAAACTAAGTGGTTTTGAGTTAATTCCATGATGATGTCTCAACCTTTAGTTTGACACTTGGATGCGGATTATTTCACAAATAAGATGACGGTTAATCAAAAATCATCGTAAATCACGTATCGGTGGCAAATGTCATATTCGAAAATATTACTCTTTTAATGATTATTGTTTGACTATAAATCAACTTTCTGAAGGTTGAAGTGTCAATATTTAGTGAACTGACGCAAGTAGAGCACTTATTACACAGACCGTATTTACGTAATGGCGGTCTATCTCCACGGAGATTAGCTAAGTACGCAGGAGATCTTATAGTGCACAAGCGTATGCACAAACACAGGTGCACTTCCTCTTCCTTCATTCTCATAGTCCGCTGGGACGGCAATCCGACACGACCGGAGAGCGATCAGGCGCATGACCGACGGCTTTACGTGCTCTCCGCAGTACAGGAGTCACACCACCAACTTCCTAATTCCGGGCTGCTACTGAGAATTTCCTAACTGAAAAACCTAATAATACTTTGCCCGACCTGGAAATCAAACATACAACAAACAAAACCTATTACTAGACCAACGAGGCAGTACTTAATACCGAGATTATGTCAGTAAAAGAAGTATTTATATACTAAAATTAGAAACTTAAGTAATCTGTATCCTGTCCTTATAAAAGAAAAAAAAACTGTTATATCTATTGTTTGGCATTTGAGGTAGGATAGGTACATAGTACCGAGATAGTAGGTTACAAAACAATAATTTCACCGGATTTTTTACAACTCAAGGCTGTTATTTAGACGAAAAGTCTAACTTTACTTTTATTTTGGTTCTTACTCTTGCTTAAAATGTAATAATGGAAGTAAGTAACTACTAAATTGTGTTTGTAATTTAGAATTTAATTTGGACATAAAGAAAAATAAAAAGTAAAGTGAGACTAGAGTTTTATTTCAAAAACTAACGTTAAATCAAATAAAAATTTTGACTCTGTAATAAGCAGCTTTCCCTTACACTGCAATGTAGAAAAACATTATTAGCAGTAGCACGCGTCGTAAGTCAGTGGTTTTCTATATCAACAAAGTAGCTTTACAGTACAGTACACTTATATGAACGAATTATGTTAAATCCACCATACACACGTGTTCCATGTTGACCAACCAGTGCTTACACTGTTTTTACCATAAAAAATAAGAGTAAAGAAATATTTTTAAATTTCGAAACCTTCACAGACCGTACCGCGAGATGGTCATCGTTTAAATCATTATCGAGTAGGTAAGGTCTGGCCCACATTTCCAGACTAAAATAACATAAAATATGAATTAAAGCCGTTCGCGGGAACTTAAATCTATCAAAAACGACGATTAACATTCATTAGACCGCTACTAGACGGCCGACTTTTTTTTCTATAATCGCTCACTGTTATAAACTTTAGAGTTCTGTACAATAAAAAAGTTTGTAATACTTTGAGACTTGGATATTTTCCTAACTTTTCCTCATCTAAGGAAAAGTGAATTTAATACGATAATAATCAAATTATGAATATAAAATAGGTACGTACAATTTAATTCCTAGGTATTCAGCATAGAAACGAATTGTTTTAAACCGTACATATTGTAACAAAACTTTTAACTTGACTAATGTCTTATTAATTATGCTAGAATTAAATTGATTGAAACAAAATATGGTCACTTATTTCCGCTGTTACTGATACAGATATATGCGAAATGCCTTTAGTTAAACTATAATTTAGATAATACTGAACTCATCTCGTCTGAATCGTTCGCACCGGACCGGATTTTGATACCAGACCATTAATCATAGTGATTTGCATAACATTCTCATGTCATCGGTGTGCCGAAAACGCTCGAGTGGCGGCTAAGGCGAGGACTCACTGGCGGACGCCAGTTTATAGAACGGAGCAAAAAAATTATAGACTGTAAATACTACTACGTACTTACCAATTTGACATTTGCTAGGGATGTTCCACTTGGACAAAAATCGTGTCATTTGTACTTATGTAATCGCGATGTTATTTTCCATACTTTTTCTTATGTCTTTTATTTGGTCGAAATGTTATGTGTTGGTAAATAAAGGGTTGAGGACTTAGGCAAGGATCCACTGATGTCTGGTAATCTGGTAATAGACTAGTGAAGCATAAAAAATGCACATCAACAGATCATAGCGACGTTTAAGAAATATCATCAGTGTAACACTAACCGTTTGTATAATGAGTAAACAATCGTTTTAATTTTAGACATCTGTTGTCTGAAATGTTTTTTGGTGAACATTGCCATAAGGCTGCTTTTTAATACATATAATAAAAAACTGCAATAGACTAATAGCATCTAATGTGTAACTATACCATTTATTAATACATTGATCGACTATCGCTTATAAAGTTACATCAGACATAACGGTTATGATTATGAATATTGATCGCGATATCTCTGAATATTTTAACATAATTTGTTTTTAGGTGATAGACCCATCATCGAAATGATATAGACTAGAATAGAGTGTCACTGATTTAAAATATATATATACCACATTGCACAAAAAGCTCGCAATACATCGTTCAACTACGGCAAAGATTTTACAACGGCTTTTATTCTGTTAAGGTAGCACCATCAAAGAAAAAAAACCTAAAAAAATAAGATTATTTTTTTTTACTTTGTAAATCATCCTCATTTTCGTTTATTTTCAGGCGATACGGAACAAAGTGCAGTGGTTGTGGCCACGGTATCTCGCCATCAGACCTGGTCCGCAAGGCTCGAGAGAAGGTGTTCCATCTCAACTGCTTCACATGCCTCGTGTGTCGGAAACAGCTGTCCACTGGCGAAGAGCTCTACGTCTTGGATGACAACAAGTTTATATGCAAAGAGGATTATCTCGCCGGGAAGGCGCCGACACAGCATTGTGAGTTTTTTTTATTCCTAATTTACGACTTGTAACCTCTTTACAAGCTCTCTGTATTTCGTCAAACATATTTAAAGAATTTTATTGGATATCACCAGATAAGTAATATTTTATTTATGTACTATCTCTGATGCCGCCGCGGTTAACAGATATTATCTGATGAACGCATTCATTGATGAACGGTCGTGCAATTAAAATGTGAAAGTTGGTAGCACTTGTTCCAATTTCAAATTAGACAAGGTGGAGCATTACTTATATCGATAGCGAGTTGTGAAAGGAAATCAGTATTGATTTGAACTGGACAAGCGGCAATTTTACGGGTCAATGTCGCAAACATAGAATCTACTCTACAACTAAATTACTTTGAAATCGCGCTATTCTTGTTTGCAAACTAAACTAAATAGGTAGGTACTATTTACGTAAGTCCAATCAGACATCGACACACGCTTGTCACGTTAACAATCACTCCAAATGTAGCTAAATGAAAAAATAAATGAGGTCTTTTATGGTCCTCACTCGTTCTCGGACCCAATCGATGCAGAATAATTACTTTTCTAAAACACGACCACGTCTCCTTCAATTTACGAACGTGACATGTGAGAATTGCATTCTCAATTTAAAATGCGTTTTTTATTGTTTAAGAACGTATCACAGCAACAATAAAACTCTCAGAGCACCCATTTTGAAATCGGATTTTTCGATCAATACGAACCGTAACAGAATCCAAGAGAAAAAAAAAGAAAAAAAAACGAAGGCGTCGGACAAAAAGCCAACCGCATTACACATTAGCTACGTCTCCACGCGGTAGTGCCGTAGACATTTTTTTTACTTTTTTATTTACCGCTTTGTCGAAGGCAACACCTTGACGTGAGGATGAAAAAACTGACGGATTGTAGGCACGATGTGATCGTGAGGTACGGGGCATTCAAACATAATAAGGAGATAGTACAAATATTTTGATTAGCACCCTCGTTGGAAATGGAAATGGGCTGAAACAGTAGCCATCGTAGGGTCTCGTTTATTTTTTCTGCGTTACGTAGAAAACAGGGTCGCATATTTCTATACATCACGTTCGTATTGATCCGGTATTTCTGGTTTTATTGACTCAATTATTACATACCGAATGTTAATATATTCTGATGGCTACTGTATCGTGTAGCTCTTAAAGTGAATATAGAGATTAACACAAAATACAATTAGCATTTTATCTGTATTACTTTGTAATTAAAACTCAATGCAATACCTAATAGATATGAAATGACTTCACTATCCACGTTTATGATCTTACTTGTAAATTCACCTATGTATTTGGAATGAAAGACTTTTATTTTTATAATTTCGTGTGCATTCTTATCAAAAAACGTATAATTTTACTTGTTTATAATGAAGGAATACCGCTATCTTCAATCGATTTACGACGTAGCATGCAAAATCGATTGTCACACCACCATGTTTTAAAAATTGGAACGGAAATATTGGATAAGTAGAGGAGTACTAAGCGTATTCAAATAAGGGATTGCTTAATAAAACATTGTGTTGTCCGTGTGTTGGTTCGCTCACCCGCAACATGTGCTTGCCGCCGGCGCCGCCCGTGTTTGTTCAGTGTAATTGTGTTGATACATTGTTAGAACGAAATGAAGCCTGCAAATAAACTCGTGAGCAAAATAACTCATACGCAACGGGACCGATCGTACGGGAAAATGTGATGTAGGTACCCACAGAAGGGATGAGTCTCTGCTGTGGCCCAAGATCCTATATCAATGTCGGCTGGTGCTAAAAATATTATGATGCACATATATAATAGGTAGGTGCATAGTACTGTCAGACCAGAACGTATTAATTAAAATATTTGAAACCTAAAACTTTCTAAGGTTGTATTTTTAGGTTTTCTTGTGATTTTGCGTCGAAACATGAGAAAATACATAATATTTTTACCCTTTTTAAATTGAATTAAGATTAGCCAATTACCAACATCTCTCTTCCATACTCTTATGAATTTTGAATTGAATTAAATAAACATAACTTTATATCTAAATAAATTCGTTATCCTATCTCAAAGCTCCAACATTAGTTGCTCCTTAAATCTGGTAAAGCTAGATGTTTTGTCAGATCCCAAAGCGGAAAGCCGAACTTATTATTACACTAAGCCGCATATTAAGAGTTGTACTCTTAAAAACTGACGTTATCAAAACGCTTAATAAATTATACCTATCACTTGTATGTCAAGGGCAAGACTTTAATGACTTTTTAGCTGAAAGAAATATAAAGTACCATTAAGTATAAAGCGTAGAACAGAATTTTCTCTAAAATAAAATTAAATGTTCGGATAGGAGTCAGCTACGGGTTTACAATTGGTCTGACGAAAGATGGATACTCTCTTAAAATCTTAACGCTGTCATATCATCTTGCAATAGCCGAATCTCTTACAACCCTAATAAAGGCCTTACATAAGTTGACGTATTTGGCTGAAAGTATCCGGTACCACGCAATAAAACTAGTTTTTTTTTTAAGAATATTAGATATTCTAAAATTAAAAGTTTTGAATGTCTATTAAACTTTTTTTAACTAGTTTTTTCATATCTTATTTTCTTTTACCTCTAAACTGAACAGTATCTTAAAGATACTATCTTTCATTATTTCCCTGCATATTTATATCAATGGCTATCAGATTCTGACGCACTGACTACAGTCGACCCTGACTAAAATAATGACCCTGTGACCAGATAATCGTAAGGTCATTAATATGGAGGATCACGCGTTGCAAATCTAAGAACCGAGTTACTCATCTCACTTTAGGCTGCTATTGTTATTTTATTGATTACTAACTTGTTTTTTTTTTATACAAACAGTTTATTGAGACGCGTATCATGTACCTATGTGGTTATTTTTAGAAAGAAGTATGAACAGTATTAACATTGAAAAATCATGCATATACCATATTTCATATGGAAAAAAAAAACAAGTACTTATCTTATCTTAACTATAAATAAGCATTGTGCCACCGTTAGAAGTAAAATATTAATTCAGATTTTATTTTGTACTAGCTGTGCACTAAACTGTCATCCAAATGTATCTATTGCTAAAGCAGTATGACAGTCAATCCCCACGTTATCGTTCAATGATACGATAAGCCAAACAAGGAATTGTTTCCACCAGCTGAGCTGAGCCCCACAGTGCAGTAGATTGGACCCTCCCGTATGCGAGGGTTAAGAAGCTTACGTGGTTATTGATACGGTTAATGCGAAATTGCGAAACTTTTAATGCTTTGAAGACTTTATACTTGTGTTATAAAATATTGATTATTTATTTAGACATAAGTAAGTATAATATCCGTTATTTATAAAAATAAAATTTTTTGGTGCTCTCATTTGACTTCTGTGGGTAGGTGCGTTAGCGCATCATAAGGGTACTTTTTTGTGACCGGTGTTCTGTGCACCAATAGTGTATTCAAGTTGAGACTGGCAGTCTGTCATAGAATTGGTAAAGTCAAAAACAAAAGGATGTTTAAAAACATTTCCATAATATTTTTTAATAATGTATGTATTGTAATTGTAATTGTATTGTAATGCATTTTATGCTTTACATTTATGCATTTTATGCTTTACAATAGCTTTACCTAGGAATTATTTACATTGTGTATTATAAATGAAATAGTTACACCTTTTCTATTAACATAAAAGTAAAACAACACTGTTACCCTATAAAATTTCACACATAAATTCTATAAAAAATCTCTTCCATACAAAAGTCAGGCCTTTTCTATAACAGCAGTCCCCCTCTATTTCCTGTATGTGTATGAAGATTGGATATCTGCGCGTCCCAGGCGGGGCCGAGCCCGGCGTGCGGCGATAACGCGTATCAATCAAACGCACGCGCGCGGCCCGATCGGGTGAATAGGTAGCCTTATCGCGAGCCTGCCCCTGACGGGTTGCCTTTCATTTTCTTCAATATTTTGTGGGTAGTGACGTTATTTTAGGGAATCAAGATACTTTTTAAGTAGTTGTCGTACAGGGTTCTAAAAAAAAATCGAAAGTAGCTCTATTTTGATTGTTTAGTTTATTTTTATTTCATAACTTTGCTCTAGAATATCTAATCACCTGCAACTTAAGCTTTTGTTTTATGCTGTAACCAAGTTAATTGCTATGAAAATCGATATAGTTGATAATTGTAACAAAATTAAAAATTAAATCATCAACCACCACTTAAATAGAACGAAAAATTTAATCCGTAGATTAAAAACGATTATTTTTATTTCTTAAAAAAATAACGCTCAGATAGTAGCATAACTGCTTACGTTGCGAGTGATCCCCAGTAGGGTTGCACCCTCAGAGTAAACGGCTGCTGGCTGTTTGTGTTGCAACCGATACGAGAGAAAAATGTTTGTTGTGGGCACGCTCTAGCGCCCGTCATTACGTCATACACTTGTACCGTATATGAATAGGAGAAAAAAACTGTATCGATGAAGCGGGAACATGATTCGATTTGTATACTTAATGTTATTGAGCTTGTTTTGTACTTAGAGGAATTCTCACGTAAGAAGTAATATGATCGGTGCAATAGTTATTGACAGTGTAGGTATTATTAATTAATATAACTTTACATAAAAAAAATCATGTGGGTCTGTAAATATAAATCGAATCTCTTTTTAAAGGCTACGGAGAAGAGAAAGCCTGGAAGACCCGCCAAAATTCCTTATGTCTGTCTGATGACTCAAGTCTGGTATTTCGAACGACAAAATACACACCAATTTACCGTCTTAATTTTTTATGCCACAAAACAAGAACACTAGGTACGATTTCAGTAAAAGTATTCACGAACTCCAAATAACACGAATGTCAAGCGAGCGCGGTAAAAAAGTAAAACGCGAAATTTCAGACGTAAACAAAACCTCTGAACCAGTCCGAGGGGCGTTTGTCAGTGTATTTTGAGCGTTATGTTAAGGTGATAAGAGCGTAGTGAGTTGTATAGGGAAAGTTGTGGTTACAGCTATGTGCAGTCACGTAGAGACTCCGAATGGCGTGGAATGGAGGAGACCGATAGAATCCCATTTCGTGTCCCCCTCCCCGTTCCCGCCTCCCCCAGCCGGTAGCTGTGGGGGTGAGTCAGCCATTACTCCTGATTCTGCATCCGACGGCCCGATCGAGTTAATAAGACTGACAGCAGTGTATTATTTCAAAAATCTTTTGAATATTCATTCGTATTTTTCTTGGAAATTACATCATATCTCACGCTTTTGGTACCATAATGGGTTTCTATAAATTAATTTAAGACCAAGAAAATGATTTTATTATTCTTATTTCCTTATATTACTTTAGAAATATGAAAGTAGGACCTCCTTACCTAGTAATGATATTTTTTTATAAGATGGGCAAGTAGGTACTATACTATGTAGACATAAAGTTGGTTTCATTAAACATTCTACTGGTCTTTTAAACCGGTCGATTTCTTAAATGGTCAATGGAACGAATATTTTTAATCGTTATTTTGCCATA
Organism: Xylocampa areola; assembly: GCA_935421205.1. NCBI lineage: Eukaryota > Metazoa > Arthropoda > Insecta > Lepidoptera > Noctuidae > Xylocampa > Xylocampa areola. Next base: position 6,661,582 of record OW285219.1, on the reverse strand, counting down.
CCATGGTATAATAGCTATAGTTAACCCGTGCAGTGCGCGCCAGTATCGTAGATCGGCGCGAGCTTGGTTTCACTCTAGTTATAGCTTCCCGCCTAACGTGGCCACTTCGATTCCGTCGTATGTCTGCCCATTAATTTTTATTTATCGTTAAAACGATCGATAGGTAGCGTGCTCGTAAACTGGCCGCAGTAAACGTTTATGTTTGAGTTTTATGATGTTTTAATGTAGCGTTTTTGAAAGCTCGCGAGTCCCGAGTTTCTATTTTATATGGACTCGTGGAATAGAATTATAGGCAGTAAAAACATGTCGAGGTGTGTGATAACCACGGCTCAGAGTTTAAGCCGTCTCGCGCGTTGCAAAAATGACATTAATGTTTGTAATGTAAGACGAACCGTTAAATGATTTATGATCGAAATATGACCATATAAAACGTAACGTATAGGTATGTAAAGCTTTTATATAAGGAATTGAAGAATGGAAAATTCCTGACAGGTGAACGGTAAATAGTAAAATCGAACGATCACGTGTATACAAATGAAGACAGCAAAAAACTAATCGGTCGACGATTTACAGCGTCAGGAGCGTACCCTGAGGGCAAATTATCGATAATCGACCGACTAACCAAATAGCCGGTGTCGATACAAGTTATCGACAGTAATCGTTATAATCGCTAGTGCCGCGCGATTGTTGCCGGTCGCCATTACGGGACGTGCGCGGCGTTTTAATACTTAACCAATTTTTTTGACCCCTCACATCGAGGAAAATAAAACGACCACGGGTCCCTTCTCAACTAGTGATCTCTAAAACTTTTTGTATACGCTTATTATTGAAATTATTATTTATTAACTGTAATTGTCAGCGACGTTCGAGGGTTAAGTTCAGCGTTTAGCGTAATTTGGTCGGTTTGGCTTTTTGAGGGGCTTATTAGTAATTATTAGTTGTCAAACCGCTGAGGTTGTGGTGGGGCAATTATTGCGTTTATGACTAACATCGAAAATAATGTTTCCTGTCGGCGATTATAAGCGAACTCGTATGAGGTTATAGAGAGAGGAGATAATACCGGCTTCGTTTTAGTTAGTGTAGTTGTTCTTCCTCATAATTATATCTGCCTATAATCTTCATGCATAAATCATTAAAATAATTATTTTTTATTGTTATTTTCGTTTGCGTTTCCCGTTTTCAGTTCGTGACGCTGTGCTCGGAGGAGCCCACGCGTTCTTTTTTCAAATTATTTTTCTTTCATGCGCGAGTATTGTGCGCGGGTAAATGGCGTGAAATTGACGGGTGGCCAGTGTTTGCTGGCGTAAAGCCTGACCATTTAAATATGGACCTTGGAGGTTATACACTGCCGTCTAATCGTACTTAATCTTGTTAGTGTTATGTTAAGGATAATAAAAGTATTGGAATGCCTGTAGGGTCTTAAATAACTACCTATAACCAGTGAGAACTGCGACAGGAATTTTAATTATTATTTTTACATGTAATTCATATTATAGTTTTATTTTATATATTTAGTTTATGTTAGTGTTGACAGTGATGTTTAAAGATAAAATGTGTTAACACTATACCTCTAATGGTTTCTTACTTCATTTCATACCTACTTAGTTCAGACCTCCAAGACAGTTTACTGGTCCCATTTAAAATAACTGTGTGACATAATGTGACTCTATGTGCTTGTGCTATAGTAAGTAGGCCAAATTTATTGTCAGGGCAATTCCAATTTCGAAAACGGACAACCTTCGATATTCTAATTCGCGACCGTTAAAATTCGAATATCGTAGGGCCTTGATTGAATGAAAGTTTGCTTTTCATTATCGTACAATGAATTAAAATAATATTAACGTTGCTTTATCAAATGGAAATATTTATAATAGTAGATAGTTCTTCAGTTATTACGGTGCTTATTTTTGCCAGTACTTACCTACTTAGACTTACATTTGATTTGTCTACTCTTGAAATTAATTAAGTTTAATATCAGTCCAATTCCAATGTTATAACAATCCTACCATAAAATAAATTTCTCTATATAGTACACGAATTTGAAAAACATACTGAATGTAACCTTGCCTTGTCATAAGCGAAGCATAGATTACGTACACACACATACAGCGTACTGGCGTCGAGTGGATGAGTTTTAAGTATTTGTATGCATTTAGCTCGTGTATGACAAGCAAAGATGGATGACCAGTAGGCTTACTCTTGAAAATAAAACCGCTCGACTGACATTGGAAATATGTCAGTTCATACTTTTAAATGCAAAAATGTCTTAAAAATTATTAGGGAATCGGGATACTAATAAACCGACATGCTTTAAAATTAAGGTAACTATGATGTAGGTAAATTTATATTAACATTAAATATTGTTTCATGGCACTGATTTAATATTGGAATTGGATTGGAATTGGTATTAACTTCAAGAGTAACCCCCCAGGTATGCTTCTTACATGTCGTACGCAACGCTACGTTCGTATTTTTTTAAGATCCGTGATATCGCAGTCATATCAATTTTAAAGTAAGCGTGCATGAACTCATTTCTTTGATTTTTTCTTTTGTTATTTAAAGGTGACATAATTTCAATCGAGCCGGGCTATTTCCGAATACAACCTTGCTAAGCTCTTGACCATACATATTTCTCATAGCCTCAATATTCGACATGTCATCTCTAAAACATCGTCCTTTAACCATAGTTTAATACCTATTTCTAGGACTCTAGAGTTGCAATTCTATCAGCAATAAAAGTCACAATCGATTTTACTCTTTAAGTTTGCTTCAAACGAGTTTTATGCTGACAGATTCATTGTGAGATGCATACCTACTATAGGTACATAGGCTGTGTCGCTCGGGATGGCGGCTGAAGAAATATTATTTCCTTATCTACCCTCCGCAAGTCATTTCCCCACCCTCCCCTTGACCCGGGTGCTTTCTCAGTCTCAGACGTCTGGGAGGGCAGATATTTTAGTATAGTACCTACACTTTTCTTTTAAAATATATTTAAGTTAGATTATTTTTATAATTAGTCGGAAATGTTGGCGGTAATACATTTTGCCATAAATTCCCTTGAACAGTTCGTGCTTCTTTACACGTGCCTACCATGGCGTTTGGCCTTTTCATACTAGCGATTTTAGCCTTAGTGGTCGACCGCCAACATTTTGAACTACACATAAATTACTTGGTCATAAAGTAAATTTAAAGCGTGACGTAAGTTTAAATAGGTACCTATTTATTTTAGACGACGACACCTCATACCATTTTTTCTCACAAACCAAAATCAAAAGGCTAATCCACAAAATTTACGACTGAAAACTATAAAATGGCCTAATAAAAAATATCATTAATCCTGGGCCTGATTAATATGGGCCCGGTCCGTCCCAGCCCGGGCCGGTGAGCGCAAAGACTGGGCCCGACAGGGGGCGCCAGTTAATTGGACCCCCTATGTCCCCCGCGTTAAAGTACCAATGTTAGGTTATTTATTGACTGGACACTCATTATCGCTCGTGTGTTAGATATGTTCTGTTGTTCACCTCTTTAAACAGATTTTTTTTTATGTAAACTAACTTTTAACTTTTTTTATGTAATCCTACGCAACCTGCGTAGGATTTGTCTGTTGGCTGTTTTTTTATAGACAGACTGTATGTTGTTTCAGCCAGTGATGTCAAAAAACTTCATTTGTATATCAGTTTCTAATTCTTACAACACCTTACGCTTAATGTACAAACGTTAAATTAAGTGTTCCTACTGAGATAATCTTTTCTTAAATTCATTTTTAAAATTATAGAGAGTTTCGTTAATCTGATTACAAACACAAACAGTTGCTTATGATCTTAGTAAGTCCTTTCTGCACTATTTTGTAAATAAGTCTGGCATCCCTTGACAAAAGGGACGTCAAATGTTGACATGAGGAACTTCAAGGTACCGTTACTATTCTTAACTAAAATGGGGTTATAGTTTACCTCTATGATCTAATATTTGTTGAGAATCAATACAATTTCTGACTTCTTCTTATCGTATGGTTGATGAACAACCCAGTATCTCAGTTTAAACCACTTGTTGGCCTCTGACATGTTTTGAAATGTTTGTCTACATTGATTACTTAAAACTTTAGTTGTTTAGTTTACTTACATTAAAGCATTATTTGAATATCTAACTAGTCTTAAATTGATCGTTAGGTATCCATAGCTTCACTGTTCCTGGTGAAAGCACAAAAACTCAGACTCTCATTAAAAACAATATACAAACAAATCAAGCCAAGCCAACGTCCGGCTACTGTCAATAAACTAAATATTCCAGGAATGGAACACAATCGTGAATGACACCCGACACTCAATCCAACGCTTGTTCGGCCCAGAACGCGCCATTCATACAAAACATATGCTAACAAACCGTCCGTGCCATTATTCAACTTAACCTTAACACTTTAATAGCCTGAATCGGGAATCGAAGCCGCGACGCCTCATTTCACTTCGCTTCCTCACCGAACCACCCCAATCAAAACCCAACCTTAAACTAAACTCACACGATCCAAACTCCTTCCAAGTATGCTAAGGTCTCTTAATTGGCTGCCGTGAATTGTAAACATCCTATGTAACTCAAATAAACAATTGAATTCCAATTCAATTAGGACCAGAATAGAGTTAATATTGCATTGCAGGTGGTGGATGCAAAATTTTCATCTATACAATTTACTTAGCAATTAAAATTAATGAGCGAAACAAGTTCAGGCCGGTCGGAGAGAATGAGCCTTTGAGGTCTAAAGGTCTGATGATGTATTGAGTACGTGCGAATAGATTGTTTACCTCTGAACAATGTTGAGTGTTCAATACCCGATTCTGTCATGAAGGGAAAATTCTTGATGTTTTTTAAGTTAGCTGTTTAATATACCTTAGGTAGACTCATTATAACTCGGTTACACTAATTATAACTCGGGTACACTCATTATAACTCGGGTACACTCATTATAAGTCGGGTACACTCATTATTGACTATTTTTCTTTTTCATATGTTTAAGACCTAGTGTAAAGTGAACTTAGTGTAAGGAGCTTTTCCATTTGCCCGTTATGTCTCCTTCTTGGCTATGCTGTTAGTGTCTCTAGCCATACTCATCAGAAACATCCATAACGTATGTATTTATTATAGATCCTATTTAATATGAATTCGTGGAAAAGTGGAATCGTTTATAAATACCTTGTCTTCCATTAAAAATGTCAAGACCATAATTCGACATGCCTTGCTGGTCTAGTGATCGCAAACAAGTTTAGTCCCGGGTTGGATTCCTAGATCGGGTAAAATCATATTAGATTTTTGTGTTAGAAAATTCTCAGCCGTGTTCCAAATTGTACCCGGTAAATGGCAATAGGCCTATATGGGCCTTGTTAACAGCATCGGTAAAATATAGGTGTGTATCACGGATCTTAAAAAAATACGGACGTAGCGTTGCGTACGACATGTGAGAAGCATGCCTAGTCATCCAATTTCCCTTGTCATAAGCGAGCTAAACGCATACAAATATTTAAAACTGATCCACTCGGCGCCAGTACATTGCGTGTGTGTGTGCGTAATCTATGCTTCGCTTATTGCCTAAGCCTTCAAAGAACAGACGTAATACGTAATACTAAGACCATAATTTGCCACAACACTACAATTAAGTAGTTCGTCCTAAAAAATATTTTGTGCCGCTTCATTTGAATTTCAGTTATTTATGGCTTCACTTTTTGTAGATCTGTTTTGCTAACGAATTTTAGTGGAGCGTGTAGGTTTCCGCATAGAAAGCGTTTCCTGAGGTTATCCGATCGGTATTTTTCGCGATGTTCAAATACTATATGAGTCAATTAAACCAAATTGAGGCTTCTAAATTGCAATTTTTTAGTTTTGCAATTTTCTTTGCAACTGGGTAAGACAGCAAAAATAATAATGATCTGACGAGGCCTGTTAACTTCCCAATAAATCCATAAATTGGTATAAAATTGACAGGCAGAACAGTTTGCCGTGCCTGAAATAACCTCAAGGGAGGTCGTTCCGTGTCCGTCAAATGTTCTCAGGCTACCGATTCGGACCTCAGTTTTATTGTTTTCAAATTTAACTGCCGCACTAAATCATTATTTTCTGCGAACCAGCCAATGTTATGTGATTTCAATGCGAACGCCTTAGCTATCCTTTGATGAACTCCATTTATATTTAAATCATTGTTCTTAGAAAGATTTAAAACCGCTTCATCACTGCCTTTCCCATATAGATAGACAACCTCGTTGTTAGAACTTTTTAGTCGTATGTAAATAAAAACGCCGCGGCGATATTAATAATGCGGAATAGATACAAAAAAGGAAAATAAATTAAAAATCGAACGCCGGGAACAAAACGTCCATACAATAATGGGAAGGAACAAAGAGGTAAAAAAGCGGGAAGAAACCTGTCGACGCCATGTTGTGTGGCAGTCGGCCTTCACGCCTCGGCCGCTGAAGATTATCTTTCGAAAAAAGAACCGAACGGGAGGCTTTCTTTGACGATGAAGGTCTTATATCGTATTCATGTCGTGGGATTATCGCCCCTTATAGCTTCCGAATAAAGTGTATATTAGTATAAAGCTGATTCACTTAATATCTTTTCTGATCAGTTGGAAGAAAGAGCGTCGTCACCGTGCGCCTGCGCTGATGACCTGTCAATTCCGTCGTGTACGCCGGCCGTAGAGAAAAAAGTGACATTAGAGTGGCCATCTATTATTTTGACTTTATGTGGGGAGATGGAGCCGAGATTGATCGTGTTTGGCTCAGCCCTTTTAATTACACCGCATTCAGTTGAATGGCTTTGTGTTCGTCTACTGTTCGGTAGATGTTTATGTATACGTAAATACTTATGTACAGTCATCTTTTGTGGGAAATGTTTTCATTGCTCAAGCGTTTTGGAACTTCAGCATTCTTGTTTTTTTCACTTGCCAGCTCTTTTTCTTTTATTCTTTTTGGTTTACGGTGTTCTCCATTTTTGGATTAGCTTGTATGTAACGATATAGATATAATTATCTATCATAAGAATATAATAATTCAGACAAGACTGCAATTTGTAATTAGTGTTAGTTAAATAAATTCTTAAAGTAAGGTTAGGTAAGCGAATCTATCCAATGGGAACAATTGGACGGATTCGCTAAATCGGTTGACATTGAAATTATGGTTACCCAACGAGTTAGTGAACAGGTACCTGCTAAAAACTTTTAGCTTTATATTTTTGTACATACCTAAGTAAAATATTTATATTTTAGACAAAAATAATATCCAGATAGATTTACCTATTATAGTAACTATTGTCCAAAAAACACAGTCTTCTTTGTTTCTACATTAGATGTTAATTTCCTTGCGCCCGTCTCATATGCGCGCGCGCATTTGTCACGGTGCATTCAGCTGTTCACGGAGCGCGTGCGTCGCTTCTTGCGCCCTCTCATTGTGCGATTTCGTATGCCCGCCACACATTACCGTCAACTACGTCGTTAAGAGGCATTCTTGGTGCTAATGTTACGAGAACAAAATGTAACTTATACATGTTGATATTATAGGAATGTATTGAATAGATTCAGGCGTTACTTTGCGGAAGTCCTTGGCAATGGAATGGTTTAACTTCGAAAGACAAGGCAGTCTTTCAAAGTTAAACCATTCCTTTCGTTCGTTGGTCAAGTGGTCCCAAGCGCGACTGCGGAGCATGAGGTCTTAGTTTGGCCCACAGTTTGCAACGAACTATAAGCGCTTCAGTTATAACTTAAGCTATCATTAGTATCACTTACAAACTTAACATCTGTGAAATTAGATGTGTTAGAACTAATTTTGTGCCAGATATTACAAATGTGTCTGTACATTTTTATATCGTCTTTAAGGGTAGGGAATGTGACATATGCGGTGAATGCTGCTGTGAACCAGGGACCTCGGTAAAGGTCACAGTAGCACCCGGGGGTTTTTAGTCGGTAGGAGCCGACACAGCGTCCATGATGGATGGTTCACACTAAAAAAAAAACCTCACAAATGGGATCGGTTTATTAACGCGGGCCTTAGTTGCGTTTAGTACACTAGCTGGTGCCCGCGACTTCGCCTTCGCGACTAAAGGTATGCTACCTTCCCCAAGATACAATCTAACTCCTTGCCAAATTTTGTTATGATCCCTGCAGCCATTTAGTCGTGAAAAAAGTAACAAAAAAACAAACAGAGTTACTTTCGCATATATAATATTAGTATGGATTAGAAAACAAAATCCTTTTACCTTCTCTTTTTCTTTCTGAAAAAGTATAATGTATATAGAGATAGATTGTAATAAACCCTGGACATGTAGATATGTTACTTGAGTTTTTAAACATAGAAATGGAATCTCTTACTTCCCAAAATACACCGTGTATGCTTCTAAAGTAAAATCGTATTCCTCCTTACGACAAAACAAGTTTCAACCGGATTAATCGCATGTATAATTGATTATTGTTTTTCTTGGTATTTCCTATTCCATATCCCCAACTACCAAGATCGATGCAATTATACCTAAGTATTGTAGAACTGCCAAAATGAAAACTACCATTACAAAGGCATTGTGCAATTAACCTTCTCCATTGTCACGTCAAGAATAACGCTACTCAATAGCGTATCAATTTTGCATGTTGATGGTTGAAATCTCAGTCTCAGGATTTTGAAGCTACCATGGCACAGTCGTAAAAGTCAAAATGATAATTAAAAAATTAAATGTATCTTCACGTCTTCGATTGGCGTTATCCGTTCTACGTACAAAACCAGACTATTTCTTGAGCGCATCTGGCACCTTGTCTGACAATTTTGGTTTGGAAAGAAATAACATTTGTTTCTCTAAAATACTAAAGAATGTAAAAATATAGAGCAATGAATTTAGTTTTTCGGTTTTAAACTATACTACAACATATTGTAAATATAAGATTTTGTTTATTTATGTCTTGTGTTAACATTTTTCGATTAAATTTCTAGGAAAAATATTAGTCGTAAAGTTTCTTTCATTACAGATGTTATCTATTCAGAAAATGACCAAGAGAGAATTTTATAAATATAACAGATATTTATAAAAGTCGCACTTGGTAATTTTTTATAAGTAAATATGTTGTGTGAAACTGAAAACTATATGAGACATCCGATTTTGCATTTAAAGGTCCGAGACTCCACTAGTAAACCTGCCATATCGTCGTCAATTTATAACATATATAATACAGCACAGAACAATACCTACAAAGACTTCAAATCGACATACCGCGTACATTAGCAAACGTACACTCGCGCGCAACAGTCAGATATAGAAATAAATAAAGCCACCGCACACGCGGCGGCGGCGGCGCGAGCGCAATCTCGGAGGGTCACGATCTGCGGTCACGTAGCTCCCTCTCCCATTGCATTACATATACAGTATACACTACTTGGTTGCTAGGTTGCTACATATCGACAAGCTCGAAATATGATTATAGTTAAAGTTTTTTTTAATATAGCCTATCCTCTATATTTTTTTGACTTTTTTAGTCTGTTGTTCAATGCTTTTATTTTAAAGGTACCACTACTATAACCATTGCTGCCAGTAATTCTATGTGATTTTTAGTCGATACCTTTCGTAGCAAGACGATAAAAGTGGTAAGCTCACGGAAATTAGATATGATTTGCTAAAAATTTAATCTTTTACGATATCAACTGGTAGTTTGTTCTGAACCGACGGGATGTATATATTTCAATGTTATTGCGTTAAATTCATTTTGGGAAGCGATTTAGCCTCTTCCTTCCGACTGGTACATTTATGAAATTGGGTATTAGAAAAAATGAAAAATATGCTTCGAAGTTACAAGAATCTCATACATTTTGTTAAAAAAATCTGGCTAAAATTATAGTTGGTAGGTAAGTGTATATTAGTTTCCAATAGTAAGCTGACTAGCAAAATGCAGGCTTCTATAATAAAAACATATTGGCTTCTTTGCTGTTTTATGTAAATAAAATAAAATTTGACAAACGCAATTTATGTAATAGGTACTTACACAAATTAGTTTTAAATATAAAAAAAGATAAAAAATGTCTATTACTTACTGGGTAATAAAATTTACTTGAATTGTACCTAATAATAAGTATTGAAAAAAAATTAAAGGAATTAGTTATCTGCGTTAATGCAAAATCATAAAAAGTTCAATATTTCCTATTCTACAAAAATGCAGGAGACGTAGTTAATTGAAAACAGTAGATGACGCCACTAAAGCTTACTCAAACAAACTGGCTGTAAATAAAAAATATCAATTACAAAGAAATCAAGCATGCAGATACATTTTCCCTTCCATAGTCGGTTTTTACCATTAAACTTCGCCTTGACTAGTCTCCCTAATGAGTCCTAAAGTATCATGAGGTCTATAAGCACCCGTCAGTGTGTGGTCATAGACCATGATTGATGGCTTTTCAGCCTTAATGGTAATGAAGACTCGTTACTGTCCACCCGCGCGCAATTTTTGTGACATTGTAAGATATTTAAAGTAAGAAAATTATTGAGAGTTGCATTTAAAATTTTCCTTTAGCGAAGAGTAATTTTTGATGATCTATTGTCTTTGTTTGTTAATGTGTATTTACTTTTGTATTGGTATTGTGTAGTCTGACGTCATTTGACTTATAGTGAACTTAGTGATGGACAACCCGAGTTAATGAGTGGCATCTTCTTTGTTCGAATAATTAAAATAGATTAGATATTTGTGCTGAGTTTATTAGTGCTTATACCAAATGGAACCAGTATTTAGTACTAAATCTGAAACAAATCTAAAACTGAAAAGTTTTTGAGAGTCCGAGATATCCATGATGTTCTATAATAATCGAAAAACATCACGGACAAAACTGTGGGAGGTCGTTAGCGATAGAAGCACCGTAAACCAACTGAGAAATTGAAATATTATTGGTCAAATACACAAATCGAGCTCGTTACGGGGTCAAAGAATTCACTTCGGTGCATAAAAAAATAATTTAACACCAATTTTTCACAGCTATCCGATGGATGGGCGACTAATTTGTCCAAATGCTGCGGCTCGATCGGCGCGGGCGCATCCCATTGTGTTAGATCAAACATGGCGTCGTTAATGGCGGCCGTAGACGCTGACATATTGCCTTACGTGTGTTGTAACTGTTATTTATTGGTCTACCACTGTATGTGGCGGTAAGAAATTAAGCAGCTTTATGTTTGTCAGGTCATTTCTCCTGACCTCTTGCTGTTCGTCTTTTCATTGTTAATGAATGAGTTTGTGTTTTTATATTAGCGAATTAGGAGAGTTCTGTGCCCTGCAGACATGCATTGGGTCAGTAACAGGCTGGTTAAGTTATGTTATAAGAATAATTTGGTACTAGCTAGTTGCCAAAATGCCTCATTCTATGATGGGCTAAACAAAGTAAAGACAAATTTAAATGGAGTACCATACCTACACAAGCAAATTCTCAGCATCACCAAGCTATTTTATCATTACAATCTTACATGATCCAATACGCGCCCCATATAACAAATTATCCAAAACAGTTTTCACATCAGTATGTTTCGACGGTACAAGAATAAATAAATAATAGGAAATTTTTAAAAGAATATGTCCTACGTTGTACTTCTTTTTTGGTTTATAATGAAGTGTTTAAGAAATTAATAAATAATAAATATATTTTTTGGGTGATATGATTGCTAAGCGACAAAACCCATCAAACAGATTAAAAATTGCTACACTAACTGTACTTAACGTGGATAATGTTGAATTTTTGTTGGTGAATCGGGGTTTACCGAATCGAGATTCTTTCTCTTTTAAGCGGTTTTGAGACAACTGTAGGCCTTCGACTTGGTTTAGCGTCTTGGTCTGTCTTTCTAGGTATTAATTATCAACAGTCAGGACCAGTGTTGCCAGAGCCTAATTTTCAATTGCCGTGTTTGTATGGAACATGGGATTTCGATTGCCGTAGCATGAAAAGGAAAATAAATGAAGTCACCCAAATACGTTTAATATAAAAAAAACACGACAAATATTCTCTAAATCAATATTTAGCTCAATAAATCTTTGATATTAGAAACAATTTCTCTTTGTTGGTTGCGAGTTTGCGACTTTGCGTTCATGCATTACGAACATAAATATATCTTCAGTGAAACTTTTATGCAATTATCTTGATTTCTTAAGCATTTATTTGTACCGAACCGATTTTAGATTGGTAGCATCCTATAAAAGAATAAAAACCCCTACCATTAAAGGCATGCAAGAAAATTGCCGTACATTCTGCTACGGCAATGAAGACGCTGCCGTAGACCGTAGATTTTTAGTAATATTATCCAAATTGCCGTAGAACACGGCAATTGCCGTAATAATGGCAACACTGGTCGGGACCGAGGGGAGTTATTCTGATGCAACTTGAAGGATAGATGCATTTTGTTATTTATAAAAAAAATAGTTTAAAGACTATTTTATATCTTAAGTAGGTACCTACATAACCAACTTTTTCTGGGATATAGTGCGTGTATTAATAAAAAAAGTAAAGATTTCTTTGCTTCACAAACAGCATAAGTATGTCATCAAAACTACTATGTACAACGATGTGAGTAAAAAAGGCTAATAAAAAGCTCAAAAGTCATTAGTCACTTTGGCGTACGTCGGGTCGGCGCCGCGAATCGCAGCGCACTAAAGACCCGACTCATGCTATCGTAGGCTGTTTAATTGTGTTTCTTGACTACCCTCCCACCGCTACTTGGGGAAGTCACGCGCACGACCGCCTTTGTCTGGCTGCTTATAGCGTTTTTTTACTTAGGTAGGTATGACTTGTCGGTATAGAACTTCTCATAGATATTTTTTTTTTCTATCATCTCAAATTTTTTTTTTAACATAAGTGCCTTCAATGCGTCGTAGACTGTTGATTCGTATTGTCGACTACCCTTCCACCGCTACTTGGGGAAGTCATGACTAACTTTGTCGAGAGCCTGGCTTTGCCTGTCTCATAACAGAGTTTTGTGCCGATCTAAATTATTTTTAAAGACTTCAAAATTATGGGTATTATTAACCAGTGCTTTTTGCATAATGTTACTTAACTGATTTTTAGAGAAAACAAGTGGATATAGCTTTTTCTAACAATATTGTATCCCGTTGAACAATTAATTACTTAAAAGTAGCGTCAGCTTACTACGCTTAGTAGTAGGCCGTAGCGCGGAGAAAAACAGTTACCGTAGTACGCTACGTAGCAGCACTCTTGTAGAGCGGTGTTTATTTCACGCTACATAAAAGATATTTATTTTGAATTTGTAATTTATCTTCAGAACATAGAAAAATAACCTTTATTTTTGTAGAATGCCGTTCTTGTTCTGTATGGCCACACCAATCATACAGTTCGAAAACAATCTACAGTGCGCGGAGATTTCCCACCGTTATCGGGCAGGGCATCCAATGAAAATGACATTTTAAAAACCGCTCTCGAGCCTACCTATAGCAGATTTTACATATACTTGTGTTTGGCACGCACGCTCCGTGCGCAACGTCGATAAAAGAGGGCGTGGTCGTCACCGCCGCATCCACCAATCACGTGGCTCCGCTCCACGTGTGCGTACACCGCACCCTTTCATGTGTGCCGCGTCACTGCTCTAGTGTGTGTGCGACGTTTCGTTTATACGCCTGTGGTGTATATGGGCGTAAATAAGTATATGCCGGCTACCGGCACCACAAAGGTTCCCATATCTTTTATGTTCTTAGATCCTTATCTCGCGGTTTCTTATTTTACATTTGAGATGGTGGTCTGGAATTAACGGTCAGCCCCATAAACACGCTATAACAAACTTTAATATGGCCCGTAATACAAAATAATCTGTGATTTTTACTGCGTTTCCAGCGTTAATAGGTTGTTTTAGATTTAAAGATAGCGCACTAGTGTTTTTGGTAAAAAATATTCATGAATCACGTTGATTGAATTGTAAATGGGCCTAAATTGTTGATTATCGCGATGTTAATTATGTTCTTGAACGTAAGTTTATGTAAAACAATACCTACAAATATTTTTATCTTGATTATTATTACTTTTGTTATGAGCTTTAACACTTAAAATAAACTTTTATGCTGAAATGAGATCTTCATTTTCAAAATGAGAAAGTATGTTATGAATGTAAAAAGCAATCAAATTACTTTAAACATTGAATTTCAAATGAAGAAGCCAAAAAATTTCGAAATCGAATTTCGATCATCAAAGAGAACTTGTTCTATATTCGAAATTGAACGACAATAAAAGACCGATTTCCCGCCAAAATTCGATTAGCGAGGTACAACGGGACAAAGGAAGTCGTTTATACGGGGGGCGGTTTTAAAATTGATTTTGGAAGCGAGGCGTGGAGCTCATAAGTGAATGGATGCTAGTGTTTCGTACACTAGTAACCAGTTACATAAAAGCTATGGTTATACACGAGAAAATACTTACCTACAACTTTTTGAGTTATTCATTGAATCGTGTGCATACGTAGGTGTATATAATTGTTAACGGTTTTAAATTGTTTTTAATTTGTTCTACAATTTTCTACTAACTGTATCTACCTAACTATTTTCCATTGATGATTTTAGTGTGTTGCTTTTTTCATTATGCTCACTCAACTTTTTTATTCACTATAGTATTAACAGGTAAACTAGGGTCCGAAAAAGATCAAATATATATTTAAAAGAAAGAAAAGAAAAGATTTTTTATTTTGTACCAGTACAGGAAATTACACAAGAGATTTCTGATAATAATATAAAAATTATACCTATATCTAATAAACTTATAAAATAACATACAAACAAATATCCTGTACCTGGCCAAAAAAGGCCACTATCTCAGCGTAATGCTGCGACATTAATTTATTTACTTAGGTTCGTACTCGTAGCGTCGTAGAGTCTTTACAATAAGTCTTAATAATAGCGTAGATTGGTAATACCTTGTAGTCCCTATTTTTTATTCTATAGGTACCTACTGCTGGAAAAGATTTCTTAAGAAGTATATTAGCAGCACCGTAGTTAGTAGTATATAATAATCTATCTTGTGTTTAGATAAAGCGATGAATAATTAAATATAAGTGACCTCTCAGTTTATTTCGGTATTTCTTCTCAGGGATAGTCTTAGGAAATACCGTCGCGATTTCGTTTTAAATATGTAGCAGACACAAAAATAATTTTATGTATTTTATCAATTATATGTAGGTAGACTGAAATAATTTCAAATAAACTGTTGAGACGCCTGACATCTTAGTCCTCCTGCGACCACGTCAGGAAAAACAAAAACCAATAATACACGCGATTAATCCGGTTAAAAGTTTTATTATAATTATAAGTTATATCTTTTCATAAAATATAGTTTAATACAATTTCTTTTCAATATTTTTGAGAATACCAGCTAACTAGGTACGTATCTACTCTAATTTAGGTAAAAGTTAAAGACAAGAGCATAACATTTATAAAGAAAAGGGTCAGAATAAAACATCGTTTGTTTAAGTTTAATGTTGATATGATACAACAATGACTAAAGCAGCCCTTACTCATATAAACATGCACAAAAGATCACAAACTGTAGTGTTTGTTGGAGGGAGGAGGGCCCTCCATGCACGGACGTTTTACTCTCAAGAGGGTAGACAAACAGACTTGATCGCCGATCAAGTGAGACTCGCTGGTGATAAAAATTTGGCCGTTTGCCAATTGTTTTTGAACTGAAGTAGGTACCTAGGTTTACGGATGTTGTTGTATTGGTAATAAGGGGTACAACATATTCTTTATTGTTCATGTTGTTAAGCTTTGAAGAGTAAACTGTAATTAAATTATAGCTTAAGAAATATATTACACGACGAGTCAAAATTTAAGGAGTACCTATACGTAGGCACTTAATTACCTGTGGGTCATTAGATACCCTACAATATGGTTGATTTTATTGATGTTCGTGAACGGGCGCCGTCAGTTAGAATTTGTAACTAGACTATAGACTTCACATTACATTGTTCTCACATTTATGATTTCTATATTGTAAATACAGTGTAAACAACAATATTGTAATTGTTTGTTGAAAAAGAGTAACCTTAGAGTTTCTTGCCGTTCTCCTCTATCGTTCTCACTGTATTTACACCGTGGGAGAGCCATGCTTCGACACGAATGGATCGGCTCGACCGGATTGATACCACGGCCCCACAGAAAACCGGTGTGAAATAACGCTTGCGTTGTGTTTCGCCGAGTGAGTGAGGGTACCGGAGGCCCAAACCCTTTAAAAGGACGGCAACGCACTTGCGACTCCTCTGGGGTTGCTGTGTCCATGGGTGGCGGTAATCGCTTACCATCAGGCGAGCCGTCTGCTCGGTTGCCCCCTATTGCATAAAAAATATATATATATCTATAGTGACAGTAACGTTTGATGTTTGATGAAATTTATCCACATTCTGTAATTTTCTTTTCATCGTGATGTATTAGTTAGTCCTTGGCACTCCTTTCTACCTTACAACAAAAATGCCCGTATAAAAATACCTTCCTCTTTCGTAACTATATCTATGTGCCCTAAATGACTTGCAACTTGATTAAGGAAGCGCAAGTCAGTGGCGGGAAACCAGCAAGATTAATATAAGTCAAGCTGCGATAAACGCTGGCTCATCGGGTTATATAAGCTTAATTAAGTTGGGCCCTTGTTGCCTCGCAACTCAATATTTGCGTCAAAAAGTGAAAAAAAGGAATAAATAAGCCCAAGAAATAGGTCTTATAAAACATAAGTAGTGTAACTTCTTTGGCAAAAAGTTACACTATGCACTAGGAAGTTACACTATGAAAGTAATGCTATATGAGCAGTTGAAGAAATGTGTAAAACCTTCTTGCAATGAAAATTAAGCCATGTTTGAATCAATAAATTCTGAATTTGAAAGAAGAACATTGTCAAAAGATACTGCAAATAGTACCTACCCAGCGCGCCGTTTGCATCGCTCGGTACCGAAATATTTAAAAATACCTTTAAAAGTGAAACGTCTTACTAAAACTGTAAACCTAAAACATTTAAATCGTGTTTCAACTTTATAAATACCTATCAAATACCTCCCGATCGTGTATCGCCATCATGTCACATTCCTACTAATAACATACTAGGTATCAATTTAATATCTAAGATAAAGTTATTATAAGGCTATATACACATCCAGTTGCCGTATATCCTCTCAGACAAGCTCATCTCGTGCCATGACAGATGTTATGGTGTACGCCGCCCTAAAATAGCCTCCGGCTGAACAGACGGCACCGTTGCCCACGTCAGATTAAAAAAAAAATGGATTTCATTCCATACGCGTACCTACCTACATATTCTTTATTTTACGTGCGGAAATATGTCTGCTGTTATAAAAGTTTGGTTGTTTAGTATCTGTGTATTAATAGTTAATATTTCACTGCAATGCCAACAATAGTTTTCTAATTGCTAGTTGACAAGAGTAATAATTATTAAGTGAGTATACTTAGATAGATAGTCAATAATACGTTGATAGATATTAGAAACTTGTACTTTACAGGTAAAAATACCGTAACATCATTACGATTTGGTTACACAATTCATCGGGTAAAACTAATGCCGTACCTTGTCGTAGATTTTAAAACTGTGACGATATTACCTAGTATCTATCTCTACTCTCTTAAATTTATTAATTTATTTATTATGACGCTCAGCTATAGGTGCCTAGGATTGGATAAATCTATCTTAGGTTATCGCAATCACTACACATTATAATAAAACAACTTCTAACCGGATTAATTGCACTTTGCAGCGTTCATGATCGCAGGAGGACCACGAACGCTGCAGTGTGTGAAACGTCAGGAAGAACAAAAACCAATAATAACGCGTGTTCAATATCCCTGTAAATACTTTTCTTCAAAAGAAAATTTAAAAAGCACGCTATAGAATAACAGTTTTATTCATTATTTTTTGCTACTGCTAGACAAATTTTTTCATTAAGTACTAGGTACCTACGTATCTCAATCAATCATAAAGATGAGATACTAAACTTCTTTTTAAAATACAGCACATTTTTTTTAATAATTAATGTAGGTATCTATGTAGTATCACGGGTAAGTTCCCCGTAGCTAAGCTCGGATAAGCAGAGGTTTATTATACTACACACATTTCACCTATGATGTTATAATTTCTATGTACTTACTTACCTACCTAATAGGTTGCTTTATCATTCAAAATATTTAAGTATATAGTCTAACCAAACTGCCTCGTTGGTCTAGTGGTCCCAAGCGCGACTGCTGAGCATGAGGTCTCGGGTTCAATTCCCGGGTCGGGCAAAGTGTTATTGAGTTTTCTGTTAGAAAATTCTCGGTAGCAGCCCGGAGTTTGGAATTGTGCCCGGTTGATGGCAATAGGCTCACCACCTATTACATGGGACTTAATAACAGTATTGGTGAAATGTGGATGTACGAAAGTGTACATCTCTGCCTACCCCTTCGCGGAATACAGGCGTGATGCTATGTTATGTTATGTTTATAGTCTAACCAACTCCGAATCGATTTCTGTGTTACAGAGTAGGTACACACGGCTTCATCAATATGTTACTCCCAGGATACACGAAAGTTCACGTAAATATTAACCAATTGGTGAAACTCACAATACTTACTTACGTTATGAAAACAGTTCACAAATATCTATCAAGTCTACTTCACTCCCCGCTTAAAACATCCTTTAGGTACCCTTCATAGCAAGAAATAATTTTGATGTGCAAGAAACTCTTGTAAGCTCTTTGTTAGAGCTCCAAAGAAATAATTTTCCTTTACCTACTTACGTTTTCAGGAACTATTGTAAAAGACTTTATAAGAGTTTATAAAATATATATAACATATGCTAATAACTCTTATAACAATTATCATCTTTAGGTTAAAAAACCTAATCGTTCTGTGCCTTGTAATAAACTAGGTACGTATTCGGTCCCTTACAATAAACACAGAGTACAGTCCACAACACAAGTGCCAAGTTCCCAGGTTTGCGCGCTGCTAAGTGTCCGGTCACTCCTCTCCCCGCTGCAAACATTCTCCAGCCACCCTCTATGTTTGCCAGAAATAAACGGTTTTTCGACCCCTACTAATGTTTTCCGGAAATATTTTAGACGAGTACTTCGGATATTGGATCGACTTTGCGGAGACATTGTTTTTTATTTGAATGCTTTCTCATAAACGAATCATTTTTGTTATGCCGACATAATATTTCATCGAAACAATGATACAAACAAGTTTTGTTTTCCTACCAATTCATACTAAGTTAGGTATGTATCAGTCTACGTATGGTTGTTACCATACGTACACAATAATACATATAGTGACGAACCTTTGTTCGCAAATTTACTGTCTCTATTTCGACTAAAACTAGCAGTATCGATATAGGAACCCAAGTATAGTATATTCAACCCACGAGGACGCGCCCCATTCGATGTCTCATCGATAGTTTTGTTTCATCCAGGTTCTATATTTTATGTAGAGAAGCCGTTAGCTACTGGCGACAAACCCGAACACCAGGCAGAAAATAGGGAGTCTTCATTGAATTAACAGACTAAGATAAACATACATAGAGAGGGATCAGCAACAAACTTTAATACCTAAACAACACAATAGTTTTAATGCATTCATTTGACGCAAATAACTTATAAAGTATGATGCAGTATTTACATGATTCCAATTTTATTGCACATAATGCATGTTACACAATGTTATAAACAAATTTAGTATCAACATTAAGTTGAAATCTACGCGCAAAACCGTGTATGACATAAACATCTTGTAATTTAATGACTACATAAAACCTGCACCTAAGCTTGATTAGTTTTAATTGTCAACTAACTAACAGTAAAGTTATAATTGCAACCTTCGTTGCGATCATAATCATGAAATTAACTCGTTCAGAGTCAGTAAAGAAACAAGGTTTTAAAATTTTCCAAAATCCCAAAATCCTACCAGTCTCTATATTATATTTATAACACATCCGACATCTATTCGAGTTCTTGAAATACCGTTTCGAGTTCTTCGTGAACCCTTGGTACGCCACCCTCTCCCTCGCCATAGGTAATTGTTTTTGCGGCTAATTCTTTCTGTTCCCATCTTTGGGGCTCCACTTGAAATTACATTTTTATTTGGTTAAACCGGCTCAGGGTGACGCGATTGCTTTTTGATAAGTCAATTTTCTTTTAAAGGGTTTTTTAATAGTTTGCCTTTACTTATGGAGACCTTTGATATGTTGAAAAAAAGTAAATTGCTTTTTACTGCAGACACTTTTAAATGTGTTTAGTCTTTCCCATGTTTACTTATATCTTCCACTTCAATCAAGTTGGTGTGTATGGTAGTTCTGTTTTATTGTATTCTCGACAATTCTCATATCAGGGTTTCAGCTGCCAGCATTAGACTTTCGGAGACCTTATAGAAAATTTAAATAATAATGAACGGTTACATCTGGGCTTTTAATATCTTAGGTCTTAGCTATATAAACAGCCAGACCAGTTATTGTTTCAGTACTTTAATGAATACCAAATCGTGGATATGTGTCCCAAGGCAATTTTGAACATAGTTTTAGGATACCTTTTCAACGTAAAACTTTGTTCACAGCTGACTCTCTGTTAGGCTCAGGATCTGACGAGGAGGAGGAGGACGAGTCCAGAGCTGCGAACAACTCCAGCAGTCCGGCACACGCACCGCATCCCGCGTTACACTCCGAACTCTCACACAACGGTGATACCAAGCCTCATGATGACTCGGAAGACCAGGTTGGTAAACATATCCTCGTGCGCAACATATTTTAGAATTCGATCAAATATTAATTGGAAGAGAAATTATATTGCTTCCAATATAGTTGTTTTAAGAATTATTTAAATAGATAATCTATTTATTAATATGAGATTGAATCTAGCTTTAAGATGTTTGAAATGCTTTATCCAGAAAAGGAAGCTAATCTAAACATAGATATGCATGTCACACAATGCATGCAGTCTAACATATGTATCAACATAATTTGAACAGCTGGAACGAAAGAAGAAAGACTGGTTTTTCATCAGATTTCAGTAAATAGCTTGGCTTAATATTGTACCACTATAAATAAAAAGGAGCTTCTTACCAAAAACATCGACCATCCCACCTGTTCAGGAACGGGGTCCGTTCACATAGTCGCATTCAGTTGTTTCTCTTCACCTCCCAGGGGTCGCTGGACGGAGACCCAGAGACGCGAGACTCCCAAGCCGAGAATAAGTCCCCGGACGATGGCAACGGGGGCTCCAAGCGACGGGGGCCGAGGACCACGATAAAAGCCAAGCAGCTGGAAATACTGAAGTCGGCTTTTTCTCAAACGCCGAAGCCCACGAGGCACATACGAGAACAACTCGCGAAGGAGACGGGTCTGCCCATGAGGGTGATACAGGTTAGTGGTGGTTAAGGATTTTTTTATAGATATATTCGACATTGAGACATCAAACACGGGAAAATTTTGGTGCTGATGGAATGTTTAAATCTTATCCTGAGTGAGAAGGCAAAGTTGCTAGAAACGTATTAGTTTGGATTTTACCATCGTCGTATAACATTATCTGAGTTTGAGACAGTTTTACAAAATCTGACAATATTAGAAGTTATTTCAGGGTTGACTTTATGAATATCAGCAGTAACACGGGTTGTGTTATGTTTAAAGTTACTGAATCTGAAGACATAATTATTTTCCTTTATCATGTTAATTAAATAATTTGTGCAGTGCATATGACAGTATTGACAAGGATAAATGTATCATGTTCAACACATCTTTTTTCATGTACCTCTAGGATGGTTAGAAAATAGCATTTCGAAAGTTTCGAATACTTGGCCAAAGTATGAAAACGAAGCATTAAGAATTTAAAGCGTGTGCATCTATTGCTCTTTCACGATAAATTTATGAGATACATAAACAATGATGGAATCGTTTTACGGTAGCTTAACGAAAGCCCACGAATAAATTAATCCATTAAACTTCTATGAATTTTGTATCAGGCCATCAAAAATGTATAGAGGGTAGGGTTTATTTTTTTGATAATTGTTATATATAATAGTAGATGATGATGTTGTTGTATATAGTAATATAAAAGAATATATAGAATAATATCTAGATGATAGAGTAAAAAAGAAATTGCGAAAGCCCATAAAGTATTGAACTCTGAATATAAACCCCAGATTATAAAAGAACTTACAGGGGTAAAGTTGAGAGTAGTGAGCAGAGTTAGCAAAGCGTCTGGAGCATTTATTGAGAAAGCGCACGTTCGAATCCTGCTCACGACCGATTTTTTCTATCCAGTTATAATTTTTTAACATAAGGTACAGTCTACTTTAAAAACATAAAATATTATCAATAAAAATATAATGTGAATTAAGGATCGCCCTCAAGAGTTCGCCATAAAATTGATTTGTACAAAACCTCTATTCATCACGCACCTTCTTACGGTAACCGTTACAAATGGCCGCCACTCCATCATGGCGGCGATCGGTACGTTCGCAAATTGAATATCGCGCTCGCATCCGTCCAGGAACGCCGCACCGACGACGTGACAAATATCCTTATTAACGAACACACTCTATCACCAATATTGTGACGCAGACAGAGAATCTGAACGTTAATTATTATGAAGTTGTTTGAAATAATAATTTTGTCGATGAATCCAGTCAGTACTAAATTCTCTCTTTTGGTATTGCAAATGATGAATAATTAAAGTTAGAAAATACCTAAATTAAATCTAACATATTTTTAGGCACAAAACCAATTTTGGTCTTATTGTATCTGAAGCAACAGACACAAATAAATTCGCGGAATTCATAATCAATCTTAACTATCTTTCAAGCTACCCACATCGAATGCAGTTGAAGTTCCAAAATCCCAACTTAATCTAACACATGGAATCCCGCGATTCTCCACACCACCGTCAGCAACAGATGTCTGTAAAAGATCCGTCCGTCTGTCCGTCACGCTTTTTGCGCTCCTTCCTCTTTGTTTCAGTTTTTGTTGCACTCGGCACTAAAATAAAAAATCCTTACTTTTTATCTTCGTCTAGTGGACTGTTTGTAAACGTATTGGGTACTGAACTATCAGGTTTTCGTCAACTAAGTGAAGTAATTCAGTAAATTAAAGATTAAATGGCCGCCTTTACATCAGACTTCGCAAAAAATGCACTTTGTAATTCTGAAATTATTATCTGTGTGAAAGCAAAAACAATAGGTGTATTTTTTGTTTATAAGGTGATCCGCTTCTGCTTTATTAGTTTTTATACTGATGGTAATTAAAGGAAAAAAATATGTTTTGATTTAAATTAATGTCTTCATTAGGTTCTATTGTATCAGGCTTACACATTACTCTATGAACAATATCACTCGAGAAAAACACATCTCAAGCTCTTAGTTCCGCTTTGAATATACTTTTCTAGAAAGAGAGAGTACGAAATTTTCTGTCAGTGCGTACAGTATAGTGATAAATGAGTCTACAAATATTTACGACGGCAAGAACTGAAGTGACAATATGTTTCCCAGTACAAAAACAATGTCGAGTATGTTAAGTGGGATCATAAACAACTATTTTTTTGTTGTCGCTCGTCAGTCGAGCCAGATCGCGCGTGTCAAATGTTTGTGCCACCGCCACCACATGTGCGCCCGCGCATAACTGTAAAATGACTTTTTTTAAACGGGATTTAACTAGTTAACACCGGTGCGTGTGAAATTTGCCGTTTGAAGAAACCGCTTTTAATATTTTTAAAGAAAAAACAATTTTCTACTGAATTTATTAGTCATTGACATTTCATCAATTTTAAATTACCCATACAGAAAATACAGTGAAATGAGGCAATTTACAGGAAAAATGAACATCTAATGGGTTCCACCTTTTTTGCTTACGGAAATGTGATTGGATAGTTAAACGCTTCTCAAGCTTTGTGAAATTATTAAAGCTGTATTAACTATAAATATTTAATTTATAGGCAACATTTTCATCAGACTCAAAGATCTCTGTATTTTATTATCAAATAAAATTGAAGATACATTATACTTAGCTCTGACTTTCGTCTTCCTTATTTCACAGTTATCAAATATTACGACGGTTCTCAGACCACGGTCGTTACCTAACACATTCCTGAGGCGCGCAGCGGATTTCAAAGTATTTTCTATTATGTGTTTATATACCTGCTAAAGTACTAACTCGTGCGCTTTAACGTCATCTATCACATGTTAACTATCACTCATCTTTTGATCATCAACTCTGTGTGTTGTTTAATCACGCACTAATCTAAAGTTATGACTCACGCATGTTACGGAACCACTAAATTGGTATGAAGCAGACATTACGGCTCCAAGAATGAAGGAAGGGGACATAATCAAAATAACAGAGTACCAATCCTGGTGCCACTCTGCCTCGACGTCAGTGTCATCCAACCGCGAAACGAGAAAAAAACCAGGAGATATTTTAATAACTTCATATATTGTAATTTCTTTAGCGTGACGGCCCTGTCGCCGCCCGACGCTCCCTTATTGGCTCATATTTTATTTTGACAGGTCGTGTAGTTAGTGTCTAACCAGGGTTGTCAGCGCGTCTTCATTAATTTGTGCAGTATCGCATTAATTTGTGCAGTTTCTAATTTAATTTAGACTTATGTAGTAATTATTATAACGTTAGTTAACAGGTCAAAATGTATTAGTTTAATTTTTCATGTTTTTATTACTAGATAGTTTTCATGAAAATTTTATAGAATCCAGACAATTTTCTTTTAATATAATTTTTATTTTTTTATATATTATACGTATATATTGCCCACATCGTTATTGCCAACCTTATGAAACAACACATCATGTTTCTATTTAAAACTACATACACTTGATTAGAAATGAGAATCAGACTGCAGTGCAACAATTTCTACATATTATGGTGGTGTCTTTGATGTTAATATTTCCTCTAGAGAAATATTCTGCTTTTCAAGATATGTCTTTGAAAAAGCATTAACGCATGCTTAGCGAACTCTAAAGTTACAATATTAAATGGAAAAAGAATACGGTCGCGAACAGGATTCGAACCTGCGCCTCCCGGATGAATACTCCAGGCGCTCTGACCACTAAGCCATCTCGACCTCTGCTTTATCTCATTCTGCTTTTAGTTATAAAACACATATTAACAATAATCAATCACCAAGTCAAAGAATCATTTATCATTTCGCGCCAAAATTTGCTCGATGACTTTTCACATTATAAAGACGACCACACACGTTACGCCAATTGCAAAAAAAAGTTATGAATAAATTAATTCAACAATTATTTAACTACTTATACGTAAATGTCATCGGAGTGTAGTTACATTTTACAAAATATTACCTTATTACTCAAGAAATATTCACCGCGCGCGTTGTGTATTAGCATTTATAATTCCGTACAAGATCATTAATCAATATTAACTTGGTGTTCATTGAGACAATTCCCGCACTATAAATTATGACTGAGTGATACAAAAATTTATGTAGTTATTGATATTATGCTCATAATTACGTTACAAATTACAATTCACACTATAGGTAACCTAACCATTATGTTATATTCTACAGGCAAGTTTTTCATTACCTTCAAACAACAACACTGTTCAGTATCTAAACACAAACCCGTTCGTTTCTAGTTAATCACAAGCATTTTATTATTGGTAGACGGCCATCGAGAAAGTAATTCCCACACGGAAGCTCGTGTCACCGGTTGATTGATAGCGGGCGCGATAAAAACAGTTTGTCAGCGAGTCGCGAACACGTTATTATGTCACCACTGGCTACTGACGTGACGCGGCCTGATTAATGTGTGTCGTGTGTGGCAGCCTTAATGCGCTCGCGTCTATAGTCATTAGTGCGCGTTGTCTGCGGTCAGGAACTCAGGATTCCACCTGAAATTCGCAATTAGGATAAGTATTTTTGCATTGCAACTACCTATATTTATTTTGCGTCTAATATTTTATAATGGTCATCAAAACAGAACTGGTTCGCGACGGTCTAGGCACGGTGGATGGATTTCCCAGGTCGTTTTTATTTTTTATTAATACAGTTGAATGCTGTACACCGTGACTCTGATAAAATATGTTCCAAAGATTTTTAGTCGCCACGTCATTCACTTATGGCTTCAAGATTTCAGATCAAGATGATCTACCTTCTAATCGATTCTAACAAAAGCGTATGTTGATTAAAACAGTATGCACCAGTATTACCAAGTTTGAATGATGGGTAGCATTCGAAATTTTTCATCAGCATTGAATATTCAAATCGTAATATAACGAAAATGGCGGTTGAAAAACAAACGTTCCAAATTTAAAATTTAAGGAAAAATAAGACAAGATTGTGTCAATCTTGTTTTATTTTTTCATAAATATGATTTCAGTCAATTAAGAAGAAGAAATCCAAGTAAACGTCAGTGTCGAAATCAGAGTTGAATGAGCCGTACATCGGCGGTCGCACGACCATATCTCATGTTTTAATATCCGTCGGCCACTTTGAACTGCCCCAAATACTATAACTTGCACGAGTTACGAGGCAAACGGGTAAACGCTTGTGTGACCGCGGCTTTACTGCCGAGCTAACCCGATCCCAGCCGATGTTTTACGACAGATTGTTCAGTCTTTTTAATTGATTGGATGTTCTATAATTTATCTGTGCTTACAAAGAACTCGGGACCGACTGATGCTTGCTTGGCACTTAGTTGTGTTCAACATAATGCTTTGCGGCGTTTAGGTGAAAAATGTTTCTCGCAAATCAATTTTCTTTATAGTGTTTCCCATGTTTTACTCGGAAGAAAGGCATACTTGTTTATATTGTGTGCAACTCTCTTAGTAAGAATTCAGTCAGCATTTATTTTTATCCGTGTATAAATATTTTCTGTCAGTCTGATAAAATAAGCATATTTCAATCATAAATGTGTTCTTTTTTCCGAAAATTCAATGAAATCTTTACTTAACTGCCTTTGATCTTTACTTAACTTGTGTTAATGCGCATGATTCACAAATTCCCAATTTTCCTTCATAAGTGAGCGTAACTTGGGATTAAAAAACGAGAAAGGATTTTAAAGAAGTCGGCTACAAGCTGCGGATATCGTTTCACGTAAAATGCATTTGGTTAACCATCGTGTTTGGCGCGTCCGACAAGCCGCCGTCGAATTCTCACTTTAACTAAAAACGAGGACGCTGATGCAATAAATTTGTAATTTTAATCGTTATTATTAAAACAACGGTGTGGGATAAGCATGAGGTAACAATAAAATATCTATTTTACAACGTTATATCGTGTCAATTCTCGTAAAAATGTCTGTGGAACGGCGCGTAGCGGGATTTGCATCAAAAGATGACGTTTAGTGTGCTTATTGTGCATAAACGCCATGAAAGTTCGTGCCTCCATCTTGTGGCCGCGGTGTTATGGCCGATTGCGTCGGGAAACAACCCAGAAATTGTTTTTTACGGAATTAAAGTTCGCTGCGGTGACTTTATTTATTATTATGTTTTACTAGTTACGTAGTTCTTTTGGTTTTTAATGTAAGTTTTGTATATTGTATTTTTTTATATATTTTATAAGTATTTATTTTGATGACCTTAGTTTTATTGCTAATAAATAAAACGGTAGCTGGATTTTGAGAAAATTAGATTTTATGAATACATACCTATACGCACTAAGTAGTAGCAGTAGATGGTTAAGAAACGCATATTTTTAAACAAAAAGAAAATTTTACTAAGGTTCCGATGTTATGATTTATTATAACAAAGACAGAAGCACCTTACATTGTGCCGATACAGCAGGTGCGGCTTAACAAAGAACTATGACGAAACCAATAAATTATTAATTATGAAAAAGGCCTAGTAATACACTTACACTTATACGCTCGCAAAATATTGTCAAAAAAAATTCAAAAAAGTTCAAGAGCGGCGCCAAAAAATCCTTTTGTCTAGGAGACGTCCTGCGGGCATACTGTGCGGTGGTGGACAAAGGGAAGTAAAGTTGCCGACGCGGCGTGCACACTGGGACAAAGGGGCACCCCGTCAGGACAAAAAATGACATCATTTATTTTATTGCTCCGAGTGAGAATGTGGCACATTAATATTGCGTAGACCTTAATGTTCCGATCGCCCTAGGCTGGTCATCACTCAATATGACTGTTGTCTATAAAATAATAGTGGATACGTGTTTTTCAAGTATTGGCTCGTACACGTCAGAAAACAAGAGTAATTATCTTAATTATGATTTTAAGAATAATATTTCCTATCGAGTCCATAAAAACGTTTGAAATTCGCCGTTCTTTTGATTTTTAATATTTATAGTATCCGGACATAGAGGTGATATAAAGTAATAAAAATTTTAGCTCATTTTGCATTGTAAATCATTTAAGTCGATGTTTTTACAGAGGGTCAATTAAGGACGTATCATGCATTATTATTCATGATTATTTTGGTAGAATTGAGTGAGACTGCTTTCGATTCCCGGGCCGGGAGTGCATTATCGGTCGCAGCCTTGAATCCCGTCACTACTATGGGTATTTGAATGGGACCAAATAAAAGCATTTGGGAAATGAGTGAACAATAGGACTATCTCTTCCTAAACTTTTGGGAAATACAAGCTGCTATGTTATTTTCACCACTTATTACATGGGACTTAATAACAGCATTGGTGAAATGTGGGTGTACAACTGTGTACACCTCCGCCTACCGAATCGGGGAATACAAGCGTGATCCTACGTTATGATAAGCTATTTTATTGATTACCAAAAATATACTAGCTCAGAATATTTATTTCTAACTCCAGATTTGCTAAACTAAAGCCATAAGACGCTTTAGCACGTGAAGTACAGACATTTAAAATGAATATTTTTAGTGTGAGATTTCGGTCTCTTCTAATATCTTAATATCAAAATATCGGTGAATAGTAATTGAAAACATGATTCATTGCTATCAGGGACGCCCCGAAACGAACGTCAGCCACGTCTCAATTCGCTCATATTATACCACTCATAGATACAGGGTTGTCTCCAATCAAAAGTTAAGATTGATAAAGATTTTGGGTTCATTAATCTTTATCCAAATATTTAAACGAATACTTTCATTGATGAGCATTTACTGTCAAATGATATTCTACTGTATAGTTAAATGCGTCCCTATACCTATAGAGTAAAATAAATATCATTTGGGTCTTTCGAAAGACAATGTAGAAAAAACTCGCTCGAATATTGTAGCCGTCAGCTGTCAGCTCCATTTCATAGCTGGCTGGAAAGTCTGTTTTTCTGCTAAACAGATTCTGACATCCATGTCGCTTCTGTTGTTTACAATTTTTAGTATCCCAAGGATATATATATATTAGATTTAAAATATTAGGATGTGACCTAGAATATTTTGAGGCACAATTAAAATTACTGGTGTTTCAAAAAGATTTTGCGCTCACGGCCTCATAGTATATTTTTCTGAAATTTAATAGACTCAACCGTTGCCGTGTGGAAGTCCATTACATTGAATGTAAATAAATACAATATGTAGCTACTGCCACGATGTTGAGGGTAATCACGCAATTAACTGTGCCACCCTTAATATTGTATTTATTTGCATCCATTTTTCACTGAACACACAATACATCTGTAGGTACACACCAACCGTAATTTTTCCATAAGACAAAGACAGCCCTGCGTGTATGTAAACACGAATGCGCGTACGCAGCGATCCATCACTACGAACCACGACTACATTGATTTATTATGAAACGCTGCTATGTTCTCATAGTAGCCAAGTTATAGCAAATTAATTATATATCACGAGCAGAGAAGTTTTACAAAAATAACGTAAGACAAAAAAGGAAATGTTTAAAAAGAATTGATGTGATGGACAGGGTTAGTTAAAACATTTTTCTATAATTGATATTTATATTCAAGACATGGCGGCCGTGTTTTCAGTAGACTTAGCAAAAATATCAAGATAAATCTTTGAAAAGCATTAACGCAAGCTTAGCGAACTCTAAAGTTATTATATTAAATGGAAAAAGAATACGGTCGCGAACAGGATTCGAACCTGCGCATCCATTTAATATAATAACTTTAGAGTTCGCTAAGCATGCGTTAATGCTTTTCAAAGATTTATCTTGAATTATTAAGGTAATTGCATTCTTTAAGACATTGTATTAACTGCAAAGTTAGTCGTGTTGGTTCGGTCACCCGTATAGGGACTGAATTGAGCAATAACGTCGCCATAAGACGTGTCAAAATATGGAAGAAGAATTCGCGGTGGTGAGCAGAGCTCGAGATGGCTTAGTGCTCAGAGCACCTGGAGTATTCATCCGGGAGGCGCAGGTTCGAATCCTGTTCGCGACCGTATTTTTTTTCCATTTAATAGAATAACTTTATGATAAATATCTTTATGAGTCTAATCTTGCCTCGATAAAATATGACATGGAAAATTCGATAGCTCTTCGGTAATTTAATAATTTTGAAAGGAAATCAAAGGGTAAATTAATAAAACCCTTTTCAACAAAACTCGATCGTAACATGGTTTCCCTAAAGGAACCATTGTAGGCCCGAGTACCTACTTTCAACAACAGAAATAATTGCCCTAAAAAGTGATTGTAGCGTGTCAAAAAAAAAACATTTGTACAGTTCGTTGACCTTTTTTGTGCGTTTCACAAATTTCTCATATATATCTTAGCTGATGTGCTCTTTGTAAGTAAGGAAGTTTACGATTTAAGCGTTTTGTGACGTGACAATATCGGTTTCGACACAGATCAGTTGTGCACTTTTGTATGCAAAAAGAGATTTTTCTTTAACCTTTGCTTAAACTACATCCTGTACAGCCGATACCCTAATACTACCTACATTCATAACCATTACCAACATTGGCTATTTTGAGATTGAAGTTTGCTTGATGGTATCGAACGCTTCCTATGATTCGGTATGACACTATTCCATCACGTTACCGATATTTCCCTCTGTAGCCGTCTCGCACTGTCGCCCTCCGAGGTCACTCGTTGATTCCGCATCGAGACGTCCGAATCCTCTCAATGTGACCTCTACACTCTTCACTTCCTAGATGACCATTCCGTGTGCATTTACTATTGTGATTATTGAAGGTGATTGATAAACCATACCAAATTAGTTTTGGTCATGGTCTGTGATGAATTCCAAGCATTTTGCTAATTTCTGTCAATCAATAAAATCATATTCTTTGAATGAATTGTGTATATAAGGTAGTATAATAATTACTGTCATCGTAATTCGAAGATGATACATACATATTACATTATGAAAATAAGATCAAGATCGTAGTTAAACAAGCCGACAATTTTTACTAAAAAAGGTGATTCATATTGCATTCCATCATGATTACGAAATGTTGTTCCATTCGGTTCCTACCTTTATCTAAATTTAAGCAATTAGGTACCAATTTTCTTTTAATATTTTATGTTACTACCAATGTTTAGTATGTGAAATGTTTCCACAGCACTCGATAGTGTATTTACTCCATTTCTGTATGCAAATTGTGCAACCTAAAATTTATCAGCTTTAGACTAATGATACCTATAGAAACTTTAATACATACGGGTAGTAAACTACGTCACGTTCTGTCTCGATTACTCACGATCGGATTTGCTAATGTTGGTTGAATTTCACATGAGCGCGTAGATTTTCATAACGCTTTGTTTATTTTGAATTGTTTACGGTGGTATTGCTCTCAACCACTACAACCGCTAAGTGTTGTTAAATTATATGTTGCGTAGACTATTATAGTTTTCATGTATTTGACCAACAGTTGTCACACAGCTTAAAATAATATTGATAAATTATTTTGGTCCAAAAAGGATATTCGGAGTTCTGAAAGTTACTTTTTTATTAATACAAAAATCAATCATTCATCTTATTAGAAACCTCCAATGAAATATTTCTATAACGTTCCATACCACAACTTTAACATCGCAGTTTTATTGTGTAACAACAGCAAAACGATAGCTTATCTAAGGCCGTTAAATATAAAACCTACAATACTAAAACGAACTGAGATAAGACCGCCATCTTGAAAAGCGTGACCAATAGCACGAACGTACGTTATCAGAACAGTAACTGATAACAGTTTGATTTATACACACTCAATGGTGATTGGTGGAACGGCTACATCAGGAGTATGCCGTTTATCAGAAATTAAAAATGGAATCTTGTTAGTGAGAGAAATGGGTCGTGCTTTATGTGATCATGATCACATTAATCGATTTAGGTTAAGTACTTTGATGACCTTCATTAAGTACAAGTTACAGTAGGTTCCTATGAAAAGTTTCAGTCCAAGTCTTCAGGAAGGTGATTGGGGAGAATTTCAATTGATTATTTTTATTTCCGTAAAAAGTACTTGACAGCTACTATCATACTAAGTAAACCTACTATTTATTACAAAAAAATATTTGTAATGTTTTTAAAATAACCAAGTGATCACTCTTTGTTAAAAAAGGCATTAAAATAGAATTGAAACATGTCTTATATCAGTAGAAATATGTCATTTCCCGATTAACTTTTCTTTATAATCAAAACCTAAAATAATAAAACGAATAAACTCAAATCAAATCCACGTGGTAACACTAAAGAAATGTTGCAAGTTTAAAGATAGATACATCAACGGCGACACGACAAAATAACGCAACAAGTAGTTAATGTACTTATTTTGAGAACATCTAATTAACTAAAATAAGACAAGGCACAAATTGGTGCCCCTCAAAAAGATTGCTGACACGGTAAATTTAGCGTTGTGAACATTGAGAACATACTGTTCTGAGTTTTTAAAATTAAATAAATCTGTCGAGGGAAACGGGTTGGCGGGAAAGATTGACGTATGTTGGTGTTTTTTTATTTTAAAAACTCTAAAAAGGAAGCTTATTTAGTTAATTATAATCTATAGTTTTTATATGCCC
Source organism: Xylocampa areola (assembly GCA_935421205.1). Taxonomy (NCBI): domain Eukaryota; kingdom Metazoa; phylum Arthropoda; class Insecta; order Lepidoptera; family Noctuidae; genus Xylocampa; species Xylocampa areola. Next base: position 6,628,705 of record OW285219.1, on the reverse strand, counting down.
AGATGTAGACCTACTAGTTGCTTGTGACTGCAATAAACCACCATAGTTTCAAAAATATTTTCTTATAATTCATGGACATAGGTAATAATTGTGAAATATAGATAACCTATTCTATAGAATATATATATACCAAATCTATTAAAGTAAAAGGAATCGATTTTGTACAAACTTTAGATCGTAAAGAAATTCAGGAGTAGTAGTTCAACTAAGTGTTATCGACGATATGTAGGTACATATCGATATATGATCGATAACTTATCGATCATAATTTTTCTGAGCATTTTTGGAATTAAACACAAATAACAACATCCCGTCCAATTTACATCTGTTGCAGGTATAAAACAAGTAAGAGTTTCTCGTGTTGTTCAATTTCGCGTGGAAACAATTTACTTTTACCTCGGCGAGCGCCACGCCAATTGGTTGTAGATGGCGCATGAGGAACGCGCGCCCTGTGGTCGCGTCTTCACAGACGCCATTTTTCTTTGTTTCTTTTTTCAAAATATCAACGACTGCATTTGTTTTACCCTGTGGCATGCTTCCGACATTTTTATTGCCAAACGTGACTCCGGAATTGATATCAAATTACCAATACATCATTTACTCTTGTAATATGCTAAAATAAAAACTATAACAAAAATATATTATGATAATGAATTATCGAACAAATTGAAGCCGTCCTCATCAATATTCTGCGAGTACCCGCGAGGGTGCTCAAAATTCGCGTTTACATCCCACATGGCGCATGACACGATAAAGTTTATGGCGGAACGAAAAACGAAAACAAAAATACGGTCAGCACAACTGTTCGTGTATATTATTGTTTGGTAGACTGTGTCGCTCGCGGTAGGGAACCGGCCGCCCGCTGTGCGCCTCTCAACGCTCCAAGCCCAAATTACTAGTTCACCTCACTCGCTGGATTACACATCCGATTCTAGGTATTGCGCCGTGTCGTAACTAGTCGTAAGCTTAAGCCTAAATTGGGTTTGCTTTCATATATCTGCCATTTGCGGTACTGAATGGTATCCAAGAAGATTAATTTGACCCACCTGTATTATTGGAATTTAGCAGTCATAGTCGAGATGAAATTGAATTGAAATGAATGTAGTGTATGGAGCATGAATGCGTATATGATTGGCAAATTATTTTCGTAGTGGTTCTGGCTGCTGTAGTTTTTTTGTTTGTAAGTCTGTTCGGTGCTGGACTCATTAGCGCTGGGGGGCGCCTCTGCCGCAGGTAGGCTCGTCGCTCCGGCGTTATTTATATTGAGGGCGAACAGAACAATGTCCAGGACGATCACTTATTAATCATCTCTTTATACAAGCCGGCTGGGTGATTCCGCCTCTTGTGATGATAACACAATAGAATATAGATCATGGAAAAATAAAAGTTTCGGAGTTCGTCTAGTAATAATTATGCTCTTTGTAGCTACAGCGAGCAAAATGAATATTTGCAAAGCTGCTGATTATAATTTTTTTATTGATGTGTTTGTATTATTTCATCTATTTTTAATTAATTTACAGCCTGCGCCTCCCGAATAAATACTCCAGGCTCTTTGCCCGCTAGGACATCTCAACCTCTGCTCACTACCGCGAATTCTTATTCCACATTTTAATACATCTTTTAGTGACGACATTGCTATCTATTCAGTCCCTATACAGGTGACCGAAACGATACGACTAACTTTGCAGTTAATACAATGTCCTACAGATCCAATTACCTTAACCAGTACAGATAAATCTTCGAAAAGAATTAACGCATGCATAGCGAACTCTATAGTTATAATTTTTTGTGGAAAATTAATACGGTCGTGAGCAGGATTCGAACCTGCACCTCCCGGATAAACGACCCAACCGTATTCTTTTTCCACATAATTGTATAGCTTTAGAGTAAGAAGAGCTTAAGAGTAGATATTTATCTGTATTCAGTAACAGTCTATATTAAATTCTTATCTTGATAGCTTTTTTTCAATGTTCCCGGGATGATAGTAGTGGTAGTAGGTAGTATGTAAATATTATTATCCTCAAAATACAGTACAAATTTTCAGGTTGGTTTTTGTGTGATGATAATAAATTGTAAAATAATAAATTTAAAGAGTGAGACGTGTGCTAACGGAATGTCTTCAAACTTCCTAATATTAGTACTTACATTAAAAGTAAAAGAAATTGATATTATGTCCACATTCCATAACAAACAAGACACTATAAAGTGCATTGCGCGTCAATATATTAAACGCTTTAGGCTTCGCAAAAACATCACGTACGGAGGCGTTATATACTGTCTATACAGTTAATCCATGTTTATACCTCGGTAGTTAATACTAAGATTTTACGAGTTTCTAAGGCGTCGGGGTTAGGATAAGAGAATGGCCCCTCACAGCGGTGGACGTATGAAATATAGTGTTTAACACCACGCGGCATGTTCGGCGGACGCCCCGCGGCGTGGGACAGTCCTGCGCGCCCGCTCGACATCGTCACCCTACGCCATCACAAAGCTCCTTTATATTTCAAAACTTTAGACTTTCTCGAGAATGCTATAAAATCTAAGCCTTTACGAACACTGTCATTATTGTTGTGCTGATGTATTTTTATTATCATAATAGTCGAGGTTATCGCTATTCAAGCTCTTGCGTATAACGGCTTAGTTTGTAAAGGTATAATTTGCAAGACACAGCCTTTATATATTCTAAACAGTTGAATCTTAAAAGCATTTAATCATGAGTCATGTTTTAGTTGTTGAATATTCATAAGAACTATGATACCATGTTCTTAACATAAGAATGAGGACAAGAGGCAATCGATAACGGTTGTAATTTTAAGGCAATTTATATTCCTTGTTTCGAGAATAGGTGTACAGAATAACAGTTATGACGTCGTCTAAATATACCTCACTTGGTAAAAGAAGCGTGCATTAATAAATAATTTCCTATTAGCGGTTTAATGTTAACTGCTATACACGAGGCTTTACAAAACCTACGACAAGATAGGAAATATGGAAAACTGATTACAGATTTGCCACACTTGCCAACAGATCTACCAACGGAATCTGAAATAACCTAAAGATAAATCTTTGAAAAGTATTAACGCATGCTTAGTGATCTCTAAAGTTATTATATTAAATGGAAAAAGAATACGGTCGCGAACAGGATTCGAACCTGCGCCTCCCGGATGAATACTCCAGGCGCTCTGACCACTAAGCCATCTCGACCTCTTAGTCGAGATGGCTTAAATAACCTCCTTCCTTGTTCCTTGACTTTAACGATTAACACAAGAAGTAATAGATGTATAGCCAAGACCTCACGGGAAATCGTATAGGTACCGTATAGTTAGTTCATGCTTCTGTTATATCATCAGAATTGACGGGTTCCCATTCACAACATCCATCAAATATTATTATACTTTTATAGTCATGTTAAGGAACAATAATGGGGTAGCTTGCCTAATCACGTGGTTATGGTACAACTATTATGAAGTTTACATTTTTTAACGATAAACGTTTTTTGTACGGTTGATCTATTGGTGCGATTAAGTAATAAAAGCAATAACTATAAGCTTGAACGTTAGGCAACGGAACAGGTCAATTTTGGACGAGCTGAGTATGCTCGGACGAAAAAATTTGTACTAACTTCTGGTAGTATGGCGGTACAGTTTGATTATTATTCATAACAATGAATAAATATTGGTCTAGAAACATTAAAATATTTTCCAACATAACGAGCTGAAAAACATTTATAGCATATCTACATTATAATTTTCTATGAATGAGTTTCATAATTATTAGTTACTTTTAGAGCATTTCCCTTTATGATATTTTTCTCGTCACCTTTAGTCCCTGATAAATCGTGCAGATTTGGTTTGGTGGATTTGGACATGTTGAAAAGACAGTCTATTTATGATTGATTATAACATTTTTATCGCTAACTGTACCTACTATTATCAGACTGGCGACTGTCCGAAGGCCGAATGTTCGACTACCGACAAATGTCGAAATATTATTTATTGTGTTTGAATGTCACGTCAAAACCTAATAATATCGACAGTTAATCAAAGAAACTAAATCAGATTGGATTTATGCATGAATTTAAGTATTATAAAAATAGATCATGTGCGAATCGCAGTTTTATGCAAATTTTTGACGCTATGCATAAAGCATCGTTTGATTTATGTAAAGACTAATAATTTTATAAAGTGAAGGGATTTTAACATTGATTTATCCAATATTGATTAATTTTAAAATGTTAATTATATACTTACTTTGAATAAAATTCTTCAAGCTTAATTTTGTTATTTCTTCTATATTATAAAGTTGTCTTCGTTTCTAAACCATTAGATTTTTTAGCTTGTGTTAAATCCTATTATCTGACCTATAACCTAGAAGCGTACCTATAAAATTACATTTCTTGGTTCTACACACATATAACTCCTAACGAAAACTCGAAAATAGACAAACTGTATTCGTTAAGTAAGGAAATTCTACGTAACAACGAAAGTGCTTATAAAATAATTCTCACTTAACTTTTAATTATAACACTTTTATGACGCGTTTTAAATCAGTAACAGTCAATTTAAATTTTACTTTTACAGTCTAATAATCAACTTTATGATAGTTTAATTTTTAAATTGTAAATCATAGCTACCGCTATGAAAGCTCATAAATATTTTAAGGAAATGCTTATGAGTGCTCGCAAGCCGTTTCTAGTGTGTTACTGTTTTACGGAGCATTTATGAAGATCGATTTGCGGACCCGGCGTTCTCTGGCTTGATCATTTTGAGACAAAAAATGAGTTGATATGTGATTATAGGTTGCTGGGACAGAATATAATGTTGGTTGGTGGTCCGTTTAGAGACCCACATTAGGCTAACCTATGAATTGATAGAATGTGAAGTACTTCGTCATTTACCACATTATTAAGACGAAGTTCTGTGTACCTCTTTAATCTAGTAGGTTTAAGCTTCGCAACATAACTGTTTTGTTCACTATCAGCGACTTGACCTATACGTTAAACATCATGGTTGTTATTGCTCGCAGTATCACTCCTAACTAAGAATATTTATTATTTATTTAATTAATATAAAAAAATACCTTTAAATGTATATAAATTATGGAGTTAATAGACACATCGATAGCCAAAAATAATTTCGTTTTACAAGGATCATTAATCAATAGTTTATGCAAGAGAATTGGAGCAGGTTGTGAATGTGATTTCTGTGCAAATGGCGTGCGTGGGCCCGGGCGCGGCGCGATCAAAGCGTGCGCCTGCGCAGCGGGGTCAGCGCGCGAGAGCCTTTAACAATAACGCTCTTGTTTTCTTCATATGTTTTTTTCTTTTGTCAAGTACGTCAGTAACGCAAAGGTACATTGTATATTCTATAGTTTACCGTTCATTTCATACCATTTTATTATTATTGTTAAATGGCAGTTTAAAGTAAAGATGTGTGAGGCACAGTAGGGCGCCGCTATAAAGAATTTTAGATAATATTTACAACGTAGTAATGTTAAATACAGATAAATATAATTGTATATTTTTATGAACTTGCTTGAATATATCTCCTAGGTACCTGCATACCTACCTAAAATGTGAATTAATTTTCGCATAGTATTCATTGATTTATTTACTCAACCTCGCATTTAATTATAAAAATTTAAGGAAAATAAAAAAATCTAAATGTGCCATATGGCTGCTTTTTGTATAACTAGGTCCAATTAAATTTAAAATAAACTCGAATCACTGTATAAACAAATCGTTGTTTTAATTGCTAATAAAATTAACCGCGAATTAACGGATCAAGTTAACTAGTTAACGACTTATCTGGTCTACGCCCCGTGATTGTTAGTTTCACCACCAATTAATTCAAAGGATGATTGTGTGAATACTCTATGGTACCAACTACGTAATCTATGCCCTTGATAAAATAATTGAAAGGCAACACTTTCCGAAGGCAGGTGTAAAACCTCTACCGTTTTAGTAATTGAATTAAGTTTTTTATGGATGACATAATTTTATGACACATGATTATGACCAAAGAGGTTAAGAAAATAATATTTTATAATTTAGCGGCTGGTTTTATAGGTTTTATTACTTTTTTATGTACTAAATTAAAAGTAAACTATTGTATGTAATGCATTCAAGTGCAAACATCACATAACACACATCAACACTCACAAATAATTCTGCTGAACTGACTTCGGCTATGTGATCCGTTGCCGCCGTTGGGTTCAATTCTTGAATAGAACCAAATATTTATGTGATCTTGAGACTAATATCGATAATTTTCTGGGTCTGAATGTCTGTTCATGTTATATAATTTATCTGATTACTGTTATGAGGATACTATGGTATGGTATTGAAGTATTTTTTTTAATATGGTTGTCGCTGTTCTTAAATTGGGTCTGGTATTTGGTTATAAACTTTTATAGAAAGAAAAATACCGTTATGAGCAAGATTTGAACCTGCATCCGCCGGATAAATACTTCAGGCATAAACCAACTAAGCTATCCTAGCCGTACAGGCTCACTACTCCGCATTCTTCTTCGAAACTAATACATCTTATGGCGATGTCATCTTAATACTACTATAGAGGTACTTATCCTGGTGGAGTTTGCTTGGCAGTACAGTTTTACATAAATAGTTAAGCTCATAATACTTATCACAGCAACCACACCTGGCTTACTTTTAATTACTGTCGTACCTTTCAAGTATTGTATTTACCATTGATGGGTTTCTCCCGTCACTGTTTCTCTACATCTGCACAACCAAGGGTCACTCATCGGCCTTCTATGAAAACCGTGTCAATGCCACGCAATATTTAGGCTCGGCTCGCACTGAATGCGGAGCGAATATAATGGCGGGCACACACGACACATAATCGCCGCGACGCGCGATCTAGCCGTTACACAAGTTACAGATTCGTGACGCGACCAGCACGCGACGAAATAACGCGCCGTGAACGCGACAACGCGGCTCTATTTTTAAAAGCTATTTAGTGTCAGAAAAACTACGGAATAGTTAATTAATGTCAGAGAATTAGGCAAGATGATTGCTTTATCTTAGCTTGCTTTAACGATTCAATAATTGCAAGATTAGTTGTGTCAATTTGATATTCTTTTTTGTCTTTTTTCACGCCGTTAACTTCCTCGTATTTTTATTTGAATGTTTAAATGAACTAAAATATACATAGGTACAGGAAAACTCAGATAGATTACTTAAGTTGTTTTAGCAAAATACAATTCATAAAATAAACTAGATTGAAGTACCCTCAGTCATTCGTAATAACAAATACGCTATGACCACAGACTGCGGTCACAAACACTAAAATTTTATTTCGCGACAAAAGGAACGTTTCTTATGAGTATTTTTCGCCTTTTCTTTAATAAATATTTATTGTTTGCCTTTACGACGTGGCTATTATTATTGCAACTCTTGTTGAAGGACATTGTCTTTTATGATTCGTGCATAACTAAATTTTAAGTTCAATGAATATTGTTTCTAACTTTCAAATGTCACAATAATTATGTAAGTTAATCGCAAACTGATGTGATATCGCAACTTTGTCTTCTCCGTATCAAGAAACATACAAACGTGTCAGACTTGGCATCTAAATCATTTTTATCGCTATAATTAATGTCGTATTTTTTTTGTATGTGTGGAAAATCCGTCATGAACACTGTGTTGGATTCCTAACGACTAAAAACCACACATTCTTCCTTTAACCTTTCCTGTATCACATCTGTATTCACTGCAACCCCGGAAAGACCCCGACGAAAACATTTTTCATTCTAAGCAAATGCAGTAGAACGATATTTCTAAGACTTTTTTTATCAACTTATTTTGGCGACAGTATGAATACTAAATCTTCATATCATTTTATAATAATCAATCTCCTTTCTTCAACAGGTATGGTTCCAAAACAAGCGGTCAAAAGAGCGTCGTCTGAAACAGCTGACATCAATGGGACGGGGCCCGTTTTTCGGGTCCTCCCGCAAGATGCGAGGCTTCCCCATGAACCTATCTCCGGGAGGGCTGGAGGAGGGCCCGCCGGGGTTTCCTTACTTCGCGACAGCAGATGGCAAGTTCGAGTTTGGATATGGCCCGCCGTTCCACCATGATGCGCCGTTCTTCCACCCGCCTCCAGCGATGCCCTTCAATCAGCCAGGTTGGTAGACTTTTTGAACACATTTATATCCAGACTTTTTCTGAATCTTTAAATTTTTTAAGATATATTCGTTTATTATCACTATAAGTTGAAATTATCCTTTTCAAAATATCAGACAGACTATTATATTATATATAGCAATTTCTAATAATTTCAAACTGCCATTATTTGAAACTGCCATGAAAGTATCTTGTCTGCAATTTTGGAATCAGGGCCAAGTTCACACGTAATGGTTTGTTCAAACGAATCTCTTCCAAATGGGTTTCTAACGCGTGCATATTGACAATTAAGAATTTTACCTATCTTGCGCGACTTGGCGATTATAGAACCGTTAATGGTCTGCCTTATATAATGTTATGTAGTAAAATATGCAGAAGTTGATTAAATTTTATTATTCAATTACACAAGTTTTTCGATAAGAAACCATTATGGAAGACCTTGCAAGAACCATATCTACTATTATTTATTCTGTGCAAGAACTTCTGAACTCAACCTTTTTAGATACCTTTATAAAATGTAACTGAAATCTTATGAATTCCACCATCTAGACCCATCAAATGTGTGGCGCTTAGTAACGGAAGCAGGTCGTTTCGCAGGCGGCATGGAGAGTCTTCCGGGCGGGGAGTTTCCCGAGCAGTTCCCACCGCCGGACCACCTGGTGCTACCGCGGCCTTCCTCGCCGGAGTTCACCTTCGGAGACGGCCCGCCCCCCCTCCACCCTGAGGGGCTGGTGTGGTAGCTCAAGCCGGAGCCGCGGGACTTCCACGACTGATGCGGCTCGACAGGCTACAAAGTGGACTTTAGCAGTGTTATTAATTAACGTTTGCGAACTCGAAGTAAAGACGCAGTGTTGATGTGATTTTAGTTTCTGTGAACGTTAAGCAGTTTCGCGCTTGCCACCTTTGAGTCAGGCTTGGATTAGCAGTCTGTTTTAGAAACCAGTTTTGTTTTCTGTTGCAGTGATTTGGTGCTACTTAATGTTTATTTTTGAAATTTGATTATTAATGTTTTCTCATCATAATAAATTTGATTCGGTATCTCTGTGTTGTCCGGAAACTATTTTAAAAACTAGAGGTGTTCTGTATTTCCCACTGACACATCGATGTATATAAATATCATTGTTATTTGCCCAGCACGACCTTGTCAAATCGACAGGTTGTTATAATGAATGGAGCACACTTAAATCTAGTTTTTTCAATATCTGAAGAAAACATTTAAATAATAGGTAATTCTTTATGGTTTTGCATAAAATTGTGGCAAACGATTCTTTGCTTTTATATCCCTATAGTTACTTAATACTAAATATTTTTCAATTTATATTGTGAATAAGCAAGGCACTGTGAATATTAATAATATATGTACAGATAGCTATTGTAATAGATAATTTATTAAGTATAGAAAGAATAATTTATTTAGTATGGGTTACTTAAGCATAATTTATATAAGAGTAATTTTGGTTCCTATACTAAGATAGACACAGTTTGAGCATTTTTTTTTGTATATTTATTATTAATTGATATCTTACCCGTTACTTAAGTACAATCTGTTAGCATAATAATCATTATATTGTACATAATCTATTCGTGTATATAAAAGTATTGTGTAAGTTAAAATTATGTACCTAATTAAATAGGTACTTAATGTAAGTATCATTGTACTTAAGCTAACCATTATAGTTTTGTTTCAATAAATATTTACGAATTAAATCATACATACATACCTACATACAACAATTTAACTTTACCTTTGCAAAATAAAGTTAAAACAGAGTACCTACACCTTTAACTTTTGAAAGTGGAAACAGAGAAATATGGTATGTTTGTTACAAAAATTTAATCAGTTAAAAGAAGGAATATAATTATAGACAAAAGCCTAAAATAACCCTATAAAAAGGTTATGACAACAACAGGTAGAAAAAAATCAAAAATTAAATTTCATATTTTGTAGCAAACATAGATTAAAAAAAAAACTATCAGAACACTCGAGGAACACCTAAATTAGATTTTAAAAGAGACACTGTAAATAACACACACGAAGTATTTTTCAAAAGAATTTCCATACAATTAGGAGAGCGTCGTGTTATAGGTAATAAAATGTTTCCATTATGTTTGGAGTCACGAGTGTTTATCTGCAAAGGCATAAAGTATATGTAGGTACAAAATACAATATGTTATCTTCAGTCGTGTCTGTCGAAGTTAATTGAAAAAGTGTACCAAGTAAAATGACAGTTAACACTATAAACTCTATTAAGTATCTAAGCTCTTTTTATTTATCAAAAATGTCACTACATATTTTATGTATTTGGCTTAGTTACTATCGAATACATTAAACTAAAAAGTATTTTTTTTCTAAAATTAGCATTAGATAATGAGCAAAAAAACTAATTATATTATTATAAAATCCTGTCCGATCGATTTCGCTCATGGCGGCCGCTTCTGACTCAATAATCTATGGTTTGGCGCTGATGCGTTCAAAGATGGCTGACAGCCAATGTTAGAGGACGTGATGACACACCTGAAATAAAGCTTTTTCGAACTCCTCTTTTACATACCTAATCAATACTTTTAGGTTTCTTCCAATAAAATATCGAGTGTGGTGTCCCTGTATGATTTCTGTAACTTACCCTCGATACAGGATAAAGTGGGAAAACGGTAAACATTTTTTTTTTTTTTTTTTTGAATTATTTAATTCATATTGCCCGTGACTCCAATCATAACGTGAAAAAATAAACAGGATCACTAAATATAAGTATGTATGTACTTTTAATGTAAGTGTTAATATTTGGTACATACTGTTGTCTATCTATTTAGCACATAAACAAAAGTATAATGGAATTTTCTGTAAGAATAAAATCTATTCGAAAATATGCTACGTTTTATTTATCTAAAGTTACAATATTAAATGGAAAAAGAATACGGTCGCGAACAGGATTCGAACCTGCACCTCCCGGATAAATACTCCAGGCGCTCTGACCACTAAGCCAACTCGACCACTACTCACCACCGCGAATTCTTCTACCATATTTTAACACGTCTTATGGCGACGTCATTGCAATCAATTCAGTACCAATACAGGTGACCGAACCGACAGGACCAACTTTGCAGCTAATACAAATACAGTTTTATTTATCTATTTACAGGTTACCATTCTTCGTAAGCCATTGTGTCAAGAACTAGAACGGTTAACACGCCAAAATCCTATGGACTCACGCTATCGTTACGCTTTAGACCCAAAAAAACAAAAATAGCCAAATTTTGTTGTATGGTACCTACTTACTTTGTAGACATCAGTTTCCTAGGTTACGAAAACGAATTTCCGTAAAAACTTTAGTATACGGTCTGAATAGATAGCAATAACGTCACCAAAAGACGTTTAAAATGTGGAAGAAAAATTCGGAGTAGTGAGCAGAGGTCGAGATGACTTAGTGGTCAGAGCCTGGAGTATTTATCCGGGAGGCAGGGTTCGAATCCTGCTCACGAAAGTAGTATTCCTTCCACAAAAAAGTATAAATTTAAAGTTTGCTCCGCATGCGTTAATGCGTTTGAAAGTTATTGTATTTACTTAGTTTTACTGCCTCATTGGTCTAATGGTCGCAAGGGTGACTGCCGAACATGTGGTTCTGAGTTCGATTCTTGGGTTGGGCAGAGTTTTATTGAGTTTTTCTATTTGAAGCAATTGGTGCAGCCGGAAGTTTGGGATTGTGCCCGGTTTGCAGCAATATATTACATGGAACTTAATACCAGCGTTGCTGAAATGTGGGTGTACGACTACTGGTATGTACGTCTCTGCTTAGCCCTTCGCGGGAACACAGGTATGATACTATGTTTATAGGTTATAGGTCGATGGGAAACCGCCTCTTTTAGCTTCCATCATATTACAAAGTTCTAACCTTAGAATAATTGTCGGCTACACACAACTTTTTATTTTATTTTACTCTACCGAAAAAAGTTAACCGTTCCTTTGGCTTACTCTCCGGTAAATTTCTGTAGTGTTAACGTGTTTTATTCAACTTTGATATTGGCAGAATCACTGACAATACGACGGAGACTTCTTCTAAAAGTGGAATCTTCTGACGAGTTATTCTTTATTGAATTAATACTATACTAATATTATAAATGCGAGAGTAACTCTGTTTGTTTGTTTGTTGCCCTTTGACGACTAAACGGCTGAACGGATCGTAATGAAATTTGGTAAGGAGATAGATTAAACCTCGGAGAAGGACATAGGCTTACTTTTTGTCATGCAGGCAAAGTTGCGGGTACCAGCTAGTAAACTATAAACTAGAAGCAGCTACGGCGGCGGCTCATCAAAGATCAATATTGCATCTATGTAGATGTTGTATAAGTCAACTTCCGGGAGTAGAGCCTCATTGCAGAGAATTCATGTGAGGTATTTATATTTAGATACTAAACTTCCCTATATGCCTACACCATCTCCGTCTGTTATTTGGTTTGTAGAAACAAGGATCCCACTCACTTCCAGGCCGACATTTGTTAGTATATCTCAGTATGAATCGTAAGGCTGGGTTGCACCAACATCACTTTAACCTTCTGATTTGTTACCTTATTATTTTGACAGTTATCATATGTAAATTCTGTCTAAATTACACAGTAACATAGTAATATCTTAGGTTTTCGTGATCACTACACTTTATAATAAAACAACTTTTAACCGGATTAATCGCGTGTATTATTATTGGTTTTGCCTGACGTTTCAAACACTTTGCAGTGTTCGTGGTCGCAGGAGGTCATATAAAAAAATCAATAATACACGCGACTAATCCGGTTAAACGTTGTTTTATTATAATACACAGTAACATCTCGATTACGGTTAAAGTTAAGTTGGTGTAATTGAGCCTTGGGTTAGGACCATAGGCGATAGTGGAGTTTCTTGCCGTTTCTTGCCGATTCTTGGAGTTTGATGCCGGTGCTTTTCCATAGGAAACGACTTTTTGGAACCTTGCACCCTAGATTCTGACCATTCTTAAGTGATTTTGATAGGTGTTCGGGATTAGGGCTGCGTGCACGAATTCAACAGTGGGCTTGTTTGGGTAGAGCTGTCTCAAACGTCCATATATAATAATAATAATCTTAAATAGTAATATCTTAGGTTTTCGCAATCACTATACATTATAATAAAACAACTTTTAACTGGATTAATCGTGTGTATTATTGGTTTGTTTTTCCTGACGTTTCGAACACTTTGCATTTTATATAATTATGAATTTTATCAATTATATGTACGGTAGATTGAAATAATTTTAAATAAACTTTTGAGACACCTGACACCTTAGTCCTCCTGCAACCACGAACGCTGCAGTTTTTGAAACGTCAGGAAAAACAAACCAATAATACACGCGATTAATCCGGTTAAAAGTTGTTTTATTATAAATAATCTTAAAATTATCTATTCCTAAAATACATACAAGACAGTCATTCTATGACATTTAAATGTTCTTTCTAGCAAAAAACGCTGCCTTCTAAACTAGGTCATTCCTGTATCTTAGAAGTTAGAGACCTCGTTATTGGTAAAATACACATACATAACAAGCGTCTATCTATTTAATTATATTACATTTCTAAAATAGAAAATTAAAATTTTAAAAAAGGTTATACGTAGATATTTTAATAGATAGAACGGCCAAATACTCAAACTCCACTCAACATTTAGTAACAACAATCTCGTTCTATCTCTATCGCTTCTCCTTGAGGTGACAAAGACGGCTCGAGATGACAGCTACATAAAATTCAGTAGCAGTTGACTATGTTTACTGTTATATTTAGAGTTATAAAAAAAGTGGAAAAAAAGACGGTCCTGAGCAGGATTTGAACTTGCTTCTCCCGGACAAATACTCCAGGCGCTCTGCTAACTAAGCCATTCCGACCTTAACTAGCTGCTTCAAATATTTCTAACACATTTTAATAAATACTTACGTCTTATGATGACGTCATCGCTCTTTTCACTCCCTATATAAGTGACTGAACCTACTTTATAATTCGCATGAGATAATGCGTTTGAAATATTTATATGTATTGTTTTTTTTAGTTTTAACGTTCGCTTTCGGGTACATCCTTAGATTTTTCAAACGAAGTTATGTGAAAATATACCCATTAGGTATACAATCTACCTACTCACCAACGTTAATGAAAGTAAACAAATAAATACCCACATAACTCAAAACAAAGTATGTTCAAATGTCTGTGGCGATTTAATAAAGAAGGTTTAATAATACCCAACTTGACAGGTGATACAAATGAATCAAGGTGTAAATTAATAAATTATGTAGGTGCAACTTTTGTATCGGACTTATTGAGTGTAAATTATACCAATCAAAGTGTCATTATTGACAAAACCACTGAGTGCTAAGTGAAAAGGTGTTTTTATTATTAACAGATCAGAAGATCAATCAAAAACTTAAGTACTTATGCTTACGACAAATAACTTTTTTTTATTTTTTTATTATCGTGTGGAAATCCTCATGGATGCCCTGCACCTTACGGAGAGGGATGTGTCGGACTCCTACCGACTAAAACTACACGGCCATTTCAGCACATAAAGAAGGAGCACCGTTAACTCGAATAGATCAAACCAGTGCCCCTTTGTGCCATGCCTTTGGCTCCTCCGAGGAAATAAGGAAGATGTTTTATAGTTTTTTTTTTTTTTAAACCTCCGTGTATGAATTCCGGACAAGGAGTTGCTCACTGTGTAGACAGGTACTCCAGTGGGGTGTACAAAGATTCTTATAATTGTATACTGAAAGTTTATATGGGTTTATTAGCTGATCAATTAATTATTGATGTAACTTTAAAGTTTAAAATTTAATTACCAATTGTAATTACATACAGCTGGAGTTCCTATTTATTCTTCACTTTGACGGGAAAGTAAATAAGTTCTGGACCCTTCACTTACTTTGTTCTACGACGTAAAATCTGATGTTACAGATGACAAGACGATATAAAAAAACAGAAACATTTGTTACTTAGCTAAATAGACTGCGTTTCACCTGGCCTGGTACTTCTTGTGTCATTGCAATGTCAACAATCCCCGTTGTTTATCACTTTTTGCTTTTTTTGTTTTGTTCGTTGGCAAGTGACAGGAAGTAGCAAAACGGTTGACGAGAATGCGTATATCTTTGGAACTAAATGCCCTATCTCTGTTATTATTGTGTTATAATTTTGACAGAATTGACATAAAACAAGCTAATTACAAGAATTGACATAAATTAATAAAGTAACACGTCGGTTACTATTCAAGTTATGTTGTTATTGTAACCGAGCCTAAGTTTTCATTTTGTTGTCAGTGCAACAATATATTCCTTACCAGGGGCGTAGCTTTCGCCGTATCAGCCGTATCAATGATACGGGGCCCCCGATCCATAAGGGCCTCGACGTCTGTACTGTGTAAGCGGAAAAACGTAAAATGTTATAAAAAGGCCCGAATATAAATTTTGATACAGGGCCTCGTAAGTATTAGCTAAGCCACTGTTCCTTACATTGCCATTGATCTATAGTAATGGTCTAGTCAGCTCTAGTGGCACGCCTGTGTTCCCCTGAAGGGCAGATAGTATCTAAGTACTTTTGTAAACCCACATTTCACCTATACAGTTAATAAGTCCCATGTAATAGTTTGTGAACCTATTGCCATCTTAAGCTGTTGCCTCGCTCATTAGCAGACACAATAGATTTTTATTGTTACAACGTTTAATTCTGTACGTTGCTGAGCCGAAACGTTAAGGACAAAATACCAAACTCCAGCCTGCTACTGAGAATTTTCTAATAGTAAAACCTAACAACAATTTACCCTACCCCGAAATCCAAATCCACCTCACGCAGCTACACTTGCTTCCACTAGAGTAGACCGTTCTGGCAGTTCAGCTTCAGAATTAATTAATACTACAAAAAACAATGATGTATTAATCAACGATAATCGGCAACACTAGCTTCTGTAATCACTACTGATTGATGTAAAAAGTTTGTTCTTTAATCGATTAGCAATGGATAACGCATAATCTTGATCTATGACATAAATCTTTATTGCAGCCATTAGTATGCATTTAGTAGTTAGTAGGTACTTAATAGTGATTAGGTACGACTGTGCCTTTCTACCTCATATTGTGATATGGCATCAAATCTGATGTAGGTCAACTAAATTAAAAGAAGTCGGTTAATAATCACATTTCTGTCTTTTACGAAAAGTCACTTTAAGAGCGAGACGGGAGACGAATTAAGACACGTCAAATTCGAATTTAGGCACGTCAAACTAAAATCTCCGATGATTTTTTGTCAGTACGTAGTAAAACAAAAGTAAAAGTAAAGACGTCAAATTAAAATTGTATGTATATTTTAGATGTTTTGTGGTTTAGTTGAATATTTAGCTTGACAGTAAGTACCTAAGAATACCGGCAATACACAATATCTATAAAATTCAATTCATTTATTGTAATCCATAATGTACAAAAATATAAAACAGGCGGTAGACTTAAATCTAGGGATCAATTATGGACCCTGTTGGCACAGCACACCTTAGTAGGAGAGGGGGAGACGTGTCTATTCTAATTTACGATTCTTCTTACCCTCTACTAACAATTAGTAAAGTTTAGGCACCAGCAGTTTACAACGGCTGCCTGCAGGTCGGCAAAACTTTCACTTTCACGTGCGTTTCTGTCCATCTCCTTGTTATCTTTCCACGACATCGACCCTTCTTTTAATGGAGACTTTCGCCATCCTTATATCTTCAGAAAGACGGACACATCTAAGGCCCACAGCAGACATGCTATTTTAATTTCTGCGATGGGTAATTTAGCAACTGCATCAACACTGCATCACGTCTTGACGACATTTTGCGAGGCCATATTTTTTATATACTAATCTCTTACGTGACCTTTTATCCTAAGTACTATGACTATATATATAAATTTATTGTGAATAACGTGTACAATTATTATATTCTTTATTGTACACACGATACCTAATACAATCATTTCGCGGAATTCGCGGTGGTGAGCAGAGGTCGAGATTGCTTAGTGGTCAGAGCGCCTGGAGTATTCATCCGGGAGGCGCAGGTTCGAATCCTGTTAGCGACCGTATTCTGTTACGCATTATTGACGAGTTCTAAGTACGCGTCCTAAAAGGGGGGTACAGTTTCTGAAATTAGATTAGTTGATTTATTTAAAACGAGTCTAAATAGTTGAATCGTTTGTCCCAAGCGCGACTGCTGACCATTACGTCTCGGGTTCGATTCCCGGGTTGGGCAAAATGTTATTGAGTTTTTCGGTTAGGAAATTCTCAGTAGGTAGCAGTCCGGAGTTTGGAATTGTGTCCGGTAGATAGATGGTAATAGGCTCACCACCTATTACATGGGACTTAATAACAGCATTAGTGAAATGTTGGTGTACAACTGTGTACACCTCTGAAGGGGTAGGCCCTTCGGGGAATACAGGCGTGATGCTATGTTATGTCTAAATAGCTTATTACCGTGCTTAAAATTAGCAAGTCTAAAGAGGCTCTAACATCACCCAAATTCACTACCACATGTTCAAAGCGAAACACACACGAAAAACATTCCATTTCATTCCCGCATTGAAGCAGCTATCAAATGTTAGAATCGGGGTAAAATCTACACACTGCTCAGTACTAGGAATATAACCGCAGCGAAGGTAAGCACCCCAGTGTCCTCGGATTCGCACATAAAGGAAAATTGGAATTTGCGCGGGGGCCGTTGGAACTGCGCGGGGATCGTTTGATCCAGGCGCGCGTTCGCACGACCGAATTAACTGGCGACCGCGGACTACCAACAGTAATTGGACCCGTTCTGTTTGCGTTGATCCGAGCCTATTATCTCACGGAATTGGGAACGTGCGGAGTTAGGCTCTGATTATTAGGTATATGAATTGGTAATGTTTGTAGTATTGAATTTTCGTGTAATTGTTAGAAGTTTTAGCGGTTTTGTGTTTGGTAGGTTATTTCGTGTGCTAAACGTTAGATTTGTTATTTCATCGTATCTAAGAATCCGGTAATGAATCTACGGAATATGTACGGAATATGCATTTACATTTTTAACTTTTTAAGTGTGCAAAGCTTAAGAATATATAAATATTTTTCTGAGATGGTAAGAATCCTAAGTAACATTTACCATCAGGTTTTTGATGCAGAAATCGACCATTTCATAAATTTTTCTGGTCACCGAGGCTTCTGCCGCGGCTGGTTACCACCCAATGAAGCCATGCCATGCCGGCCTAGTAGTGTTTCGGGATGTAGTTCGGTGCAACCTTTGTGGGAGACGGGTCTGGGCAGTTGCATCAACTCCCCAACTATCGTTCTCCCCAAATCTATCCACTCTACTTAGAGTGAATAGATTTCTTTATGATCTACGTGCTCCGTCCTCGGCCACTCCGTCCCTTACCATCAGGAGAGTTGGTGGCCAAATGTAGATACAATTCTGATTTAAAAAAACTAAGTCCTCTCCGTACCTCGGAGAGTAAATCTTCTAATGACATAATATTGTACCCGTCATTGATGGACATTAGTCCAAAAATTATTGCTTTGCCGGTTTAGATTTTGTTTTTATTTCTCTAGGTAGGTACTATGTGAGAAATCGCTATCAGTGATAAGACCGTTTGATTGTACCACTGTGATTGATGATTATTTTCTTATTTATGGTGTACAATAAAGAATACTCTATCTATACGTATATATGTACGTTTATGCAAATAGACCTTACAAAATTAAACCGTATTAATCTATAAAAAAAACTATTATTTTTGTGTTTTTTTTTCTTAGGTTCCGTTTTTTTGCGGCATTCGTATTCGCAGCATGACTAAGGTGACAGACGTCATAACACATGTCATAATAGTTTACATTACTTTCTGCTGTACATTTATAGGATTGTAGATCTCGTAATAACCATGAATATACTTTTCTATTAACCAGATAAGAACATTCAATAGATTGAATACATTTACGTTTAGGTTTACCTAAAATACTCCAAACCATCATTACCTCTCTTTAATTTCCCCATCCGTTAAAATATAAAAGCTAATAGTTAGAGAGGGCCCTCCACATCGTAGGAGTCGTTTCTATCGCTGGGGCCAGACTGTGACCAATGTTGATTGATTGGACATCGACCGTGCGCGCCATCGGGACGTACTCGTGAATCAATAGGTATGAGAGTAGATACCTAAAAGGTAGCGTATGTATTTTTATGTTATCAATTTTTGTGGTAAGAAAACTAAGCAATCGCATTTGTACGACGTTGTTTTAACTGCAAAGTTAGTCGTGTCGGTTTAATCACCTGTATAGGGACTGAATAGATAGCGTTGACGTCACCAAACGACAGAACAGAGGTCGAGATGGCGTAATGGTCAGAGCGCCTGGAGTAGGTACCTATTTATCCTGCTCACGACCGTATTTTTTTTTTTCTTTATATTATATCTTTATATATTAGGGGGTTGTTATATGATAAAAGTTGGCAATGTTGATGACAACAATGGCACGCAAAGTGTGTAATAGTAATGTATTTAATTAATGAAGTAATCTATTAAACACTAGTTCGTTGTACATACGTGAAACTCATGTAGTGTATTTATCTTTAGATTCATTAATATCATAAACCCTGTCCCATAAACTTGTAGGCCTTTATTTTAAGGAGAGTGTTCGGCAAAAATATTATTTATGATATAGGAATGAAAGTGTCGATTTAACGTTTCACAGTAAATAATGTTCGGGACTTTGGTTATATAAATTTTAATATGGAATACTTACTCTGTCACTCTGAGTACGGAGACATTAAGGCTCAGTTGTACCAACTTAACTTAAACCTTAACCAACATGTTACTGTGTCATTTTGACAGAATTTGCATAGAACTCTGTCAAAAAAATAAAGTAACACGTCGGTTAGGGTTAAGTTTTTGCAAGTGGGCCTAAGTGGTGTCTGTATATGAATTTATTTTGCGTGTGTGCGTAGCGCTTACACTTACGGTGTTTAGTACAATTTATATCTGTGGTTACAATCCAAAACAGTAAATAAACACTTACTCTACAACTAAGAAATGAACAACAAAGCGACAAATTACCTCCGAAACTCATTGACACTTCATCAGTAATAACAGACATCAAATACAATACCACTGGCCCTCAGACACCCCAAACTAACAAATAAACACAATACTTCTACTTGTAACTGTCCATTAATTAGTACAATTGTTAGGGGTAGGTAAACTTTATGTATAGGTATAGAGCACGCAATACGCTCTCACAATACCGCACTTACAAATTCTAGGCAAAAAAAAGTAGGGCTGTTAGTCAATAATAATTACTTTTGTGAATTTAGCTGCATCGTTGGTCTAGTGTTTGCAAGCTCGTTATTAAGTTTTTCTGTTAGGAAATTCTCAGTAGTAGCCTGGATAATTCTGCTCTAAAGATAGCAACCGCAATAGGCTCACCGCCTTTTCCATGGCCGGTGTTGAAATTGCCATCAGGTGAAATGCACGAAAAAAACAAAGAAAAACCATAACAATGTTGGTGATGGACACTGCATGGTCTAACAGGTCCTGATGATGCCCCGTGGGGGTAGGGGGAATACGTAGTCGGTAGTAGTTGCAATAGGCCAATTGCGTGACTACCCTTACATATTGTGGAAGTAGCTTGATTAGTATTTATTTGCATCCTAAGAGCAGTGATAGCCTAGTGGAGGACCGACAATAGTAGGACCGTTGGACTGGTCAAAGGTTGCAAGATCAAATCCAAGGCCACTGACTTCTCAAGGCATGTGACTATTAGAAATTAATTATCACTTGCATAAAACGGTGAAGGAAAACATCGTGAGGAAACCAGCACACCTGAGGGATGTTCTCGATGGTGTGTAAAGCCATGTCCGATAAGTAGCTAATGAATACCGGAATCACGCGACCAGCGTACCTATTCGCTATCTCGGTTGCCAACCGAATTGATGGAAACTTTGTAGGACATTGCGTCGTGCGTTACAGCTTGTCTATGATGCACAACAATAGTAAAAACTTACGACGCAATGTCCATCAATTCGGTTGGACATTGTTTCGTTCTCCGTCGAGTTAACCACCCCGCGCCACGAGCCTCAACGCCCCGCGCCCTACGCCCCGGTCACTAGTGGTTTATGTAAAATCTGATAACACAACATTTGACAGCCTATTATACTTGTTTACTATTTATATTGGTCATAAAAGTTATTAAGTTTGTTGAAGTTTATGATGAGTTTTGCTACTGTATAGTTTGTTTGTTTCGAGTAATAATCATAAAGATTATTATTACAGATAGTTGAAATGGTTGGATGATTTTCTATGTGATAGCTAGTTTCTTTATTGAGTTCAAAAACTTAAATTTGTTAGGCTATGTAACTTGGTGTTTAAGCTAATAAACTGTGTATTTTCTATTTAATTATAATATTCTGATTGCACTATTAAACATCTTTCCAACATAATTTGTTTTGCACTTTTATACTTCTTGTTATCGTATGGTTGATGAACAACTTAGTGTCAGCGTTTAAACCAACCGTACATCTTTCATATGGCTATACACACCACCGAGAAAATTTCTCAGTTGTGCTGGTTTCCTCACAATGTCATTATTTTACTAAAATAATGGAAGATATATTTTGTACACATTTTATTTGTAAATATTACGGGGGTGACATTTATCACTAAGTGATAAAACCCCCTAAAAGAAACAAAGACAAAAAATTGCAGATTTCATTTAACCTCATCTTAATCTACGCATAAAGTTAAATTAACATAAAACTCTTAAAAAACAAATCAATTCATAGCGGTATCAACATCTCTATACCCATCCCCTCTGTTAAGCTCACACGTGCGTTCCTGACATTTGCGTGTGCGCACGCCATCGGTCACCGTCCGTGTGATCTCGCGCACTTCACAGCACTGCAGGGCCCACGTTTCCCTTCCGATTTACCTAAATGTCATCATACTTACAATTTACTAGAATGTTTTAGAACATTTTAGAGGATTACAAATATGAGGTAATATATGTTTTTATTCGTGTGTCAAGTATTTATTGGTTCCCACGGAATATCGCTAATCATAAATATTGTTTTGATAGACTAATATTCGTATGTGTACAGTAAATTTAATATTTATTTTGTAATAAACATGAAGATTATGAACTCTATATGAAAAGCGGTGGTAACAAAAGTACTGCAATTCTTATCTGCTTACTTTACGCAGGAGAACATTATTGTATTATTATAACAATATATATATAATATATAAATAATCATATTATTGCGCTTTTGGTATTCGGTTGGCCATTTCAATGTTTGATAGATATAAAAATATAAGTATGGCAATCAGTAGATAGTAATGCAAGTAGAAGTAATCTTAGAAATTACTTAATGGTCTACGTATATTTTGCAGAATTAATTAAATTCTATTGACATTATCATTATAAGCACATAACATAAAAATATTATTATTAAATTTTCTACTTTAAAACCTACATTTCAGATATTCATTTACGGAATTAAAAAAATTACATATAACTTTAACTGAATTTTGAATTGAATAATGGATATATTTTGAATACCTTAAGGTAGATTATTTTTATCAATATTACACTAATACGAAGCTTAAAATCTGTTAGGTAGGTACTTACTTGCAGTATGATCTAGTAAAACTAGTATCTACTAACTAATCTTTTCAACTACCTAGGTATCCGAGAGATTTCTCGGAGACTAGTCGATACTTCGCGTGTCCAGGCTGGCTTGTTTCTAGGTCAAAGAATCAGCATAGCCATCCAAAGTAGCTGCCAGTCTTCTGGGCCTTCCCATAAGACAGCGAAGCGGAGGAATACTTCGCCGCATGAGGTTTTCCTTATTTTTGTATTAGAATTTTATTTTATTTTATACGTGTAGGTATAGTGTATAGTTTGTTAATGCTAGTATGATATTTAGTTCTTAATGTTAATAATTTGTACATTATAATAATTATTGTCTTAACAATATCCGAGGATTAGCAAAACGCATTTATACACATTCGTGTACACAGGTTATCGTAAAAACGGTTGCCGACATGTCCAGCTACAGGGGACGTTATATGAAAGAATGCCATCTTATCATGAAACTTCATAACTGGTCATAGCTTTATGATCAACGAAATGTCATCCGTAAATGTTGTTTGTGAACGTTGTGTTTTGTATGAAAAATGTTCTTGTGTTGTATGCACGGACCTTAAAAAATACGGACGGAGCGTTGCGTACGACATGTGAGAAGCATGCCTAGTCATCCAATTTCGTTTGTCATACACGAGCTAAACGCATACAAATACTTAAAACTCATCCACTCGGCGCCAGTAGTACGCTGCGTGTGATCTGTGTGTGTGCGTAATCTATGCTTCGCTTATGACAAGGTTCCATCCGTATTTTTTTCAAATCCGTAATTGTATGTATGACATTTTTTGGATGTTTATTTTGTGAAAGCGTGTAATTTCGTCTTCCTTTGAAGATCTGAGAGTACTTTCGATGATAGTCCATGACTGTGAATTGGTTAATAATCTTTTTTAATTCACTTGCCCTAAGTAACAACAATCAGGACAGCTTTACGTGCCTTCCGAAGCACGAAGACCAAAAGAAAATGCACCTAGCAGTCAGCCATCCACAGATTGATCGCGCCAAGTGTTGCTTAACTTTAATGATGGTAAAAATACCGATCACAGTTTGCAACGAGCTATAGCCCTTAGAATACCTTCTATAACTTGTATGGGAATAAATGCAGCTGATACAGAATGTTGCTCTAATTCCCATGGTGTTCGAAAATAGGATAATCGATATGACCTTTTAACGAACGTATTGTATTGTTAGTAGGTATGCAGTGATAGCCTAGTGCAGTCTTTCCCAACGTGGGCGATAACGCCCCCTTGTGGGCGCTGCAGGCCTAAAGGGGGGCGGTAAGAGACCCAGAAAAAAAAGGGGGTATTGTGTAGGGCTTTGGGGTCGATTTATAATTTCATCTACCTAGCTAGGAAGACTCTTAGACACTGACTGAGCTCTCGACTCTCGACTACATCTTGTGAACATCAACTAATATTAATTAAGATATAGCTCAAACTCGGTTCGATATAAAAGACCGCGGGCAATCATGTTTTAACAAGTTTTTGTTAAATAATCCGAATTGTACATTCCTATGCCAATCGGCTGGTTCTATAATACTTGTTCTTGCTTGTCGAGTACGATTGGGCGTCGAATGAGATAAACGAGTTTATGCACGTTTGTCTTAGAGCCGATTTCACCGCTGACATTAGAAACCGAGTTTAACAGAACTTAGTTCTACTTGATCCAGTTCAAATGTTGATTTTGATCTCAGTTAACGTCAAACTGATTTTACCTGCTACATTTTGATCACGTTCACGAAAACGAATTTTTCTTGGTTAATTAATGTAAATGTTGTCACAATTAAGAATTTAAACGATTTTGTGAGGTGATAACCTAAATTTATATTTATTAATATATATGTAAACAATAAATATTCCAAATTAAACATTTTTGGTGCTGAAATATTTATAGGAAACTTTATTATAACTATTAAACATGTTTAATTTTATTTAGTTATCAGTTTTATATACATTTTATTTATACAATAGCGTTATATCATAATTAAGTCAAATAACAACAAAATCTCTTTTATGTTAAACAATATTCCGCCATTTTGACAAGGCCGCTCTTGAACGCGTTTAGATAAGCTGAACGTCGAAAGTCGGGCGTTCAGCCTGAACTGGGTTCAGCTTGAACTGCGTTCAGTTTTTGTTGGTGAAATGCAAACTGGAGCTCTGAACTCAGTTAAATGCGTGAACTGAGTTCAGGTTGTACTGATCGCGTTTAGTTGCACTGGTGAAATCGGCCCTTAATCCTGTTGGTGCGTGCTGCTTATGCAATCCTATATAAACTATTATACTGTAAATTTATTTTATTTTCATTTGCGGTTTCGCGCATAATAGATAAGCCGTACTTGATTTCAACACTTACGTATTTCTTAAAACAAAACAATGTCGGAAGTAAAAAAGAAGAGACGGTAATACTCTGCGGAATATATTAAATTCGGATTTATTCAAGACCTAGAGAAGAAGCATAATACTCAGCCAAGTGTATCAAAACTATTTTCGGCGGCTGCTAAGCAAGATGACGACGGACTTCGAGCTTCGTACAATATCTCTTTGTTAATTGCTCAAAAAGGCAAACCACACAACATCGGAGAAGAGTTAATTTTGCCAGCAATAAAGGAAGTAATAACTACTGTGCTTCATAAACCGGCCGCAGATATTATCCGAAAAATTCCTTTGAGTAATAATTCTGTGCAAAGACGAATTGATGAAATGGCTGAAAACATTGAAGAATCATTGTGCAATCATCTGAGGACTAGTCAATTCTCAATTCAGCTCGATGAGTCCACTTTACCAACTAATGAAGCGTTGTTGCTATCTTACGTGAGGTTTATTAAAGATGAGAAAATACGTGAAGAACTATTGTTTGCCAGAAATTTGGAGACAGATACAAAAGGCGAAACCATATTCAATACATTGGAAAAGTTTTGTGAAGAGAAAGAGATTCCTTTGAAAAATATTATATCAGTTGCTACGGATGGCGCTCCGGCTATGACAGGGCGCCATAAAGGCTTCATAGCATACTTAAAGAATAAAATTCCAGATGTCCTTGCTATACATTGCGTTATTCATAGACAACATTTGGTTGCTAGAAACTTAAGTGATCGACTATTTCAATCACTGCAATATGTCATCAAAGCAGTCAATAAAATCCGTAGCAGCTCTTTGAATGATAGATTATTTCATCAGCTTTGTGTTACTAATGACGAAGATTTCAACCGTTTGTTGCTTCATACTGAAGTTCGTTGGCTGTCAAGAGGCAATTGTCTGATTCGATTTTACAACCTGTTTGACTCTATGATAGAGTTCTTGGAAACTAAAGATACAGAACTGCGCAACAAGCTCATAACATCAAAGGATGATATAGCTTACATGACAGACCTGTATAAAATGTTCAACGACATGAACCTCCAACTG